>OY743227.1:60194359-61406098 GCA_963555765.1 Orthonevra nobilis | reverse complement strand
AGCACATATACAGTGAATTTAAGAAAAACAACCTATATTTGAAGGAATTATCGAGAAAAAAGATAGAGGCAAAAATCGCCTTTTTTCACACTTTTTTGTGGACTATAGCCCATGATTTTGAAATGCACTTTTTTCCTGATTTTCAATTTTATCGAAACTGCTCTACTGATCCTTACGAAGGCTTCAAACTGAGCACATATATAGTGAATTTAAGAAAAACAACCTATATTTGAAGGAATTATCGAGAAAAAAGATAGAGGCAAAAATCGCTTTTTTTCACACTTTTTTGTGGACTATAGCCCATGACTTTGAAATGCACTTTTTTCCTGATTTTCAATTTTTTCTAAATTGATTTTTTGATCCTTAAAAAGGCTTCAAACTGAGCACATATATAGTGAATTAAGAAAAACAACCTATATTTGAAGGAATTATCGAGAAAAAAGATAGAGGCAAAAATCGCTTTTTTTCACACTTTTTTGTGGACTATAGCCCATGACTTTGAAATGCACTTTTTTCCTGATTTTCAATTTTTTCTAAATTGATTTATTGATCCTTAAAAAGGCTTCAAACTGAGCACATATATAGTGAATTTAAGAAAAATAACCTATATTTGAAGGAATTATCGAGAAAAAAGATAGAGGCAAAAATCGCTTTTTTTCACACTTTTTTGTGGACTATAGCCCATGACTTTGAAATGCACTTTTTTCCTGATTTTCAATTTTTTCTAAATTGATTTATTGATCCTTAAAAAGGCTTCAAACTGAGCACATATACAGTGAATTTAAGAAAAACAACCTATATTTGAAGGAATTATCGAGAAAAAAGATAGAGGCAAAAATCGCTTTTTTTCACACTTTTTTGTGGACTATAGCCCATGACTTTGAAATGCACTTTTTTCCTGATTTTCAATTTTTTCTAAATTGATTTATTGATCCTTAAAAAGGCTTCAAACTGAGCACATATATAGTGAATTTAAGAAAAACAACCTATATTTGAAGGAATTATCGAGAAAAAAGATAGAGGCAAAAATCGCTTTTTTTCACACTTTTTTGTGGACTATAGCCCATGATTTTGAAATGCACTTTTTTCCTGATTTTCAATTTTATCGAAACTGCTCTACTGATCCTTACGAAGGCTTCAAACTGAGCACATATATAGTGAATTTAAGAAAAACAACCTATATTTGAAGGAATTATCGAGAAAAAAGATAGAGGCAAAAATCGCTTTTTTCACACTTTTTTGTGGACTATAGCACATGACTTTGAAATGCACTTTTTTCCTGATTTTCAATTTTTTCTAAATTGATTTATTGATCCTTAAAAAGGCTTCAAACTGAGCACATATATAGTGAATTTAAGAAAAACAACCTATATTTGAAGGAATTATCGAGAAAAAAGATAGAGGCAAAAATCGCTTTTTTTCACACTTTTTTGTGGACTATAGCCCATGACTTTGAAATGCACTTTTTTCCTGATTTTCAATTTTTTCTAAACTGATTTATTGATCCTAATAAGGGCTTCAAACTGAGCACATATACAGTGAATTTAAGAAAAACAACCTATATTTGAAGGAATTATCGAGAAAAAAGATAGAGGCAAAAATCGCTTTTTTCACACTTTTTTGTGGACTATAGCCCATGACTTTGAAATGCACTTTTTTCCTGATTTTCAATTTTTTCTAAACTGATTTATTGATCCTAATAAGGGCTTCAAACTGAGCACATATACAGTGAATTTAAGAAAAACAACCTATATTTGAAGGAATTATCGAGAAAAAAGATAGAGGCAAAAATCGCCTTTTTTCACACTTTTTTGTGGACTATAGCCCATGATTTTGAAATGCACTTTTTTCCTGATTTTCAATTTTATCGAAACTGCTCTACTGATCCTTACGAAGGCTTCAAACTGAGCACATATATAGTGAATTTAAGAAAAACAACCTATATTTGAAGGAATTATCGAGAAAAAAGATAGAGGCAAAAATCGCTTTTTTCACACTTTTTTGTGGACTATAGCACATGACTTTGAAATGCACTTTTTTCCTGATTTTCAATTTTTTCTAAATTGATTTATTGATCCTTAAAAAGGCTTCAAACTGAGCACATATATAGTGAATTTAAGAAAAACAACCTATATTTGAAGGAATTATCGAGAAAAAAGATAGAGGCAAAAATCGCTTTTTTTCACACTTTTTTGTGGACTATAGCCCATGATTTTGAAATGCACTTTTTTCCTGATTTTCAATTTTATCGAAACTGCTCTACTGATCCTTACGAAGGCTTCAAACTGAGCACATATATAGTGAATTTAAGAAAAACAACCTATATTTGAAGGAATTATCGAGAAAAAAGATAGAGGCAAAAATCGCTTTTTTCACACTTTTTTGTGGACTATAGCACATGACTTTGAAATGCACTTTTTTCCTGATTTTCAATTTTTTCTAAATTGATTTATTGATCCTTAAAAAGGCTTCAAACTGAGCACATATATAGTGAATTTAAGAAAAACAACCTATATTTGAAGGAATTATCGAGAAAAAAGATAGAGGCAAAAATCGCTTTTTTTCACACTTTTTTGTGGACTATAGCCCATGACTTTGAAATGCACTTTTTTCCTGATTTTCAATTTTTTCTAAACTGATTTATTGATCCTAATAAGGGCTTCAAACTGAGCACATATACAGTGAATTTAAGAAAAACAACCTATATTTGAAGGAATTATCGAGAAAAAAGATAGAGGCAAAAATCGCCTTTTTTCACACTTTTTTGTGGACTATAGCCCATGATTTTGAAATGCACTTTTTTCCTGATTTTCAATTTTATCGAAACTGCTCTACTGATCCTTACGAAGGCTTCAAACTGAGCACATATATAGTGAATTTAAGAAAAACAACCTATATTTGAAGGAATTATCGAGAAAAAAGATAGAGGCAAAAATCGCTTTTTTTCACACTTTTTTGTGGACTATAGCACATGACTTTGAAATGCACTTTTTTCCTGATTTTCAATTTTTTCTAAACTGATTTATTGATCCTAATAAGGGCTTCAAACTGAGCACATATACAGTGAATTTAAGAAAAACAACCTATATTTGAAGGAATTATCGAGAAAAAAGATAGAGGCAAAAATCGCCTTTTTTCACACTTTTTTGTGGACTATAGCCCATGACTTTGAAATGCACTTTTTTCCTGATTTTCAACTTTTTCTAAACTGATTTACTGATCCTAATAAGGGCTTCAAACTGAGCACATATACAGTGAATTTAAGAAAAACAACCTATATTTGAAGGAATTATCGAGAAAAAAGATAGAGGCAAAAATCGCCTTTTTTCACACTTTTTTGTGGACTATAGCCCATGACTTTGAAATGCACTTTTTTCCTGATTTTCAACTTTTTCTAAACTGATTTACTGATCCTAATAAGGGCTTCAAACTGAGCACATATACAGTGAATTTAAGAAAAACAACCTATATTTGAAGGAATTATCGAGAAAAAAGATAGAGGCAAAAATCGCCTTTTTTCACACTTTTTTGTGGACTATAGCCCATGACTTTGAAATGCACTTTTTTCCTGATTTTCAACTTTTTCTAAACTGATTTACTGATCCTAATAAGGGCTTCAAACTGAGCACATATACAGTGAATTTAAGAAAAACAACCTATATTTGAAGGAATTATCGAGAAAAAAGATAGAGGCAAAAATCGCCTTTTTTCACACTTTTTTGTGGACTATAGCCCATGACTTTGAAATGCACTTTTTTCCTGATTTTCAACTTTTTCTAAACTGATTTACTGATCCTAATAAGGGCTTCAAACTGAGCACATATACAGTGAATTTAAGAAAAACAACCTATATTTGAAGGAATTATCGAGAAAAAAGATAGAGGCAATCGCCTTTTTTCACACTTTTTTGTGGACTATAGCCCATGACTTTGAAATGCACTTTTTTCCTGATTTTCAACTTTTTCTAAACTGATTTACTGATCCTAATAAGGGCTTCAAACTGAGCACATATACAGTGAATTTAAGAAAAACAACCTATATTTGAAGGAATTATCGAGAAAAAAGATAGAGGCAAAAATCGCCTTTTTTCACACTTTTTTGTGGACTATAGCCCATGACTTTGAAATGCACTTTTTTCCTGATTTTCAACTTTTTCTAAACTGATTTACTGATCCTAATAAGGGCTTCAAACTGAGCACATATACAGTGAATTTAAGAAAAACAACCTATATTTGAAGGAATTATCGAGAAAAAAGATAGAGGCAAAAATCGCCTTTTTTCACACTTTTTTGTGGACTATAGCCCATGACTTTGAAATGCACTTTTTTCCTGATTTTCAACTTTTTCTAAACTGATTTACTGATCCTAATAAGGGCTTCAAACTGAGCACATATACAGTGAATTTAAGAAAAACAACCTATATTTGAAGGAATTATCGAGAAAAAAGATAGAGGCAAAAATCGCCTTTTTTCACACTTTTTTGTGGACTATAGCCCATGACTTTGAAATGCACTTTTTTCCTGATTTTCAACTTTTTCTAAACTGATTTACTGATCCTAATAAGGGCTTCAAACTGAGCACATATACAGTGAATTTAAGAAAAACAACCTATATTTGAAGGAATTATCGAGAAAAAAGATAGAGGCAAAAATCGCCTTTTTTCACACTTTTTTGTGGACTATAGCCCATGACTTTGAAATGCACTTTTTTCCTGATTTTCAACTTTTTCTAAACTGATTTACTGATCCTAATAAGGGCTTCAAACTGAGCACATATACAGTGAATTTAAGAAAAACAACCTATATTTGAAGGAATTATCGAGAAAAAAGATAGAGGCAAAAATCGCCTTTTTTCACACTTTTTTGTGGACTATAGCCCATGACTTTGAAATGCACTTTTTTCCTGATTTTCAACTTTTTCTAAACTGATTTACTGATCCTAATAAGGGCTTCAAACTGAGCACATATACAGTGAATTTAAGAAAAACAACCTATATTTGAAGGAATTATCGAGAAAAAAGATAGAGGCAAAAATCGCCTTTTTTCACACTTTTTTGTGGACTATAGCCCATGATTTTGAAATGCACTTTTTTCCTGATTTTCAATTTTATCGAAACTGCTCTACTGATCCTTACGAAGGCTTCAAACTGAGCACATATATAGTGAATTTAAGAAAAACAACCTATATTTGAAGGAATTATCGAGAAAAAAGATAGAGGCAAAAATTGCTTTTTTTCACACTTTTTTGTGGACTATAGCACATGACTTTGAAATGCACTTTTTTCCTGATTTTCAATTTTTTCTAAATTGATTTATTGATCCTTAAAAAGGCTTCAAACTGAGCACATATACAGTGAATTTAAAATCGCCTTTTTTCACACTTTTTTGTGGACTATAGCCCATGATTTTGAAATGCACTTTTTTCCTGATTTTCAACTTTTTCTAAACTGATTTATTGATCCTAATAAGGGCTTCAAACTGAGCACATATACAGTGAATTTAAGAAAAACAACCTATATTTGAAGGTATTATCGAGAAAAAAGATAGAGGCAAAAATCGCTTTTTTCACACTTTTTTGTGGACTATAGCACATGACTTTGAAATGCACTTTTTTCCTGATTTTCAATTTTTTCTAAATTGATTTATTGATCCTTAAAAAGGCTTCAAACTGAGCACATATACAGTGAATTTAAGAAAAACAACCTATATTTGAAGGAATTATCGAGAAAAAAGATAGAGGCAAAAATCGCCTTTTTTCACACTTTTTTGTGGACTATAGCCCATGATTTTGAAATGACTTTTTTCCTGATTTTCAATTTTATCGAAACTGCTCTACTGATCCTTACGAAGGCTTCAAACTGAGCACATATATAGTGAATTTAAGAAAAACAACCTATATTTGAAGGAATTATCGAGAAAAAAGATAGAGGCAAAAATCGCCTTTTTTCACACTTTTTTGTGGACTATAGCCCATGATTTTGAAATGCACTTTTTTCCTCATTTTCAACTTTTTCTAAACTGATTTATTGATCCTAATAAGGGCTTCAAACTGAGCACATATACAGTGAATTTAAGAAAGACAACCTATATTTGAAGGAATTATCGAGAAAAAAGATAGAGGCAAAAATCGCCTTTTTTCACACTTTTTTGTGGACTATAGCCCATGATTTTGAAATGCACTTTTTTCCTGATTTTCAATTTTATCGAAACTGCTCTACTGATCCTTACGAAGGCTTCAAACTGAGCACATATATAGTGAATTTAAGAAAAACAACCTATATTTGAAGGAATTATCGAGAAAAAAGATAGAGGCAAAAATCGCTTTTTTCACACTTTTTTGTGGACTATAGCACATGACTTTGAAATGCACTTTTTTCCTGATTTTCAATTTTTTCTAAATTGATTTATTGATCCTTAAAAAGGCTTCAAACTGAGCACATATATAGTGAATTTAAGAAAAACAACCTATATTTGAAGGAATTATCGAGAAAAAAGATAGAGGCAAAAATCGCTTTTTTTCACACTTTTTTGTGGACTATAGCCCATGATTTTGAAATGCACTTTTTTCCTGATTTTCAATTTTATCGAAACTGCTCTACTGATCCTTACGAAGGCTTCAAACTGAGCACATATATAGTGAATTTAAGAAAAACAACCTATATTTGAAGGAATTATCGAGAAAAAAGATAGAGGCAAAAATCGCTTTTTTCACACTTTTTTGTGGACTATAGCACATGACTTTGAAATGCACTTTTTTCCTGATTTTCAATTTTTTCTAAATTGATTTATTGATCCTTAAAAAGGCTTCAAACTGAGCACATATATAGTGAATTTAAGAAAAACAACCTATATTTGAAGGAATTATCGAGAAAAAAGATAGAGGCAAAAATCGCTTTTTTTCACACTTTTTTGTGGACTATAGCCCATGACTTTGAAATGCACTTTTTTCCTGATTTTCAATTTTTTCTAAACTGATTTATTGATCCTAATAAGGGCTTCAAACTGAGCACATATACAGTGAATTTAAGAAAAACAACCTATATTTGAAGGAATTATCGAGAAAAAAGATAGAGGCAAAAATCGCTTTTTTCACACTTTTTTGTGGACTATAGCCCATGACTTTGAAATGCACTTTTTTCCTGATTTTCAATTTTTTCTAAACTGATTTATTGATCCTAATAAGGGCTTCAAACTGAGCACATATACAGTGAATTTAAGAAAAACAACCTATATTTGAAGGAATTATCGAGAAAAAAGATAGAGGCAAAAATCGCCTTTTTTCACACTTTTTTGTGGACTATAGCCCATGATTTTGAAATGCACTTTTTTCCTGATTTTCAATTTTATCGAAACTGCTCTACTGATCCTTACGAAGGCTTCAAACTGAGCACATATATAGTGAATTTAAGAAAAACAACCTATATTTGAAGGAATTATCGAGAAAAAAGATAGAGGCAAAAATCGCTTTTTTCACACTTTTTTGTGGACTATAGCACATGACTTTGAAATGCACTTTTTTCCTGATTTTCAATTTTTTCTAAATTGATTTATTGATCCTTAAAAAGGCTTCAAACTGAGCACATATATAGTGAATTTAAGAAAAACAACCTATATTTGAAGGAATTATCGAGAAAAAAGATAGAGGCAAAAATCGCTTTTTTTCACACTTTTTTGTGGACTATAGCCCATGATTTTGAAATGCACTTTTTTCCTGATTTTCAATTTTATCGAAACTGCTCTACTGATCCTTACGAAGGCTTCAAACTGAGCACATATATAGTGAATTTAAGAAAAACAACCTATATTTGAAGGAATTATCGAGAAAAAAGATAGAGGCAAAAATCGCTTTTTTCACACTTTTTTGTGGACTATAGCACATGACTTTGAAATGCACTTTTTTCCTGATTTTCAATTTTTTCTAAATTGATTTATTGATCCTTAAAAAGGCTTCAAACTGAGCACATATATAGTGAATTTAAGAAAAACAACCTATATTTGAAGGAATTATCGAGAAAAAAGATAGAGGCAAAAATCGCTTTTTTTCACACTTTTTTGTGGACTATAGCCCATGACTTTGAAATGCACTTTTTTCCTGATTTTCAATTTTTTCTAAACTGATTTATTGATCCTAATAAGGGCTTCAAACTGAGCACATATACAGTGAATTTAAGAAAAACAACCTATATTTGAAGGAATTATCGAGAAAAAAGATAGAGGCAAAAATCGCTTTTTTCACACTTTTTTGTGGACTATAGCCCATGACTTTGAAATGCACTTTTTTCCTGATTTTCAATTTTTTCTAAACTGATTTATTGATCCTAATAAGGGCTTCAAACTGAGCACATATACAGTGAATTTAAGAAAAACAACCTATATTTGAAGGAATTATCGAGAAAAAAGATAGAGGCAAAAATCGCCTTTTTTCACACTTTTTTGTGGACTATAGCACATGACTTTGAAATGCACTTTTTTCCTGATTTTCAATTTTTTCTAAATTGATTTATTGATCCTTAAAAAGGCTTCAAACTGAGCACATATATAGTGAATTTAAGAAAAACAACCTATATTTGAAGGAATTATCGAGAAAAAAGATAGAGGCAAAAATCGCTTTTTTTCACACTTTTTTGTGGACTATAGCCCATGACTTTGAAATGCACTTTTTTCCTGATTTTCAATTTTTTCTAAACTGATTTATTGATCCTAATAAGGGCTTCAAACTGAGCACATATACAGTGAATTTAAGAAAAACAACCTATATTTGAAGGAATTATCGAGAAAAAAGATAGAGGCAAAAATCGCTTTTTTTCACACTTTTTTGTGGACTATAGCACATGACTTTGAAATGCACTTTTTTCCTGATTTTCAATTTTTTCTAAACTGATTTATTGATCCTAATAAGGGCTTCAAACTGAGCACATATACAGTGAATTTAAGAAAAACAACCTATATTTGAAGGAATTATCGAGAAAAAAGATAGAGGCAAAAATCGCCTTTTTTCACACTTTTTTGTGGACTATAGCACATGACTTTGAAATGCACTTTTTTCCTGATTTTCAATTTTTTCTAAATTGATTTATTGATCCTTAAAAAGGCTTCAAACTGAGCACATATATAGTGAATTTAAGAAAAACAACCTATATTTGAAGGAATTATCGAGAAAAAAGATAGAGGCAAAAATCGCTTTTTTTCACACTTTTTTGTGGACTATAGCCCATGACTTTGAAATGCACTTTTTTCCTGATTTTCAATTTTTTCTAAACTGATTTATTGATCCTAATAAGGGCTTCAAACTGAGCACATATACAGTGAATTTAAGAAAAACAACCTATATTTGAAGGAATTATCGAGAAAAAAGATAGAGGCAAAAATCGCTTTTTTCACACTTTTTTGTGGACTATAGCCCATGACTTTGAAATGCACTTTTTTCCTGATTTTCAATTTTTTCTAAACTGATTTATTGATCCTAATAAGGGCTTCAAACTGAGCACATATACAGTGAATTTAAGAAAAACAACCTATATTTGAAGGAATTATCGAGAAAAAAGATAGAGGCAAAAATCGCCTTTTTTCACACTTTTTTGTGGACTATAGCCCATGATTTTGAAATGCACTTTTTTCCTGATTTTCAATTTTATCGAAACTGCTCTACTGATCCTTACGAAGGCTTCAAACTGAGCACATATATAGTGAATTTAAGAAAAACAACCTATATTTGAAGGAATTATCGAGAAAAAAGATAGAGGCAAAAATCGCTTTTTTTCACACTTTTTTGTGGACTATAGCACATGACTTTGAAATGCACTTTTTTCCTGATTTTCAATTTTTTCTAAACTGATTTATTGATCCTAATAAGGGCTTCAAACTGAGCACATATACAGTGAATTTAAGAAAAACAACCTATATTTGAAGGAATTATCGAGAAAAAAGATAGAGGCAAAAATCGCCTTTTTTCACACTTTTTTGTGGACTATAGCCCATGATTTTGAAATGCACTTTTTTCCTGATTTTCAATTTTATCGAAACTGCTCTACTGATCCTTACGAAGGCTTCAAACTGAGCACATATATAGTGAATTTAAGAAAAACAACCTATATTTGAAGGAATTATCGAGAAAAAAGATAGAGGCAAAAATCGCTTTTTTTCACACTTTTTTGTGGACTATAGCACATGACTTTGAAATGCACTTTTTTCCTGATTTTCAATTTTTTCTAAACTGATTTATTGATCCTAATAAGGGCTTCAAACTGAGCACATATACAGTGAATTTAAGAAAAACAACCTATATTTGAAGGAATTATCGAGAAAAAAGGTAGAGGCAAAAATCGCTTTTTTTCACACTTTTTTGTGGACTATAGCACATGACTTTGAAATGCACTTTTTTCCTGATTTTCAATTTTTTCTAAACTGATTTATTGATCCTAATAAGGGCTTCAAACTGAGCACATATACAGTGAATTTAAGAAAAACAACCTATATTTGAAGGAATTATCGAGAAAAAAGATAGAGGCAAAAATCGCTTTTTTTCACACTTTTTTGTGGACTATAGCCCATGACTTTGAAATGCACTTTTTTCCTGATTTTCAATTTTTTCTAAACTGATTTATTGATCCTAATAAGGGCTTCAAACTGAGCACATATACAGTGAATTTAAGAAAAACAACCTATATTTGAAGGAATTATCGAGAAAAAAGATAGAGGCAAAAATCGCCTTTTTTCACACTTTTTTGTGGACTATAGCCCATGATTTTGAAATGCACTTTTTTCCTGATTTTCAATTTTATCGAAACTGCTCTACTGATCCTTACGAAGGCTTCAAACTGAGCACATATATAGTGAATTTAAGAAAAACAACCTATATTTGAAGGAATTATCGAGAAAAAAGATAGAGGCAAAAATCGCTTTTTTTCACACTTTTTTGTGGACTATAGCACATGACTTTGAAATGCACTTTTTTCCTGATTTTCAATTTTTTCTAAACTGATTTATTGATCCTAATAAGGGCTTCAAACTGAGCACATATACAGTGAATTTAAGAAAAACAACCTATATTTGAAGGAATTATCGAGAAAAAAGATAGAGGCAAAAATCGCTTTTTTTCACACTTTTTTGTGGACTATAGCACATGACTTTGAAATGCACTTTTTTCCTGATTTTCAATTTTTTCTAAACTGATTTATTGATCCTAATAAGGGCTTCAAACTGAGCACATATACAGTGAATTTAAGAAAAACAACCTATATTTGAAGGAATTATCGAGAAAAAAGATAGAGGCAAAAATCGCTTTTTTTCACACTTTTTTGTGGACTATAGCACATGACTTTGAAATGCACTTTTTTCCTGATTTTCAATTTTTTCTAAACTGATTTATTGATCCTAATAAGGGCTTCAAACTGAGCACATATACAGTGAATTTAAGAAAAACAACCTATATTTGAAGGAATTATCGAGAAAAAAGATAGAGGCAAAAATCGCTTTTTTTCACACTTTTTTGTGGACTATAGCACATGACTTTGAAATGCACTTTTTTCCTGATTTTCAATTTTTTCTAAACTGATTTATTGATCCTAATAAGGGCTTCAAACTGAGCACATATACAGTGAATTTAAGAAAAACAACCTATATTTGAAGGAATTATCGAGAAAAAAGATAGAGGCAAAAATCGCCTTTTTTCACACTTTTTTGTGGACTATAGCCCATGATTTTGAAATGCACTTTTTTCCTGATTTTCAATTTTATCGAAACTGCTCTACTGATCCTTACGAAGGCTTCAAACTGAGCACATATATAGTGAATTTAAGAAAAACAACCTATATTTGAAGGAATTATCGAGAAAAAAGATAGAGGCAAAAATCGCTTTTTTTCACACTTTTTTGTGGACTATAGCACATGACTTTGAAATGCACTTTTTTCCTGATTTTCAATTTTTTCTAAACTGATTTATTGATCCTAATAAGGGCTTCAAACTGAGCACATATACAGTGAATTTAAGAAAAACAACCTATATTTGAAGGAATTATCGAGAAAAAAGATAGAGGCAAAAATCGCTTTTTTTCACACTTTTTTGTGGACTATAGCACATGACTTTGAAATGCACTTTTTTCCTGATTTTCAATTTTTTCTAAACTGATTTATTGATCCTAATAAGGGCTTCAAACTGAGCACATATACAGTGAATTTAAGAAAAACAACCTATATTTGAAGGAATTATCGAGAAAAAAGATAGAGGCAAAAATCGCCTTTTTTCACACTTTTTTGTGGACTATAGCCCATGATTTTGAAATGCACTTTTTTCCTGATTTTCAACTTTTTCTAAACTGATTTATTGATCCTAATAAGGGCTTCAAACTGAGCACATATACAGTGAATTTAAGAAAAACAACCTATATTTGAAGGAATTATCGAGAAAAAAGATAGAGGCAAAAATCGCTTTTTTTCACACTTTTTTGTGGACTATAGCACATGACTTTGAAATGCACTTTTTTCCTGATTTTCAATTTTTTCTAAACTGATTTATTGATCCTAATAAGGGCTTCAAACTGAGCACATATACAGTGAATTTAAGAAAAACAACCTATATTTGAAGGAATTATCGAGAAAAAAGATAGAGGCAAAAATCGCCTTTTTTCACACTTTTTTGTGGACTATAGCCCATGATTTTGAAATGCACTTTTTTCCTGATTTTCAATTTTATCGAAACTGCTCTACTGATCCTTACGAAGGCTTCAAACTGAGCACATATATAGTGAATTTAAGAAAAACAACCTATATTTGAAGGAATTATCGAGAAAAAAGATAGAGGCAAAAATCGCCTTTTTTCACACTTTTTTGTGGACTATAGCCCATGATTTTGAAATGCACTTTTTTCCTGATTTTCAACTTTTTCTAAACTGATTTATTGATCCTAATAAGGGCTTCAAACTGAGCACATATACAGTGAATTTAAGAAAAACAACCTATATTTGAAGGAATTATCGAGAAAAAAGATAGAGGCAAAAATCGCTTTTTTTCACACTTTTTTGTGGACTATAGCACATGACTTTGAAATGCACTTTTTTCCTGATTTTCAATTTTTTCTAAACTGATTTATTGATCCTAATAAGGGCTTCAAACTGAGCACATATACAGTGAATTTAAGAAAAACAACCTATATTTGAAGGAATTATCGAGAAAAAAGATAGAGGCAAAAATCGCCTTTTTTCACACTTTTTTGTGGACTATAGCCCATGATTTTGAAATGCACTTTTTTCCTGATTTTCAACTTTTTCTAAACTGATTTATTGATCCTAATAAGGGCTTCAAACTGAGCACATATACAGTGAATTTAAGAAAAACAACCTATATTTGAAGGAATTATCGAGAAAAAAGATAGAGGCAAAAATCGCTTTTTTTCACACTTTTTTGTGGACTATAGCACATGACTTTGAAATGCACTTTTTTCCTGATTTTCAATTTTTTCTAAACTGATTTATTGATCCTAATAAGGGCTTCAAACTGAGCACATATACAGTGAATTTAAGAAAAACAACCTATATTTGAAGGAATTATCGAGAAAAAAGATAGAGGCAAAAATCGCCTTTTTTCACACTTTTTTGTGGACTATAGCCCATGATTTTGAAATGCACTTTTTTCCTGATTTTCAATTTTATCGAAACTGCTCTACTGATCCTTACGAAGGCTTCAAACTGAGCACATATATAGTGAATTTAAGAAAAACAACCTATATTTGAAGGAATTATCGAGAAAAAAGATAGAGGCAAAAATCGCCTTTTTTCACACTTTTTTGTGGACTATAGCCCATGATTTTGAAATGCACTTTTTTCCTGATTTTCAACTTTTTCTAAACTGATTTATTGATCCTAATAAGGGCTTCAAACTGAGCACATATACAGTGAATTTAAGAAAAACAACCTATATTTGAAGGAATTATCGAGAAAAAAGATAGAGGCAAAAATCGCTTTTTTTCACACTTTTTTGTGGACTATAGCACATGACTTTGAAATGCACTTTTTTCCTGATTTTCAATTTTTTCTAAACTGATTTATTGATCCTAATAAGGGCTTCAAACTGAGCACATATACAGTGAATTTAAGAAAAACAACCTATATTTGAAGGAATTATCGAGAAAAAAGATAGAGGCAAAAATCGCCTTTTTTCACACTTTTTTGTGGACTATAGCCCATGATTTTGAAATGCACTTTTTTCCTGATTTTCAACTTTTTCTAAACTGATTTATTGATCCTAATAAGGGCTTCAAACTGAGCACATATACAGTGAATTTAAGAAAAACAACCTATATTTGAAGGAATTATCGAGAAAAAAGATAGAGGCAAAAATCGCTTTTTTTCACACTTTTTTGTGGACTATAGCACATGACTTTGAAATGCACTTTTTTCCTGATTTTCAATTTTTTCTAAACTGATTTATTGATCCTAATAAGGGCTTCAAACTGAGCACATATACAGTGAATTTAAGAAAAACAACCTATATTTGAAGGAATTATCGAGAAAAAAGATAGAGGCAAAAATCGCTTTTTTTCACACTTTTTTGTGGACTATAGCACATGACTTTGAAATGCACTTTTTTCCTGATTTTCAATTTTATCGAAACTGCTCTACTGATCCTTACGAAGGCTTCAAACTGAGCACATATATAGTGAATTTAAGAAAAACAACCTATATTTGAAGGAATTATCGAGAAAAAAGATAGAGGCAAAAATCGCTTTTTTTCACACTTTTTTGTGGACTATAGCACATGACTTTGAAATGCACTTTTTTCCTGATTTTCAATTTTTTCTAAACTGATTTATTGATCCTAATAAGGGCTTCAAACTGAGCACATATACAGTGAATTTAAGAAAAACAACCTATATTTGAAGGAATTATCGAGAAAAAAGATAGAGGCAAAAATCGCTTTTTTTCACACTTTTTTGTGGACTATAGCACATGACTTTGAAATGCACTTTTTTCCTGATTTTCAATTTTTTCTAAACTGATTTATTGATCCTAATAAGGGCTTCAAACTGAGCACATATACAGTGAATTTAAGAAAAACAACCTATATTTGAAGGAATTATCGAGAAAAAAGATAGAGGCAAAAATCGCCTTTTTTCACACTTTTTTGTGGACTATAGCCCATGATTTTGAAATGCACTTTTTTCCTGATTTTCAACTTTTTCTAAACTGATTTATTGATCCTAATAAGGGCTTCAAACTGAGCACATATACAGTGAATTTAAGAAAAACAACCTATATTTGAAGGAATTATCGAGAAAAAAGATAGAGGCAAAAATCGCTTTTTTTCACACTTTTTTGTGGACTATAGCACATGACTTTGAAATGCACTTTTTTCCTGATTTTCAATTTTTTCTAAACTGATTTATTGATCCTAATAAGGGCTTCAAACTGAGCACATATACAGTGAATTTAAGAAAAACAACCTATATTTGAAGGAATTATCGAGAAAAAAGATAGAGGCAAAAATCGCCTTTTTTCACACTTTTTTGTGGACTATAGCCCATGATTTTGAAATGCACTTTTTTCCTGATTTTCAACTTTTTCTAAACTGATTTATTGATCCTAATAAGGGCTTCAAACTGAGCACATATACAGTGAATTTAAGAAAAACAACCTATATTTGAAGGAATTATCGAGAAAAAAGATAGAGGCAAAAATCGCTTTTTTTCACACTTTTTTGTGGACTATAGCACATGACTTTGAAATGCACTTTTTTCCTGATTTTCAATTTTTTCTAAACTGATTTATTGATCCTAATAAGGGCTTCAAACTGAGCACATATACAGTGAATTTAAGAAAAACAACCTATATTTGAAGGAATTATCGAGAAAAAAGATAGAGGCAAAAATCGCCTTTTTTCACACTTTTTTGTGGACTATAGCCCATGATTTTGAAATGCACTTTTTTCCTGATTTTCAATTTTATCGAAACTGCTCTACTGATCCTTACGAAGGCTTCAAACTGAGCACATATATAGTGAATTTAAGAAAAACAACCTATATTTGAAGGAATTATCGAGAAAAAAGATAGAGGCAAAAATCGCCTTTTTTCACACTTTTTTGTGGACTATAGCCCATGATTTTGAAATGCACTTTTTTCCTGATTTTCAACTTTTTCTAAACTGATTTATTGATCCTAATAAGGGCTTCAAACTGAGCACATATACAGTGAATTTAAGAAAAACAACCTATATTTGAAGGAATTATCGAGAAAAAAGATAGAGGCAAAAATCGCTTTTTTTCACACTTTTTTGTGGACTATAGCACATGACTTTGAAATGCACTTTTTTCCTGATTTTCAATTTTTTCTAAACTGATTTATTGATCCTAATAAGGGCTTCAAACTGAGCACATATACAGTGAATTTAAGAAAAACAACCTATATTTGAAGGAATTATCGAGAAAAAAGATAGAGGCAAAAATCGCCTTTTTTCACACTTTTTTGTGGACTATAGCCCATGATTTTGAAATGCACTTTTTTCCTGATTTTCAACTTTTTCTAAACTGATTTATTGATCCTAATAAGGGCTTCAAACTGAGCACATATACAGTGAATTTAAGAAAAACAACCTATATTTGAAGGAATTATCGAGAAAAAAGATAGAGGCAAAAATCGCTTTTTTTCACACTTTTTTGTGGACTATAGCACATGACTTTGAAATGCACTTTTTTCCTGATTTTCAATTTTTTCTAAACTGATTTATTGATCCTAATAAGGGCTTCAAACTGAGCACATATACAGTGAATTTAAGAAAAACAACCTATATTTGAAGGAATTATCGAGAAAAAAGATAGAGGCAAAAATCGCTTTTTTTCACACTTTTTTGTGGACTATAGCACATGACTTTGAAATGCACTTTTTTCCTGATTTTCAATTTTTTCTAAACTGATTTATTGATCCTAATAAGGGCTTCAAACTGAGCACATATACAGTGAATTTAAGAAAAACAACCTATATTTGAAGGAATTATCGAGAAAAAAGATAGAGGCAAAAATCGCCTTTTTTCACACTTTTTTGTGGACTATAGCCCATGATTTTGAAATGCACTTTTTTCCTGATTTTCAATTTTATCGAAACTGCTCTACTGATCCTTACGAAGGCTTCAAACTGAGCACATATATAGTGAATTTAAGAAAAACAACCTATATTTGAAGGAATTATCGAGAAAAAAGATAGAGGCAAAAATCGCTTTTTTTCACACTTTTTTGTGGACTATAGCACATGACTTTGAAATGCACTTTTTTCCTGATTTTCAATTTTTTCTAAACTGATTTATTGATCCTAATAAGGGCTTCAAACTGAGCACATATACAGTGAATTTAAGAAAAACAACCTATATTTGAAGGAATTATCGAGAAAAAAGATAGAGGCAAAAATCGCTTTTTTTCACACTTTTTTGTGGACTATAGCACATGACTTTGAAATGCACTTTTTTCCTGATTTTCAATTTTTTCTAAACTGATTTATTGATCCTTACGAAGGCTTCAAACTGAGCACATATATAGTGAATTTAAGAAAAACAACCTATATTTGAAGGAATTATCGAGAAAAAAGATAGAGGCAAAAATCGCTTTTTTTCACACTTTTTTGTGGACTATAGCACATGACTTTGAAATGCACTTTTTTCCTGATTTTCAATTTTTTCTAAACTGATTTATTGATCCTAATAAGGGCTTCAAACTGAGCACATATACAGTGAATTTAAGAAAAACAACCTATATTTGAAGGAATTATCGAGAAAAAAGATAGAGGCAAAAATCGCCTTTTTTTCACACTTTTTTGTGGACTATAGCCCATGATTTTGAAATGCACTTTTTTCCTGATTTTCAATTTTATCGAAACTGCTCTACTGATCCTTACGAAGGCTTCAAACTGAGCACATATATAGTGAATTTAAGAAAAACAACCTATATTTGAAGGAATTATCGAGAAAAAAGATAGAGGCAAAAATCGCTTTTTTTCACACTTTTTTGTGGACTATAGCACATGACTTTGAAATGCACTTTTTTCCTGATTTTCAATTTTTTCTAAACTGATTTATTGATCCTAATAAGGGCTTCAAACTGAGCACATATACAGTGAATTTAAGAAAAACAACCTATATTTGAAGGAATTATCGAGAAAAAAGATAGAGGCAAAAATCGCTTTTTTTCACACTTTTTTGTGGACTATAGCACATGACTTTGAAATGCACTTTTTTCCTGATTTTCAATTTTTTCTAAACTGATTTATTGATCCTAATAAGGGCTTCAAACTGAGCACATATACAGTGAATTTAAGAAAAACAACCTATATTTGAAGGAATTATCGAGAAAAAAGATAGAGGCAAAAATCGCCTTTTTTCACACTTTTTTGTGGACTATAGCCCATGATTTTGAAATGCACTTTTTTCCTGATTTTCAACTTTTTCTAAACTGATTTATTGATCCTAATAAGGGCTTCAAACTGAGCACATATACAGTGAATTTAAGAAAAACAACCTATATTTGAAGGAATTATCGAGAAAAAAGATAGAGGCAAAAATCGCTTTTTTTCACACTTTTTTGTGGACTATAGCACATGACTTTGAAATGCACTTTTTTCCTGATTTTCAATTTTTTCTAAACTGATTTATTGATCCTAATAAGGGCTTCAAACTGAGCACATATACAGTGAATTTAAGAAAAACAACCTATATTTGAAGGAATTATCGAGAAAAAAGATAGAGGCAAAAATCGCCTTTTTTCACACTTTTTTGTGGACTATAGCCCATGATTTTGAAATGCACTTTTTTCCTGATTTTCAATTTTATCGAAACTGCTCTACTGATCCTTACGAAGGCTTCAAACTGAGCACATATATAGTGAATTTAAGAAAAACAACCTATATTTGAAGGAATTATCGAGAAAAAAGATAGAGGCAAAAATCGCTTTTTTCACACTTTTTTGTGGACTATAGCACATGACTTTGAAATGCACTTTTTTCCTGATTTTCAATTTTTTCTAAACTGATTTATTGATCCTAATAAGGGCTTCAAACTGAGCACATATACAGTGAATTTAAGAAAAACAACCTATATTTGAAGGAATTATCGAGAAAAAAGATAGAGGCAAAAATCGCTTTTTTTCACACTTTTTTGTGGACTATAGCACATGACTTTGAAATGCACTTTTTTCCTGATTTTCAATTTTTTCTAAACTGATTTATTGATCCTAATAAGGGCTTCAAACTGAGCACATATACAGTGAATTTAAGAAAAACAACCTATATTTGAAGGAATTATCGAGAAAAAAGATAGAGGCAAAAATCGCCTTTTTTCACACTTTTTTGTGGACTATAGCCCATGATTTTGAAATGCACTTTTTTCCTGATTTTCAATTTTATCGAAACTGCTCTACTGATCCTTACGAAGGCTTCAAACTGAGCACATATATAGTGAATTTAAGAAAAACAACCTATATTTGAAGGAATTATCGAGAAAAAAGATAGAGGCAAAAATCGCTTTTTTTCACACTTTTTTGTGGACTATAGCACATGACTTTGAAATGCACTTTTTTCCTGATTTTCAATTTTTTCTAAACTGATTTATTGATCCTAATAAGGGCTTCAAACTGAGCACATATACAGTGAATTTAAGAAAAACAACCTATATTTGAAGGAATTATCGAGAAAAAAGATAGAGGCAAAAATCGCCTTTTTTCACACTTTTTTGTGGACTATAGCCCATGACTTTGAAATGCACTTTTTTCCTGATTTTCAACTTTTTCTAAACTGATTTACTGATCCTAATAAGGGCTTCAAACTGAGCACATATACAGTGAATTTAAGAAAAACAACCTATATTTGAAGGAATTATCGAGAAAAAAGATAGAGGCAAAAATCGCCTTTTTTCACACTTTTTTGTGGACTATAGCCCATGATTTTGAAATGCACTTTTTTCCTGATTTTCAATTTTATCGAAACTGCTCTACTGATCCTTACGAAGGCTTCAAACTGAGCACATATATAGTGAATTTAAGAAAAACAACCTATATTTGAAGGAATTATCGAGAAAAAAGATAGAGGCAAAAATCGCTTTTTTCACACTTTTTTGTGGACTATAGCACATGACTTTGAAATGCACTTTTTTCCTGATTTTCAATTTTATCGAAACTGCTCTACTGATCCTTACGAAGGCTTCAAACTGAGCACATATATAGTGAATTTAAGAAAAACAACCTATATTTGAAGGAATTATCGAGAAAAAAGATAGAGGCAAAAATCGCTTTTTTCACACTTTTTTGTGGACTATAGCACATGACTTTGAAATGCACTTTTTTCCTGATTTTCAATTTTTTCTAAACTGATTTATTGATCCTAATAAGGGCTTCAAACTGAGCACATATACAGTGAATTTAAGAAAAACAACCTATATTTGAAGGAATTATCGAGAAAAAAGATAGAGGCAAAAATCGCTTTTTTTCACACTTTTTTGTGGACTATAGCACATGACTTTGAAATGCACTTTTTTCCTGATTTTCAATTTTTTCTAAACTGATTTATTGATCCTAATAAGGGCTTCAAACTGAGCACATATACAGTGAATTTAAGAAAAACAACCTATATTTGAAGGAATTATCGAGAAAAAAGATAGAGGCAAAAATCGCCTTTTTTCACACTTTTTTGTGGACTATAGCCCATGATTTTGAAATGCACTTTTTTCCTGATTTTCAATTTTATCGAAACTGCTCTACTGATCCTTACGAAGGCTTCAAACTGAGCACATATATAGTGAATTTAAGAAAAACAACCTATATTTGAAGGAATTATCGAGAAAAAAGATAGAGGCAAAAATCGCTTTTTTTCACACTTTTTTGTGGACTATAGCACATGACTTTGAAATGCACTTTTTTCCTGATTTTCAATTTTTTCTAAACTGATTTATTGATCCTAATAAGGGCTTCAAACTGAGCACATATACAGTGAATTTAAGAAAAACAACCTATATTTGAAGGAATTATCGAGAAAAAAGATAGAGGCAAAAATCGCCTTTTTTCACACTTTTTTGTGGACTATAGCCCATGACTTTGAAATGCACTTTTTTCCTGATTTTCAACTTTTTCTAAACTGATTTACTGATCCTAATAAGGGCTTCAAACTGAGCACATATACAGTGAATTTAAGAAAAACAACCTATATTTGAAGGAATTATCGAGAAAAAAGATAGAGGCAAAAATCGCCTTTTTTCACACTTTTTTGTGGACTATAGCCCATGATTTTGAAATGCACTTTTTTCCTGATTTTCAACTTTTTCTAAACTGATTTATTGATCCTAATAAGGGCTTCAAACTGAGCACATATACAGTGAATTTAAGAAAAACAACCTATATTTGAAGGAATTATCGAGAAAAAAGATAGAGGCAAAAATCGCTTTTTTTCACACTTTTTTGTGGACTATAGCACATGACTTTGAAATGCACTTTTTTCCTGATTTTCAATTTTTTCTAAACTGATTTATTGATCCTAATAAGGGCTTCAAACTGAGCACATATACAGTGAATTTAAGAAAAACAACCTATATTTGAAGGAATTATCGAGAAAAAAGATAGAGGCAAAAATCGCCTTTTTTCACACTTTTTTGTGGACTATAGCCCATGATTTTGAAATGCACTTTTTTCCTGATTTTCAATTTTATCGAAACTGCTCTACTGATCCTTACGAAGGCTTCAAACTGAGCACATATATAGTGAATTTAAGAAAAACAACCTATATTTGAAGGAATTATCGAGAAAAAAGATAGAGGCAAAAATCGCTTTTTTTCACACTTTTTTGTGGACTATAGCACATGACTTTGAAATGCACTTTTTTCCTGATTTTCAATTTTTTCTAAACTGATTTATTGATCCTAATAAGGGCTTCAAACTGAGCACATATACAGTGAATTTAAGAAAAACAACCTATATTTGAAGGAATTATCGAGAAAAAAGATAGAGGCAAAAATCGCCTTTTTTCACACTTTTTTGTGGACTATAGCCCATGATTTTGAAATGCACTTTTTTCCTGATTTTCAATTTTATCGAAACTGCTCTACTGATCCTTACGAAGGCTTCAAACTGAGCACATATATAGTGAATTTAAGAAAAACAACCTATATTTGAAGGAATTATCGAGAAAAAAGATAGAGGCAAAAATCGCCTTTTTCACACTTTTTTGTGGACTATAGCACATGACTTTGAAATGCACTTTTTTCCTGATTTTCAATTTTTTCTAAACTGATTTATTGATCCTAATAAGGGCTTCAAACTGAGCACATATACAGTGAATTTAAGAAAAACAACCTATATTTGAAGGAATTATCGAGAAAAAAGATAGAGGCAAAAATCGCTTTTTTTCACACTTTTTTGTGGACTATAGCCCATGATTTTGAAATGCACTTTTTTCCTGATTTTCAATTTTATCGAAACTGCTCTACTGATCCTTACGAAGGCTTCAAACTGAGCACATATATAGTGAATTTAAGAAAAACAACCTATATTTGAAGGAATTATCGAGAAAAAAGATAGAGGCAAAAATCGCTTTTTTTCACACTTTTTTGTGGACTATAGCACATGACTTTGAAATGCACTTTTTTCCTGATTTTCAATTTTTTCTAAACTGATATATTGATCCTAATAAGGGCTTCAAACTGAGCACATATACAGTGAATTTAAGAAAAACAACCTATATTTGAAGGAATTATCGAGAAAAAAGATAGAGGCAAAAATCGCCTTTTTTCACACTTTTTTGTGGACTATAGCCCATGACTTTGAAATGCACTTTTTTCCTGATTTTCAACTTTTTCTAAACTGATTTACTGATCCTAATAAGGGCTTCAAACTGAGCACATATACAGTGAATTTAAGAAAAACAACCTATATTTGAAGGAATTATCGAGAAAAAAGATAGAGGCAAAAATCGCCTTTTTTCACACTTTTTTGTGGACTATAGCCCATGATTTTGAAATGCACTTTTTTCCTGATTTTCAATTTTATCGAAACTGCTCTACTGATCCTTACGAAGGCTTCAAACTGAGCACATATATAGTGAATTTAAGAAAAACAACCTATATTTGAAGGAATTATCGAGAAAAAAGATAGAGGCAAAAATCGCTTTTTTCACACTTTTTTGTGGACTATAGCACATGACTTTGAAATGCACTTTTTTCCTGATTTTCAATTTTATCGAAACTGCTCTACTGATCCTTACGAAGGCTTCAAACTGAGCACATATATAGTGAATTTAAGAAAAACAACCTATATTTGAAGGAATTATCGAGAAAAAAGATAGAGGCAAAAATCGCTTTTTTCACACTTTTTTGTGGACTATAGCACATGACTTTGAAATGCACTTTTTTCCTGATTTTCAATTTTATCGAAACTGCTCTACTGATCCTTACGAAGGCTTCAAACTGAGCACATATATAGTGAATTTAAGAAAAACAACCTATATTTGAAGGAATTATCGAGAAAAAAGATAGAGGCAAAAATCGCTTTTTTCACACTTTTTTGTGGACTATAGCACATGACTTTGAAATGCACTTTTTTCCTGATTTTCAATTTTTTCTAAACTGATTTATTGATCCTAATAAGGGCTTCAAACTGAGCACATATACAGTGAATTTAAGAAAAACAACCTATATTTGAAGGAATTATCGAGAAAAAAGATAGAGGCAAAAATCGCTTTTTTTCACACTTTTTTGTGGACTATAGCACATGACTTTGAAATGCACTTTTTTCCTGATTTTCAATTTTTTCTAAACTGATTTATTGATCCTAATAAGGGCTTCAAACTGAGCACATATACAGTGAATTTAAGAAAAACAACCTATATTTGAAGGAATTATCGAGAAAAAAGATAGAGGCAAAAATCGCCTTTTTTCACACTTTTTTGTGGACTATAGCCCATGATTTTGATATGCACTTTTTTCCTGATTTTCAATTTTATCGAAACTGCTCTACTGATCCTTAAAAAGGCTTCAAACTGAGCACATATACAGTGAATTTAAGAAAAACAACCTATATTTGAAGGAATTATCGAGAAAAAAGATAGAGGCAAAAATCGCTTTTTTTCACACTTTTTTGTGGACTATAGCACATGACTTTGAAATGCACTTTTTTCCTGATTTTCAATTTTTTCTAAACTGATTTATTGATCCTAATAAGGGCTTCAAACTGAGCACATATACAGTGAATTTAAGAAAAACAACCTATATTTGAAGGAATTATCGAGAAAAAAGATAGAGGCAAAAATCGCCTTTTTTCACACTTTTTTGTGGACTATAGCCCATGACTTTGAAATGCACTTTTTTCCTGATTTTCAACTTTTTCTAAACTGATTTACTGATCCTAATAAGGGCTTCAAACTGAGCACATATACAGTGAATTTAAGAAAAACAACCTATATTTGAAGGAATTATCGAGAAAAAAGATAGAGGCAAAAATCGCCTTTTTTCACACTTTTTTGTGGACTATAGCCCATGATTTTGAAATGCACTTTTTTCCTGATATTCAACTTTTTCTAAACTGATTTATTGATCCCAATAAGGGCTTCAAACTGAGCACATATACAGTGAATTTAAGAAAAACAACCTATATTTGAAGGAATTATCGAGAAAAAAGATAGAGGCAAAAATCGCCTTTTTTCACACTTTTTTGTGGACTATAGCCCATGATTTTGAAATGCACTTTTTTCCTGATTTTCAACTTTTTCTAAATTGATTTATTGATCCTTAAAAAGGCTTCAAACTGAGCACATATATAGTGAAATTAAGAAAAACAACCTACATTTGAAGAAATTATCGAGAAAAAAGATAGAGGCAAAAATCGCCTTTTTTCACACTTTTTTGTGGACTATAGCCCATGATTTTGAAATGCACTTTTTTCCTGATTTTCAATTTTTTCTAAATTGATTTATTGATCCTTAAAAGGGCTTCAAACTGAGCACATATATAGTGAAATTAAGAAAAACAACCTATATTTGAAGGAATTATCGAGAAAAAAGATAGAGGCAAAAATCGCCTTTTTTCACACTATTTTGTGGACTATAGCCCATGACTTTGAAATGCACTTTTTTCCTGATTTTCAATTTTTTCTAAATTGATTTATTGATCCTTAAAAAGGCTTCAAACTGAGCACATATATAGTGAAATTAAGAAAAACAACCTACATTTGAAGAAATTATCGAGAAAAAAGATAGAGGCAAAAATCGCTTTTTTTCACACTTTTTTGTGGACTATAGCCCATGATTTTGAAATGCACTTTTTTCCTGATTTTCAACTTTTTCTAAATTGATTTATTGATCCTTAAAAAGGCTTCAAACTGAGCACATATATAGTGAAATTAAGAAAAACAACCTATATTTGAAGGAATTATCGAGAAAAAAGATAGAGGCAAAAATCGCCTTTTTTCACACTATTTTGTGGACTATAGCCCATGATTTTGAAATGCACTTTTTTCCTGATTTTCAACTTTTTCTAAACTGATTTATTGATCCTAATAAGGGCTTCAAACTGAGCACATATACAGTGAATTTAAGAAAAACAACCTATATTTGAAGGAATTATCGAGAAAAAAGATAGAGGCAAAAATCGCCTTTTTTCACACTTTTTTGTGGACTATAGCCCATGATTTTGAAATGCACTTTTTTCCTGATTTTCAATTTTTTCTAAACTGATTGATTGATCCTAATAAGGGCTTCAAACTGAGCACATATACAGTGAAATTAAGAAAAACAACCTACATTTGAAGAAATTATCGAGAAAAAAGATAGAGGCAAAAATCGCTTTTTTTCACACTTTTTTGTGGACTATAGCCCATGACTTTGAAATGCACTTTTTTCATGATTTTCAATTTTTTCAAAATTGATTTATTGATCCTTAAAAAGGCTTCAAACTGAGCACATATATAGTGAAATTAAGAAAAACAACCTATATTTGAAGGAATTATCGAGAAAAAAGATAGAGGCAAAAATCGCCTTTTTTCACACTTTTTTGTGGACTATAGCCCATGATTTTGAAATGCACTTTTTTCCTGATTTTCAATTTTTTCTAAATTGATTTATTGATCCTTAAAAGGGCTTCAAACTGAGCACATATATAGTGAAATTAAGAAAAACAACCTATATTTGAAGGAATTATCGAGAAAAAAGATAGAGGCAAAAATCGCCTTTTTTCACACTATTTTGTGGACTATAGCCCATGACTTTGAAATGCACTTTTTTCCTGATTTTCAATTTTTTCTAAATTGATTTATTGATCCTTAAAAAGGCTTCAAACTGAGCACATATATAGTGAAATTAAGAAAAACAACCTACATTTGAAGAAATTATCGAGAAAAAAGATAGAGGCAAAAATCGCTTTTTTTCACACTTTTTTGTGGACTATAGCCCATGATTTTGAAATGCACTTTTTTCCTGATTTTCAACTTTTTCTAAATTGATTTATTGATCCTTAAAAAGGCTTCAAACTGAGCACATATATAGTGAAATTAAGAAAAACAACCTATATTTGAAGGAATTATCGAGAAAAAAGATAGAGGCAAAAATCGCCTTTTTTCACACTATTTTGTGGACTATAGCCCATGATTTTGAAATGCACTTTTTTCCTGATTTTCAACTTTTTCTAAACTGATTTATTGATCCTAATAAGGGCTTCAAACTGAGCACATATACAGTGAATTTAAGAAAAACAACCTATATTTGAAGGAATTATCGAGAAAAAAGATAGAGGCAAAAATCGCCTTTTTTCACACTTTTTTGTGGACTATAGCCCATGATTTTGAAATGCACTTTTTTCCTGATTTTCAATTTTTTCTAAACTGATTGATTGATCCTAATAAGGGCTTCAAACTGAGCACATATACAGTGAATTTAAGAAAAACAACCTATATTTGAAGGAATTATCGAGAAAAAAGATAGAGGCAAAAATCGCCTTTTTTCACACTTTTTTGTGGACTATAGCCCATGATTTTGAAATGCACTTTTTTCCTGATTTTCAACTTTTTCTAAATTGATTTATTGATCCTTAAAAAGGCTTCAAACTGAGCACATATATAGTGAAATTAAGAAAAACAACCTATATTTGAAGGAATTATCGAGAAAAAAGATAGAGGCAAAAATCGCCTTTTTTCACACTTTTTTGTGGACTATAGCCCATGATTTTGAAATGCACTTTTTTCCTGATTTTCAACTTTTTCTAAACTGGCTTCAAACTGAGCACGTATACAGTGAAATTAAGAAAAACAACCTATATTTGAAGGAATTATCGAGAAAAAAGATAGAGGCAAAAATCGCTTTTTTTCACACTTTTTTGTGGACTATAGCCCATGACTTTGAAATGCACTTTTTTCCTGATTTTCAATTTTATCGAAACTGCTCTGCTGATCCTTACGAAGGCTTCAAACTGAGCACATATATAGTGAAATTAAGAAAAACAACCTATATTTGAAGGAATTATCGAGAAAAAAGATAGAGGCAAAAATCGCCTTTTTTCACACTTTTTTGTGGACTATAGCCCATGATTTTGAAATGCACTTTTTTTCCTGATTTTCAATTTTTTCTAAACTAATTTATTGATCCTACTTTTTTGTGGACTATAGCCCATGATTTTGAAATGCACTTTTTTCCTGATTTTCAATTTTTTCTAAACTGATTTATTGATCCTAATAAGGGCTTCAAACTGAGCACATATTTAGTGAAATTGAGAAAAACAACCTACATTTGAAGGAATTATCGAGAAAAAAGATAGAGGCAAAAATCGCCTTTTTTCACACTTTTTTGTGGACTATAGCCCATGATTTTGAAATGCACTTTTTTCCTGATTTTCAATTTTATCGAAACTGCTCTACTGATCCTTACGAAGGCTTCAAACTGAGCACATATATAGTGAAATTAAGAAAAACAACCTATATTTGAAGGAATTATCGAGAAAAAAGATAGAGGCAAAAATCGCCTTTTTTCACACTTTTTTGTGGACTATAGCCCATGATTTTGAAATGCACTTTTTTTCCTGATTTTCAATTTTTTCTAAACTAATTTATTGATCCTACTTTTTTGTGGACTATAGCCCATGATTTTGAAATGCACTTTTTTCCTGATTTTCAATTTTTTCTAAACTGATTTATTGATCCTAATAAGGGCTTCAAACTGAGCACATATTTAGTGAAATTGAGAAAAACAACCTACATTTGAAGGAATTATCGAGAAAAAAGATAGAGGCAAAAATCGCTTTTTTTCACACTTTTTTGTGGACTATAGCCCATGATTTTGAAATGCACTTTTTTCCTGATTTTCAATTTTTTCTAAACTGATTGATTGATCCTAATAAGGGCTTCAAACTGAGCACATATACAGTGAATTTAAGAAAAACAACCTATATTTGAAGGAATTATCGAGAAAAAAGATAGAGGCAAAAATCGCCTTTTTTCACACTTTTTTGTGGACTATAGCCCATGATTTTGAAATGCACTTTTTTCCTGATTTTCAATTTTATCGAAACTGCTCTACTGATCCTTACGAAGGCTTCAAACTGAGCACATATATAGTGAAATTAAGAAAAACAACCTATATTTGAAGGAATTATCGAGAAAAAAGATAGAGGCAAAAATCGCTTTTTTTCACACTTTTTTGTGGACTATAGCCCATGACTTTGAAATGCACTTTTTTCCTGATTTTTAATTTTTTGTAAATTGATTTATTGATCCTTAAAAAGGCTTCAAACTGAGCACATATATAGTGAAATTAAGAAAAACAACCTATATTTGAAGGAATTATCGAGAAAAAAGATAGAGGCAAAAATCGCCTTTTTTTCACACTTTTTTGTGGACTATAGCCCATGATTTTGAAATGCACTTTTTTCCTGATTTTCAATTTTATCGAAACTGCTCTACTGATCCTTACGAAGGCTTCAAACTGAGCACATATATAGTGAATTTAAGAAAAACAACATATATTTGAAGGAATTATCGAGAAAAAAGATAGAGGCAAAAATCGCCTTATTTCACACTTTTTTGTGGACTATAGCCCATGATTTTGAAATGCACTTTTTTCCTGATTTTCAACTTTTTCTAAACTGATTTATTGATCCTAATAAGGGCTTCAAACTGAGCACATATACAGTGAATTTATGAAAAACAACCTATATTTGAAGGAATTATCGAGAAAAAAGATAGAAGCAAAAATCGCCTCTTTTCACACTTTTTTGTGGACTATAGCCCATGACTTTGAAATGCACTTTTTTCCTGATTTTGAGTTTCATCTAAACTGATCTATTGATCCTTACAAAGGCTTCAAACTGAAAACATATATAGTGAAATTAAGAAAAACAACCTATATTTGAAGGAATTATCGAGAAAAAAGATAGAAGCAAAAATCGCCTCTTTTCACACTTTTTTGTGGACTATAGCCCATGACTTTGAAATGCACTTTTTTCCTGATTTTGAGTTTCATCTAAACTGATCTATTGATCCTTACAAAGGCTTCAAACTGAAAACATATATAGTGAAATTAAGAAAAACAACCTATATTTGAAGGAATTATCGAGAAAAAAGATAGAGGCAAAAATCGCCTTTTTTCACACTTTTTTGTGGACTATAGCCCATGATTTTGAAATGCACTTTTTTCCTGATTTTCAACTTTTTCTAAACTGATTTATTGATCCTATTGATCCGAATTTAAGAAAAACAACCTATATTTGAAGGAATTATCGAGAAAAAAGATAGAGGCAAAAATCGCTTTTTTTCACACTTTTTTGTGGACTATAGCCCATGACTTTGAAATGCACTTTTTTCCTGATTTTCAATTTTATCGAAACTGCTCTACTGATCCTTACGAAGGCTTCAAACTGAGCACATATACAGTGAATTTAAGAAAAACAACCTATATTTGAAGGAATTATCGAGAAAAAAGATAGAGGCAAAAATCGCTTTTTTTCACACTTTTTTGTGGACTATAGCCCATGACTTTGAAATGCACTTTTTTCCTGATTTTCAATTTTACCGAAACTGCTCTACTGATCCTTACGAAGGCTTCAAACTGAGCACATATATAGTGAATTTAAGAAAAACAACCTACATTTGAAGAAATTATCGAGAAAAAAGATAGAGGCAAAAATCGCCTTTTTTCACACTTTTTTGTGGACTATAGCCCATGATTTTGAAATGCACTTTTTTCCTGATTTTCAACTTTTTCTAAACTGATTTATTGATCCTAATAAGGGCTTCAAACTGAGCACATATACAGTGAATTTAAGAAAGACAACCTATATTTGAAGGAATTATCGAGAAAAAAGATAGAGGCAAAAATCGCCTTTTTTCACACTTTTTTGTGGACTATAGCCCATGACTTTGAAATGCACTTTTTTCCTGATTTTCAATTTTACCGAAACTGCTCTACTGATCCTTACGAAGGCTTCAAACTGAGCACATATATAGTGAATTTAAGAAAAACAACCTACATTTGAAGAAATTATCGAGAAAAAAGATAGAGGCAAAAATCGCCTTTTTTCACACTTTTTTGTGGACTATAGCCCATGACTTTGAAATGCACTTTTTTCCTGATTTTCAATTTTACCGAAACTGCTCTACTGATCCTTACGAAGGCTTCAAACTGAGCACATATATAGTGAATTTAAGAAAAACAACCTACATTTGAAGAAATTATCGAGAAAAAAGATAGAGGCAAAAATCGCCTTTTTTCACACTTTTTTGTGGACTATAGCCCATGATTTTGAAATGCACTTTTTTCCTGATTTTCAACTTTTTCTAAACTGATTTATTGATCCTAATAAGGGCTTCAAACTGAGCACATATACAGTGAATTTAAGAAAAACAACCTATATTTGAAGGAATTATCGAGAAAAAAGATAGAGGCAAAAATCGCCTTTTTTCACACTTTTTTGTGGACTATAGCCCATGATTTTGAAATGCACTTTTTTCCTGATTTTCAATTTTATCGAAACTGCTCTACTGATCCTTACGAAGGCTTCAAACTGAGCACATATATATTGAAATTAAGAAAAACAACCTATATTTGAAGGAATTATCGAGAAAAAAGATAGAGGCAAAAATCGCCTTTTTCACACTTTTTTGTGGACTATAGCCCATGATTTTGAAATGCACTTTTTTCCTGATTTTCAACTTTTTCTAAACTGATTTATTGATCCTAATAAGGGCTTCAAACTGAGCACATATACAGTGAATTTAAGAAAAACAACCTATATTTGAAGGAATTATCGAGAAAAAAGATAGAGGCAAAAATCGCCTTTTTTCACACTTTTTTGTGGACTATAGCCCATGATTTTGAAATGCACTTTTTTCCTGATTTTCAATTTTTTCGAAACTGCTCTACTGATCCTTACGAAGGCTTCAAACTGAGCACATATATAGTGAATTTAAGAAAAACAACCTACATTTGAAGAAATTATCGAGAAAAAAGATAGAGGCAAAAATCGCCTTTTTTCACACTTTTTTGTGGACTATAGCCCATGATTTTGAAATGCACTTTTTTCCTGATTTTCAACTTTTTCTAAACTGATTTATTGATCCTAATAAGGGCTTCAAACTGAGCACATATACAGTGAATTTAAGAAAAACAACCTATATTTGAAGGAATTATCGAGAAAAAAGATAGAGGCAAAAATCGCCTTTTTTCACACTTTTTTGTGGACTATAGCCCATGATTTTGAAATGCACTTTTTTCCTGATTTTCAATTTTATCGAAACTGCTCTACTGATCCTTACGAAGGCTTCAAACTGAGCACATATATAGTGAATTTAAGAAAAACAACCTATATTTGAAGGAATTATCGAGAAAAAAGATAGAGGCAAAAATCGCCTTTTTTCACACTTTTTTGTGGACTATAGCCCATGATTTTGAAATGCACTTTTTTCCTGATTTTCAACTTTTTCTAAACTGGCTTCAAACTGAGCACATATACAGTGAATTTAAGAAAAACAACCTATATTTGAAGGAATTATCGAGAAAAAAGATAGAGGCAAAAATCGCCTTTTTTCACACTTTTTTGTGGACTATAGCCCATGATTTTGAAATGCACTTTTTTCCTGATTTTCAATTTTATCGAAACTGCTCTACTGATCCTTACGAAGGCTTCAAACTGAGCACATATATAGTGAATTTAAGAAAAACAACCTATATTTGAAGGAATTATCGAGAAAAAAGATAGAGGCAAAAATCGCTTTTTTTCACACTTTTTTGTGGACTATAGCCCATGACTTTGAAATTCACTTTTTTCCTGATTTTCAATTTTTTCTAAATTGATTTATTGATCCTTAAAAAGGCTTCAAACTGAGCACATATATAGTGAAATTAAGAAAAACAACCTATATTTGAAGGAATTATCGAGAAAAAAGATAGAGGCAAAAATCGCCTTTTTTCACACTTTTTTGTGGACTATAGCCCATGATTTTGAAATGCACTTTTTTCCTGATTTTCAACTTTTTCTAAACTGGCTTCAAACTGAGCACGTATACAGTGAAATTAAGAAAAACAACCTATATTTGAAGGAATTATCGAGAAAAAAGATAGAGGCAAAAATCGCTTTTTTTCACACTTTTTTGTGGACTATAGCCCATGACTTTGAAATGCACTTTTTTCCTGATTTTCAATTTTATCGAAACTGCTCTGCTGATCCTTACGAAGGCTTCAAACTGAGCACATATATAGTGAAATTAAGAAAAACAACCTATATTTGAAGGAATTATCGAGAAAAAAGATAGAGGCAAAAATCGCCTTTTTTCACACTTTTTTGTGGACTATAGCCCATGATTTTGAAATGCACTTTTTTTCCTGATTTTCAATTTTTTCTAAACTAATTTATTGATCCTACTTTTTTGTGGACTATAGCCCATGATTTTGAAATGCACTTTTTTCCTGATTTTCAATTTTTTCTAAACTGATTTATTGATCCTAATAAGGGCTTCAAACTGAGCACATATTTAGTGAAATTGAGAAAAACAACCTACATTTGAAGGAATTATCGAGAAAAAAGATAGAGGCAAAAATCGCCTTTTTTCACACTTTTTTGTGGACTATAGCCCATGATTTTGAAATGCACTTTTTTCCTGATTTTCAATTTTATCGAAACTGCTCTACTGATCCTGAGGCTTCAAACTGAGCACATATACAGTGAAATTAAGAAAAACAACCTACATTTGAAGGAATTATCGAGAAAAAAGATAGAGGCAAAAATCGCCTTTTTTCACACTTTTTTGTGGACTATAGCCCATGATTTTGAAATGCACTTTTTTTCCTGATTTTCAATTTTTTCTAAACTGATTTATTGATCCTAATAAGGGCTTCAAACTGAGCACATATATAGTGAAATTAAGAAAAACAACCTACATTAGAAGGAATTATCGAGAAAAAAGATAGAAGCAAAAATCGCCTTTTTTCACACTTTTTTTTGGACTATAGCCCATGACTTTGAAATGCACTTTTTTCCTGATTTTCAATTTTTTCTATACTGATTTATTGATCCTAATAAGGGCTTCAAACTGAGCACATATACAGTGAATTTAAGAAAAACAACCTATATTTGAAGGAATTATCGAGAAAAAAGGTAGAGGCAAAAATCGCCTTTTTTCACACTTTTTTGTGGACTATAGCCCATGATTTTGAATTGCACTTTTTTCCTGATTTTCAACTTTTTCTAAACTGATTTATTGATCCTAATAAGGGCTTCAAACTGAGCACATATATAGTGAAATTAAGAAAAACAACCTACATTAGAAGGAATTATCGAGAAAAAAGATAGAGGCAAAAATCGCCTTTTTTCACACTTTCTTGTGGACTATAGCCCATGACTTTGAAATGCACTTTTTTCCTGATTTTCAATTTTTTCTAAACTGATTTATTGATCCTAATAAGGGCTTCAAACTGAGCACATATATAGTGAAATTAAGAAAAACAACCTACATTTGAAGGAATTATCGAGAAAAAAGATAGAAGCAAAAATCGCCTTTTTTCACACTTTTTTTTGGACTATAGCCCATGACTTTGAAATGCACTTTTTTCCTGATTTTCAATTTTTTCTATACTGATTTATTGATCCTAATAAGGGCTTCAAACTGAGCACATATATAGTGAAATTAAGAAAAACAACCTACATTTGAAGGAATTATCGAGAAAAAAGATAGAAGCAAAAATCGCCTCTTTTCACACTTTTTTGTGGACCAGCCCATGACTTTGAAATGCACTTTTTTCCTGATTTTGAGTTTCATCTAAACTGATCTATTGATCCTTACAAAGGCTTCAAACTGAGCACATATATAGTTAAATTATGAAAAACAACCTACATTTGAAGGAATTATCGAGAAAAAAGATAGAAGCAAAAATCGCCTTTTTTCACACTTTTTTGTGGACTATAGCCCATGATTTTGAAATGCACTTTTTTCCTGATTTTCAATTTCATCGAAACTGCTCTACTGATCCTGAGGCTTCAAACTGAGCACATATACAGTGAAATTAAGAAAAACAACCTACATTTGAAGGAATTATCGAGAAAAAAGATAGAGGCAAAAATCGCCTTTTTTCACACTTTTTTGTGGACTATAGCCCATGATTTTGAAATGTACTTTTTTTCCTGATTTTCAATTTTTTCTAAACTGATTTATTGATCCTAATAAGGGCTTCAAACTGAGCACATATATAGTGAAATTAAGAAAAACAACCTACATTTGAAGGAATTATCGAGAAAAAAGATAGAAGCAAAAATCGCCTTTTTTCACACTTTTTTTGGGACTATAGCCCATGATTTTGAAATGCACTTTTTTCCTGATTTTCAATTTTATCGAAACTGCTCTACTGATCCTGAGGCTTCAAACTGAGCACATATACAGTGAAATTAAGAAAAACAACCTACATTTGAAGGAATTATCGAGAAAAAAGATAGAGGCAAAAATCGCTTTTTTTCACACTTTTTTGTGGACTATAGCCCATGATTTTGAAATGCACTTTTTTTCCTGATTTTCAATTTTTTCTAAACTGATTTATTGATCCTAATAAGGGCTTCAAACTGAGCACATATATAGTGAAATTAAGAAAAACAACCTACATTTGAAGGAATTATCGAGAAAAAAGATAGAAGCAAAAATCGCCTTTTTTCACACTTTTTTTTGGACTATAGCCCATGATTTTGAAATGCACTTTTTTCCTGATTTTAAATTTTTTCTAAATTGATTTATTGATCCTTAAAAAGGCTTCAAACTGAGCACATATATAGTGAAATTAAGAAAAACAACCTACATTTGAAGGAATTATCGAGAAAAAAGATAGAAGCAAAAATCGCCTTTTTTCACACTTTTTTTTGGACTATAGCCCATGATTTTGAAATGCACTTTTTTCCTGATTTTCAATTTTTTCGAAACTGCTCTACTGATCCTTACAAAGGCTTCAAACTGAGCACATATATAGTGAAATTAAGAAAAACAACCTACATTTGAAGGAATTATCGAGAAAAAAGATAGAAGCAAAAATCGCCTTTTTTCACACTTTTTTTTGGACTATAGCCCATGATTTTGAAATGCACTTTTTTCCTGATTTTCAATTTTTTCTAAACTGATTTATTGATCCTAATAAGGGCTTCAAACTGAGCACATATATAGTGAAATTAAGAAAAACAACCTACATTTGAAGGAATTATCGAGAAAAAAGGTAGAAGCAAAAATCGCCTTTTTTCACACTTTTTTTTGGACTATAGCCCATGACTTTGAAATGCACTTTTTTCCTGATTTTCAATTTTTTCTAAACTGATTTATTGATCCTAATAAGGGCTTCAAACTGAGCACATATATAGTGAAATTAAGAAAAACAACCTACATTTGAAGGAATTATCGAGAAAAAAGATAGAAGCAAAAATCGCCTCTTTTCACACTTTTTTGTGGACTATAGCCCATGACTTTGAAATGCACTTTTTTCCTGATTTTGAGTTTCATCTAAACTGATCTATTGATCCTTACAAAGGCTTCAAACTGAGCACATATATAGTTAAATTATGAAAAACAACCTACATTTGAAGGAATTATCGAGAAAAAAGATAGAAGCAAAAATCGCCTTTTTTCACACTTTTTTGTGGACTATAGCCCATGACTTTGAAATGCACTTTTTTCCTGATTTTCAATTTTTTCTAAACTGATTTATTGTTCCTTACAAAGGCTTCAAACTGAGCACATATATAGTGAATTTAAGAAAAACAACCTACATTTGAAGGAATTATCGAGAAAAAAGATAGAAGCAAAAATCGCCTTTTTTCACACTTTTTTGTGGACCAGCCCATGACTTTGAAATGCACTTTTTTCCTGATTTTCAATTTTTTCGAAACTGATTTATTGATCCTAATAAGGGCTTCAAACTGAGCACATATATAGTTAAATTATGAAAAACAACCTACATTTGAAGGAATTATCGAGAAAAAAGATAAAAGCAAAAATCGCCTCTTTTCACACTTTTTTGTGGACCAGCCCATGACTTTGAAATGCACTTTTTTCCTGATTTTGAGTTTCATCTAAACTGATCTATTGATCCTTACAAAGGCTTCAAACTAAGCACATATATAGTTAAATTATGAAAAACAACCTACATTTGAAGGAATTATCGAGAAAAAAGATAGAAGCAAAAATCGCCTTTTTTCACACTTTTTTTTGGACTATAGCCCATGACTTTGAAATGCACTTTTTTCCTGATTTTCAATTTTTTCTAAACTGATTTATTGATCCTAATAAGGGCTTCAAACTGAGCACATATATAGTGAAATTAAGAAAAACAACCTACATTTGAAGGAATTATCGAGAAAAAAGATAGAAGCAAAAATCGCCTCTTTTCACACTTTTTTGTGGACCAGCCCATGACTTTGAAATGCACTTTTTTCCTGATTTTAAATTTTTTCTAAATTGATTTATTGATCCTTAAAAAGGCTTCAAACTGAGCACATATATAGTGAAATTAAGAAAAACAACCTACATTTGAAGGAATTATCGAGAAAAAAGATAGAAGCAAAAATCGCCTTTTTTAACACTTTTTTTTGGACTATAGCCCATGACTTTGAAATGCACTTTTTTCCTGATTTTCAATTTTTTCTAAACTGATTTATTGATCCTAATAAGGGCTTCAAACTGAGCACATATATAGTGAAATTAAGAAAAACAACCAACATTTGAAGGAATTATCGAGAAAAAAGATAGAAGCAAAAATCGCCTCTTTTCACACTTTTTTGTGGACCAGCCCATGACTTTGAAATGCACTTTTTTCCTGATTTTAAATTTTTTCTAAATTGATTTATTGATCCTTAAAAAGGCTTCAAACTGAGCACATATATAGTGAAATTAAGAAAAACAACCTACATTTGAAGGAATTATCGAGAAAAAAGATAGAAGCAAAAATCGCCTTTTTTCACACTTTTTTTTGGACTATAGCCCATGATTTTGAAATGCACTTTTTTCCTGATTTTCAATTTTATCGAAACTGCTCTGCTGATCCTTACGAAGGCTTCAAACTGAGCACATATATAGTGAAATTAAGAAAAACAACCTATATTTGAAGGAATTATCGAGAAAAAAGATAGAGGCAAAAATCGCTTTTTTTCACACTTTTTTGTGGACTATAGCCCATGACTTTGAAATGCACTTTTTTCCTGATTTTCAATTTTTTCTAAACTGATTTATTGATCCTAATAAGGGCTTCAAACTGAGCACATATATAGTGAAATTAAGAAAAACAACCTACATTTGAAGGAATTATCGAGAAAAAAGATAGAAGCAAAAATCGCCTCTTTTCACACTTTTTTGTGGACCAGCCCATGACTTTGAAATGCACTTTTTTCCTGATTTTGAGTTTCATCTAAACTGATCTATTGATCCTTACAAAGGCTTCAAACTGAGCACATATATAGTTAAATTATGAAAAACAACCTACATTTGAAGGAATTATCGAGAAAAAATATAGAAGCAAAAATCGCCTCTTTTCACACTTTTTTGTGGACCAGCCCATGACTTTGAAATGCACTTTTTTCCTGATTTTGAGTTTCATCTAAACTGATCTATTGATCCTTACAAAGGCTTCAAACTGAGCACATATATAGTTAAATTATGAAAAACAACCTACATTTGAAGGAATTATCGAGAAAAAAGATAGAAGCAAAAATCGCCTTTTTTCACACCTTTTTTTGGACTATAGCCCATGATTTTGAAATGCACTTTTTTCCTGATTTTCAATTTTATCGAAACTGCTCTGCTGATCCTTACGAAGGCTTCAAACTGAGCACATATATAGTGAAATTAAGAAAAACAACCTATATTTGAAGGAATTATCGAGAAAAAAGATAGAAGCAAAAATCGCTTTTTTTCACACTTTTTTGTGGACTATAGCCCATGACTTTGAAATGCACTTTTTTCCTGATTTTCAATTTTTTCTAAACTGATTTATTGATCCTAATAAGGGCTTCAAACTGAGCACATATATAGTAAAATTAAGAAAAACAACCTACATTTGAAGGAATTATCGAGAAAAAAGATAGAAGCAAAAATCGCCTTTTTTCACACTTTTTTTTGGACTATAGCCCATGATTTTGAAATGCACTTTTTTCCTGATTTTAAATTTTTTCTAAATTGATTTATTGATCCTTAAAAAGGCTTCAAACTGAGCACATATATAGTGAAATTAAGAAAAACAACCTACATTTGAAGGAATTATCGAGAAAAAAGATAGAAGCAAAAATCGCCTTTTTTCACACTTTTTTTTGGACTATAGCCCATGATTTTGAAATGCACTTTTTTCCTGATTTTAAATTTTTTCTAAATTGATTTATTGATCCTTAAAAAGGCTTCAAACTGAGCACATATATAGTGAAATTAAGAAAAACAACCTACATTTGAAGGAATTATCGAGAAAAAAGATAGAAGCAAAAATCGCCTTTTTTCACACTTTTTTTTGGACTATAGCCCATGATTTTGAAATGCACTTTTTTCCTGATTTTCAATTTTTTCGAAACTGCTCTACTGATCCTTACAAAGGCTTCAAACTGAGCACATATATAGTGAAATTAAGAAAAACAACCTACATTTGAAGGAATTATCGAGAAAAAAGATAGAAGCAAAAATCGCCTTTTTTCACACTTTTTTGTGGACTATAGCCCATGACTTTGAAATGCACTTTTTTCCTGATTTTCAATTTTTTCTAAACTGATTTATTGATCCTAATAAGGGCTTCAAACTGAGCACATATATAGTGAAATTAAGAAAAACAACCTACATTTGAAGGAATTATCGAGAAAAAAGATAGAAGCAAAAATCGCCTTTTTTCACACTTTTTTTTGGACTATAGCCCATGACTTTGAAATGCACTTTTTTCCTGATTTTCAATTTTTTCTAAACTGATTTATTGATCCTAATAAGGGCTTCAAACTGAGCACATATATAGTGAAATTAAGAAAAACAACCTACATTTGAAGGAATTATCGAGAAAAAAGATAGAAGCAAAAATCGCCTTTTTTCACACTTTTTTTTGGACTATAGCCCATGATTTTGAAATGCACTTTTTTCCTGATTTTAAATTTTTTCTAAATTGATTTATTGATCCTTAAAAAGGCTTCAAACTGAGCACATATATAGTGAAATTAAGAAAAACAACCTACATTTGAAGGAATTATTGAGAAAAAATATAGAAGCAAAAATCGCCTCTTTTCACACTTTTTTGTGGACCAGCCCATGACTTTGAAATGCACTTTTTTCCTGATTTTGAGTTTCATCTAAACTGATCTATTGATCCTTACAAAGGCTTCAAACTGAGCACATATATAGTTAAATTATGAAAAACAACCTACATTTGAAGGAATTATCGAGAAAAAAGATAAAAGCAAAAATCGCCTTTTTTCACACTTTTTTGTGGACTATAGCCCATGACCTTGAAATGCACTTTTTTCCTGATTTTCAATTTTTTCTAAATTGATTTATTGATCCTTACAAAGGCTTCAAACTGAGCACACATATGGTGAAATTAAGAAAAACAACCTACATTTGAAGGAATTATCGAGAAAAAAGATAGAAGCAAAAATCGCCTTTTTTCACACTTTTTTTTGGACTATAGTCCATGATTTTGAAATGCACTTTTTTCCTGATTTTAAATTTTTTCTAAATTGATTTATTGATCCTTAAAAAGGCTTCAAACTGAGCACATATATAGTGAAATTAAGAAAAACAACCTACATTTGAAGGAATTATCGAGAAAAAAGATAGAAGCAAAAATCGCCTTTTTTCACACTTTTTTTTGGACTATAGCCCATGATTTTGAAATGCACTTTTTTCCTGATTTTAAATTTTTTCTAAATTGATTTATTGATCCTTAAAAAGGCTTCAAACTGAGCACATATATAGTGAAATTAAGAAAAACAACCTACATTTGAAGGAATTATCGAGAAAAAAGATAGAAGCAAAAATCGCCTTTTTTCACACTTTTTTTTGGACTATAGCCCATGATTTTGATATGCACTTTTTTCCTGATTTTCAATTTTTTCGAAACTGCTCTACTGATCCTTACAAAGGCTTCAAACTGAGCACATATATAGTGAAATTAAGAAAAACAACCTACATTTGAAGGAATTATCGAGAAAAAAGATAGAAGCAAAAATCGCCTTTTTTCACACTTTTTTGTGGACTATAGCCCATGACTTTGAAATGCACTTTTTTCCTGATTTTCAATTTTTTCTAAACTGATTTATTGATCCTAATAAGGGCTTCAAACTGAGCACATATATAGTGAAATTAAGAAAAACAACCTACATTTGAAGGAATTATCGAGAAAAAAGATAGAAGCAAAAATCGCCTTTTTTCACACTTTTTTTTGGACTATAGCCCATGACTTTGAAATGCACTTTTTTCCTGATTTTCAATTTTTTCTAAACTGATTTATTGATCCTAATAAGGGCTTCAAACTGAGCACATATATAGTAAAATTAAGAAAAACAACCTACATTAGAAGGAATTATCGAGAAAAAAGATAGAAGCAAAAATCGCCTTTTTTCACACTTTTTTGTGGACTATAGCCCATGATTTTGAAATGCACTTTTTTCCTGATTTTAAATTTTTTCTAAATTGATTTATTGATCCTTAAAAAGGCTTCAAACTGAGCACATATATAGTGAAATTAAGAAAAACAACCTACATTTGAAGGAATTATCGAGAAAAAAGATAGAAGCAAAAATCGCCTTTTTTTACACTTTTTTTGGGACTATAGCCCATGATTTTGAAATGCACTTTTTTCCTGATTTTCAATTTTTTCGAAACTGCTCTACTGATCCTTACAAAGGCTTCAAACTGAGCACATATATAGTGAAATTAAGAAAAACAACCTACATTTGAAGGAATTATCGAGAAAAAAGATAGAAGCAAAAATCGCCTTTTTTCACACTTTTTTTTTGGACTATAGCCCATGATTTTGAAATGCACTTTTTTCCTGATTTTAAATTTTTTCTAAACTGATTTATTGATCCTTACAAAGGCTTCAAACTGAGCACATATATAGTGAATTTAAGAAAAACAACCTACATTTGAAGGAATTATCGAGAAAAAAGATAGAAGCAAAAATCGCCTTTTTTCACACTTTTTTGTGGACTATAGCCCATGACTTTGAAATGCACTTTTTTCCTGATTTTCAATTTTTTCGAAACTGATTTATTGATCCTAATAAGGGCTTCAAACTGAGCACATATATAGTGAAATTAAGAAAAACAACCTACATTTGAAGGAATTATCGAGAAAAAATATAGAAGCAAAAATCGCCTCTTTTCACACTTTTTTGTGGACCAGCCCATGACTTTGAAATGCACTTTTTTCCTGATTTTGAGTTTCATCTAAACTGATCTATTGATCCTTACAAAGGCTTCAAACTGAGCACATATATAGTTAAATTATGAAAAACAACCTACATTTGAAGGAATTATCGAGAAAAAAGATAGAAGCAAAAATCGCCTTTTTTCACACTTTTTTGTGGACTATAGCCCATGACTTTGAAATGCACTTTTTTCCTGATTTTCAATTTTTTCTAAACTGATTTATTGATCCTAATAAGGGCTTCAAACTGAGCACATATATAGTGAAATTAAGAAAAACAACCTACATTTGAAGGAATTATCGAGAAAAAAGATAGAAGCAAAAATCGCCTCTTTTCACACTTTTTTGTGGACTATAGCCCATGACTTTGAAATGCACTTTTTTCCTGATTTTGAGTTTCATCTAAACTGATCTATTGATCCTTACAAAGGCTTCAAACTGAGCACATATATAGTTAAATTATGAAAAACAACCTACATTTGAAGGAATTATCGAGAAAAAAGATAGAAGCAAAAATCGCCTTTTTTCACACTTTTTTGTGGACTATAGCCCATGACTTTGAAATGCACTTTTTTCCTGATTTTCAATTTTTTCTAAACTGATTTATTGATCCTAATAAGGGCTTCAAACTGAGCACATATATAGTGAAATTAAGAAAAACAACCTACATTTGAAGGAATTATCGAGAAAAAAGATAGAGTCAAATGTAGTTAAGAGTTTCCCCCGATGAGGCTTTACAGGTATTAAAATAAATAAAAAGTTTGCAGATACACAACAACACTTAAAGAATAAGCTTGAAAAGGTTTGAGAGTTATATTATCTTCTGAAACAAACGCACCAAAGGCCGCACTACATCCATCCGTCTCAGCCAACAAACCATAATAATGTTTTCAAATAATTCCTTACTTGTCAATATTTACGCACGTGAATGAAAGAGCATTGTTGTGCGAAATACGAGTGCTCGTACGTTTTCTTTTCAGCCATTAGCATTGTTTTGGCGTACCGCGGCGAGGCGTTCCGCATTCGTTTATTCCTTAACCTGCTGATGCATATAATTATGGAAATTTAAAATTCTTCTTCAAACGCGTTTTGTGTTCTCCCCGGAGGTCTGGGCTGCTGAAATCACGAGATGCTCCTTGGCGGTGGTTGGAGGAGAAAGCAAATAAAAGTGGAAAAGACTTTTCATTTGGATAAACAGTGATTTTTCATTTCTTTTGTTTTTTTTTTGTTTCGTCTTTGGTTTTATTATTTTATTTTTTTTTGTTTTGTTTTGTTTGGCATTCGGTATTCATTTTGTATTTTAGTAGTCCTGATGGTGCCATCGGTGTTTCCGTTGTGATGAACGTTTTGTCAGGATGCGGTGGTGAAGGGAGAGTAAGAAGGGAATATGATAGAAAGTCAACATCTGCAATGCAAAACTTTTTCCCAAGTGATTTGTTTTCTTTGCTATTGTTGTGTTTTTTATTTAATAAAATGCTAAAATAGAAAAATAGATCAACCAAAATAATAAAAAAAAAATAAAAATTGACTTAAAAATTTAACTTATTTGCACACACTTGAACTCAACATTTTGAGATACAATTTTATATTGTTTTGAGAATATAGAAATGGAGTCTAATTTGGAGCTTTTCCGGCTCTATGATGTCAACTTTGTGAATTCTCATCTACTCGGATTGATTCCGGAATGTTAAGAAGAATCAAAATCAGCAAAAGTTGCTTTCCGAGCGCGGACAAATGCGTGTTTCACACGATTTTTATGATCCCCATCTAAAAACATCTAACACGTCAAAATCTTAAAATGAACGCAAGACATAAGATGCATTAAACTTGACAAAAGGCTAGAAAGAGTAGGTTGGGCTAAGATTTGGGCGAATCTCTGAATTTTTATAAAGCTTTTTTTTAAAGCAAAATCCCATCCTTTAATTAAAAGTTTGGCTTAAGTTCTTGTAGTAAATTATTTTTGAGAAATGAGATATCAAATTAAAAAAAAAGAACTTAATGTTTTTTCTTCAAATTGAATTTTAACAAATGAAGTACAGTTTTTATTTTCAGTATTTACCGTTTTCTTTTATTTTGGTCAAATCACAGAAATTTGATGGCGAAATGTGTCTTAGTGTTTGAGAAATTAAAAGCAATGAAATGTCCAATTCGTCACAGAAAACCCCTTTTTTAAGTTTTTAGAAGTTTAGACTCTAAGTTTGTTGATCCAGCAGATGACCCTTTTTTCCTATGGTACTCCAGTACTCCATGTTCCCGAAGAAGGTATTGAAATATTGAAAAAAATTAATGGTGGGCACATCTATTGGGATACCTTTGAGCGAAATTATCTCTACTCCTCGACAAGCAGTAGTACATATCTGTCAATGCTTCCCGAATGTAACTTGCCATCTTTTTGTGATGACGATTTCACATGCAAAATTGATATAAGTTTCCAATAAATGTGTTTAAGTAAAAGTATTTTGTTTTTTCTTTTAATGTTAAAATATTGCTAACCTCACTTCATTCCATTTATTTTAACAGATAGGTAGGCCAATTTTATTGTATTTAACAAGTGTTCAAAAAAAAGGGTGAAATTTTTGTAAACCAGTTCGTTTCGTTTTATTATTTCCTTACAAGACTGATGATATACTAAATGAAAAAAAAAGATAATACTCATTTAATAGTAATTAACCATCAAAAGGAGATAAAAACCCCCAAAAAGCTCCATTCTTGGAAAACAGTACCTTTCATTGTTTTTTTGAATTTTCACACCTTTTGGCAAAAAGTTTCTGGGATTTGACAAAAAATAAATAAAAAATAAGAACAAATGTTTTATTTTATATAGCAAATTTTTTTTGAAGAAAATAAAAATATTTTTCTTTTTCAAAATTTTGACTTTGAAATTAACTTCTCAAAAATTATTTACTTAAACAAGTTGAGTCAAACAGTCAAAATAAAGAACAGTTTGTTGACTCTGAAAAAAGCTTCAAAATATTACATCACGTGCTTTCATTGATTTGTAATTTTTTTTTTCATTTTAATAATTTAATAAATTTCTCAGAAAATTGGCCCTCCGACTAAACGGGGGGTGATAGACCTCGACACAAGTTTTTCTTGTCTTGAATCAGCAAACTTAGACTAGCCTTTTGTCGCATCGTATGCAAATCACCTTGTAAACATGTCTCTTGAAACAACGGCAAGTAATGACCTGAAGACAGGAAAAACTGTGATGATTTCTAACTAACCATAAAGATGGGCTTCGAATCGTGCGTTATGTTGTAGCACTATATGATGTCCTATGAGACAGTTTGAGGAAGAACAGTAACATGAAGATGTACTTCATATTTTGATGACGCGATAGTTTCGCAGTTGTTTCGCTTGCTCTTGTATAAGTGAAGTAACGAGGTGGTTTAAAAAAAGCTTTCCTAACACATTCTTTCAGTTGGTACCCAAAGTGGCCGCCATTCTCAGTGTATTCGATCAGAATGTAAGCGAATTCCAAAATATGCTGGTTATCACCTTTCCGATCGATGACATGATCTACACCTTCTTCGATATCCTTGGTGAAGGTGCATGATGTCGCCCCAACTGCATTATCAAGCCAAATTATCAGGAGAAATGAGTCCACTTGTATATATTTTCATTAAACATATCAGCTTATGTCGATTTGATTCCATGTAAAGAGACATTTTCAAAAGTACATAGTTTTAGATACTAGAGATGTGCTTAATCTGCATCGGAAATTTCGAAAATCTGGTATAACAGCCATGAAATAATTTGTGTGGCGGTTATTAACTAAAACATCAATACTGAGGCCTAGCCGAAGTTCTTTGGAATGGCTTGAAGCTGCAATAAAATTCGTTTTTAAAAAATCTCAGAAGACATAACATACTTAACAGTTTAGACTCTATCGGTAAAAAAAAAATGAAAATTCTTCTCGTATATTTTATTTGTTTCCTTTAAATGTGAACCTTAAAATTTATTCAGAATCTCTTTTGCTCAAGATTCAATTTACATGTTGGAAATACTCCTTTAAACTAAAATCAATCATTGTGATTTATTTTCAATGAACAGCTTCGAAATGTTTTGTTGGCAGAATTAAAAGTATTCCTTCATCTTGTTGCACGAGCTTGCTACAATTGACGTAATGTCATTTGACACATTTCGTTAATCTGTCCAAAGGAATTTCTTGAACCAAAACAAGCTTCATAAGTTTTACAAATAATATAACAACATGAAATATCAAAATTCACAAAAATTTAAGTTGGGCTCAACCGGGATTTGAACCTGGGACCTCTCGCACCCAAAGCGAGAATCATACCCCTAGACCATTGAGCCACCTAACTTTGGCAGCAATGAAGCGTGAGCCCCCCAACGGAAAACTTTCACTTTTGCTAACCTGGCTTATTGGGCTCCACTCGTTCCGCAACGCATGGAAATCGCTTACGAATAACCTCGGGCTGTGTCTTTCGCATTGGACATTGGACTTTCACTTTGTTTGTGGTTTGTGGTGATCTGACAACATTACGCCTTGAATTGCAATTATTTAAATAAATTACAGAGAAGCAGAAATTGTTAAATTTTCTTTTGGAATTGGATTAAATGTAAGCTTGCAACTGGGGATGTAGCTCAGATGGTAGAGCGCTCGCTTAGCATGTGAGAGGTACGGGGATCGATGCCCCGCATCTCCATTCAACACTTTTTGTCAATTACATTTGAAATTAATTATAACAGAAGAATTTGACAAATTACTCCCGACGAGTTTCAAGACATGGTAAATGCTTTGACTTCTTTAAGCCATTGCCTTGATTCTTTTTAATCAAATTCTGCATTGTGAAATTAAGCCTTGAGGCAAAGACTAATCATGATGGATTTTAAAAGACGAGGTCGATAGCTACCAAAGAAATGGAATTCATTTCTCCGAGCCCGTTACGCTATAGAAGAAGAAAAAGAAGTGTCTCGAATAAAATAATCCTTCTTAAATAAAAAGCTCTTGATTTCCCTGTGGGCTTTATCGCATGGATTAAAACCTACCTTAAAAATTTTCAAATTGTGCTCTTCAGATCATCAAAATCTGATCGATTTTCAGCCGACTTAAGAGTAGTTTATGACTATCATCCGACACTGACTCGTGCCTCATTCAAGGTGATCTGATTGATCTTTCTCTGCTGCCAAGAAGATTTCTTGAACTCAATAAAACCATTTCCAATATATCACAAATTCACGTAAGCTTCTTCCACAATCTTCGAGAGCTTACTTCACCTTCAGGCTGTACCCTACATGATTCTTGAGCCATCAGCGAAAGTGAACCTTCGCTCGCACATTGAAGCAATTATCAACAGAGCCAACTCTGCCCTTAGCTACGTCAAACGATGATCAAAGCAATTCTAAAACCCGTATATCACCAAGACCCTCATTACTAATTTTGTTTAACCCATCCGTGAATATGCTTCCCAAGTCTGGCGGCCGATTTCTTCGTTTTGCTCCCCATGGATAGTCAACAACAATCTACCGCCAAACTCGCATCGCTTCTAGTCACACCAAACCCCGTTGTCTTATATGAGCCTTATTCTTCAGTCCAGCTCCTCATTGAATGAACTCGCAAAGATAATGTTGTACAGCACATTAAAAATATCCTGTCTAAATATTCACCTCATTGCGTTATCACTTTGCAACAGAGATTGTAGGTGAAGTCCGAAGTCTGCTGGGATTTTTGTCTACAACAGGGTGTAGTTATTTCGCCAATTTTACTTACCATCATTACGAGCAGTCTTGCAGGCTCTCTACGCCATTCCATTGCGTGCGCAGATGACTTGATAGCTTAAAAGTCAAGACCGAACATCGAGGTCATCGTTAGTCTTTTGCAACGTGATTTCCTTTTCCAAATGTGTGAGACTATTCTGTTCACGACTTCAAGGCCTCTACAAATACTAGAAAGAAGTGGCGAATGTTCTCTTTCGTTGAACAAAACGGACAGCCATTAGCGAATCGAAGTGTTGTCAAACACCTTGCGATCTGGCTTGATCAGTTTCTATATATTGATACATAGAGAAACCGCTCTAGCCAGAGCAGAAGTGGCCTTTGTCTTGACAAAGAGAATGTTTTATAGCCAGCAACTCGATGCCAAGGTGAAGGTGATCTGCTACACGGCCCTCATTCGGCCTGTTCTTGCTTTCGAATATCCCCTGTGGATCAACGTGGGAATAAGCTTAATGGAAAAGATTCGGGTTTTCGAGAAACGATGCCTAAGGACTTGTTCCCACTTATGTAAGAAAAATTAGATATAAAATAAGAGAATAAATGTGTTTAAAATAAAAACATGAAACACTTTATTTAGGATTATTTTAATATTAAACTTTTTTTTTTCTATCTTTTAAAAAAGAAAAGTGGCAAAAGGTCCATCAGCATCAACTGTGAATGAATTAACAAACAGAACACCACATGAGCTCAGTTTGTCTTATTTCTATTAGTCTTTGATAAATTATTTATGTCATGAACAATATAGTAATGAGTGTGAGAGTAGTTTAAAGCGTACGCTACACCCGAAGTAGAAAAACGGACACCTCCGGGTGTGAGAAAAAGTTTCAGGCAAGCGGAAACACCACAGCGAGCCGACGAAATCAAAGTGTGTAGTAGGAGGGCAACATGCAACTCACCGGTACTGAACAGGGTAGAAAACGCAACCCTATTCTCCTCAGATGTTTAGATTATCTCACTCCTAGACTACACTGGGCTACAACCCACAACAAGAAGAAATTACTCCACTCACTCTCACGTCACCACTCGATCGTATACCATGAGCAATAAAAAAAAACACCACAACAAAATAAATGCAAGCTCAGTGAATAACTCACCCTTAACTCTTTATTTTTTTGTTTTTTTTTCTATATTTTTTTTTATTTTTTTATTTACCTCTGCTTGTATTACCTCAGAATGTTCGACACTGAATGAGCTCAGATTCGGCGAGGATCCTGCAAGCACACACACATAATGCGACACACTCGATTATCAGTTAAATTTCCTTTCACCCCTTCTTTATCTCAACGGGGTAAAGGAAAATAATGTGTGTGCAGCTGCGATCCTTTTTGCCTGTCGAGAGTAAACAACGATAAGGAACCATCCACTGTGCAATGTGAGTGTGTTCCTTCGACGATTGCTTTCTCTACTTTGTTTTACGTTGTTGTCTTGTTTTTAATCTATACACAATTTTTTTTTTAAAAGGATTCGCTTACCCTGCGATGTCTTACACTTACATGGTATAGAACTCCAGATTCTGAGTACAAAAATCTATTGTAATGAAGTCCTGTATAACGGAAAATCATCCGAATATTTGTGACGGACCAGTCAACTTCGACCAAGACGTCGCAAGTAACTCGCAGGAGCTTCTCCGGTTCAGTAGGGTGGAATAAGAGCGCGACAGAGCTGATACCGTTAGGCAATATCGATACTATTGTTGATCGGACGGAGATTGTCTTGTCAGCCTTGGCCGGCTTACATATGTTTAAGGTAGTGTAAGTAGACTTAATGTTATTTTAAGTGAGGTTAAGATTTTAGGTTTAGATTAGTTTGGAAAAAAGTTCATGTTGTTAAAAGTTGTTAAAATTTAAATAAAAAATTACAATAGAGTTGAAAAACGTGTTTTTAATTTTTAACGTTTAGCATAGAGCGGCGTAGAGGGCCAGATAGGTAAGAAGCATATAGTTACGTCAATTAAACTATCTGTTGGCGTTTTTGTCTAGCAAAGGAACATTTTTAAATTTCATAGAAATGAAATAAGGTGTTATCCTTATCGGTGCAGCTGATCCTGTTCAGTGACTGAGTATATGACTCCAACTGTTGGAATTTTGAACGTCTCTGTGGTACAACCTCGGAGGCATCGGACAAAAAACGAACAGGCTGAATCCGTCTTTTGGCTTGTCGAGCTTTGCTGGTAACCATAAGATTACACATTTTTCTTTTTGTATATTCTCGGTTTGTAACGCCATATTTCTTGCCGCTCTTTTGACATTTCTCTTCAGTAATATTTGCCATTTCATGGCCTCAACGTTAAGAGCGATACGTCCAATTTATGGTCGTCATAATCGTCCTGGCAGATCAACAATTGAGCGTCTAGTGGAAAAATTTGAATCCGCAGGCACAGTACAAGATGTTCCCGTGCCAGTGAGACAAAGAAGTGCCCGTAGTGTCGAGAATATTGCTGCCGTTGAAGCTTCAGTTGCAGAAAGCCCAAATGTGTCTCTCACACGTCGTTCTCAAGCGTTGGCCATCTCTGTGAAGTCGTTGAGGCGAATTTTGCGAAAAGATCTTGGCCTACATCCTTACAAGATTAAATTGACACAAGAACTGAAGCCGCTTGACCACCAGAAGCGTCGTATGTTCGTGAATTGGGCTGAGCAACAACTTGAAAATGATTTGGAATTTCATCGAAAAATCATCTTCAGCGAAGAGGCTCATTTCTGTCTGAATGGCTCCGTCAATAAACAAAATATGCGGTATTGGTCAGGCAGCAATCCACACGTACTCCATGAGTTATCATTGCATCCCGAAAAAATTACGGTTTGGTGTGGTTTTTGGGCCGGCGGCGTCATTGGCCCGTACTTCTTCCGCGATGATCAAAACCAGCACGTTACTGTGAATGGGGTTCGCTACCGTTAGATGATATGGACTTGGAGGATATGTGGTTCCAACAGGACGGCGCCACAAGCCACACAGCGAATGTCACAATCAATTTATTGGATACCAAGTTTGGAGAACGTGTTATCTCACGAAATGGTCCAGTCGCTTGGCCGCCTCGGTCGTGCGTTTTGACGCCGTTAGACTATTTTCTGTGGGGCTACGTCAAGTCTATAGTCTATGCCAACAAGCCAGCGACGATTGGTGAATTTCGTACGAATATCGAACGTGAAATTGCAGCACTATCGGCCGATTTATGCTTGAAAACCGTCGAAAATTGGGTTCAGCGTCTGGACTTCTGCAAGCGTGCCCGTGGTGGCCATGCAAAAAAAATCGAGTTAAATAAAAAATGGCATCAAACATTCACAGGAATAAGGAACTTAATTAATATCTTAAACCGTTTTTGTTTTATTTAAAAAAAAAAACGTTTGTAGCGCTCTTATTGAAAATCCCTTTATGTGCCTGCATTTAGTTGTGCATCTCGCGATTTCTCTCCTTCCGAAGCTTTCCGAGCAAACAGACTTGGCTCAGTTTCATAATTTTTTTGCCGTGTGCCTTTGAGCGGCACACCCTTCAGTTTAAATCATCATTTGTTTAATAAGCCGGTTTAGGTAAGATGTAATTGGCTGCTATAAGGAACTCTTAGGCCAGCTTTTATTTATTTATTATTTTGCTATGCCAGACGTTCACCCAGTAGATAAGTGACAGTCTCGTCTTCCTCCTCTGAGCGACAACTTCTGCAGAAATTGAAAGACTCTGCACATAGGCTTTCCGCGTGTCTGTCAATGAGGCAGTACTCCGTGAGCACAGAGACGAGAACAAATAGTTATGGTTGAACAGCTTCCTGGTTCTTTATTAATTGAGGAGGGGCTAGACGGATAGTTGCCGGATATCGCTATACGTCGTCAGAGTTTGCATCTGTCTTAAAACCATTCAATCTTCAGTCTTCAGAGAATGAACCATTCAAAAAACAATTTGAATATTCTCCTCCGGAGCCATTGGCCAATGAAATTGATAATTTGTGGGTTTATTCCGAATTCTTGGAGAGCAGTCTCTAACGCTTGTAGATGACTAAGAAGTTTACATATTTTTCGCTAGAATCATAAAACCTTACCTGAAAACTATCTGTTTACAGCATAAGCATCTTTTACTTAAGGATATTCTATAGACAACTCCAAATCAACCAAAATGCTATCTCTTCACAACTTATCTGCCATTCCCACATAGCCAGTTCCACGCAATTAAGCCATCAAAACCCTACAACCTAAACCCTGAATACATCAATTCCCCACATTCTCATCGCAATCAATTAAATCACAAACTACCTCCCAGCCTCAGCATTATCCTGGTCTAACGGAAAACCTTTCCTTACATATGCAAACATAAATATTTAGTTACCCAAGAATAATAATAGTTTAATGTCTTTGATAGCATTGATTTAATAACATCTACCACGGCAGCAATTGCCACTTGACTCCATCTAACATGTGTCAGCAATTTTCAGAAAGGACCCCCCAAAAACTTGATACTCATATGGATAAGGATGGTAATTAGTTTCGACACAAAACGAGGAGTCCCTTTTAGGTTGGACAGCTCATAAGACATCCCGGATCCTTTTCGCAGACCAAACTGATGAAAAACCCTCCATCGCCATCGGGAAAAAGGACATTCATTCACAAGGACAAGGGACAACCGAAGAAAATCGTTATGAATAATTTAGGTGTAACATCATGTCCTCCCTTGTCAGTTGGTGGCCATATTTTCAGACTTTGAACATCTTCTTCGAGGACACTCCTCCACCAAAGGTTTGCAACACGTCTTTGGCGTATCCTTGTACCAGGATAAGTTAATAAGAAACATAATTTGAAATTAAATTGATAAATTAAGGTTTATTGTCAGACATGCGGCATAACGTTCCTTCGCCCGAAGGATGAGAAACTGCCGTCCCATTATCCTTTCATTGTTGTAATTATTTACACACGGGGGGGAATTTGTTTCCGTACATGTCTTGTTGTTGTGTCACAAAACAAAATAAAAAAATTCCAAACAATTAAAATTAAGACAAACAAAAGGATAATTTTCTCTTATCTTGTTTGAGTTAATATTTCGGTGACGGAATTTTCGTTATTCTGTTTTTTTTTTCTGGATTACAAACCAGGTATGGGGCGAAGGAATTAAGGAAGAAAATATGTAATCCTTTGGCAGAGGTAATTTCTTGTTATTCTTAATTGTGCGGTCGTTTCTCGAGGCTTAACTTTAATTAGGAGCCAAGAAGGCGACGAAAACGATGTCGACGACGACAGCGACATGGCTTCCCGCAGCATGCTGGATGGTTGGTGTTACAAGTTTAATCAGTGGGCCAACGATTGGACTGCCAAACTGGACAATTGCGTAATTTGAAATTATTTAATGAGAAGAAGGGACGTTACGTGAAGTTAAGGGATGTCTTGTTCGTGTTGAGATTGCTGGAAGTTCTTGTTAGGGCAATTGGGACGCTTTAAGTAATTATAAAGTGGATTTTATAGCAAATGTTGTTTGAATGAAGCTGCGGTTGTATTATTTAAATATTCATGGAAATCAGGATTTGATCCTAAAAATTCTAAAAGCTGTTATTTACCTCCAGAAGTAACTGATAACGAAAACATCACCCCTGGAAACTAAATTAATGTCAGAAAAGGATGCCAGATGTATAGAGAGAGGAAGTCACCTCTAGTATCTTTGCCTGTGAAAGAATGTAGTTTGGTTGACTGTACTCCTAAATATTCTTCACTTTCAAACCAGTAAAATGGCAAAACATCCGCAAAAAAAGGACCACTGTGTAGGACGGTTAGCACGTCCACGTTCAATAACAGAGAAAATATGAAAGTAGTGAAAGGTCATGTGTAAGCCGACTAAAGAGTGACCACCAAAGACTTAGTTGATGCCACAGGGATATCGTATGCCATCATTTAGCGGATCATTCAAACCGAACTTCACATGAACAAGGTTTCGACGTATAAATAAATGATTTGACATCGCAAGAGGACATACTTGCCACTACCAAGCCCATGCATAAAGATTTTTGAGCCGATTTATATCAATTTGATTCGAGCCGACACAACCTTCTTTGAACTGGAAAGGAACCATTTCACCGGCACAAATTGTGCTAGAGCTAATCGCCGAATAGCTACAAGACTTGAATTTATGATTCATGTCAGTAATTTATCATAATTTTATTTATTGCATTAGATAATCTCCGTAATATTATGAAGACAAAAATATTGTATTAAGGACGTTATCTATAAAAATATTGATTCGATTTCAAAGTTCGGATACAATGTGATAAATTACTATTTTGTCACTATTACTATGTCACGAGTAAATTCAACATCACCAGTTACGGTCTTGCCTATGTTCATTCTGAAGTTAAATATTGGTGAATAATTAAAAATTGCCTTTTACACAATATTGTTTGGATAAAAAGTATGGTTTAGTGTCGGCCGACGCCGTTTAGGCCTTTTTGAGTTCTAAAGCTTTTTAACGTGTATGAAATCCAAGCGGACGAAGTTGCTACGTACTACTTTAAGATGGCTTTAATCTTTTTTCCAGAAGACGCTTTGGAAAATAAACTTCGCCACATGCATGCTGCTATACAGGCCCTATTCCGACGCGATGATGTTTTTAAATGTAGATGGATGAATTTATTACCTCGACCTCCTTTTGTCGGACAATAAAAATAAGGAATCAGTTGAGACTTTTTCCTCGGGCCTCTCATATTTTCTAGTACTTTGAATCATTAAAAAAATAAGTAAAATTAAAATAAAAGCAGCACGGGCTGTACGGAAGGAAGAATCCATCCAGATATCTGGCTTGCATAAGTGAAACTAAACCTACACCGACTCAGTGTACGCAGAGAAGTATTATGATCGTGAAAAGTCTTCTTAGCTGAAGCAAAGGTCCACCAGTAAAAGAAACAATATAAGGCACCCTTTGATGGACAACCTTTGGCTGAAGATCTCAAAGTCAGAACTAGACCGGACCACTTTAGTATGAAAACTATATCAGTGTCCGAAATTCGAAAAACTATAATTCTAAAAACTATTACTGGTGAGATTTTTGAGAAGTTGCTTAAGAGTTTTTTGAGAATTTTATAAGACCTAAACTACAAAAAGTCTTTAGTAAATGACTTCACATATTTCGTTCCTCCCGATAATACCAAGAAACTTTTTCTAGCAATATTGCAACCGACAATTGGAGTAAAATGCTTACTACTGAACCTCCAGTTTGGCTTAAAAGTCAAAGACGTATCGTAAGCCTTCGGCAAGGTACACCGCGTTCGACAAAAGTATAAACTTATGCTCATTTTATCTGAGAAATTGTTTAAAATATTTGAAAGCTTTCGTGAAAACAAAGAAATTCACGCCGGTATTCCGCAAGGGAGTGCTCTGGGTCCGTTTCTGTTCTTGATTTTCACGAACATCGCAATGGATGATAGAGTCGAGTTAATGCAAAAATTCCAGTGAGTTTTAAACAAAGTATGTAAGTTCAACGAATACACGCAGAATCGTTTTAAAAGAGAACAAACGAGACGAAATATTTGGGAATGACGTTAGACGCTAAACTATAGTGGAAGTCACATGTTGAAAAAAAAACGCGACGAGCTCGAAATCAGGCTTAGAGAAATGCATTAACTCATCGGGATTTATTCGTAGCTGAGCTTTTATGTTTAGCAAACCCCTTTTACATAAACAAGTCCTAATTGGACTTACTGTTTACAAGCATGGGGTTGAACCAAATCAATCAATATATCAAAAATATGAAAATTTAAAAACAAAGCACCAGGAGCAATCGTGAATGCTCCATGGTATGTCAGAAATAGCGATATTCACAGAGTTCGGGAGTTGCTACCTTAGGAGACGAAGCCACTTCCTTTGATCACAAGCTCCGTACTTGCCTACACGAAATAATACGAATTTTTGACGGGACTTACCTTGCATCCCGATAACACGGGACAAGACTGTTCGACTTCCAACTGCGGTGTCAGTTTCCAACTGCTTTAGAATTCATTCAGCGGACACACGGCGGTGGCTTTAGGCTCCTGCGACAATTTGATTTTGTGTGGATACAGACCCGACGGTAAATTCACCAAGTTGATGTCTGCAAAAGAACGAGTTTTTGTGCATGGCATGCAATTGAGTGCTCGGGTTATTTTCGGCAGATCTTGTGTGCATCGATGATGTCAAGCTACTGACAGATTAAAAACAGAACAGATAAAACAATATCACAACGTTGAACTGTCGAAATCTTCCCACCCCATTTGGAAAGTCCTTAAATTTACGCAAATACATATAAGTGGAAAACATCTTTTCTGTTCCAGGCTCATTGTCAGTGAAGAACAGGAAATTTCCAATACAAATCGATAGCTTTAATAACTCTGTATGTTCATGATGGCGTCTTGTCTCACTGTGTACACGAATTCTTTATACTTTGGCGCCCAACCCCCCCCCCCCCCCCCCCCCCCGCCAAACCAACTAACGACAAAGTCAAGCTCTGTTTGCCCAAAGTCTTTAGCCATAATAGATGACCTCATAAAAAAAAAGTTTGATTTTTTATTGTCAAACATAAAAAGCCAAGTCGCAAACACACTTAAGCCGATGCTGCGTCAAAGAAATTCTACAGGATTCCCCTCCGATATAAACCAACCAAATGTCAATAGGGCTTCCGAACAAAAAAACATTTGCTCACTCGACGACCGCATAAAACTTAAGACATTCAATAAGGAGCACATTCGACCTTTTATCCTTTTAACAATATTCCTTTGTGTGACGTACATACAGTGCGTGTGTGTCTGGCATCTTACTTTTTTTTTTTGCCCGTCAAGGACAACTTCCATGGTGTTATTATATTTCAAGGAATAAACAAAACGGACAGGGCATGGTTTCTGGAGGAATCATATTTCGAAATCAGAGTTGCAAAAGGTTTGTGCAGCTCAGTTTGTTTTTTGTGTGCCAAGGTAAACTTCGAAACTCCCGAAGGATTCATTATTTACACATGTTTACATGAGATATCCATGCGAATATGCTGGGGGTGTCCTTTTGGAAATTTTTGGCGATTTGTTTAACTGAATCATATTTGGAACAAAGTAAATATGGAAAAATTAGTTGTTGTCGCTTTTTTTCTAGAAGGACGCTTGGGTGGATGATACCCGCATTTGCACGATTCGTTAAACAAGGGACACGTCCTGGAAATTTTGTTTTAAAATCGCAGAAAGTACTGTTTATATTTTTTTTTTTGGGTCAGGATGGGAACGAGATGTATTTACGCATAGCAGAGCGGTATCCTTTTCAAATATTGAAATTTTAACATGTTCCGTGGAAAAGATTGCCTTGAAAAATATAATGTGTCTGAACATTTAAAACAATTGTCCTGAAAAAGGGGAGTTTTTTTTTGGCCTTTGGATTGAACGAGCTCTTTGAAACAAGGTCGTGTTGGCACATAATGAGGTTGAGGTAGCTGAACTTCGTCTGAAATGCAGGCTTTCAGGTGAAAATTTTTGATTTTCAGTAATATTGTTGTAATTCTTAACACCTCCCTATTCCATAAAATGAAAGTCTGTTCGTGGACCGTGGGACTGCAAAAAAAAAGTTTCCAACAAAAGACTAGACCTAGGCCTGTCTTTAGACTAGTGCGTGGCTCAACTATTTACCAAAGATCTCTGTTTGGGCAATTCAGTACGACCCGCAAAATTTCAAGATTTCACAGTTTGCTCCACAAACTGTGGCATGGAATTTAAATAACATCGTGAGATCGGGACTACCAGTAGAAAGAAAGGCTCAGGGAGGCCGAAAATCACGACCCCCAGTGAAAGAATTGTCACAGATTGCTCAAGTCTCAGGAGCACCTTAATTGGACTTAAGGTATGTGGAACAATGTTATCTTTGCTGAAGAATCAAAGTTTGAGCTGCATATTTTTGAAGAAAATAATGTCGATGTATTAAGTTGATCTGCTTATAGTCCAGATCTCAATTTAATTGAGAATATCTAGAAAATAATAAAACTTAAAGTCGCGAAGAAACGAGTCCACATGGAACAACCAATCCGAGTCAAAATCTCGACGATGTGCAGCTGTGATAAAAGTAAATAGATTTCCAACGAGGTATTTATTAGAACCTTAACCATTTTTCTTTGATCCCTAAAAATGATTCAGGTACCGAAAAACTCCCGTGACCGCATTTAAAAAATGTTAACACTCTTAATATATTGCAACCATATAAGAAAACAAAGCATCATTAAAACTAAATTTGACAAAATTAGAGAAAAAAAGTTTGAGCAAAATTTTTGAAACGACACTGTGTACTGTGGCTCACACGAATAATCAGACACTGAAAAGAAAAATATTTGGTGCCCATTTTCTCCAACAAATGAAGAAGGATTTTAACAATTTATGTATTCTAAGTGAATAACAGAGAGCTTAGATGATAAATGTGTTTTTCTCACATCAGAAAAATATTGTATCTCTCGGAAATTGCTAAAATTATTCATTGAAGTCACACACCGGAGCAAAGAATTAATTTCGCATGAAAATAGGGTGCGTTGTGTGAGCTAAAAATGTACAAAATAAAATAATTTTACTATTGCTATAAGAAACTTTTATAAAGGTTTATAGAAGACAGTCCTTTATACTCTGCAATATTTGAAGATTTTCGGCAGAGATGAGGAACAAGTAAGAGTGAAATGAAACAGTTTGTCCTGAGAAAGCACGATTTTAATGACCCGGAAATGGGAACCCATAAGTAAATAGGTAGAGAGAAAAGAACTCTTAAAGTTTGCTAAGGTTGATATTAAAAAGGATATAGCGATCTGGAACAAAGTTAATTTCCTTTATTTAAGTGTGATTTTTAGTGATACACTTTAAAACATTAATTTCTTTCACGACCGAAAAAAATTTCATCTTAAAAAACCTGATGGGAAAATGTATATGTGGGGCAAACCTCATAAGGAAATGTCCCATAAGCATACCAGCAGGGAGCCTATCTTCGGTGGGGATATACGGGCAAATTTGTTTTGAGAAACCTACATTTTATTGAAGGAAAAATGATTTTGAGGCTCAAGGGTCGAAAATCTGTGAATTTATGATAACGACCCAACACATTCATCGTATGCAGCATGGTTTCTGAAATAATTTCCGAGTATCATTGAAAACACAACTTTTAATTCTTTGGTTATTTTAACCTAATACCTAAATTGTTAAAAAAACTCCTTCATTTGTTGTAAAAAACGGGCAACAAAATTTTTCTTTTTAGTGTCCGAATAGTCGTGGAAGCCACTGTATGTATATTGTTGTACCTAGATGGTTGTTGTGCTTGGTATAGCATCGCAACTTCATTAAACATCCCAAGTTATGAGGAACGGTTGCCAACGGACCCAAAAAAAAACCTCCCGAAAATGGAAAACGATAAAACTTTTTGCTCCTGAAATATATGAGAGCTATACACCTAACAATCTACTCAAAAACTTATAACTATCCTCATGCAGAATAAAACAGAGATCAGGATCGGCCAACCATTAGAGGCGAAGAATATATCAGTTAACAAAAAAGGCTGCACGTAATAAAATATAGCTTCATCGTCGGAATACGGCTGAGAACAAAGAATTCAAGAAAGTATAAACTCCGACTCACAAACTTTCTGGCTACCACAGAGCTGATAGGATGGAAAAGAATATTTCTCATAAAAAGATCCGCACGACAACCATCAATAACATCTGTCAAACTTTCTGAATCTTTAAACGGAAAGCTATCGAACGCAAAAAGGGTCTTCTCAAATTGCAAAAACCAGAACATTCAGAGAGCATCATATCGAAAGGCTCTCAAATGAGCTATTGCAGATGGTAAAGATCCAGGATCCAACCTAAAAGGATCAAAATGAATTAAAAAGAGACAGAGGAATAGATTTGAGGCACCTGCGAAAGAAGAGGTACAACAGCGATCAATCCAAGCTGTACACGAATATGAATCTTATTAAGAAAGTGAAAATCCTTCGGCTATAATGACTTAGCCACATTAAGCGCATGGACAACGATGTAAGTAATCGCGTATGACAGGAATCTTGGTCTAACTAATTTGAAGCAGTATCCCAGTCAAGGATGGAAAACAGTTTCTTATTTTTTTGGGTTTAACAAGGAATATTTCTTCCGGTGTTGTGCGTCAATTGTGGCATTGCGCAAAGTTAATTAATTGTCAAAAATTAACCGCACATGGTGAAAGTCCAGCAGCTCCTTATTTACGGCAGTATTAATATTGGACCCTTTTACATACATTTACATGTGTGGATTGTCTGAATAAATACCAACCCATGTGGATTTGAACACTTATTTTAACTGAGATATTAACTCGTTTTTTCATTTCAGAAAAAAACCGATTGTGTTGATTTAGGACTCGCAGTTTCATTGAAACAAAACAAACCAATTACTCTTGGCAGATCTACGTTTTTTGTTGAATAGAATTTTGTTATTCTTTAATCAATAAATGCTTTTTAGGTGTCTGACAGATTGAGTTCGAAAATATAATCAACGATTTTTTTGTCAAATTCCATTTTAGTTACCATTAGCTTGCGAGGTGGGTTATGAAAACAATCTCTGGTGAAAATAAATGTAAATTTTCATTAGTTCCAATACGCAAATCGTCTATCCTTATGGTTCGAAATAGCAGCCGTTATGGAAATTCGTTATAGAGATCGTATTTAAATTCTACTTCCTATGCAACTTCTTCACAGAAGATTTTATGTAAAAATTTGATTTGCCATTTCTGGTTATGAAAACGGTTGAATCCAACTTTTTATTTCTTTCTAAATGGCCAAACTAAAAAGAAGTTAGACTACCACCGACGTTCACCTTCTAGATAGTTGCCAATACAATTGATCTCTATTGATCTTGAAGAATCTTCTGAGAATTCGAGAAGCTCAATGCGCCCAAGATCGTCCCGTAACTGATCATCATCCGTACTAGTCTTAAGAGAATTTTGCTTAAAGATCTCACATAAATCTGTTACGAGTTCAAATAGATTCCGGAATTGAAGCTGTGTTTAGGAGCAGCTCAAAACAAACTTTGATTTGAATTTTGGTCTATATTTATTCTGAACCGACAATTGATGAAATCTTACAGTAAATGAAGAACGCTTCCGAGACATGATAAGATATATTTTTATGGCCCGAAATTGAGGATTTAAACATGCGCGAGAGATGGGGCTATGATTTGACGTACGATTTGAAGATCGATGCTATGCGCTGATTTAATCACTCAAGAACAATATTTGTAAAGCTATTCATAAAAATGGGGCTCAAAGCTTTCGAAAATATATTGAAGGATTGTAAGATGGCCTACTGCCAAGAAAACCGACGAAATCGTTTGAAAAAACCAAACTTCAACAAGTATTTGGAATTTTTAAAATTATCAAATCAATTAGTGATTTTGTAGTGATGGTTGACAAACTCGTCCTGAGCTTAGTACGCGCAAAACTCAAAAAAATAAATTAAAGATACGTGACGCCTTAAGGCCTATTCATGATCTATCTTCAACCATATAAATTTCAACTGACTCTAGAATTGAACTCAGCTGGAATGCGTAGAACATACACACGTGAATTGGGTGGACTTCTTTTGATGTGGATAAGGCATACAATCCCCAAGCTCTTGATATTTAAAAAAAACGAATGTTCCAAAAGTTATGAATGAGTAATCGATCGATACGTGTCAAAAGTGATCGAAACAAAGAATGATCTTATACACCACCAGAATTCCCTTGCGAATTCGGCCGCGTAGATTTCATGTTCGTAAAAAAGTTGTCGAAACACAAAAAGATTTAGTCGTCGTCTGCAGACACAAAAGTGTACTTTTTGTCCAAACAAAATTTATTTGATCAGAATTTAAAAAAAATTTATTTTGATAACCCCCTGACGGATGGATATTAATTTTAACTATGATTTTAGTCATATTTTAACAATTCAACATCATCAATCAACATCATCAATTCAACATATTTTAACAACAAACATCGCGGTTTTTTTATGGAACATGTTTTGTTCTTAAACTTTTCAATAGAAAGCAATTAAATATCTCTAACCGTAAGGCAGCGTTCACAAAAAATGCATTTGCTCGACGGTTTTTTCCTTGCCCTTAGTTAGATTATTGGTCGCCATGAAATGCACTTTAATTTAAGGGGGCACACCCTGTTGGAACATCAAAAAAAGCTTTTTTGCATCTTCAAAAAATTAATGACTAATTGAAGAAAATATTAAAAATTCTTCCCGCAAAAATATATAAAAATACTTGGGATCCAGCACATTTGCGAGGAGTCCAAACAAAAATATAGAGTATGGCGTGATCACTGCAGCTCATCACTCAATCATGTGAAATCAAAAAGAAATAAAACGTGCTCCAGATGGACGAAGGGGATTTGAAAAATTGATTTTTCAACGTTGTTTATTCGACCAAAATTTCATTCATACATATACATATATATAAAGGGTTTTTCAACAGGGACGCTACAAAAGTAGAGTGACAGGCACAGCAAACGACGCCATATTTCTTGCCGCTCTTTTGACGTTTCTCTTCAGTAAGGTTTGCCATTTCATGATGAAAAGATATACGAGCCAACAACGAGTCGAAATTATTAAAATTTACTAGCGAATTTCGGATTCAGTGGCCACAACGTTAAGAGCGCTACGTCCAATTTATGGTCGTCATAATCATCGTGGCAGATCGACAATTGAGCGTCTAGTGGAAAAATTTGAATCCACAGGCACAATACAAAATGTTCCCGTGCCAGTGAGACAAAGAAGTGCCCGTAGTGTCGAGAATATTGCTGCCGCTGAGGCTTCAGTTGGAGAAAGCCCAAATGTGTTTATCGCGTTGGGCATCTCTGTGACGTCATTGTGGCGAATTTTGCGAAAAGATCTTGGCCTACATACTAACAAGATTATATTGAACTGAAGCCGCTGGACCACCAGAAGCGTCGTATGTTCGTGAATTGGGCTGAGAAACAACTTGATTTTCATCGAAAAATCATCTTCAGCGACGAGGCACATTTCTGGCTGAATGGCTTCGTCAATAAACAAAATATGCGGTATTGGTCGGGCAGCAATCCACACGTACTCCATGAGTCATCATTGCATCCTGAACAAAATTACGGTTTGGTGTAGTTTATGGGCCGGCGCTGTCATTGGGCCGTACTTCTTCCGTGATGATCAAGACCAGCACGTTACTGTGAATGGGGATCGCTACTGTTAGATGATATGGACTTGGAGGACATGTGATTCCAACAGGACGGCGCCACAAGCCACACAGCGAATGTCACAATCAATTTATTGGAAACCAACTTTGGAGAACGTGTTATCTCATGAAATGGTCCAGTCGCTTGGCCGCCTCGGTCGTGCGATTTGACGCCGTTAGACTATTTCCTGTGGGGCTACGTCAAGTCTATGGTCTATGCCAACAAGCCAGCGACGATTGATGAACTTCGTACGAATATCGAACATGAAATTGCAGCAGTATCGGCCGATTTATGCTTGAAAACCATCGAAAATTGGGTTCAGCGTCTAGAATTCTGCAAGCGTGCCCGTGGTGGCCATGCAAAAGAAATCGACTTCCAAACATAATCGAAGTCAAACGTACTTTCACAGAAATAAAGAATTTCATTCATATCCAAAACCGTTTTTGTTTTATTAAAAAAAACTTTTGTAGCGCTCTTATTGAAAAACCCTTTATATTAAAATACATATATTCTTTAATATAATGGACAGCAATAGGGCTTACAATCCCTCAGGTAGCTAAGCACACAGCTGCCACTAAGTGCCTACTACCATTCATCTCTATAAACAAAAGACCGATTTGTAAAAACAAATTTTCTTTAAGAAAGTGATAAAAAGTGAAATCGAAATAGAAATTCAAAGTTTTAACGGGGCCAGCCCCTTTAAACAGGACTGTTAATAGCCTATGTTCACCCTGCAGGTCCATTGTAAATATTGTTGAGCGATTTTTTGGAATCGGAAGATTACCTCATACCAACAAAGTGACAAACACTACCTCTTTATAACATAAGAATAGATTCCTTATGGTAAAATTTAAACAATTCTCTAAAATAAAAATTTGATCGAAATCTAAATCATCAATGACTTTTTTGTTCAAATCAACTTTCGGAAATGGGTGATCCTGCAGTACAGTTTTCAATCTACGATTTCGTACAATTTATTGACGAGTATCAATTTGGTAAATTTTAAAATATTATTAAATATAATTCAATTTATTCCTTTATTATAGTTTTTTAATTATGAATAAATTTATTTATTATAGTTTTTTTAATTATAAACGAATTTATTTTGTTGTTTTATTGTACTTAATTTTTTTGAATTTTTCTTAGTTTAAATCTTAACATAAATATAATATTATTTAGTTGTTGAGGCATTTTATTTTATTTTCTTTTGTTTTTAGTCTTGTTTACGTCAAAATGGAGTTGTTTTTTTTACAAAAATTTAATTTTTTGTAAGATTTTGATTTCCATTTATTTTGTCAGCCTTTCTCTTCATTACTTTTAATTGAAATAAAAATTTAAAAACCATCGCAATGGCGGAAAAAAAGATTGTAGTGGTTATGGTGATTTAATTCAACTACCATTTAAAAAAAAACTAAAAAAAAAGTTAAAAAAATTACATCACTTATTTTATCCACACTCCTGAATTGCTCAACGAAATCCTAGCTTAAGTTAAATAAGTTGTTGAAAGAATTGTATGTCTAAAATATCATCATCCTGTCATATTTTTCAACGAACAACCATTTTAATTATCAGCACAACCATGCTCGACCAAAACGACACAAGTTTCCATAACGTTTAAGCGGATTTGAAAGCAGGACACTAACCAAGTAAATGAAACTCCTAAATCACTGCTCAATGAACGTGTTGTCACCCAAAAACAAGCATTCCCTTCCGAGATTAGTCCTCGTTGCGAGCACACACTCGTCCTCGTATCTCTATCCGTTTGTCGCATGGGGAACTCCAAACCAGTGGTGTTAAATAAATTCTTTCAGTGATTAAAAGTTTTTATCCAGCCTTCTGTGTGGTCTTCTTGTGACAAGGATACGTGCCTTATGCTGTAATTAATGCCATTTGTGGTCCTTTTCATATCAAGTGTGCTCGTATATAATGCAATTATAAATTGAAATCCTTTTTTGTAGCATTCTAGCATATCCTTCGATGCACACATGAATGTAGTCAATTGAGATCATCAGGCGCAGAAAAAAAAAACGAGGACACACTCTCAAGTTCTTCGATGAACTTTAACGTGGCTTTTATGCAAATAACACAGCTATGAGTATTTTCTTTTGCAGCAACGGCACTTGGGAGGCTTACTTCCTTGAAGCGGGCTCATATTCAATAAGCCATTTTGGAAACTCCTAAGGAGTAGTGCTTATTGTTTGATTTATGTGTCTGCCAGGACTGTGTTTATTGGCCTAAGGACTCCGCCTCGGTAAGTCTTTCAAATTACATTTGTTTATATTCGAAAGAAGTATGTTGATGAAAAATTCAGATCCTTTCTGAGTCAACAACGACGCCCAGAATTGTTCTTTCTCAAATATTTAATGTGCATAATTTATAAATTTCAATTTAGGCAATTTCATGCCGCTGCCACTAATTAATTAACAAATTTTTGGCGCACACATTTTTGATGAGCTCATCGTAAATTTAACGCCGGAAATCTTTATAACTGTACCGCATATGTGGCGGCGCGTTGAGGCCGCGAAGACACATACTCTATCCTGGGTGGGGTGGCATATCCTTCGCCGTTGAAGCATTGTTACGAGTTTGTGGAGTATTTGCCTTTTGGTGAGTAACAAGACGGTTTTCATGTTGTGCAAGGAGCTTTCTGTGTTTGTTTGCCCCGCCATAAATTTAGTTTGCACAAAAGTTTAAGGATATTTGAACAATGACGTACAAGGATAGTTTTGTGTCCTTTATGCCGAACAAATACCAACTGGAAATGGAAAGTTGTATTCTGAGTTAGCTCTCGGGATGAGCTATTGTTCATGATTCTCGAAAGGAGTTTTGAGATTGGGGACTATTACTTTAGTATACGACTTTAACAGGGTGTTTTTGCAAAAGTATCATCTGTCAATTTGTGCCAAACTATATTAGTGTCCATTTGAGCAGTCTACACACTAGCAAATCGAGTTTCTTCTACGTGTGTATACCGTTTAAAAAATATTCACGCACAACGAGCTCAAACTGTGCCTACCGAAGAAGTCAACGACTCTGTTGAAGTGAGTGTGACAGAGGACGCAATTATATCGATTTGAAGTCCACTACATGGAAGATTTTTTTAAAAGAACTTGGCTCACACTCGAATAGAAATTGAAGCCAACGGACCATTGTTTGCGTCTTACGTTTGGTGAAAGGGCCGAATATCAACTGGCAGCCGAATTTATCCCATCAAATCATCTACAGTGGTCAAGCTTATCTTTGATTTCTTAAGTAAAATTGCTGTGGAGCTACTGAAACAGTCCTCCTGTTATAGCAGGGCGGCACTTCATACCAAATATCTGTTCAAACCAATACCATTGGTCCTTCGGAACGGAAGTATATGTGGTCACTCCTCCCAGCTAATAAGCCAGTTACAGCTGACCACTTATTAGACAACACTAGACGCCTTATTGTGAAAAATTGGCATGCTATGCTGAATTAATTGTAGTCTTTATGAGACGCAGTCGCGGATATAAACTCCTAAAGAAAACAACCTTTATTAATCGCAAAACTTTTTTCGTATTTCTTTCGAAATGATTATAGAGCTTCGTCAGCATAGTTGTTTCAGCATCTGCTATTCCAAGGGACCTAAGTCCAAGACAACATTTGACGTTGACGGTTCTATCACTAGAGTAGCGACTGAGTGGGTGTTTGTGCTGGAAGTAATGGTTCGGTTTGCTGAGATGATGATCATAGCACAGAGCAAGCAGAGTGATGACGCGTTTTCGAAAGCACAAAAACTGCACTTGCTAGAATATCAAATAAATGGGGACTTTTTTCGGTGGTCCTAAATGTTCTCAAGCGCCCTCGTTAAGTTGTGTTCTTTAAAAAGATTTAATTCAAAAAATAACAATGATACGACACCAATAGCAGCCTTTAAAGGAAAACAGCAGAATTTGTAGTCTCAAGTAGTTCTAATATAAACTATAAAGAGAAGGCGAAACTGTAACATTGGGATCACCTTACCTGGCAATTCCTCATTGGAGCTGTATGAATAAATTTGATTTTGAATCCATCAAAAGGATCATTTACTAGTTTCACTTAATTGACAAGCAAATTTTGAAGTACAAGAATAACTAAGACAAACCTTTGCAAAGCTCTGAAGATCAAAGTATTCATGTTTCAGACAACAGAAGACGTCTGGAAATGAATGTTAATAAAAGATCAGTCACACTACGCAGACGAGTCTGATGTTCAAAACTCGAACAGAAGAGGAATGTTTTGAAGTGTTGAAAGTATGGAAGGACACAGAAAACGTATTGGAAAGGACCCCAAGATCAGATCAACAAACATTTTCAGAGAATGTGAGAGGTCCAAAATAAGAGATTGCTAAAATGAGGCTCTGTTTTTTAACCACAGTTTAATTTCATTAAAGCTAAGAAACACTCGTTGACGATTCGGCAATATACGTCCACAGTAAATGATTCTCTCGGACAAAAATTGCATAGCACACTTTGGTTTTTGAACAATACAAACGTCTTTAGGTGTTCCCTAGGATTATCGGGATACTTTCATAGTACCTCATATGCTAGTTATTAACTGAACCATCGATTTGAAAAGGTACTCCTTCATTCACTCATGTGTTTCCAATCGACTCGAAAATGTTCCACAATTATTGTCGCTAGAAATGTCATTCAGGCATCCTCCAAAGAGTATGTTTTTTCGATGGACAATTACGAATATTCAAACTAAAACCTCAAAACACAAAACACAAATAATTGAACTCCATTAAAATCACTTTGTGCAGGGTGCCCCAAAAACCCTTATTCGAGTAATCTTTTTATACATAAAATTCTTCTGTGCGTGTGTTAGTCACTAAACTCCTATTAAACGGCTTCACAGATTTTGATGAAATTTTTTGTGTATATTTATGTGAGCTCTCGGATGGTTTAGGTTCGCAAGGCAAAATTGTAAGTACGTGTTTGACCAATACACCTTTAAAAATTAATAATTAACATTTTGAGAAGAAGTCGATAATTATCTTTATAGTTGGCGGTGATTTGTTCGAGTTTTTTAACTAATTTGAAATCAAAAATATGCATTTTGTTTTAATATAAACTGGGATATTTGTGTCTCGAAGTCGTTAAGCTTGCACAGTCGGCCAAATAAGAATGATTTTAATTTTTGAGACCATTTATTTTCACTGCATTCGAAAATTTGTTACATCTGCTTAGTAAATTATTATTTCTTAGTTATAGTACAACAGTAAAAATTAATGTGAACAAAAGACAGAAGAAGTTTAATAAGATTTTCTTTGTTTTTTTTTTTCTTTGAAACATTTTTAAGCACTCTTTTTGAACTTTAAGTCGATTTAAAATCAATAAAATTGTTGTTTAAATGAATGGAAATTGTTAAAAGAAAAAAGAGCCGCTTTCGTTGCTGATTTTCTTGACTGTATTTCGATTAGAGATCTGGCAAAAAATACAATAGCAGAAGAAGTACTGTTTACTACGAAGCTGTAATGGAGAAAAAAGTAGTATAGTCAAAAACGCACTTGAAAATAAAAATAAGAGACTTTGTTTGAAATTCATGGATGAACATTTACACAAGCTACTATTCTGTGGAAAGATAAGCCTGCGTAATCATACGATGGTACTTTTCGAAGTACTTTTAATCAGACCAAACAGAAAAATGTCTCAGCCCACAACTCAGCTTAATCGACATTCTCACGGCGGCAAAATATTTGTGATGGGGATACATAACATACAATTGTATTGGCTCAATCGCAAAAATTGCAAATTTAGAAATTTTAAATGATGTTCCAATAGTTGTAGGACAATTTGTTGGAATTGAATTTTTACTTCAGCACGCTTAATAAACCAATTCATACGAGTTGGAATTTGTGTAAAAATATATCTGTCGGAAATATCGGAGGATGTGTTTAACGTCAGAGTCCGGATCTCAATTTTATTGAGAATATTTGGTACGTACGATAGTTAAAAATTCAAAAAAAAATATCTGAAGATCGGCGGATGACACTTGAAGCCATTTCAAAACAGCATAGAGTGGCATTAAACAAGATGTTCTATAAATACTTGTTGATTCAGCAGATAGACAACTCCAAGTGGTAATTGTTGCAAAAGGACGAAATTTAATAAATAGTTTAACTAGTTCGCTTAAAATAAACAGTTTTTCCAGGATTCAGAAGCGTTAACTATCAGCATTTTGGATCAGTCTAGGGATCTTAAAAATGTTTTCACTGCGTTATGTTTTTTTCTTATGTTAATTGGATTTCTATTTTGTCTTTCATTACCCGTTTAAAGATAAAAAAAAAATAAATAAAATCATTTTTAAAAATCGTTATTCGAATATTGTGTCAACGACTGTGGCTTATCGAAAATTCGAACATCGTAGTTTTTCTATATTTTTCAAATGAAACTTTATTTAATTTTTTGTTTTCCACAAATTTTTTGGACCTTTTACTATTCTTATTTTACTTTTAAGAGACGGTCATTTGAGCTTTTTTAACGCATTTTCAATCTGTTTCAGTAAATCCCAAAGCAGGAAATCCTAACCTGTCGAAAGGGGGCGAAATGAGTTGCACCCTCCTGTTGGAACCACATATCCTGCAGGCTTCTAGTCTAGTGTTGATTGGAAGTCGGTCATTGTTTCGTATTCCTCACCAGTCACAGTACGTAACCATGTAAAAGCCGCATCCTAGAAAAGACAAGCTCCGGCCGAAATTTCAACCAAAAATCGAACAATTAGAAAAAAATATAATAAATAATTATTCTGCAAACTAGTGAAGTCTACACCTGCTTACCTCGAATATATTAGCTTGAAACTATCACGAATTTAAGATCACCTTCTACTCATATCAAAATTTATATAATTAAGAAGCTAAAATATTAAGGATGAATAAAAAAAATTGGAGATGCGGGGCATCGATCCCCGTACCTCTCACATGCTAAGCGAGCGCTCTACCATCTGAGCTACATCCCCATCGGAAAATTCTCGTGCAAAAAGAAAAGTTGTTGCAATTGCATCAACAAATGGAAAATTGCAATAAAAGTAAAAAAAAAAGCTTAAGTATAGTAGACTACTTTCGGTAACAATCTAACTATTTCAATTTCGAATTTATTGTGCCACAGAGGAATGCCAGTTCCTTCCCAAAAGGAACAGATTGTCTTTCCTTTGGATCGGATTAAAGTTCATTGGTCACAGAATTAAATTAATTGGGTTCGGGTCTAGCTTTCTCTTGGGCAAAGCAAAATACACAAAACCTTTTTTAAGTGCTTTTAGGAGCCATTAAAAGTTGAAGAACACTTTCAATAACAAATGATGGCCGCAAGGAACAAATCGTCCTTGTTTTCACTTCAATCAGCTGACCCATCGCTGTTTGCGGGGTAAAGTATTAATTATTCATGATGTTGGTTTGCTGATCTTTGATTGTCTTTGCAGTTCTCATAATTTTGATTTTTCCTTCCCTTTCTCAAAAAGCAGGAAGCTAACAATCAGAAATTTGTACCAGCTTTTCTTTTAAAGCAAATGAGTAACAAAACACTTAAGGACGAAACCACTGTCGCAAGAACTGCGGGCCGACTAAAAAAAAAAAATGTAACCTGAAGCGATAAAAAACATCCACCCCCATGACATTGTCCCTTATTAGGTGCTTATTCGTTCGAGGATGACCAGAAATCCATTGTGAGCACACAGTGAGCAAATTGCCCGGCAGCGGTCATCACTTTACCCCTCCAGTCCTGGTCACCGCCCATTGTCACATAAATTATGTTAATGCTCTAATGTTCCTCCCCTAGACATCACACCATGGACTCAAGGTAATGTGGTAGATGGCATCGCATCGTCGCCCATCAGGACGCTGTGTCCTTTTGTTTCTATTCATAAAAATAATGCTGGTCCTTTTAAAAAAAAAAAAAAAAAGTAGCAGAAAATGCTGACGTATCCTGCAGAATTTTTCTATATTATCACAACTTTTTGTAGCTTTCTCTTCAGTGTCCTTTTTTTAGTGTCCATGCCGGGCAGATTGTCCTTTATGGTTTCATATTTTTGGAAGCAAAGCAATTTGCAAATAACCATCTTCACTGATTTGCCTGTGATTTGTGGTAATAGTGCGAGACTCATAAACAACCAATATCCTTGAAGGCAAAGTTAGCATACCATAGAACCGCACAATCAGCAAAGACCCAAAAAAAACAATCCCCGATCCTAGATCTTGCTGTCATCCCCTCACTCTACACGATAAATGACCAGCCACCAAATCCAGTGCTAAATGGACAAATGATTTTCTTAGCCATGCACGAATGTGAGCCTCACCAAAACAGGATAACTAACCGGCAGACAAATCTCCCAACGAAATCACCCTCATTACCGGCTACAAGGATTCCTTGGTGTGTCGAAGTGTTGAAGTTCAAGGCATGGCATTTGCAAAATGCTTTCACTTCTTACCTACCCCAATGGTGGTTCGCCCATTCCACTGGCCAAGATGTCCATTAGATGGGGTCTTAGCCCGAGCAGAAGTACTTCTTTGTTTTGTCGACATTTTATTTCGGTTTCTTCCGTTTATCCCTCCAATTTTTGTTTTTTTTTTCTCTTTTTCCTCGCATCGGAAGGACATGGTAATGGGAAACAAGTTGTTTTGTTTTGGTAACAAAAATCAATCGATAACCCATGGATGGGTGTGATTCCTTCCAGCACTTTCTTATCTCGACGGATAATCGTTGTTGCGACGGTGCCAGGACCGAGAGTGGTTGGGTATAAATTATGTCCGTTTGATACTTTTTAGTGAGTTCTCCTTTCCTTAAGCGCCTTTTGAAATTGTTCTGCGGGCGTAGATACCGTTCGCAATCGATGATTGCGTTTTTCTTCTCGTCCTTTATTTTTTTTTTTTGCTTTTTTCGATTACAATTCATTCGACAGCTTCAGGTTGCCAGTTGTGGATATCCTTAGCCGTTCACAAGGATTCCTTTTGTCGGCATTTGTTTTGTTTCTTTGAGTTTTTTTTTTTTTTTTGCTTTTTGTCCTTGAAGATAAATCGAAAGTTGTAAATGTGCAGTGTCGTTGTTACGAGAAAGATAAATGGATCACTTAGATCCCCCAGGGATCTCTGATAGGTGTGCGTATGGCGGTATTTTGATATAATAAGCTGGTTTGGAAATTAGGGTCTTTTTAACAGCAAGAAGTTTTAAGGCAGCTTCACCTCTCAGTAGGAAAAAAAATGTGTCCACAGTCACATTCTGAGTACGTTTAATGCCTTGATTGTGCGTTATAACGAGACACTTTGATCGTAGGCATATACCACAGTTCGAACCCGATTACATAAGAACCGGGATTTAAACTTTAAATACGCTGCAAGATTCAGAAAACATCTGATCGACTTTTCTCATTCTGGAACGTTTACCACGGAGGGAAGTTTAAAAGAAAGCAATTTTCCAAGAAAATTGCATGGCGCTCAAAGCTTTATTCACAGTTGGGTATTTGATCTCACTTTTGTCGGGTAGTCTCTTTGAGAGCTTCAAGTTTCTGTGACTTGATTTGATAGACCCGTAACCAAAATTAGGCGCTAAAGACGCATCATTCCAAATGTCTATAGTCACGCGAGCTATGTGTGCGGTGGCAAAAAGCAGTTGAAACCACGTTCTGCTCAGTGCAACAAAACTCACAGAGCATGATTCTATATTACTTATCTTCAGTAACAGGGGCGATATTCCTTTCGGAGCGAGCACCTAGAGCCCTTCCGGTGTCAGTTGGCAAATGAGGGCCTGGGAAACTGCACCAAAATCACTTCCCAGTCATTTCATAAACAATAAATTAGAAAAAATAACGTCTGAAACATTTGCAAAAATTTAAAAAATTCTCCGATAGGGTGATATATTTTGGGCCACCCTGTTCATTTATTTATTTATTTCATCAACCAGCTTAAGCCTAACAGATTACAAATTTGGAAAATTATTTGACTATTAACATTAATTATTAAAGTTACTAATAAAATATCAGGAATTTAATTTCCTAAAAGGCAAAACACAATGTATTTAAAACACTCTCTTGAGATATGAAAATCAACAAATCTACAAACTTCATTAAAGGACTTAAAAGGACTTAAGAGCTCTAGAAATTGGTTCATTCTGACCATAGTTTGTTCTATGCCCCGTTTGAAAGAAAAGATGTCGTTCTCTTAATGGACGTTCCGGTGCATAAATAGGAAGCATGGATAAAAGTAGGGGACTTTTGATCCGGTAACATAAAATATCTCTTATAAATATGATTTCGTGGCAACGCCTTCTTGCACTAAGACTCAATATGCCAAGCAATTGGCACCTTGCATTGTAAGATGGCTCAAAATTCCAACGCATTTTAAAAAATATATATTTAGTGAAGCGCCTTTGCACTCTTTCAAGCCGATCTGAATGGAATTTATAAATTGGACTCCAAATTATATCCGCATATTCAAGTATCGACCTAACAAATGCAATAAAAAGGAATAATAGAGTATGTGGGTCAGAAAACTCCTTTGAGTTTCTCTTAATAAACCCAACTAACGAGTAAGCTTTCGCTACTATGTATTCAAAGTGATGAACAAACGTAAGCTTAGTATCAAAATTGACACCGAGGTCTTTTATTTTGTCTACTCTTTCTAATGGTGTGAGTCCAAAACAGTAAGTATAACAGAGCTGTATTGGAACTCTCGAAAAAGATATTGTGAAACATTTTTGAACATTTAAATTCAAGCAATTTTTCACACAACATTTATATAACTGCTCAAGATCCTTCTGCATTTTCATACAGTCGTCTTGACTTCTTATTTTCGAAAACAGCTTCAGATCATCCGCATACATTAAGCAATGACAGAATTAAAGATATTTTACGATATCATTAATGAAAATTATAAAAAGTAAAGGACCCAGGTGACTTCCTTGCGGAACTCCCGAAGTACAGAGGATAGGCCTTGAACAATGCTTATCCACGCTGACTCTGAGTACCCTCCCGTTTAAAAATGATGCAATCCAATTCAAAATTGATGAGTGGAAACCAAAACTTTCCAATTTTTTCAGTAGTAACTTATGATTCACAGAATCGAACGCTTTACTGAAGTCTGTATAGATGGCATCAACTTGACAACCTTTTTCAACAGCATTTATTACATATGATGTAAAATGAGCTAAATTAGATGTAGTTGAACGTCCAGAGACAAAACCATGCTGGAACTCAGATACATGCTCTTTAATGTGAAAGACTAATTTCTCCTTTACAATATTTTCAAAGAGCTTTGGTAAAGCAGATAATTTACAAATTCCTCTGTAGTTTTCTACATTATTTTCCGGACCAGATTTGTAGATGGGTACCAAAAAAGAAGTCTTCCAATCATCGAGAAAAATACCCGAGATGAGCGATGTGATAAATATTTTGAACAACGGCAAACATAAGGACATGCAACAGTTTTTAAGCACTATTGGAGGTATACCATCAGCGCCTGGTTTTGGATTAGCTTTGAGGTCATTCAAAGCAGATTCAATGTCATGCCTATTCAATTTTAATTTACCAATGTCGATTTTGGATTCTGAGAATGGCTCTACATATGTAGGTACAACAGTAGGGCGAAAAACAGACTCAAAGAATTTGACAAACAGTTCAACTGAATCTTGAACATTGTTCGATATCGAATTTTTGTAAAACATTTGTTTTGGTAGCCCATTTGAACATCGCTTTTGGTTAATGAAAGACCAAAAGGATTTTGAATCATGTTTAAGCTTATTTTCAACAGTATGAACATAATTTTTATGTAAAAACTTACTTAGAACTGCGAAGTCCCTCCGAAGTTTGCAAAAAAGGGCTTTATCCGATTCATTTCCTGTAAGTTTAAAACGCTTATAGGCCTTGTTCTTGAGATTTTTTAAGTGAAGGAGATTCCTATTGTACCACGGGGGCTTAGAATTATTCTTCTTAAAAGAGGATGGAACAAACTTGGAGAAACCAATATTAATTTTGGAAATAAAAAGATTGTACATATCACGTAAGCAAAGATTTTCAAATTCCATATCCCAATCAATTGAATTAAAAAACGAATTCAATCCAGTAAAATAACTCTTCAAGAAATTTAATGATCGGGAAAAAAAAAAAAGATTTTTCACTTAAATAATCATAAAGTTCAATTTCGATTAACAATTGTTTATGATAAATCGAATCATTTAAAAGAGGAAAGGGTGCTTCAGAAACGTGTGTTTTCACTTCATTAAAATTAGTAAATACAAGATCGAATATTCTATTTTGAGAATTCATAATTAAATTGATTTGGCAAAGATTGAGAGAAAACAGGCAGTCGATAATAGCTAATTCATAATCTTTCTTTACGTTATTAGGAATAAGCATTTTATCGTCATCGGACCAAGACCAATTTACATTACCAATGTTAAAATCACCAGGAATACAAATCATTTCAGTTTCATTACAATTGTCATATAAAAATTCAAAATTATCTATACATTTCTCATAAGTCTCTATTTTACTTCCATATGGAATATAGGTCCCAATAAAATTGATACGCGTACGTCCAGTTTCAACAGCAATGCAAATTTGCTCAACATCTAAAATCGGCAGTGTAACTTGTTTACAGGACAAATTTGAGTGAACAGCTACAAGCACACCTCCACCACGTTCATCGGCATTAGTACATCGGTCAAGGCGAAAAACATTGTACAATGAGCTATCAAAAATTTCAGCAGACAAAATTCCGGGATAAAACCAAGGTTCCGTAATGACGATTACATCATAATCGTTGTGACTTGCAGCCAGAAACAGGTCCATAGTCTTCGTTCTGCATCCACTGGCATTGTGATAAAAAACTTTTAAGGGTTGCTGAAGGCCAACCATCTTATTATCTTTAACAGGGTTTAGTTTTTTTGACTTCGCACGAAAGAGCGAATCTTCACCCCGCTTGGCCAAAAGTTTCCATCAAAGATTGAACTCGCGTAATGACTAGGAACTCCAAATTTTAAAATTTATAAACTTAAGTGAATCAATGGTTTCGTTGATCTTAATTAATTTAAAACACGAAAACATATCAGGTTTGGCGTCAAGTTTCGATGATACATACGAAATTATATTTTCTGTGGTAGTATCAGGGTGGAAGCTCGAGATATGATACCACTTCAATTTGCGCACAACATGCAGATCCGAAATTGCGTCATTCGTTCCCAAGATGACCTCAGGAAGCTTGTTGAAATTCGATTTGGTAATCGCATTTTTAGGCGGAATAACTTCAGAGTTTAATTCCTCAGCAAGTACAGCAGTAATAGCAGGGACGCTTTCAAGCGACGTAGCGGGTGCAGCAGCAACATAAGCATACGAAACAGCAACATTTTTCGATTTCGATACATCTCCAGTGTTGACAGAGAGAGTGCCAACATCTCATATGATCATATGGATCATTCAAGATAAAAAAATGTGACACTCATCAGAAAGTGCCCCATAGGATTCAAAGTGTGCTCACAGATATCCGAGCCGTGCCCCTGCTTTAGAATAAATTACTCATGTGAAATGGCAATTAATTCTGTGGTGCATAGTTAAAAAAGTGTATTAACTATTTCTTGTCTAAAACAAGTATTTGAAACCTGAAGTGGCGACATCTTAGTGAAAAAACATAGAAGACATGGGCTGAAAGAGGGAGAACTCAACTAGATACGTTCCCACTTGATACAAAGACTGCAAAAGGTAAAAGTAAATGAGAATACTTCGCAATCAAGGCAAGTTTTATTTGGAGTACATCAAGGTTCTGTGTTTGGAACACTATTATTCCCTACTACTTATGACATAAAATAAATATTTAATACTCAAAACTTTTTGCTGATGATGCTGTTATTCACTCGAAAAACATGACGGATTGTAATGAAAAGATCAAAGATAATAGCTGAAGGAAAATCTTTTGAAGCTTTACGCAAACAAATCAAAAATAAGGAGAAGGAGTTGGAAAATTTATATTACTGAAAAACTTAGGTATAGTAATAGGTAGTAAATTGAGTTTTAATAAGCATATGGTCTTCGAATTAGAAGTGATTTTTTTACATGAAGAGCAATAAATATATATAATGTTAAAATGTAATAAGACTCCATATCAAAAACCATTCCACAACATTATTTTTATCTCAAGACAGTGATATTCAAGAGCTATCTTAAAGTGCAATAAATATTTGACAAAAAATCTTATATTGACTTCTTTCAAGTGGTTGTCAACTAAGCAGATGGTGATAATTAATGTTTCTTAATAAATATTTAAGTTAGACAGCCAAATTTATAACCTTCTTGCAGGAGTACAGAACTCGCTTAGATTCAAAGGTTTTAAAAAAAATGTAATGAGTTACCAACTGAAACTAAAGTTGAAACGAACATAAGATTGTTTAAAAAATCACATTTTATTAATCGACTAAAAATTTCAAAATTATTCAAAAGCTTCAATTGATGCTTATAAAGACACATGCATAAAAATTGAGAACACCGTTCAGCTTTCGATTCCTTGTAGAGCTCTAACTACCTAAGTAGTTTTTACTGGACCCGACCACTTAAATTGGACAATCGTCTTTTATTCATCAGTAATTCCAGAGCAAGACAAGTCCTTAAATTGAAGAGAAGGATTGACAACAAAGAAAATATAAAGAGATAGGATATCTAAACTTATTTCACATTTTGCAAGGGGACAAGACCCATTATGCCAGACGAGCTAAGCCGTGAAAAGCAAATCGTACCGTAAAATGTGACCAAGTTACAAAGCCGAAATACGCTTCAAACCTTTTGGGAACTGTTGCGTTTTAAGTTCACAATTCTTTGTTTCGCATTGCCTCTCTACTCTACGTACATCTGTATATATGTATGTATATGTCAAGTTATACAAAAAAAACTTTTTGGCCGGAGAAAGAACATAATTCGCGCCTTTTCGTTATGACAGTTATAACAATAAATATTGACTCGCTGAGCCACTGAAGCTGTTACCACTTCGCCTGATACCGGTAGTATCATTTCCCCCACACTTGGAAAGGAACCATCCTGACCTGCTTGTTTCGCAACCTCTCGGACCCCTTTGGTGTTTGGGCTGGTACTAACTTCTCGGTTGCCCGTTTTGGATTGCCGGTTGGTGGACTTCTCTGCTCAGATATCGGGCTTGAGGACTTTGCCCCTGATGTCAAATCTAAGTCCAAGGTTTGTGGGCTGGCTTCAGAACATGGTATAACATCCGAGACGTTCACTACTTCTTCTCGTTCGTCGTTCACCAGGATATCTTTGGGAGACAAAACACTGTTAGAAATGGTATTTGGACTACTTGTCTGCTGAAGCCCTTTATCGCCATCTTCAAGGGTGGTTTTAGTTTCGCCATTTTGTGGAGCTCTTCGTCGGATCTGATTCTGGTGTCTACGCCACGTACCAACACTGGTCTCAACCAGGAATATGCTTCGACCCAAATTCTTCTTAACTTGTCCTGGGATCCACCTCTTGTCGTGCAGGTATCGTCTCACAAACACAAGTTGATTAGGGTGAAAATTTCAACTCTACGGTATTGGCCTTTTTTTCAATTTCTGGAAAAATAGCAGAGAGCACTGTTCGGTGCTGTCAACCATGTAACCGTTCTGCTGGAGATACTTCGCTCGAATCCGGCGTCGGACCATAGGTTGCCAAGAACGTTGCCGGACAGAGCGGTCTCAGTCGTGGAATTAAAAATGCATATTTTTGAATACTTAAACCAATTTCTGGATATTCCCGGAAAGTCTCTTTGTTGAAAATGTTGCTCACGTTTATGAGCATGTTGTAGCTTCGAAATGATTTAAGGTGTAGGTAGGTTTCTTCTCTGTAAAAAAAGAAAGCGTTACCGCCATTTAGCGGGCACTAACGAGAACTAAACCAAGATCCCAATAACAAGTCAATTCAAAAAAGATGTGCTAAAAAGTAGGTATTCTCAGATTGGTAGATAGAAAAGAATCTCATTATCACTCCGCAGGATAATCGCAATATACAAAATTGGTTTATCTGCTACTGAATCGCGGAATTCCTTACTCCCAAAAGACGAAATCGCTTTGAATTTGTGGTGTGCGTGGCAACAAACTTAATGCTCTTCCAAAAAATGCCATTTGTTTTCTCCTCGACCCCAGGACGAACTCGTACATCTCCCAACGGAACATTGAACAGAAAAACAAAACAGTAATGAATCTTATTGCTTCGCATTAATACAATCGATTTTCTTTTTCCAAATACCAAAACCGAAGAAGTGTTCCTTCCTTGCCAACAAAGATTCCGACATTCCTGTCCATTAAATATTAAAAGAAACTTTCCGCTTGGATTCCACAGAACTGGCCAAAGGTCAACCAAAGGGGAGAGAGAGAGACAGAAACAGTTCCATGGGCAACCCAAAAGCCAACCGAAATGCTAATTTCATTTCCATCCAAGCGCGTAAACCGATTACAACGATAACCGACCATTTAACCGTCGACCACCCAGCATCCAAACAGTTGAAGGATAAATATATACACGCCAGTTGGGGGGGGGGTTGCTGTTGCGGCCACCCATGGATTACGATGATGGCGGCGAAGATGATGATGATAATTCTGATGATGGTATCCGCTGTCACTTACATTGGTCCCCCGGGTACTATCGCAGCCAATTAGGAGAATATTTTCAGACTAAATCGGTGCTTAGCTATGCAAATGGTGTTCCCTGGCATTTGCAGATGTGTAAAGGGGTTTTCCATATGAACTAAGCCGGCTGGATAGGAGGCGAACGCTCTCCAGAATGCGGAATTGAAAATTATTATTGGCCGACGCCGAAGGATATACTCGTACGAGTACCTAAATATAACTGCGGGACATGCGTGTGTGTTTGAGGTTCGGGCGTTGTCTTTGATTTCGCAATTTCCGCCGCTTTTTGTTGTGAAGAAGAAAGACCTGTTTGTCTGATAGTTTTCGAAGACAATGGAATTAAACTTACCAAGTGATTGCTTAGAGGCGATAGACTCCTTGAAGATGTCCTTTAATTAAATATTTGTCAAGTGGAAGGACATATTCTATTCATATGCATGCGGGTGGAGAGATAAGACCATCAAAAAGCAGTTCCAATGCAGCTAACCAAGTGAGGACGATTTTATAATAAAAAGTGGAAGGGTAATTCGGAAGTGGTTGGCATCTCCAATTCTGTTGAACTGGACTGTTGAAGAAAAAGAATTACAAAGAAACTTCTCGAAAAGGTTTCCAAGTTGCGGAGGAATGTACAGTGCAGTTCGAAAAATGTTGGTCAAACTTTTTTTTTCGAATTTTGTCAAATTTGTTGTAAAAACGACATATTTTTTTAAATGGGGTCTATTTTTTTATGCGGTTGCAATCGCTTCATCGGGAGCAAAATGTTGTGAGACCGAAAAATGGGTCATTTTTAGGGATTAAAGAAAAATGCTTTATGCTTTTTTATTGCTCCTCAGAAACACTTTGTCAATTTAGTACTTTATTGAACCTCCACTTGCTTGTTTACAGCTGCACATCGGCCAGACATTGAATCAGAAAGAAAAGTGAATCTCCAAGTGTCAACGCAAAGCTGCAGCGCAGAGGTCTTAAATAAATTTTCCGGAATCCGTAGGTAAACTTCTACAGTAGCTTTAGATTCTAGTAAGACCATTCTACATTTTTCATTTCAGAGAAGTATCCCCAGACCATCACACCTTCAGTTTTGGTGGGGCCCCTGTACGATGCAATCTGAGCTGTCTTTCCTTTGGTTCTCTTCGTGCAAGAATCATCCCAACTCCAAAATGCAGCTCAAACTTTGATTCGTAGGAAAACATAACATTATTCCACATTATTATGCTCACTTACTTAAGGTGGCGCTACAGTCCGGCGTGGACTTGGGCCTCAACCAACAAGCCTCTCCAGCTAGCTCGATCTTTTGGTAGTTGCCTTCAGTTTCGCACGCTAAGTTGATTGAGGTCCCTTTCCACTTGCGCGCACCACCTGAGTCGCGGTCTTCCTCTGCTGTGTCGGCTGTCGGCGGTGGGTTCGAAGAATTTCCGGGCCGTAGCATTAGTTTCCATCCGCTCTACATGATCTAGCCATCTCAACCGTTGGATCTTCTTTCTTCTGGCTAGGTCGATGTTGCTGAATAGCTCGTATAGTTCGTGATTGTATCTTCTCCTCCACTCATCGTCTCTGCAGGCAGGACTGAAGATCACCCGAAAAATTTTCCTCTCGACGAAGCCAAGAGCAGCTTCGTCCGCTTTTGACAAAGTCCATGCCTCCGCGCCGTATAGCAGGACTGTGACGATGAAGGTCTTATATAGTTTTACTTTGGTTGTTCGAGAGAGGGCTTTGTTTATCAATTGCTTTCTCAGCCCATAGAAGCAACGATTGGCAAAATACGGCTTCAGTGCTGGCTTAAGTGTTCTAATGCTTGACAAAATAATGTATTCTATTTCTCGATACAGATGGTTTTTTAAGATCCAACCGCAGTCTTGAACCGATGTCTACGGATTTGTAGCACCAAAAACTCATTTTCCACCGGGGTTGTATTTTTTGGCTTCTTGAGCCTTTCTTTCTGCTGATAGGCCCGGTCCTACGATGTTATTTTAAATTTGACGTGACATGACAGACAAAATAATATATGTAAGCTTTGCACTATGAACTGACTTTTCTCATTTTCTTCTCTAAATTACTTCGGTTCGTTTCGAACTTCTATAACAAGCTAATGTCTTCTCTCATAATCAGTCCGATTTTCGGAATTCAAAATCCCAGTTCAAAGTTGGATTCCATTGTTTTTAGAAACAAGAGAGTTACAGCGTAACTCAAGGACAAATCAAGCTATCGAAAAACTTTTTGTAAAATTTGACAAGGTGGTTTAAATTTTATGACGATAAAAACTGTCAAAAAAAGGGACAATTTCACTTCTTCAATTTAAATCAATTTAGTTTTCGAATAAAAAAACAGTTCAAAATCGGTTTAAAAAATATTTATAATTATATACACTGCCGATCATAAGTTTCCGGACAAATTCATATAATATTTTTTTGTTCAATTTTAATTCCAAAAGTTTCATGAATAAGCCATTTCCATTAGTTATATTATTAGTGTTAAAGTGAGTCAAATTTTGATGTGCGTATATTAAAAAACTCGTATATTAAAAAGCGTTGCAAGGAAGATCATCCTATTGTGGTTTCTTATCATGAACCAAAATCTAGGGGTCTTTCAAAAACTGACGTAGGGATAAACAATCTCTCGAAATCAGCCTGGAAACAGCTGTCAAAATCTCCAAAGAAAACTGGACTGAATGTAATTCTCTTAAAGCCATATAAAAAAAACAAAAAAGGAAAAAATCCTATGCTGAGCAGTTTCCAGCTCGGAAGGAAAAGGTGGTGGAAATCTCTCGACTGAAACTATATACTTTTGAGCCCTTTCTAAGAGGACTTAAAGACAAAGATTGCTCTTTCAAGAAAAATCCATCTAACAAATTTTATGTAATTAAAATTGATATAATTTCGAAAATAAATTTGACAAGGAGTTGGCATAAGCGGTCTTTCCCAATGCATGCGTCGAAAAATGTATTTAAATTCTGAAAAAAAAGCAAAGCCTGATCACAAGTTTCCCTTTGCTCATTTCAAAACCTTTTTACTAGAATAGCACTAATAACTATAATAATTTGTGGGTGATTTTTCAGTGACAGCTCAGCACATATTTTAATGAATAGTTTTCTGAGACCGTGTTTCCAAAGAAATTGCAGAGTTCAACAAAATCAAAAAGTTATGATTAGCGACCGAGCTTTCGATCGTGCTCGAAATTAAGTTTGAGCCACCACACAACCCCTGAGAACTTATATTTTTTACTTTTTAATGCATTTTTTATTAACTTATCTGAATAACTTATTATCTAGACAAAAACGCTTAAACTAGCTTACGTAATTTAACTTCACTTAACTAACTTACTGGCCCTGTGCGAGCGCTCCAAGCTAAGCCTTGTACTTAAATTATGTCTTTCGACTTAAACTAACCATTTTTTTTATATCTATTACTAACAATTATTTACTAAGAAAAAATATGTTTTTTTAAAAACTTAGTATCTGGGCGTTTTTTTTTATTATTAATCTTAAAACTACTTTAAAATAACTTAAAATACTTAAATCTTTCTTAAAATGTATGAAAATATACATAAAATAAATATATATATGTATATACTCAAATACATACATACTATTATAATATATATTTTCAACTTACCCTAACTATAACTAAGTATAAGACAAATTAAATCTATGCAAGCCGAAATGCGAAAGACTAAAGAAACAAAACGAGATAAACCTTACGCCGTAAGGAAACTTCACTTCACTTCTGACAGCCACCAAAATTGTTGCTTTTGTTTTTGAACATCTGTCATATCGCGGGTTGACACCAGCCTGTTGAAACGGAGAAATTTTTTGGAACCGCGTGCGATGTCTCTATTGTAGTAACCTACAATAGTCGCCTGTCTACACTTGAACGGGCAAAGTGGAAGATTAGGAGCACCGCCAGACTGCTCTGGATCAGCTCTTTCGAATCGAGGTAGAGGAATGCCTCTAGAGGGATAAAACCATTAAGGCGCACACTTTCGTGGTACAAATTGTAGGGGTAGAAAACCCCGGAGATCTGGTTATTGATCGACTTCATTGACTTTGCAATGTGCCTTCGGATAAGCTTAATAAGGAAATTATCCGCTCTGATCAGGTTGGCCCAATTGTAAAGGACCTCATTGCGATAGAATTTTTTGTATTGGGACTCTGGAGTTCTATATAAGCGAAGACAAGCCCGAAGACATTGCCTTTCAAAAATCCGAATCTTTTCCATCAAATTTGCCGTCACGTTGAACCCCACGGGACACCCATAAGTAATCATTGGCCTGACAAGAGCCATTTAGCAGATGACTTTCACCCTGGCATCGAGTTGGTTGCTATAGAACAGTCTATATCTACATGTTTGTTCATCATCTATATGTTTGTTCAAATATAGATATTGATCAAGCTAGAGCCCTAGGTATCTGACTACACTTCGATTTGCTAATGGTTGCCCGTATTGTCCTACGATTAAGAATTTTCGCCAATTCTTTCTTGTATCCCAAGAGGCCCTTGACAGTGGAGTCCTGAAAACAACCCCTGAGAACGTATAAAAGCTATTCGGTTTTGCCTTGGGGCTAGGCATTATGGTAGCTAGTACGAAGTTTCCTCACCTCAAAATCCACAAGGGGTTGTAACGATCTCTTGATCAATCACATAGATAAATGCTGTAAGCATACAGCGCTGAGATCAAATGAAGAATACGTATTGCTAATAATTGCTTCTTTGGGCTAAGGAAACAATTGAGTAAAGTCGTATCTCTCTCCGGATGAAGGCGCCTAAAATGAGAAAAGTGTGAATTATTAATGGTAAATTCGAAAAATCTTTTTTGAAATGATTCAAAAATATCGGGCAGCTTGTCTAGGGAATGAATGATGTTTTCAAAAAACAAATAAAATTGAAGTTGATGGTATGGGTCCTACTCGCACCCAAACCAATTTTTAATTAAGTTCTTGAAGCCCTTGCTTAACGAACTTAGTAAGCTTATGGGCATGTAACTTGAGGTCGAAGTAGCTTCCTCGCCAGGTTTCAAGATATGTATGACATTTGCTGTCCTCCACGCACTGGGAAAAGCCTCTATCTTCAGGCTGTCGTTAAATAGTTTTTTGCCGGTAACTTAACCCAATATGGGGAAGATTCTTTAGGCGCCCATATCTTATCCCGGCGAAGCCCAGAGCCTTTCGAGTTTTTAGGTCTGATTGAGCCCTTTTCTTATGGAATGCTCAACAGAATCGAGTGATTGCTGGAAAATTAATTGGCTAGAGCGTCAGCCTTTTCAGAGTTTGAAACCAACGTGGTATGCCCCACATTTAATAGAAGGCCATGGTTGTGTTTTTTCCTTATTTCTTTTGCAATATTCCAGAAAGGTTTACAGCCTTTCTTCAAATGCATATTTTTAAGGTTTTTTACGACGACGAGCAGTCGCCTTTTAAGAAACCTTCTAAAGAGGGTTTAAACCCACTATTCAGTTGAGGCATTGGGCATGGAATCCTCTGGTAGCAGTATGAAGCATAATGTCCAACTGGGTTTCAGAATATTAGGTTTCTGATGAGAAATGGGGAGAAAAGCTAGCAAGGATCATTAGAAAGCAAATTTAGGAACATGTTCCAAACCAATCAGACAAACACCTTTGCATATTCGATACCAATTTAGACTTGAAATGAATGACTTCATGAAGCAAATCGACCGTAGACAATCTGCATTGACTGCGTCCATCCCAAAAATATAATGGAAATGTACTTTTTCAATAGGAACCATTCGATTCTCATTCAATTTCTCCTCCCCTTATAATAAGTCCTCTTCACACACTTCTTCCTGAACATTCTTTCCAACGCATTAAAGTTAAATTAACGAATCAGAAAATGTATCTTCGGGTCATAAGTTTGTTTCAACCAGCTCCAGCACCAAGCTCACTTACAACCCAAGGAACTTATGTTCCATTGAATAACAATACATTTTGTGGAAATGTGGAAACTACCCCTATGCCCCCATACTCACAACCAATTTACGTTCATTGCCTGTGTGCCTTGGCTGTCGTCTCAATATCAGAGAACAAAAGGTACAACTCGCATAGGTGTTCCAACCCCCACAACCACCCTGAAGCCGATAAGAAAACATGTTTAACGACATCGTTATTGCCAAAGCCAAGAGAAGTTATGAATAATTAAATTCAGCTCAAGCTACTCAAGGCTGGTAGAAAGTTTTCTCGCCAAGAAAACTCTGCGAACATTCCTCGAAGATATCCCATACCAGGTTACTAAACAAACCCTTTGGCAGTATTGCACCCCCAACCGCCAACACTCAGAAATAGTCCTTCCACAGAAGTGTGTCGTCGTGGTGTTTAATTTTGAGTTCGAGTTTGCTCATCCCGCCAAACCTAACCAAGTTACACTCGGAGTGGTTTCAGGGTTGGTTTAACATTTGGTAGCTTCGCTGCCTCATATGCTACCGTGGGTTGGGGTTAAGGCTGGCATTTCTGTTTCGAATGGCGTTAATGATTTTGCTTTCATTCATTTAAATCGCTGGCATTCAGACAGATTGGTTATCTAAAGGGAACGAACAAAAAAAAACTGCAAGTAAATGATTCAGTGATTCTTTTGTTTGATTTTTTTCTTAAGCCGCAAGCAATTAATGGCGGTTTTTTTTTTCGCCGAGTAGCCTTATTTGGTTAAATAGCTTTTAGACAAGAAACATCATTTGGGATAGGCGTGGCGGTGGTGAGAAAATTTGTTATTTTTTTGAATGCCTTCGAGGCGAGAGAAAACGATTTCGTTACAAAGTTTTACAATTACAGGCAGGAGCTTAATTATCCTGAAGCAGTCTTGCTATACACGAACGAGGGTATGGGTAACTTCCTTGGACAGCAATCAAAAATTTAACCATGAAGCTCGTCGGGGTCCTATTTTTCCATTGTTGTTAGGTTTTAAAATAGTTTAAAATATTCTTCAATTCAATGACTTCAACAATAACTCCAACAACATTCTAAGTCTAATGTTAACCTCTTGAAATGCGTCGAAGTCACTAGCAATCATTAGATTCACTTAAAATGACGTTAATTATTTCATGCAATTAAGTATTTGAAGTCAATGAAGTCATTTGAAGTCATTAGATTTAATTTATGTAAGCAAATACGAATGAAAGGGACCTCACTTTGTACCATTGAACAGTCCTTAGACTGCTATAATACAACCTTTATTGAGAAAGTAACTTCAACAATAGCCCCAAGGCTTGGAGGAAGCGCATTTCTGGTGTTAGTCCCCTTGTGGTAGCACCATTCAAAGCGCTTATCCTCTTGACGAAATCAAACAGCAAAGCAAAAGCTCAAATATGTCTTATTAAATCCGTCCCTTGATCTAGATTCGAAGCACTTTCAAAGGACTGATGAAAGAGTTGATGAGACACCTTTTACTGCGAAAAACTGGCTTCTTGACGACAGCACCCGGTCGCGTTGTTAGATCTAGTGCCACTGCACGGTAAAGTATGTGTAGTTTGTGTAACACTGCACAAAAATGGAGCATAAAGACATCCAAATGCCCTCAAGAGAACCATAAGAGCTATAAAATCACCATGAAACGACGTAGTAAAATAGAACACGGTAGCCAACAGCTAAAGTTGGGTTCTTCATTACCTGAGCAAACAGCATTGAGTCAACATCAGAAAAGAAGACCAGACCAAGGACATGTACTATAAATAGATTCCACTACATACCATTATGCGTCAAAGTATCTTTAGAAATGAAAAGCTTAACCAATTTTAACACTACTCTGCCTTTTGCAAAGTCTGCTGTCATAATTATTAATACAGAATTTGCCGTCGAAAACTTTCGATATCAAGTCGAAGTGAGTTGATCTTTTTTCGGGACTTGACAGCTGAGTAAACATAAGTCTGGAAGTTGTTGCATTCAGTACTTGATTTTAAAGATAATTATACAATTTTAAGTATCCTTATATTATAAAAAGTCAAGTTTCAAAGTTTATAACTTAGCATGAAGGTTTTTTACTTTCTAACTAAATCTATGCCGACGAAGTCGCAGGCAACCATGTGTGTATTTAACACTAACAAAAACTTTGAAAAATGAAAGTGCAACGTTTGAGGGCCACTGGTACACTGAAACAGAAAATTTAAATTTAACTCCAGCCAACTTCACTACTGTTATGAGCCCGGCTGCTGAACTGTCAGCTGTCGCATGCGAATTCTATGCTTCCACTACAACAAAATCAAAGTTGTTCGTTTATTTAAAACAAAACGAATTAAAATTGCCTTAAATTTCGGTAAAATTGAAATTCAAATTTGAAATATTGTTCCCTTGTTTAAATGATTTAAGTTTTTTCTCAAATTGCGGGCGCTTTCGGGTGTTATTCGATTGATTTAATCAAGTGAAATCGTGGTTAAGTGCAAAGTGGTTAAGTCACTACCTTGATGATTTTTAAATTTTGTGGATAAGTGTAATAATAAAATTAATTATTAAGTAATGGACTCTAAAAGAAAAACGGACGAGAAGTCCAAGAGGGCAAGTGGCTCTCATTCACATTCATCGTATTCGAAGCAATCGAATAAAAAAGTCGGCCGCGAAGAGAATTTTCCAAGAATGGCAAGTGAACGAAATCAAGGCGGCAAAGAAAAGTCAAGCAAAAATTCAGACCACACTGGTTCCAATGACAGAAAGTAAGTCGTGTGCTGTAAGAATAACCTAAGCAATAATATTTAATTGATTCATCTGATGTACTTGCCCAGGAATATGAAATTAGAAATATCGCAGAAAGTGAAGAACATAATTTTTCGTGTGTTCCAAGCTCTTTACGTGTGCAAGAAATTGTGGTGCTAGAAGGCTGGTCAATGAGCACCAATGATGGCATGAGGGATGTTCCTATTTGTGATCGTGTCTCCATTTTCTCAGCGTTTCCTACAAGAATCATATTAACAAACTGAAATATTAAAATTTCCGGGTTTTTCCATATTTTTCGCCAAATTTGTTTACAAATTCCTTCCAAAGTTTCTTGTAGTAGACATTCGCCTTATCGCTCATTAGGCGTTGTATTGACTGCTGAAAGATTAAGTCCTTATCTGTTCTACATTTTTCGTTGCTGTTATATACCAAGCGATAAATATTTATGTTCCCTCTTAAATGTAGGCTGCATTAGCAGCATTAAAATGTTCTCTTCGATGAATGCTCTAGTTGGTGGCTTGAAAATCGAAGAAGAGATTTTGCGTATAGACTAGAAAATCGCTAGCCTTTTCAAGGTGCGTTGCAAAAAGGCTTTGGACGCTCACGCACCCTAGATTGGATTTGTAGGCAACATTAAGCATCGATATACCTCGGTTGTTGTTGTAGGACATAGGATCGCCTTTTTTGTCGATGGGGCAAAAAGAACTGGCATTCCAGTCGCGGGGCATGCTTTCATCTTCCTATATTATGCATATGATCTGGTGCATGCTCTCTACTAAAGAATCGCCGCCAATCTTGTAGAGCTCTGATGGAATGCCATCTGAGACTGAGGCCTTGTTGTTCTTAAGCTTTTGGATGGCTGTTCTTACTTCTTCAAAACATAGGACGTCTGGGGTTGGGATTTCTTCGTTCCTTATCGCTCTCTCTCTATTCGATGCTGTATAAATAGCTGATAAAAGTGCTGCTCACATTCAAATCAAATCTTTTTTATATGTACGCATATTTTTTGGTCTTTTATTTAAAGTAAATAAACAGAGCATATGCGGTGGATAGTAAGACTTTTGATAAGTTTTGACATTGCTCCGCAGACTCAAAGATTCCGGACATGCTGTGATATTCCGGTGCATGAAAACAAATTTTTAATGCCTAATCCAACTTTTGCACACTTTTTTACTTAGCAGAACAACGTGGTTTGGAATGGTCTGAACCTGAACTTCAACGGCGTTGGGAACGCTGTTTCCAGTTGGCTTACATTTTTTTTTCAATACATTTTTCAACAGATCGCGTTCAAACCTCTTCGTCAATCCGGAGGCTTATCGCATAACTAAATGATCCCCTTCACCATACCCTTTGTTCAATGATCACGGCAAACCCCTTTTTTGACCGCTCGAAAATTTGCGGTATCACACGTATTTCTTATTGTATAGTGTCTTTCATGTGGAAAGAAATTTGTCATTAATCATTAATAAAGATATTTTTTGCACATCCCAACTAGGTCTGCCCCATTAATTACTTTATAAATAAATTAGCGGTATCGCTAATCTATCCTGACCATTCGAATCTAGGTGAGGGGATAAAACCGTACGCGACAACTCGTAAATCTATCATTGAAGTAGACGGCATCAAAGATCAGATTGTTAACAGAGTGGATTGTTCATGCAACGTGACTCCGTGTCAGCTGTATTAGAAAATTGTCTACTCTCATTATGTTAGCTCTGGTATATAGAACCTCGTCGGGATAGAATTTTTTTATTTAAACTTTAGAGTTCAGTATAAACCTGACAATCAAACCACTCCATCAAACTCGCTGCGACGTTGAACTATACGGGGCATCCATAGACGAGCATAGGGCTTGTAGCAGATTGCTTTTACCCTGGCATCGAGCTGCTGACTATAGAACAGTCTTTTTGTTTGGGGTAAAGCTTCATTGGCTCTGGCGAGAGCAGCATCTTTATTTTTGTTGAAATATAGAAATCGGTCTAGCCAAATACCGAGAGATCGGATTACACCAGTCAGTGGCTGTTCGTGCGGTCCCCCGGTTAAGAGCTTTCGCCAATTCTTTATTGTATCCCTTGAGGTCCCAGAATACAGCCTCCTAAACAACGTATGTTAATTTTTCATTTCCGAAAGTTGATTTTTAACTTCCAGTCATCGCAATATCGCTGAATCTCATTGAAGTCATGCTGTAAAAGATTTCTAATTATTTATATCCGCATGCGCTATGGCATGGGGAAGGGATCTGCTTAATATATTGAAGAGGAGCATCGAAATCACAGCTTTATTTAAATAACCCATTAGAAGTTTCATTGTCATTTTACATAATAAACTGTCTATAGACTAGCATATTAACTAGCATGTACAACAGTGGTTTTGCTAATGCCAAGACGGTATCAAGCGCCTTTTCAAAGTCGACCGGGCAGGCACCAGTGCATTGTTTCTTACTTTTGTTCCATTGGATATCAGATAATAGTTTAGACGCGGAATGTATGCAATCAAGTCCCGCCTTTAAACCCAATTGATTATCCGGAATAATATTTTTGTCCTCAACCCAGTCGAGCCGGGCACTATTTACCACAATCTCAAACACCTTGCTGATGTTCAGACGAAGACTTATGGACCAGAGGTTTTCTAGATTAGATATATCTTTGCCTCGTTAAGGGATAGGTTACACGACCGCCATCTTCCAATGTTAAATATCTATCGCTTCAGATGGGAGATGTAAAGGCACAATGTTCAATATTCCATCGATACCCATCGATTTCTTCTTCTTCAGTGATCCGAAGATGACTTGAAAGCCATGTTATCGTCATTGAACTCGATGGAACCGGCGTTCTCTGATCACCACGGCTCCATAAGGTGCCATGAAGGTGGGAATTGTGCTCAAGTACGCATTTACTTTGTACACTTCCTGAAAAAAGCGCCAATAGCCTCAACTTTCTCCTGTGGCCCGCTGTCAAAAGTATTTGTCCATCGTTCGATGGATCTTAAGACAAAGAAAATAGTTTTAATTTTTCCTCCGATATATTTTATTTATTTGCGGGAAAGAAGTACAGGGATTTTGTTTTAGAGTTTACAGAAGATGTAGTTTGTCATTTAGTTGAGATGATTTGATTGCAATAAAGCAGACGAGTTCTTCCAGCAAAATGTAGTGAACATGCGGCAAAACTTCGCTTAAGTGCTACATATGACTGCACTATTATCATGTGTGGTATCGGCATTCGAGGGAAAAGCACAACACTTATAAGAACCCGCAATATCGAATAAAACTTGCCCAATTCCAAAATCTTTACTTATCGGTGCATAACAAAAACACAGAGGGACCATAATGTTTAAAAGGTCGACCAAAATGTATTACCAACCAAAGTATTTATAACCAGTTCCGAATATGAACTAAGAGGAGTTTTAGTTGCTCACCTTTTGGGGGGTATCTTTGAATCTTAGAAGACGAAATGTTCGGGATGTTATCCGTCTCCACCATCCTGCTTGAGGCATTTCATTGCGAAAATAAAATGAGTGTCCAAATTGTTTTTTTATCCCAAAATATGCATCTGTTAATTGAAGCACCACCTTTATGTCCTTAATGCTGCTGTAGAAATCAATCGGTGTTGGTTTCAGCAGAGCTAGAGTGAACGTCGATCGAATTTATCTGGTTTTGGCAAGAAAGTCGAGGCGTTACATGTTCGCGAAACTCTCAAGATTGCTTTTACAATCATGAGAATGATATCCGGGCTCATTCTAAGGAAGTTAGTTTACTTAATGTTTTTCTGGTTAAAAAATAAGTATTTTTTTCGTTTTGTTGCCCAGCGTGCCCAAACGACGGAGAGGTTCTCCACGGAAAAAAAGATTTCTCGCTTCTCGATCAAAAGCAAGATGGTGTTGGTTTGGCGTTAAAAATGACCAATTTTGCTTATGTAAAACCACGTCTACCGGTCTGACATTCCCGAATGTAATTTGTTGGGAGATCAAGTTGACGGACATTGTTGTCATTGAATTCCTTGCAAAATCGTTCTGCATTCCCTTGAAGAACTTTGAAAACAAAAAATTGCACACACAAGTTTGTGGAGAATGTTTCAAGACTGAAATTGGAATGAAATGAAGGTTTTACGATATATTCCCTTGTCCCTTCCATTGCCTTAATGAAAAATAGCGCAATTGCCAAACAGGAGAACTTCTACGAAACAAAGGTCTCAGTAAAAATTGAAGTAAAATGACCACTAGCCTTGAGGCACCTCGAAATCTGCGTCAATTTTGATCAAAAAAAAAAAATCAGAAGACACAAGACGAACTCGGCCACTACTTTTATCACAGAGACACCAAGAAATCCTGAACGTGTTGCTGTTCAATTGGGTTTTTGAATTGGCGTCAATATTTATTGATGATTTCTACTTAGGTGAACTGTGATTTCGCCAATATTAGGCCATGAATATGCCCAACCTCCGTCCAACAAATGATTTATTGAACCTTTAGCTGGGAATTGAATCCATTAGACCATTATGAGAATTTTTACTCTTTTCAATAAAGCAAGGCAGTCTATTTAAATGGAAACCGGAAGATGGCCCATTCTAATCTTCGAGTGTTTCTATCGCTGAATCAGTCCAGCTACCATCTTGCTGCTAAGGGACTCTTGTGCTCACTATATTGATTCTTGCTCAGTCCAGCAGAGTCCTTAAGGTTTTCAAATAATTGTCAAATATCTGCCAAGCCTTGCCTTGCAGTTTCCAGTAAAGCAGATGTAAATAATATTTTCCTCCAAAATACCCTGAGACAAAAGAGACCTCTACTCCAACAGAAATAGTTTGTTTTCCTACTTCTCTTGATGGGAGTCGAGATTTCGAATGCCCAAGGATCTGATTTAGTAACTTTCAGTCGTTCCGCTGAGAGTTAATGTATGAAGCAGCTGATTCTATGTGGATGGTCAATGTAATGTCAAGTGCTTTCTGCAGCCTGAGAACCTTGGAAAGATTAGGAAATGAGGTAAAAAAATAAAAAGAAACTCTCCTCCAATCTAAACTCCAATTGATTGAATTACATTTAAAAAAAACTTAAGCACCCTTCATGGTTGACTTTAAGTGTGACTCCAGTTCTCATGTGAGAAGCACTTTATTGCACGGGTGAGGGAAACGACCTCTTTGTTTTCATTTTTATTAACATCCTCACTTCCTTTTATTCGGAAGACAGATGTTGCCAAAATTTTGCAAAACAATTTCAGAAGCAGGATGGGATTTCTACACATGCGTTTCTGATGAAGAAAACGTGTCGATTATCGATGGGTGTGAGCTCAAACGGAATAAATAATATTTTTATTTTTTTTATTTTCTAGCTTTCCAAGCTGAGTCCTTTATTTTGATTCACTTGGGGTGTGAGAAAAACACACTTTTGTTGATTCCTAATGCGATATAAATGCCAAAAATTCGATTCAATGATTCGTGTTTCAAGAAGGAGAAGGAGAAGGACCTCACAGTTCCTCCTTATTATCATGGCAATGGACCTTAACGGTGGTAATGCGTAGAATACTTATAATGGGAAAAAAAACCCTCACTGCATCGTTTGCTCATGAAGCTGGATTAAAACAAAGTCTATGGTGCTGTTTATTAAGTGCGGTTCTTTCTCTGAGATGTGAAAGGATTCCTTCACTCGTTTGTTTTGGAAAAGGACAAAATCGAAAGTACATTTTTCTTAAAATGTGGGTGTTGAAATTTTGTTATGCGCGTACATAGGACACTACGGTTGATCTCCTTCACACCATGAGCATATTGAGTTGCCTTTAATTTTTACTGATTACAAAATAACACTTATGAAACCGCAGTATTACTGATAACTTATAAGTTTTGTTAAAGAGACTTAATAAATCGAAAATATTTATGGAATCTATTTCTAATTTCTTCAAAACCCTTGGTCAATCTTTTTCTAGTAGTCTGCCATACCACCTTCCTTGGTAGCCGCACAAAGTTCTTCACTTGCGGCACTGAGAATCTCAGGAAATGAGGGAATGCAAAAAACGTAAAAAATTTAATTATTTATTGAAATTGCTGTGCATATTATTCATAATATTTTCATACTCTGAGCATCTTCTGTTTCCTTAAAAATGTTTCATTATCTCTTTAAATGCATTCTGAGCGTTCTCTTTGGTTTTATTGCTGATTTTTTCAATGTTAGCGTCTTGCATAAGCTTCCTTTTCTCAGAGCCAACAAAAATGTCTTAAATTGATCACAAAGGTACTGGGAACAGGGACCGCTTTTAAAAAGAGCCTTTCCAAATTGCTTCATAATATAAAGTGGAGGTAGTCGATTTTTTTAGCGATCAACAAGAGCCTCTTTTAAAACATTTTTAGTTCCAGTGGTTAATGATGCTCTTCTTGGCAATATTTTCTGATCCAATGCTACGCTCTATTTTTACTTGCCCATTCACAGAGGAAGCAGCGATTTTTCGTTGCATTCAGGGCAACCCTTATAAGTGCATTTTTTTGTTGTTGAAACAGTTTCCAATCATTTGGATGCTCTTCATACACTCGCACTTAGTAGAAACATTGGGCCACTCTGTTCCTTCATATTCTGCAGTTTTAGACTGAAGCAAGAAGTTGAAGCTAAGCGGAACATCCACAGAAGACAAACAATTTTCACATGAACAATGTGTCGGCGCGGTTTAAACCGCCAAACTAAAGAAGGAACATGGTAACACGTCACGCGTGAAACCGAAGAATTTTAAGGTCGCAAGTATTTCGCGGTTGTATTTTGGGATTTCGAGAAGATTGAAAAGCTGAAAGCTTCAGAGCTCTTATAACGCGGACCAAATGAGCATGATTGACATCAATGAAAAGTGTTGACAACAGTTCAACAATTTGTTCAAAACACGGTTTCGAATCATCATAGTTGATAATTTAAAAAAGAACACATTTTAAAGTGCGTAGGCTAATCAAAAAATCATTTTTGGAGATGCGGGGCATCGATCCCCGTACCTCTCACATGCTAAGCGAGCGCTCTACCATCTGAGCTACATCCCCATGAAATTTGTTCCTCATTGCTTACAACTTGAATGAACAATTTATTTAGTCATTAATGCTAATCACGATCATTTGTCTGGCCCTGTTATTGCGATGGATAAGTTTGCTGTTGAAGTGATAGTGAAAGTGCAATTGAAGGATTTGTATTTCAACAAACTGATCAAGCCACACTCAAACGATTGCAATCTGAGTTGGCCTTAAGGGAAAAAAATGTTTTATTTTTTAGTCGAAAATCTGTATAATCGCTCTGAACTTCGGCAGCGTTTGCTCTTAGTAGTTTGAACTTTCAACTAACTAAAAACAACTCTTACTCGTAAATAAGTGGTTCTACAATATCTACAATTTGACTTACTCGTGAATTTTGACAACTATTTTCGCTATTGTCAGGAAACCATCCTGAAAAAGGAACTGCATTCATAAATCTTACTGCCAAAGATCGAGTGGTTTTGTTGTATAAAGTCAGCCTACATTTATTTGTATCCAAAATAAAGATGAACACCAAGGTAACGTTTGCAGTGTTTTTCTCCTTTTCGAAGACATCTTGTGTACCCCAGCGCTATATTTAAAAAGATTGAATTATAATTTAATTTGTTACTTTCGTACAATTCCAAAATTGTACATCAAAACTCTATGTAGAAAACAGCTAGGATAACTAACTCGGTAGGTGCACCTGTCAAATGCTCCGAACTGCGATTTGAAAACTAAAGTCCTTTTCTTTCTGCTTATTTACATAAACTCACTACCGGTAATCAGAAAATCTAGGTTTCCTCGAATTTATTGACGATCATTTCGCCGTTGACGAGAGGATAAGTCCTCATTGTATACGTAGTGAAGGCAGATCTTCGATTTTCGAATCAATAAAGATTATAATATCCGAAAAAATCAATGGCATTTCCCATATTGTTGTTCGACATCTCCCTTTGGAAATTATGGCCATTTTTAATAAGCTGTTCAACAAAACGCTGGATAATGCAAATTCGAAACCAGCGGTTTCGCAACCTTTACTTTAAAAAACAAACACACAACCAATCTGACAAATCAACGGTCTAAGACTTCTTCCAACTATATGTAAAGTATTCGAAAAGGTTGTCCATAGAGCTGAGAAAACAGCTCTTTTTATTTGACTAATATGATTGATTGCATAGGAACTAAATTGTTTTTCAGTAGAAAGTAGAAATTAAAATATCAAATCTCTGTATGTAAAATGTGCGGTAACATACCAATCTGTAAATTTTTAACTATGATAATAAAATAACAATCAATCATATCTGAGTGTTCAATGGAACATCTGCATCGTGTGGTTAGAAGCGCTCTTTTTTTGTAACTGGTTCATTTCTACATATTTTTTAACGAAGACAAGATAGACGCTACAATAACAAATTTACATTGTCGTTAATGGCCAACTTGAATTTGACTCTCATAGCATGGATAGATTTTTTAAAAATTTAACTCGACTAAAACATTTTGAGCTTTGAAATATTTTTTCAAGAATTAATTATTATTATTCTGTTCGAGTGGAGGCTAAAAAACTTCTCAGTGGGATCATAAAAAATACATTCAAGAAAAAAACGTTATCAAAGTGTTAGCTTCTACCCACTCCAGCCATCTCCATTGATTAAAATTTTACATTCGACTTTGATACAAAAAAATAAAACGTTGTGAATTGGCTAATAAAGTTTATCTTTCGGAATCGATGGTTAAAAAAGTAATAAAAAGTCAATATAAAATTTTCGAATCTGTCAAGAATTATCAGTCCTTTTATTCAATTATCATTCGTAAACGTCACGGTATTTATGCTGAAATGGTGTGCTAATCAAGTAAATGTGTAAAATTTACCAGTTCTTGTAAAAGATTCCTAAAAGAACATTTATCGTACGTGAAGAGAAAACATTTCTAGGTTTTAAAGCCACTAAAGATCGATTGACAGTGATGCTTGGCACAGCTGGTGATTGTAAGTTCAAAGCTCTCTCAGTTCATCGCTCAAAAAATCAACAAGCATTGAAAATTAGATCTAGTTCTGGCTTGCTTGTGATTTAAGAGTCGAATCATACCTTGATTGATAGCTTGGCTTCTTGAGGACTATGTATTTTGGTTATCATTTCTTACTTGAAGTCGAATGTTATAGCCAATCTTTACCAATTCCAATTTAAGTACCCAGGTGTGAAAGTTGAATTTTTGCTACCTTATACAACCAGCTTGGTTCATTGGACAATCTTGGAATGAAGTTTCACAAAAAACTTTGAATGGCGTCAAAAAAAAAACTGTGTACTATTTTTTCATCACTGAAACTGAATCATTCCATTAATTGAAAATGATAGTTTTCGCCATTTGCAAATGTTCTAGCATCTTTCTACAGGGTGATACATTTTTTATTTTAACGCAATTCGATCAACATAACATTTTCGAGTGCATGGTGTCTTAACTGAATGTTTAAAGCAACGGTCGTATTTCCAAAGTTTTCTAGGCTTCAAGAAAATCGTAAACAAATCTGGATTACTTTTTGAAGTGTCTACTAAATGTAAAACCATTGTTAATAACAAATTTAACAATAGACCAAAAAGTGGGAAGAACAAAATTTTGTTTTAAAATGCATAACTCAAAAAAAAAACGGTTTAAGGCTTTTGTTGGTTATACTATAAGGCTTCAAAAGAATGAAGTCTTTCTGGCATCGTCTCCAAAAAGTTGAATTATACAAGCACCTGAAGTTGTAAATTGTACATGACATGTGATTTTATTCTTTCACCCATCTTCAAGGACTATCAGAACGAAAATAAAAGCAGTGAAAAGCATAAGAAAACAAAAAAAAAGAAATATCTATTCTTGAGAATCTTGAGTCAAAAATTTCGACTGTTGCTTTAAAGACACAGTATACACACGCCGAGTTAATTACATTTAAACCAAAAACTTATAATTTTATTTGTGAATTGCGCTGTTGAATTCCTCGCCACAAGCATTTCTCGACTGATGATAAAGTATGGCAACCAAACCAACCAAAAACAGTTCGGAAGCCTGATTTCTGCCGATCCTACGAACACGAAGTCCTTGACTTATCGGTTCGGTGGCGATACTTGAAAATGCACCATTGACGTCTTGTTCTTCCAATTCTGTCAGTGATTTTACCGCTGATGTTGGCTTGTGACTCTGGAACGATTATTTCGAGAATAACCAAAATTAATTGGATGTCTTATTGTTAGTTCGATTTTGGACTTGCCAGGCTCAGAAGCAAACTGACAGAGGGTTTAGCAGAGCAGGCTAACCCGCTGTAACTGGCGCAGCGAAGGGCAGTCTTCTTTTTTAATATCTTGATTGTAACAAGCCCATCAGAGAACAATAGCCTTCTGTTGTTGATGCTACCTGAATAGGATCTCTTGAGCGCGAAAAGTTGTTGGCGGTTTATTGTGATAAAAATCCATCGACGTAGAATCTCTTCAAGGCTGCTTTTTGAAGTCCGAAAAATTCGCATTCAATCCTGGCTTCAACTAAATAGTGTTCCCTGTCAATGTTGAGCCCGGAAATACAGATAACTTGAAGAGTGTCTTACCATACTACGATTGCGTCGCGTTCTGTTCAATTGTATCTATAGTTTGTTGTTTTAAAAATCGCCAGGAAGACTTTTGAATAGGAATTGAAGCCTGAAAAACGTGTGCTTCTTTCAATAAGGCTTCCCCGTGCTGTTTTTCTTTTTTTTTCTGTTTAACTATCGAAGATGCTTTCTATTTTGGTTTTCACTTTATGATTTTAAATTCATTGTTGGGGAACGCGCGTAATTTTTCTTCAGGACTTTTGTACAATTTTCATGTTTGTTTTTGAAACGCCACCTTGTTTATTCGAGCATATGCAAAGGTTACTTTGGTGAAGTAGCTTTAACGTCAATTGCATTATAAAACACCTAGGTTAAATCAGGAGCAGGATTGAGTGTCCAACTCACATCGACGAGTGTCAGCGTGGTAAAGAAGACCTCACATTTGAATTTATGAATGATCAGATTAGAGGATCAAGATGGCCCGCGAAACTTTTCGGCTTAGGCTCTTATCGACTCGCGGGCTATGGAATGATTGAAAGTATTAAACACGAGTTCTTTTCTTCTCTAGAAAGAATCTGGATATACTCAACTTTGACCAGCGGAATTCGTATCCCCCTCTCCAAATCACTCTTCAATGCTGTCGCCATGTCATAAAAACTAATGTACGAAGATACATTCAGTGAAAGTCAGTCATTAAATAAAACTATGCCTATGATTACAACAAGTCCTTGTCATAAAAACAACTGACTGCTACTAAATTGACTACATAAATCCAGATGCTAAGGACGGTATCTTTCTCAGCAATTGTCAATTCCAGTCCATTCCCAGTCCCACTCCTACAGCACTCAAGCTCAAGCAAATGTATTGAAAAACTTTGACAGGACTATTCACTTGGAATGCCTTAAGCAGTAAAAATCCTCCAACCAAAAGTTAAGGACGAAAAAAAAAAACGAAGAAAAAACAAAACAGACGAACAAACTTTTCACGTTATTGGCGGGGAAATTTATGTGTTAATTTTCCTATTTTTCACTTTGAGTCCGATTTTCGTCCTTCGGACGTTTACGTAAACTTTTCGGGCAACGAATCAAAGGTGAAACCAGTGGAAAATGCCAACAGTGTCCCATTCCCTGACGTGTCGTCCGCTGTGAAAAGTAATTTTTCTTAAATACACAAAAGGTGCAAACACAAACAACTGCCGGGCGAGAGTGGACAAATAAAAAAGGACGAAGAATGATTATTATAAATGAGAGCGGAGCAAGGAATTTATAGAAAAGCAAAAAAAAAAGTAAAAACACATTTTTCTCGCGCCTCAGCCAAGTGTGAATGGCATTTGAAAGGATGGAACGCGGAGTGTTGCGAAAAAAAACCCTAATTTTTCGTGATTCTTTTGTTCCAAGAATTTTAATAAATTACCCACACCCTCGAAAAGGATGTATTTTTTAGCAGAGTCCGCCACAGCCCAATCATCTGGATCACAAATAGCAATTATCCAAATCCTTTGCTGTTGTTATTGTTGTTGTTTTTTTTCCTTTTATCCTGTCCAATCCCTCCCATTTGGGTGTAAGACGTGAGTGGGAATAGAAGACATACAAATTGGACAACTGACCGAATACCACCAAGGACCAACCGTCTCATCATCCCCTCACCCACGAAATTCTTAAACTAACAACCCTGATCCTTATTTGTAGGAAACCATCTGTAGACAGACAGAAATTTACCGCACACATCGGATCGGTGGCAATGTTTCTCCTGCTCCTTCAAGAATGATGAGTCGAACCAGGATATAGGGTTTTTCAATTGTTGTTGTTTTTTTTATAGATAGAACAACGAACACATAATGCGAACCAGATAAGGCGGGCTGGTACGATCCAGGAGGAGACACGGCGGTGGGGGGTAATAAAAATGAAAATTCCAATCAATCGCCAACAGAAATTTTTCTTGTTTTCCAAATTTCTCCAGACTCATTTGCTTGTGTCGTGCGCCACACCGTCATCGTCGTCATCTCTTCCTGGCATGGGTAAAGGATTTGGAAAGTTGGATTTTGTGCGACTGGGGACAACGGCAAAGGAGTACGTAGAGTGACGCCGGCGGCGCGAAACCAAAGTAATTTTTTCGAGCGACGGTGATGATGATGATGACAACTATGACGACGTTGGTCCAAGTCGGAGAAAGTCTCCGCACTCCGGTCAGATGATGCAGGATTTTGGATTTGAATAGCTCGCTCGCTTACAGGAAGATGTCGTGGGTTGTTGTTTTTTCGTCGTCGCTGATGTCGTGGTTGCGTTTTCGTAAAACGAGTGCAAAACTTTTACGATAACATTCTCTGGGATGTTTCCTTTACAAGCGACATTGTAATCTGTGGTGAATGGTCGCATAACTGCAGCCAAACCATAACCAAAACAACTTGGCCGGAGATGTTTTCATTTCGTTCGGTTTGGTTTGTTGTGTTTTGAATTTCTTGGGGCTGCTGGGAGCGGAAGTGAATTGTTTCAAAGCTACGTAGCTATTAACGAATTTCATTTTTTTTTATACAAGGGTTAAAAAAGTTTAAACTAAAGGCTCGATAGTGAAAATTTCTTGGAATACAATTTTTTACTTACGAACCTTTATCGGTTAATTTATCCTATGTAGGTTGATAAGCAACATGTTTATTGAAGGTAATGATATTTTTTAGGGTTCCGCGCTAAACGAATGCCAACGGATCGCTTAGGGTCCGCTGTCTATCCGTCTATCCGTCTGTCATAATGCTGAATCGTAATAGGTAGACACTTGAAACTTTCATAAAAAGTGTACTACTATGGCCGCCATAAAAACAAATGATGGAAATAATATTTAGTCAAAAAAAAACGTTATTTAAAAATCGCAACTTCATTTTCCGCCTAGAAGAAGACTATGATAAATGTTCATCGCTACGGAAGGAATTCTGTTCAACACCATATCTTTTTCTTGTTAAATATTACATCATGTTTTCAGGCGCATCAAATTCGTTCTAAACGAATATCTCCGTAGCAAATTACATACTCAAGGATGTGATCATGGTATCTATTTTTGTACAAAATTTTTCCAAAAACTGATCCTTTTTTGGAAAAACTCGAGTTTTTCGAACACAAACAGGATGTTGCCTTATACTTTGTAACCAGTTTATATTGAAGTTTCAATATCCATTTAAAATTAGCCAATAAACAGTGAGGCGGCTAGTTGGTGCAATTGGTAGAGCGCCTGCCTTTTATTGATGGGTCCTAGGTTCAACTCCAAGTCCAGCCACCATTTGCCATTGGTATAAAATAAATGGCACTATCATTGGATTGGTCGAACAACAATAGTAGCCCGACTGATCGGTGGCGTTGTTGTAGTGGTTGTTGTATCGGCTAGAGTTCTTTGTTCGTGTTGTGATTTGTGTAGATGGCACTGCTGTGAAGGCATAACACTAACAGCAGGGTGTTGAGCTAAATCTCCCAAACTAACAATGAGTCGATATCAAATCATCCGTCCCATTTCAGGCTCCACCCACGGAATTGAAATGAATCCAAATACATCTGAGTTTCTCAAACACCTACAAAAATCGTTCGTTCTTCTCCTAATACTTCCACTCGTTCTGTGCTTCTAGCATAAGAAGAGTAATCATAACCTCTTGAGAGCGAACAAATTATATTAAAAAAATAAACAGTGTGAAAAACCTTAAAGAAAAAACTTATGTTGAGCGTTGTTGCATAACAATCTTGCATCAAGGAGGGCTTGGTTGATTGGTTGGTTAGGGTATCACTGGTATTTTGGCATTCTCACTGTTGCTGGGCAGTAGCAGAGAAAGTACTCGAGATCTTCCGCATTCTCATTACAGCTTTCGCGTATTGAGATTTCTGCAAATCCGAGTCTATGAAAGTAAAGATTGAGGTAAATGTGCCCTGTAACTAGTCCCACCATTTACGGTAAATTCATTTCGCTGAAGCTCAGAGCTCGTTTCGCTACATTGTTTCTCGGTATTATCGATTGTGCTGTTATGAACGATGTTCGATTGACCCGGTGATTTTAGAAATCCTTGGTTGCCCAATCATTTGAAGCTCTTTTCATAGCTGTCAGCGGGACCGCCTTTTTCCTATACAGGGAAATAGGGTCTCTTTTTTCTGTAACTTTTCTTGTGTCCCGGTACCTATGTTAGACCGAAGTCGTTAAGTGCTGCTAGTTAGTTAGTGTTTACACTTTCTCACCATTGTGGAAACAGATAAAGGGTTTGTAATGGCTTTGATTGCTGCAGTACTGGCGGAGAAGATTGGTATTTTCAACTCCCATATATTGAGGTCTGTGAACGCTTCTATTATTCTTCTCCTTTGCTTCTGTATTGTGAAAACTTCTGCTTAAAAGATCGTGACGAAAGGTTCAAGATGCCTTGGGTTTGGGAAATAGAACCCTGCCACCGACACTGATTATTTTTGAGACCCGTCCGAAAACTTGCCTTGAAGTTATTGTTAAAGGTAAATTTTTTCCCTTCAAGATCACTTTGTCATCGCCCTTACAATGTTCACAATTTTGCTGTGCCCGGTGTTTTAACTGTCATCAAAGTGTCACACCATCACACCAGTGGACTTGTGCCGGTTTCAGTCCCTAGACATACCAAGTGCGCCCTCTTAGCTTTAATAATATGTTCTTTCAAACTTTTTTTCCAGTTCTGCTTCTTGTCGATTATCAATCCCAAGTACTTCACATTTCCAGTTTAGTACCTCCAATCTCAATAATATGAGGACTGCTTTTGCAAGGGTGAAAATTTAGTCCGTTGACAATCGTCCATGTTTTAATCGTTTCGAGTTTAACCTGCTTGATTTCTCCTCTCATGAAGGGTTTGTTGTGAGTATAAGCCAAAACAATCGAGGTCGACGGTGTACGATACCGCGCGTGGCTTTTAAGAACGAAAAAAGAAGCAATTTAGGTACCGCAGAGCATCCTGGTCGAGTATCATTGCGAGAACCTATATGATGACCTGAAAACGAAGTCGAACGCCAAGATTGGGCAAAGTGGCACCAGGATTGGATATCAACCTTATTTCCGATAGACTTGTGGAGGAACCAGTCGATATTCAAAATTTGTTTAACGAAAGTATTTTTTTTTCATACTGCGGTCCATTGGTCCATACCAATTGGATCTTGAATAAGGAGCTTAGACAAATTTATAAAGAGCATAAGTAATGGTTTGGTTTTCGATTAAAATGTCTTGGATCCACATTTTTGTCAGTTAAAGCATGCATGCCGAATGGAGATAAGAGGTGTTGTGCTAAGATGAAACATTAATGACTGCAACAGGATGATGAGTATCATAGTGTCGAGTTCGCACCGCTGAATTACTGGAGCGGTTTTAAAATGCTCTGGGGACGGTAGGAAACTTCTTGTGCTCAAAGATTACAATTTCTATGCATTACAGGCCAATAATTTGAACATTCTGAAGACAAATCTCATGGAATCAATAAGCTATATTTCCTATCTTCCTCCAAGTTTGTTCCCGACGAGACAGAAATGTTTTTGATTCGCCTACGCAAAGCCCAGATCAAACACCGATCTTTCATCTGTGGACTTTTCTCTCTGTGGACTCACCGTCATTCTCTGTTGAAGAATTCTACTTACTTATATATTTCGAAGGAACTATAGCTCACTGACCTGTAACCTTGCGACCTAGACCATTTTCAGCAGTCTGTGATAAGAGCCAGCAATGTGGTAGCTGCGGTCAAGTGGCAGCAGAAGTACGAGTTGATGAACTTTTCAGATTCGCATTGCTACAAGTGACACACAGAGAAGTTGAAATGTGCATTTGACAAAAAAATTCACTGTACAACACAATTCCAAACGGCTGAGTTTCAAGTGGCACTTAAATTGACAGGACGCGCGGTGAGGCCAGCCTGCACCGTTTGAAAGCGCGACAAGACTGCTACTACTTCCGTGCATTGTGCTTTTTTTGCTTTTCTTTAGTCCAAAGATAAAGATGTTCGACTGTGTGGTTCAAATTTAAATTATAAGGTTGTCCTTATAAAAGTTAATTTTGATTTTCAAGCGGACAAAATCCTTTATAAATTTGAATTTGTATCAGCCTTTTGTGGCTGAGTGTCCTCTTTTCTTAGCATTATTTTGCCTTGATATTTCGATTCAGTCCCAATTTTGCTGCTTTGATTTAATGTCTTACCGATTCACCATTGATTGTTTAAATGTATCCAAAAATGGATGTATCCAGTCCTCCAACCAGTCTCATCTACACTACACTCTACAAACCAAATGTGCATGATTCGTTGAAAAAAAGTCAATGTGCGCAAGATGCCTGTTCCATGAAGAAGAAGGCCATCGCATTTGCTAATGTTCTAGTAATGGTTCAGGCTCAGAATCAGTAAATTTTGCGCCACCAAATTTGTTAGTCCGTCACAAAAGATTTGAATGCATCTACATATTTCTTATGAACCATTTCTCTGCAACCACGTTTTCCGAATTCCCAATAAAAATTGAAAACTTATAATAATTTTCATGGATTGAGTTCCAAGCCTGAAAAAAAAACTTGTTTAATAGGTAATGACTCTTTAACCAACTCAATGTGGTCTTGCGAATCTTGCACAAAAAGTATCTGCATGCTCACTTTTAACACCAAACTGTCGGTCGTGAGTGCGTACGTGAGCAATGAACCACTGCCTACATTCAACAAAGAAATTGTCAAGTAATCAAAAAGCCGTTCAACTGGTCGTGATTAGCGTTGGTAAAAGTTGAGGTGTGGTCATTGGGGCATTTTGTCCATGAATGAAAATTTTGGAGTTGTTTTTCATGGGGATGTAGCTCAGATGGTAGAGCGCTCGCTTAGCATGTGAGAGGTACGGGGATCGATGCCCCGCATCTCCAAGCAATTTATTCCTTTTTCGTGTGAAAAAAAGTATGTTTTTGTTTATATTTGTGAATTTTTGTTTCCAGTTAACAAAATTGGCAATTTAGGCTCTAGATTTCTGAACAAAAACAGTCATTGCACGAGAAACACTTCGCCAATTGTGCCCTAGCAAAAGGAAGCTGTGTCAATCGTCAATCGTGATTTTTTGGTTTATTTCTGAGCCGTTCAATTCAAAGCGAAATCATTAGCAAAACTCTAGCCTAGCAAATAAAAGCTTTGTTGTTGGATGAAGGGATAGTAACAAAGTAGATGCTAGATGGTCTCATCATCTCTTCTCATTGGATGTGTCATTTTCACGCGTATTCAACCACTGCTTCTACAATGGACACTTCCCAATAGTCTGGAAAAAATCAAAAATATTTCCCATACCCAAAAAATGTACATCAAGGGACGTTAAAGACTTTCGACTTGTTTCATTTCTCTGAAATATAGGCAAATTATTTGAACTGGTATTTTCTGAAACCTTGGATGAGATTTGCGAAAACTTCAACATAATCCCCAAAAAACAGTTTGGGTTCAAAAAAGGGCACTCAACAGAACACTCACAATTACTTTTGGGAAACAATACATCTTAGATTTTTTCTGTCAACTATCAAAATAATAATATATTTTTTGGTTCATTGGTTCGGAGTCCTCAGAAGAATTTCAAATACTCTCAGGTATTGCCCAAGGAACAATTTTGGGTCCTTAGCTGTACAACTTCTCTCATTTCGACTTACCTATAGGCGATCCTGTCTTTAACGAACCTGCTACTATTTTATACGCTAATGACAAACTTTTCCCCTAAAAATCGAAGATACTACAATACCTTTAAAAACATAACTTAAATATATATTGAAAACAAATTCCTGTTCATCAAACATAGTAGGAAGATACTGAATAAAGCTAAAATGGCTTCTTCTACTCTAAAGCATTTATTATCTTCCAAAGACTTTTCAATGAAGACTAAAGACAAAACGCTCATTAGACCGATATAAATATAAAGTTTAAACTGTTGGTTCAGTATCTCACCTACTGTAGCAAAAGAGCTTGTGTTGTTCGAAAGACGCATCTTATGATATTGTTGTGAAAAATTTAGAAGACCAAAGAAAAAATGGTTTTCTAATAATACACTTTATATAACTACAAGAGTCACACCCCTTTTGCTACACATGATGGAGACCTTAAAAAAAAGACTGAATAGTGCTGCCTCCCACACTAATCCGCTCATCAAAGCGCTTTGGAATCTTAACGTCAAGGAAAGTGGTAACGACCCATACTACCTTTTACCTTTCAACCTTATTAACGAAACGAAAGATCGCGACCGGTGACACAGCATAACGGAAATTCATTACCGCAGTTTTATGAAAAAGCTTCACTGCCTAACCTAAGAGGAGAACTTGTAGAATGTAGTTTCCTTGTTCCTATATAAGTAAACATTCATATAGCAAATTAAGGAAGTCATTTCAAAACAATTTTACAACGGTTCCCCTACAATTTGATATAAACAAAAAATTGCTTATCAAAATCAAACCGTTTTTCATGAATTTTTCCTGTCTGAATATCTTGTTATAAGTTCAAAAAGCGGCTGTCAAGAACCTCATAGTGTAAAAGTATGCCGTGAGCAAGCATATTCGTACAAATTTTATATAAGAAAATGAAATGTAGCACAAAAATAATAGATAGTATTCTAAATATCCTCATTTGAAACTTTCAACCAGAAAAACTTTGCAGTCGGCTGCATTTGTAAATATTATGTATTGTTCAAAGAAAAAAATGTATATTGTATATTGTCTCAATAAAATTGAATTGATGGTCTCATCATCGTCCGTATCAACGCAGTTTCTACAAACGTAGTTGTGCACTGTTTCTCACTTCCAGGGCATAATTAAAGGGCAACAAAGCTAAACCACGTCAATTCGAGCATCTCGATATTTCACCACAGTCTTTGGAATATTTTAGATCTAATCTCCTTTAAAGCGGCTCGAAAGTACCAAAAGGATAATCTTTAAGCGAGAAAAATTACTTCTCTGGATAAATATCTTTGCTTTTTAACTGCATAGAGTCAATCAGTAGAGTTCAGTCCAATCTTGTCGAAAATGTCTTCTAGGTTCCTAGCCTTGCTCCTAGTTCGGGACGTTGTCGGTTCTGGTGAACTAGAAAGGTGGGGCCTTGCTCGCAGACCGATTTAAGTTGCCCCTTTGTGATAGTCCCTGTCGGCCGAATTTCATGGGGTTGTTTGTCGTTATCAAAAAGTAAAGTTATGACATTTGCTGCAAAGATTTTTTATCGCCGTGAAAATCACAGCAACAGCAACAATCTGTAACCTTGTATATTTTTAACTGTACGATATTTTCATCTCTGTGGAAGAAGGTCTCTCAAATAACAACCTTGTTCTTTATTTATCTCTTGATCCGTGAGGTTTAAATTGTCTAAAATAATAATTTTTTTTTTGTCTCTAAAGCTACGAATATACGGCATGCAAAAGTCGCATATATTCGCGCATGCCTACTGTCATTTTCGATCCAAACTGTGTTGCTCCAAAAAATCCAATGCAGAAAGGTGCAACGCAAGTGGCAAGATAAATAATAATAATAAATCGAGCATTTGCATTTTCGCTGCGCTGTGTTTTGGTTTTGCGACTCAGCCGCGTATTAAGTACAAAAACTTGGCTCTGTGCGTGAGTTTGTCGATAACAATGTAAGTGGAGCTTCTGCGGCTATTTGACGGAGTACCAAGCGGAACCCTGACTTCGGTGTCATGAATCGCAAGATAAATAGTAGCGAAGTCTCATTCAATCCTTTGCCTATGACTTCGTGCGGCGCACCCGTTTCGCTTTGTTCAAAACTTTAATTTCATTTCCTTATCTTAAACTAAAAATGCATTACCAGCCTCTATCTTTTCACATTTTTAATTTTTTTTAGCACTTTAAAATCATACTGTTGTGGCCAGATATCTAAAGAACAAAGTTGACATTGTTCGACGCTGCACTTTCGTTGTTCAAAACCCACAAGTTGTCTGAACACAAATCTGGCGTCTTATGACACTGAGTGTAATGTCTCCAGACTAGAGTTTTATCAATTAAGCGTATTTATATTTAATGCCTAAATATTACGCAGATTGTTCACAACCAACTTGTAATCCATTTATTACAATCAACCTGGCACTGCAATATTAATCACAAAAGAAACTACTGCACAACGTTCCACAGAAAGTTTAACACAGCCAGAAACATTGCCGCTGGCGTATACGTAACATTTTTATTGTCCACTTTGGTTTGACCAACGCACGGGGCTTGGCTCTTGGCATTGCTCTCATTGAATTAATTTATACCAACTGAAAGTAATTCGATTGTAAAGTGTTACCAACATTTATTCGGGGATGTAGCTCAGATGGTAGAGCGCTCGCTTAGCATGTGAGAGGTACGGGGATCGATGCCCCGCATCTCCAATAGCTTTTTTTCTGCAAGGACACTCAATATTATTTTGCTTTGACATGATTGTAAGTAGGCAAGTCAATCCCGGACGATGTTTGCTCTTAAAAAATCACGAGATTGCCAGACACCAATCCGGAGATTTTTGAGATTGAAAAAGCTGATTTTATTTGATAGTCTCTGTCTCTGAAGCAAACACCTCAGAAATTTTTTGATTTTTACAATTTAGATTATAAATTTTTTTGTTTTCGAAATTAATCCTGATTTTGACGTTTTCATACCTAGAATAGGTAAGATTAGTGCTCCACAGATCTTCCTCCGTTGAAGCGCAAATCAAGGTATGCGTTCATGGTTCCTTCAGTGCTTTATAGGTTCCAAACAATATTAAAGTGTATGTATAAGTGTAACACTTCGATGGCGCCATAACCACTTTCTCGACTCACAAAACCCTGTTTTTTTAGCAAAGAAGAAAGTATTCGAAGAAAGAGGAACACGTTTTGAAAATCATGCAATACCTACAATGATTGCGCAGCGCATGCAACAAAGAGTGGTTTCCGCTACCTAGACACTTATGTACCAACTTGTTTGGAGAAAGAAGTGTTTTCGAACAAGTGTGAGCGATGTTGCAAGTGCGACATAAAAAAAAAAAAACTGTAATTGAAACAACTAAACCATAGCTAGTTAAGTTTCTATTGCCTTTGTGTTGTTCTCGCACGCGTTTTAAATAAAGTTCTAGTCCCTAAAATTTTTGTCTGGTTTCAAAAGCATAAAATCTGTTGTGAATCTGACCCATCATCACCAGTTTGGCATTATTACACATGCCAACTATTTTTACACATCAAAAGTTGGCAAATTGCACAGTTTAAAAAATGTCATACTGCCATGAAGACTTTGAGAGGTTCAACTAAAGGCTTACACGCACTTATTAGCACTTAAATCCAAAGTGGGAGGTGAACTGACTTCGACCAGTCGACAATCAAGAGATAAGCAAACGGCGAGACCTCCGATTAAACGGAAAATGGATGGTTACTTTTGAAAACCTGATACTGACACTCTGGATAAAGGTTTCTCACTTAAGACGGCTTTGAACGACCTGGCATTCGTCACTTTTATTAAATCAGCAGACTTGAGAAAACTGTTGGTTATACAGATATACAATTCGGAAACGTGTGTTTGACTATAGCCTTCAAATAATGCACCAGATTATCACATAAATTAGTAAATTCAAGCGTTGGATGAAAAAATTATCTTGACATTCGATGAATGGACTTCCCATGCCAATAACAGATACTGGATGTGGAGTTTGAGCTTAATTCGTGTTTCTGGATCATTGAACGCGAAAATGTATATAAAACTGCTTAAGGATCGTCTCTCCCTTCACAACCATGCTCTTGAAAAAGATATAGTCACACTTGTCACTGATGGACCAAGTTTTGTATGATAAGTGTGGAAAACCAGCTTGACACTGATTATCAAATTTGCTTTGCGCACTATATACCTGTGGGTGCTTGTGACGTCCTTCACAACAAAAAAGCATTAGTCGAAAATAAACTAGTATCAATTTTGGATGAGTCAACAAACGATACAATGGATACTGAAGATATAACAACCTTCGGGCAAAATATAAATGAAGTCCTTCAAGAGGTCGCCGACAAAAAACGATGAAATTCTTTAAAAATATGTTAAAGTATATATTTTCATAGGCCAAGAGCAAAAATAAATAAATAAATATTAATTTAACTAAATAAATTTTATTAATTTAGAGAATTTAATTTACTTATAATTAATTTCTACATTTTTGTTCGCAATTATCGGAAGCTGATTTTTTTGTTAAAAACATGGTTTGATTTCTTTTTTTTTTAAATATATTCTGTCTAATTCCGGTGTGTCCCGAAATTTCGAGATTCATTTTCCAAATCCCGGGATTAAAATTTAGCTTCGAGTTTGAAATCCCTACATGTAATGCTTAAAGATTGACGAGCGTGGCATTCGAATCGCTCACAGCTTGATTGAAATGGACAAGGTTGTCTTGAACTATTTTATCATTCCTAAGAAAGACTAAACCTTAAGTTTATCTTAAACGGAGACTATGTGTAGACTGTCCGGTGGCATCGCTTACCACCACATCACACCACATCAGCTTTCATCTCACAGGGCTTTCGGGAGCCAGTAAAGCGGTGATATGTTTCAAGAAAATTCATCACAAAAATATCAAAAGAAGCACTTGCTGATTGACGCAAGACTATCGTCAAACATTGCGGATTTGCGAACGTTCGATAAAGAAAATGACCTTCTTTTGCTAGGTGGCTGTAGCTGAAAGGAAATAGCCAGCGCAAACAGAAACCATCTAAGCAAGGCATTGCCTAACACAGACGTCAACAAAATGTGGTCAGAAAGCCGAATTGTAATTTAGAAAAAAAAACTGACAGCACTTTGGGCCTCCAATCATTTATGATAAGAAAAGTTTGGTTCGGTGGACAGTACGTGTGGCCTCCCAGCTCATCACGTAAAAACCAATGTGGCAGGCAACAAAACCAGTCAGTGTGACGGAAATTCCAGCACCTTCCTTCCGTATGAAGAAGACCTTTTTCCAGTCTCTAGTCGATTAAGTAGTTCTCCAACCAGGGAACATTAGTTGGCGTGACAACAAAAATGCCTAAAAAGAGCAAAGCTGTATGGTTAGAGGGTTCAGAGCCTGCATCAGGCAATCCTCCACGATTCGGAGCACGGTTGCATGTCTGAAGACTGACGTCCTCTCTGCTAAACAGGCGATCGTTTGTCCAGCCCAGTATAACTTAGACGAAACATCACAATCGACAGCTATTTCATTAGGGTAGTAGTTTCTTGGGATTAATATAAGCAAACGATGCATTCTCACAATCCTTTTACGTCCTTCGTTAAAAAATCAGTTCTTAATAGTCAACACTCTGCCTTCTTTTGAAAGGATACTTTGATTCTACAGATTGTTATGCAAATAGTGACCACCTATTCTGTATGCTGCTTTAAATTTGAAGTCATCTTTTCACGCAACAACCCAGTCCAGTGGATTCATCAACTCACACTCGGCTTGGAGACAAACAAAAAATCACGGATATCCTTTTCTGTTTAATTATGGTCTAAATTAAAATATTCAAACCGCGATTTTTCACCGTCTCATCAGATGACATCCAAAAGAAAAAAAAAACAACAAGAAAGATCCTTACAAGGGTACAATGAGAGAATATTACGGAAATGAATAAACGTCTCGACTTTTGCACATAAAATACAGAGCCTGTCGCCTTAAGATGCCGCGCTAGCCCCACATTTTAAAAACCAAAAAAAAAAGAAATGAATTTGAATAACAAAATTATCATCTCAAACTTTCACCTTAACACGGCAACTGGATTTCTTTTTTCATCTTATTTATCCCCTCAGCACATCCTTGAAAGACAATGAACAGGGAATTAGGATGAAAAAAAAAGGCCAGAAGAATCCCCAATACACCTTCAACCCCAATCTCCGGGACAAGATTATTAACACTCCACTAAATATGCATTTCTTATGTCTGCACAGGATAACAGAAAAAAAGAAAAAAAAACATGGGACCATTGTTTTTTTTTTGTATATTCCGAAAAAAAAGGACGAACGAAAAACCAACAAAACTCAAAAAGTAAAATGGATGCAATGGTCCTGTTTATTTAGGTACACCCCCACCAATATTATTCACGTATTGTTATTCCAAAGTTTTCCTCTCGCGCTAAGGACACATTCGTTTGTTTTTTCTACAAATGGAAGCAGACTCCTTAATGGCACTTCTCCATTCGACGATTGCCACACGACTCTCTGCTCCAAGTGGTGTATGTTTACTTTTGGATGTGCCTTCTGGTGCTACCGCATGCGCCATGCTCTTCAAGTCCACAATTCTCTGTGAATCATTCATAAAAGTTTTGGCGGCAACTTTGGATCCACAGTTGTCGTGGTCTCAATTAAGAGTATCGACACGATAGCCAGAACGAGCTCCACGTGTGCGAAGTCTGTGGGAATCTCACCAATTCCCAAACAATTGTCTTTCATGTTTTTTTTTTCATCTTATTGTGGCGCTATCCTTGGCGAGGAGGGCTGTTCCTTTCATCTATGCATGTATAGATTTTGTGTATGGAACTTTTGGGGGTTGTTTCACAACGGAATGCTAAGTGGCCTAGCCAGCCAGCAGGATTCTGGCATTTCGATGTTGGCTCCCAAATCGGTTGCTTGGTGGGTTTTTTAATCGTCCGATGGGAAAAGGATATTCTTGTTTCACTTTTTTGTTGTTTTTGTTTTTGTGTGTTTGTACTTTATCCTGTTTTCGAGTGCTGATGATGTGTTGATGATGTGGGTTTTTTTTTTTTGCTTTGTACCTTGGGAGCGGAACGACTCCTTTGAAGTGTGAACGTTTAGATTATGTGTGATATAAATATTAGGCGTCAGGAGGCGGTAACGACGCGTGCTGACCACCAAGCAGTGTAATGCAATTAAAGACTGATTTAATTTGTTAAGTGAGTACGTAGGGGTACTTTTATTCCAAGTGAGGTAGGAATGTGATTTTGAACTTTTTATAAACAAAAGGAAGTGTTCTGTGGTAAGCAACAAAGTTGCATCTTTTTTTTAACTGTGATTTGATAAAGTTAAGTGTAAGTGTAAGATTATAAATCGAATGTTTTGTGCGTGTAGAAAAGTGATTTTGTTTAACAAAAACGATACCGAAATAAATAAGAAATTTTGAAGATTACGCGAAGGTGAGCAAAAATATTGGTTCTTAAAAATTTTGGGTATAAATATATTTTTGACATATGTGATAATATATTTATTATAAACAAAAAGAAAAGGGTTTACTTTGACACTAAATATTTAATGCCAATCTTTGAGGAAGGCTGTAATATCGGTCATCCATATCGCTTTTTTGTTCCGTAATTCTCAATCCCAGTTTGCAGAAAATTCTTAAACGCTTTAATTTTTTTTTGACTTTGCAATACCCAGTGCCTCCATGAGCATCCATCTTGCCATCTGCATTTTACAAAAACCAAAAAGAAAGTTTCCGAATATAAATTGAAAAAAAAAACTGATTTTTCATTAAAATATCGATCAAATTTTTATTTCAATATATTGTTTGGATCTTGCCTAAATGAATCGAATATAACATCATTATAATATCCTCCGCTGAAAGTCCTGTAGAATTGGATTCTGAGAAAGTAATTTTCGATTCCCTTTCGACACCTTTCGGCCATAATTTGACAAGTATCCATTTTTAAAGTGTCAAGAGTTTGCGGGTTATTTGTATTAAGAGGTTTCACGCATAGGTTCACAAAACGCATTCCAAAGTTGACAACCGACATTGGTTGTCAGTTTTTAACACCAAATAATTTGTTGAGGAATATTCTCTTACAATAAAGCCAACGGGTCTAGTTGACATAAAATAAATCGGGTAATATTTGGCTATAGCGATGAAAATTGAAGCCGAGAAAACTTGCACATCAATTATTGAATTTTTGTGGTTGCAATGGCCTTTCGACAGTTACATGTGGATTTCCACTCTCCCATGTATAGCAATATTATTCGCTAACTATCCGAGTGACAAATGAGCGTAATTTCGAAAACAAAATTCGTGTGAAAATTGGTCATCAAAACGCTGCACACAATGGTCGTTCGAACAACAAAATATCTAAGTAAATGTTTACGAATAACATTATCCAAACAAATAAAATAAATTAAAAAATATTAAAATAAGCGAAAAAATAAATAAATTAATAGATAACTATGAATAAATAAAAAAGGAAAAAAGTAAATAAATACTAATACAAATAAATACAAATAAGTGAATGAAATAAATAAATTAATTAATTAATAATCAAACAAACAAGTTAATAAATTAGTTAATTTTATAATCAGAGAGAAACATTTAAGTTTGTATAATGTATTTGGCTAATTAAAACATTGTCAACGAATGCACAACAATCAAAATGGTTCTGATAAGTTTTCGAATTCCGTGGGTTATTAATTTTAAATACCATTTTTCATGGAGATGAGAACCATATAGCAAGTCCGCTGGAAATAATTCCTTCAGGACAATTATTTTAGTTTTCACTCGATTACTTGAATTTCCTGATAATGAACGAGTAGAGCATTTTTATTACAATTCCGTCCTTATTAAGGGGTTACATGGGTTTTCTCTATGAAAAAGCGGCCTATTTTCATATAAAAAAATAATATATTTTGTTCAAACTTTTTCTTGTCTTAAAGATACACATTGGACAAAGAATTTCTAATATTTTCGTAATACAGTATTTATAGCTCCGCCATTCTGTCATTTCCGGGGACCCCTCGGAAAAAGATGCGTCCGCATTTAAAGCAGAACTCCTTACAGGATCATCCGAAGTGAAAAAAAAATTAGTGTTTCAGTAAATATTATAAACTAGAAATTGGACGAAAGTAAAAGAAATAGTAAAAATTCGATTTTTGGCAGACCTATGTACAAAAAAATTACAATTTTGGCAAAAATTTCTCTACATTTTTCTATTTATAAATAGTTTTAATCGAAAAAAACAAAAATTCTTCATCCAACTATTTGTGAATTGACCTGTGTAAAATGTCATCGAGAACGGTTGTCAAGTTTTCTTGAGAACTAATCAACAGTTTCGAGAAAAACGTGCTTTCAGTTGCGCTTAGCGCCTACCTGACCTTGATCGCGCAGCTCCTCAAGGCTGTATCTTCGAAACTATTACTCGGATCAACTTGAAAATTTGGAACAATATTCTAGCAATATTATAGAGTTCTTTAAAGTCGTGAAACCCATTTAAGCCCCTAAGAGTTTGTTATATATGCTACTTAAATGTCAGTTTCATTTCGAGATGCACGCCTAAGTATTTTACGGACGAGACTAAATCGATTTAAACAAGGAAGGTTGCAAGGACTTCTTATACAAGTGAAAAATACGACTTGGGACTTGTTTTAAATATTCTGTCAGTATCACTACACAGAGAAGCCACATGTACCATAATCTGCTCGTAATGCCCAAAACGTAATTTCTATATTCGATATAAGTTCTCATAATTTCAAGACATTCTTTTTTAAGCGATCCATATTGTAAAATGGCAAAACCTAGTCTTGGTTTACAAGTCGGTTTGTCAGAATTTTGAAGTACTTTTATTTAAGATAGATATTTATATTGAGTGTCGTAATAAATCAACAATATTTGTCGGAAATGCCAGAGTTTTTCAGAAAATTTTCAATCAAGATTGTAACATAACAATATGTACCGAAAAACAGTGGCGAACTTTTTTGATACTCTGGCTCATTTATTCAGATTAAGCATTATATTAGGTGTCTTTCTTGTTAAAATGTAATATTTAAATAAAAAAAGAAAAAAGAATAACTAACCAATTCCGTAAACGCAGAAATGTCATTCCTTACTCTTGTGTGAGGTCTTGTAGCCAAAAGCTCCAGGGATGCATTGCTGGATCTTCTCCGTTGTTTATAGAAAACAATATGAACAAAGAATATTTTTTCTTGATTTAAAAAAAAAAAATTTACTTCAAAAAGCGGGATTCCCCGCTTGCATTTTAAACTTCCTTGAGTCTTCCATAAAAATTATACTCAGAAAGTAAAAATTATTTCAAAACTGAGCAGAGCTAAATTTTAAAATCAAGTAATCCTGGTACTTTGTTAGATTTTGTATCTAAGATATATAATCTCCCTTTTCGAGATGTCTTTTGAGACGTTCCTAATAACTTTAACGTTGCACAAATCTCTGAAAACGCATTTAATCTGATTTCAAATATCAATCACGACCTGCGCAAAAATACCAAAACTATGTTTATTTCACTTAAAACACAAGAACACGGATATTGATATTATTCTTCCTGGAACAACTGTTCAAGGTACATGTTGACCAACGATAGGTGCAACCAGTTTCGCTTCAACAATAACTTTAGTTGTATCATTATCTTAATCATTGCAAATATCTTGGAGATACATTTGACCAAAATATTAACTGCTCTGAAGACATTTCAAACGCTGACCATTCTAGAAATAACTGAACAAAATTAATGTTTGAAATGGTATCCTCTGGTGTAATTCACTTCGTATTGTTAATTTGCTTTTTTATGAGATGTGGTTAAAATGTAGACCTTTTTAAATGTAACTAAGAGAGCAGATCCTGAAACTTTGTTAGCCTACCAATTTTTCGTACCATCCTTCTCTATGGTATCCTTCAAATGCTTCAATACTCTACCTGATGGCTTCTTTAATGCTTGTTGCTGTATCTTTGGAAAATTTCTTTGCATTTTTTTTTCTACTTTTCAGAATATGTGGAAATTTTTATTTTCATTTCTCAACAAATTGTATTATAAGTTAAAGAATTTCATTCTTTTTATTCCTGTGTAGCTTTGTAGCCAATATCATAAACATTGTAATTTTAGGAGAATACTGAATGAATAAATACAGAAGTGAATGATAATACACATCCTCCACTCTCATGTCATCAGTTTCACAAAGAAATTAATTCAGTCAAAATCTCTTGGACCATTTTCGAAAAAAATACGGCTCAATGATATCGGCAGCCCAAAAACCACACCAAACTGTCACGAATGGAGTATTTCGAGCATCATCACTCAACATTTTTGTTGTGTAAAAAATCATGATTTTATTAATTCAGTTCGCCCAACGGCGTTGTTGATCGTCTCGCAACTGAGAAACTCAGCCTCGGCGGCAATATTTTCAGCTTGAGGCCTCGCATCACTTGCATTTCACTTTTACTGGCTTAAGTCACTATAGCTGTACGGAAGGACGCTTATTGTTGACCAAAATCAGGACGAACCATGGGAAACGTTGTCGTAATAGAGAATTTTAAACACGTTCGTAACGTTGCATTTTTGAAAACTTTTAGTTCTAACAAGGCAAAAGTCATTGCTGTGTTTGCTGTATGTCTGGAAATTTAAAAAGTCACATCTTTCTTGATAATCTTGTACAAGGTGGCCCAAAATGTGTGTGTGAATATCCTATCACTTATATTATTGAGGGTAACTGTCACTTTTGTTTTGTTATTTGTGTAGTAAACAAATGTACAGTATTGAAAATGTCGAAAAGCTGTAGAACGTTTTCCTCCTCGCAGAATTCTCATGAATATTTTTTACGACTTAAATAGTCAGTGACTTTAGTGCAACGTCAATTTCAACCGCCGCTGCGGTTGAGCATGGCTTTGATCATCGACCTGAGCAAATGCCACATAATAAGCCATTACTCTTATGTACCTGTAACGTACTTCAGTGAAAGAGAACGACGTTCCTTAACAAATTTTAGAAAGTCTATCACCTACTGTTTCCAGATTGTCAATCGCGTCCAACAGGTCGTTTTATGTTTCCAGATCGCTGAAGAAAATGTCCGGCAAGAATGCGAGAGCTTATTGTTAAAACGATTGAAAATAGGGTAGATTATGTTAGGAGAAAGCTCACCATTTGGATTCGATAACAAGTCAGAGATCCATATAAAGCCACTTTTTCTTGCTTAAAAAACTGTGTAATTATGAATAACTCCCTGTGAATGCAAACAACACTTTCTGGTCCCCTTTTCAATGAGGGGACAACTGACTCTGTCTACAATTGCCATTGATAGGACCTCTCTGGAACACTCCAGTGAAGTCAAGTATCTCGGTGTCATCCTGGATAAGACCGTCACAGAACACAAATCTGCAGAAGTAACAACTTATAATAAGCTAGAAAAAGTTCAACGCATAGCTTTTTTGCGCATTACTGGTGCTATGAGCACGGTAGCACTGGAAGCTGTCGTAGAGCTGTCTCCTCCTTGGCATTTTCATTGGGAAAACAGCGGCCAGAAATGAACTAAAAATGCAACTGGAAATACGAACCGGGCGGAACACTTGAGAATACTCAATTTCTTCATGGATAAGGACATGTTCTGTTCGATCCCAGATGGTATGAATGTGACATACTGCTTTGGGCAGTGAGCACAGAAATTTAATCTCCTGATGGCTCAAAAATGGCAAATGGTGTTGGTGCCGTTGTCTATGACCCAAAGCAAGAATGTTCATACCTTTGGGAAAGCATCCACTTGTTTAGCAGGTCGAACTACAAGCCATCGAATCCTGCGCCGTAGTTAACCTTGATAAAAGCCAAAAAGGGTCAGAACTCTAACAATCTAATGGAATCCAAATCTGTCAAAGCTACAACACCTTATAATACCTAGGATGGGTGTCAGGTCATCATAGAATCAAGGCAACGAAATTGCGGACGAACTAGCCAGGAGCGGTTATAAAACTGCGTCCACTGGTCTGGAACATTTCTGTGGCGTAAACTGGATAATGGATCAATAGACAGGGCTAAGACAATCAGAACTATTGATCAGTCCTTTCTTTTACAAGCAAGGAGAAAGCTCGAAAGTTTCCTCTCAGGCCAATGCCGCTTGAGATCTAACCAAGTAAGGTCTTAGTACAATCACCGAATGCCGACTCTGTTTGAAAGACAACGACTGTACACATTCTTTGTGAATGTCCAGCTCTAATTTGGCTAAGAAGGCGTATTTTCCTCAAAGAGATTTATTTTCTGTTTGACATTAAACAGTACGATGCTAAAGTCATTCTGGATGTCTTTATTCCCCGTGATACAATAGGTCTTTTCTTGCAGACCGCAATGTCCGCCACACGTAAGGATTTTCTTAATTTGTCTGATTCAGACTTCGCTTTACATATGAGACGCACAGAGATTGATGTCTCACACATCCAGTTGAAACTGAAGCCCTCGCACATCATTCGAGCAGAAAGAAAGAATACATAATGCCAAAAGAATACCGATTTATAAATCTTAAGCACCCATTCCCTGATTGGGAATCCAAAGACAGCACCAATCCACCTCACGTTAGCTGTACACTTTGTGAATCTTGTTTACTTTTCATTCGGCACAAAAACCCCATTGACTCTCCCTTCCTCCGTGTAACTTCGGCACTAAATATCATTTGTTCTGCGGGAGCATACTGAACATACAATGACGTTCCTGAGACTCAACAACAATGATGGCAGAAGTTTTCACTCTCAATGAGTCCTTGCTTGAATCCTCGCTCTTGGTTTTTTATTTTTTTTCTTCCTTTTTCAAACAAACAATAAAATATTGGCACATTAATGTTTAGTCAGACGTAAAATTACTTTTAAGTCTTTCTCCTCCTGAGCAGAACGTCCCCGCTGCGCCGCCATTCGTTTTGCCCAAAACTTTTCTGTTTCGCACAAAAGTTTTAAAATAATGCAAAAGAATTTCATATATATTTTCCGGGCATTAATCCGCTTTAGTGAGGGGGCTGGCAATCTGGATTGATGTCTTTGCCTTTTGCTGCCGATGGAAATATTGTGACCATCTCAATTAGGGGATGGTGGTGACGCAGTGCTCCTTCGTTCTCCTTGGATTGTTATATTGTTCCTGTGATTATATTCCAATTGATCGAAGTGAAGCCCTGTCGCCAGCGAGTGTTCGATTGAAGTTCATTACGTTTTGAAACCTATGCCGGATGCACGATGTGAGGGGCGAGTTTTTAATCTGATTGTCGGGATGATTTGTCCTCCGTCATCCGCTACTGGAGCTCGAGTCATAATAAAAATGGATGTTTAGATGGAGAATAAACTTTTTCAAGTGTTTGCAGTTTAATTAAAAAAGTAAAGTTTTTTTTTTTTTTTTTGATGAAGGACCAGATGCTCATGAAGACACTTTTTGGCGTTATTAAAAGTGTCTCCTTGAGATATCTCGAAATGGAAGCAAATATTAATCTTGTTGTTATTATTTTATTGATTAAATTCAAATGAAGCTTATTTCGTTTGGGGGGGAAAATGGTTTTAATGATGCAGAAATCAGTAAATAAAATGAGTAAGAGTTTTTAGAAATCCATCCAATCAACAAAGAGTCAAAGAATACTGAAATAACAGCATCTAAATATATTTTCATTTTAAATGCATTAATTTTATTTATTTCGCTTGTACAGTTGGCATACCACCCAAAGCTCTGAATTGGTGTTCCTTTTGCGTTGAGCACATTTTGTTTTTTTTTCGAGCGTTTCTTCAGCGATTGTTGTTCACCTTCCAGCTCTCGACCAATTGCACTAACATCCCTTTGCTCTGTTGGCATGGCAAATAAACCATCAACTTTTGTTGAAATTGTTAAATCAAGAAGTAGTTAAGTCGGTCTTTCAATGAAAAAGCCCAACCGGAAGTCTAAACCAAAAGAGTGGAATCGTGCTTTGCATCTTTTTGGTGAAAGCTAAACATTTTAAAGACATTTGGCGATTCTGTCACCAGACCAGACAGGCTGTCGAAAATGTTTGGTTGATGGATTAGAAATTTTCATTGAATCCGTTCAATCAAGTTTCAAGTCTGACCTACCATATCAATGCTTGTGTGCCTCAGGGTTCTGTTTTATCTCCAAAACTTTTTGAGTTTCCTAAAGGATCTTGTGTGCTGCATTAAATCCAATACATTCTTTCGTTGGCGACGGTACTCCTAGTGTTTCATTTCAAAGCTATTAAAAATTGAGCTTCTAAATCGACGCAGTAGAAATATATATCCCTTTGTGCCGTAAAAACATCTTCCAGACTCGATTCACGTGATGGACGAACTTTTTACATACCTAGAAGATTGTACGGATCCTACGTTGCACGGGTCCAACTCGCACTTGGCCATAGTCCTTAGTGCATGCTCTTGACAAGAAAATCTTCGCCGTATATGAAAAGTTCAAGTAGCAATCCGAACCCTTAGCTTTGGTGATTTAAACCTTTTTAGGTGCACATCAATTTCTAATATAGGCGATAGAATAACTATTTCAGGAGTTGGGTTTTCCGCATTTACTATTACTCTCTCATCTTCTTTTATCAGACGGTGGAAATGCTGCTTGTTTCTGGGTTTAGGTGACAAGATTAATATCACAATTGTGGAAAGACTCTGTGCCTATTTTGCAGCCAGCATGAAGATTTTTGGATTTTGGAAATAACGTGCTGAAGGCGTTCCTTAAAAATAACATAAAATACGTCTGACTTCAATAATAAGCATTTTGGACTGATATAAAGGAAAAAAGCGTTTTTCGCGCACTTTTTCACAATATTAAATTTTGTAAATTCTGTGCAAAATTTTGCACTTATAGAATTTCTCATACAGAAACTTGGTCCATTCAGATATACGATCACAACCCCCTTAATTACTGTTCCGGGTTTTGACCATATTCATTTGATACTCTTAGGTCCAATTTTTCAACTCTTAATAAATCTAGAATTAACTCATCAATTGTTTGTTTTTTTTCTTTTTTTTTTTTTAAAAAAAGCAGAATGAAGAATCAGAATCTGAATATCGCGAAAGTGTATTTATTTTCCTTAAAAAAATTAAACGAAATGTTTACGCATATAGAAATGAAATCAATCTCTACGCCTGCCAGAGTTAAATCACCAAATTTTTAGGTTAACTCGGAGTTAACTCAGAATTAACCATTAAAACATGTTTTCTGAGATTAACACGAGTTTGATCCCAAAAGTCGGGTGATCTCGCACTGAAGAGCTTATATCTACATACATGTAAAAAACGTTCGCACATCCAGATTGTTTGGCGACTGTCTTGCGTCAATAAACACGTGGTCGATTTGGTTGATAGCTCGACCGTCTGAGGATAGCCAGTTTAATGTATGGAACTTTCTATGAGCAAAACTGAATTTAAATGAATGAACACGCACACGAAGGGTGCGTCTTTAATCTTAGTTTTAGATTTCTCATGGAATCGTTCACAAATACGCAAGAATAAGCCAGACAAAATTAAAAATCGACATCAGTTTACCTCTAATTTTAGATGGGAAATTAAAAAGTTTAAACAAAAAAGGATTTAAAACGATCATAAGATTATTTGATGCAGACTTACTGTAGAAATGTGTGAAACTATAATTCTGACATCTTTTTTTGGCAAATTTATGCACGGAATTCATCTCAAATCGAGTGAAAATTCGTTCGGAATTCGTTGACGAACGTCACCCTAACGCGTGGCACAACCGCGTGTGCATGATATTGATGGTAGTTTCCTGAAAATAAATAATGATATAAAAATTTAATTTATAATTGTCAACGTATTCAAGAAGTTGTTCCAAATTAGGGATTGAAAAATTAGAAAAAATGTATTTAAACACTGAATATACTTGTGTGCCTCAAATGCGTACACACAACGTCATTCAATGTTTACATTTTTCTTCATTTTGCAACGCTCTGTTTTAAGTTATTTATTGAAATGCTGTTCCACAAGTTAAAAAATGTTTCTTTTTTTCTTAGTGCAATTCAAGCCTTCACATTGTGTTGAATGAAAAAATTGATTGCATACTTTAAAAAGTTGTTAAGTTGCACCAAGAATCTTATTGTCTACTGTTAGGCGCTAGGTTCAGTTGCGATTTCATGAAACACTTTCTTTGTATGGTGGTCCCCTTTTATTTTTTAATTTATATTTTTGTGTTGTTGCGGCAATTGTCCGCCTATAAAGGTTTAGGAGATGCAGCTCTGCGACAGCGGGAACAGAACAGATCACATGGTGGTCGTCAAGTTTGGAAAACTTCCCACCAAATGTTTAACGTTTTTCAAGAACTCGGTTAAAATGCACCCAAGGTTATAAGCGATGAAGTCAATTTCCACTTAAGTGGCAATATGGAGAACCCATATGAAGTGTTCAACGACAACCAGCTGCATCTTACCAAAGTGACTGTTTGGGGCCGGATTTTGAAGTAAAAACATGATTGCGATTGTGTGGTTGCTTGGCTCGGTCTCGAGCTTTGTTGGTTCCAGCTGTAAAACTATGGAGGACTTCACCAATTTTCTGGTCTGATGTCCCGTTTTTACGATCCCCGGATGGATCTAACGGGTTCTTTGGGAGCTTTTTCACGGTAACCACTTATCCAAATCATAGCTCGAAAATTCACTTAGTTGCAGCCATATATTTTTCCTCATGAGGTGTTCATTTGGTCGAAATCATTCTTTCAACTAAATGCACCAAAAACAGTTCAATTTTAGTCACTTCTAATCAATTCTAATATTTTTTTTATTATTATTCTTTATTTAATATAAATTTAAAATTCATGAATATGTATAAAAGGGAAAGAAAATTATCATAGTAAAACGTGCCTCCTGTCGAATATTGACAATATTTCATATAAATTCAGTTCGTAAATGTTAAAAACTAAAGTGTATACAAAAAATAAAAGAAAAATAATAAATACAAAATTAACAAAAATTCAATGTAATTTAAAAAGGCTTACAAGTTATTAAAGCTGTTGCGATAATTGAAGGCATGTTTACAAAATGGAAAAAAGCAAGTTCCAACCCTTATTAGGGCATTACTTTTACCCCACCTAGCTTAGCCCTCTTGGTCTAAATAAATCCTCCTTAGAAGGTCCGAAATTGGACTCCAAAACAACTCACCAAATGAATGAAAACTGAAAGATCTGATTATCAAACACAAATTCATAATCGCTTGGGTTAAGGTCAATTCGATGAGGCACCGATAAACGTCTGACACGCTTGATAATTCCAAAAAAAATGCGCGTGTGGGCTAAATGTGTAATCATCCAGTAACTTGATGGTCTTTGTTTTTTTTTTTTTTTTGTTTAATTTAATACTAACTTTAAATTCGTTTTCCAAAAACTTTGACTGCATATAAATGAGATGTATTTAAATGAGGAGAAAGAAAAAAATCAAAAACTCGATGGATTGCATCCAAAAGAATGAAAGGGGATGAGGGGGATTGATCCCCAATGTCTCACAATCTAAGCGAGCACCTACCATCTGATCTACATCCCCGATGATACCGTACAAATATTTTGCCGACTTAAACTGTGAAATTTACACCTGCTATCGCATTATAAATTCAAAGCACGATAATGAAACCAAAATAGCCACACAATGGCGAAGCTCATCGATCGATCACAGTGGAATTATCTCATCGCTGACGTAGAGGCCCGTTGCCGCCACCGCCGCTGTCCACAATACAAGCAAAACATCGTAAAACAGTAAAACACTCAAAACAATTAGAATCACTCAGGTAATAAATTTCTGTTTGACTGCGAAAACGAAACGAAACGAAAACTTTTCTTACACCATCACAACGGAGCACAAATAGATCTGCTCATCTATTCTTATTTCACACCACAAGTTCAACAGTCTCGAGGAATATAATCTCACATAAACAGAGCCCCCAAACCAGACGTACAGTATTCGTTTCATTGCAAATAAGAGCGGCAGCGTTGTGTTTTGCCCCCTCGAAAAAATTTAGACGAAAAACAACCCTTAAAAAAAAATGGGCAAAACGACAAAACTACCGTGTAATAATGACAGCGATCTTCTCATCCCTTAATTCTGACGAAGTTTTTAACCCGACTCAAGGACGAAATTCCACAGCATTTGGAACCTGGAAATATGTAACTTTATGTGCGAAAAATCTATGACAATTTCCCGGGTAGACTCGAATGTGAACCCTTCGCCCTAAATTGCACTGCAGATCTGGTGAAATTAAAACAAAAGCTGTCATCGTAAATAGCACGTCATGTATCATTATACAAGGCTCCAAGGAGCATAGCGAGACTCATGCTCGTTTTTTAATTGCTTAACAGCCAACTTAGGAAAACAAACAAACAGTCCCCAAGGACGACGCGACGACGAGGACGACGACGGTTGAAACACTGCCGATGGAAATCAAATTACGCGGGTTGATTTCACCCCCTAGCTAAGGCAAAAATTACCAAACAAACAGGGGGGTTGAGGGCCTTCATGTGTGCTTGCAAACAAATGAGATTGTATTTTTTGCACTCGGCAAAACAAAAGTACAATATCGACTGCGGTAGTAGTACACCTTCTGTAGTCGTTAACTCAAGCCATCGCACCGGCATGGATGTAGCTCCTCGGGATGTGAATATTCATCATTTGTGCTCTCAAGATGTGCCAAAGGAACGGATGGAGTTTAGAGTCCATACCATACACATCCCTTAACAGAAGTGGGAAAAATGTTGTCGTCTGCGGTAGAATATTTGATATATTCGTGGAGGGCTTTTAATTTTTCCACCATCCGACTTGGACGGATGGATGCACGGGCTTTGGGATTTGCTGAACGAGCTGAAAATCGGCAGATGAAGTTGAATAATTAATTGGATACTTTGAGAAAAGGCTTAAGCGGGCATTTTATCAATTTTCAGGTGGTGTTTGAGAAACTGTGTAGCAATATGGTTGGTAATGAATGCATCTGCGATAAGTCGTCTAATTTTTTTCTTAAACCTTCGTTTTATCATTGAAATAAGTAGGATAAAAGAGTTTCGAGTTTTCGATCTATTAGAACCTATAAATAACCTTGGGACCAAATCGTAAAAAATCCATTTCTCATCACCAGTTAACAGTAGCTTCAAAAAGGATTGTTTTCCTTGCGTTTAATTGTACCTTCTTCAGTTAAAATATGAAGCATGCTAACGTTTTCAAAGCATCTTCAAGTGGTCCTAAATGTTTGGGTGATACCTTTATTTAATTGTCATCAACCTCTCTTAGCCGATCAACATCTTTGAGATTTAAATCACGTCAGGTTTGGATGCCATCTGGCGTAAGGTTAAAGCCTTTTCAATTATTTTTGTACCTCCATTTTGTCAAAATGTCGAAATGTTCCTTATGTGGAAGAAAGCTTTGAATTATCGTCTTTATTTAGACTGTCTGTTTGGAGTTCATCAAGGTTCCATTGTGTGGCCTCAGTTTTTTTTTATTTCTTGATATATGATTTTTCGTTCTCACACAACTCGATGAGATTTCAATTTTTATTTCAGGTGACACAAAAACGGTCCTTGAAAAAAAACCATCGAAGAATTGTAAAATTTTGCAAATTCCAATTTCGCTACTGACTGATTATCTAGACAACTGAGGCACTGCCTTCAACTTTGATAAATAGCGAAAAAGTTCTGATCTCTGAAACCCAGTTCAAATTTGTTTGAGATTTGAATATTGAATGAGGTTTAGAATTGGGTGGTTTTTGAATCAGAAGTTTGGTTTTTCGTGAACCTGATATTTGAAGACACTCTTAGAAGAAGCAATGATTTCCCGAGTGCGATGTCTCATTTTACTCGGTGGATTTTTGACTTTCGGACTAGATCCACATCTTTGATTGTAGCTCTGTGTTCAGTTCCACATAGATGGACTAGCAAGCAAAATATAATTGAATACCAAAGCCACCGCTGGTATAGTTCAGTGCCATGAATGCACTGAGTGTCAACTTGAAATTCCAGCGTGAAAATTTGTGAGTCAGCAAAAGTAAAACAAAACGATCATTGCTGTGTATTCTTTAAACAAAAGATACCATTTTTGTGAGGCTTACTTTTCACTCAAGTATTTTTATCGAGTTGACTTGTGTTACTTACCAATTTCCACTCGGTCTCTGATTTGATCTTACTAAGCAAAAAGCACAACTATTGTAGGGGAAAAGGTTAGTTGTTGTGGAAATAAACCATCTTCATAAAAAAAAATTATTGTTTACGTTTGTATATCACTCAAAATTTTCCTAAACGGATAAACCGTTTACGATGTATTTTTTTGTGTGTATTAGGGCGGATCAGTTGATGGTTTTGATTCACTCTCCAATATTTTTTCATGAATAGTTGACCGATAAACTTTCGAAGAAGTTATTTAGTTGTAGTTTAACCGAAAATTCGAACATCGAATAAGTGTTTGCTGGACCCGCTTAAACCAGGCAAACGCGCTTTCTGATATGACATCGTCGGTCGGGTTTGCTACTTTTTTATAAAATTGTTTCAAGAAGTTCACCAATAAGGCGGGTCTGTTGCTCATAAACCAACAAATTCGTCTTATTTTTGATTCTACAAGTTGGCGAATTATAAGCTTAATGGTTTTTATTAATAACTTAATTTCTTCTTAATTTAATTTATGGTTTGCATTTTTAACGCTTTTTTTTTAAGTAAAACAACCAACCCCATGATGCCAATTTTGAACTTCAATTTGAACTTCCCAAAATCTCTTCGATAGCGCTTATTGGAATTCCAGGCCCGAACACTTTTGGTTCGTATCACATGCTGGTCGTAATGTTGGATAGTCCATGCCACATTAATCAACACTTTACCCCTAAGGAAGTCCGAATTCCTGAGTTGAAATTGAAAAAGAGCCAGAGTTTTCCGGTATAAGAGTGATATGGTTTGTCCCCATCTTTTTGTTACCACACAAGAAGACTTTTGACCCGGTGCTCTAGAAATAATATGACTCAATGGTTCCCTCTGAGGTTGATCCATATCCTTCTTTGCCACTAACTGGTTGCATTTGATGTTGAAAATGATGGGTCTCATCAATCAAAGGCTTGTAAATAAAGTCATTGGTCCTGCTTATCATATTGATTTAACTCGTGAAACAGTTACCCCCCTTCTTCACAAAGACCGTCTTAACGACACTTATTGTTGAGAACGTCGCCGGATTTTCATAAAAGTAAAATTTCAAAAACATTTGTCCTTTGCTCTGTGCTGAATCTCTTCAGCATAAAATTCGAAAGCTTTTCAAAAAATGTAGGCTTAAATAAAATTTAAATAAAATTTTTGTCCATTCCTTCATTTTTGTAGAAACTTTACATAAAAGACAAAAAATTAAAATTATTTTTTACAATGTATTTTAATGAAAAATTAACCTTGGAGATGCGGGGCATCGATCCCCGTACCTCTCACATGCTAAGCGAGCGCTCTACCATCTGAGCTACATCCCCTCGATTTTTTGTACTATAAAAGTAAACCAAATCCAATTGTCCAAGTTAATAATATCAAGCCAAACCAAAGTAACAAAGTGCGCAGTCTTCAAGATTAAAATACAATCCACGTACGAGTACGCATGTTATTTTTAGACGGTCACATCGCAACGCACATGCCATTCTTTAGTTGCGCCAGACGTGTCAGTCTTGACATGAAAACAAAGCCCTTTAACTGAATGTAATGCAATGCTTTGATCGGATAGATAAGATAAATGTAGTAAACGTTTATCGGATGAGTTTATTTACTGTCATTATGGGTCTTAAAAATAACATGAAGTAATCTTTTAAATATTTCCTTAACAAAACATTTGGTTAGGCACGCTTTTTAACTTAAAGAAAACATGTTCACTGATGTCAATGAATAAACAAAGAAATGCTTGTATCACTTTAAACAACATTTTAAACCAAGAATGGTCAAATGGTGAGAAAAGCTAGGCTCAAGTAGCTCCTGGACGAGCACTAAAGTAATTTTTCTCTTTGGAGAATTACGAATTTTCGAATAGTCCGCAAAAAAATCCCGAAATCTTTAAATCTAAGCTTGACAAGATGGACCTTTCGAAGACGAATTGAAGAACGGTTTCTTTTTCTCTTATCGCATGTATGCCTCTAATGATGGTGTCCCGTCAGTGCACAGACAAGAACACTAAAGGTTCAGCAGCACTTTGGTTTGTTGAAGTCAGAAGGCAAGTGAAGTTAGCTTTTCTTATAAAAAATGTCTGTAAAAATACCGTCTTACTAGCTGTCCTGTCCCCTAAATTTGTCAATTAAGTTTTGATGGTATCGACTCTTATTTACTGAAGACCTTAGCCAATGTTGTTAAAGAGTGCCTGAGTCGCCTCTGGATTGTGCACAAAGCACCGATTTTTATGTATTTAAAAAAAGTTCAACCGAAAAGCATATGGTGCACGTATGTAGCTCCGTCATGCTGGTACCAAAGGTCGCCCTATATTCGAAACCCTTACTTTCTGGCAATAAAAATTTGTTTACCATGCTTCAGTACCGCTTTCTATTGAATGTTACATTTCTTCCGTTGTCGCCTTGGTAGAAAAATGGGCCAATAATGCCATCACTCAAAAGACCACACTTTTAAAATGGGACTAAGTTTGAATTTTCTAAGCCCCAAGGCTTCAAATAAGGCACAATACCTTGCTAACATGATCGGCGAGAAAACGTCGTCAATTTTGGCTTGCTCTCAAGCCCAAACAGAGAAGCGACAACGAAACGGTTGGTAGTTTACTTTGATTCCCGAGTCAATTGGATCATTAACGCGAACTATCTGATCTCCTAGCTCGTGCGTCTGAGGTTAGATTACTAAGATCTTTGGCGCGTTGAGATTTTCGGATCAAGACAACACTTCCAGTAAAAGTTGCAATATTACGATAGGACGAACACGGGAATATGTTTGGTTAACAGTCAGGGCTTTCTTCAAAAACTGGAAAGCACCAGCTGCAGTTAATGCATTATTTCAACTGAAATTTCTTTTCAAAATTCGATCTTCAAGCTTGGATCAACCATTTCGTACTGCAAAAAATAAATAACATAGGGTTTCTCTCTCAAGGACTGTTAGTTTCAAATAAAATATGATTTAAAAAAGTATACAACCCTTTGCGTCCTGATAAATGAAATCGCGTTGATATCAGTTTGGAAAGCATTGCATTAATCTGGAAAACAGAAGAACAGCTCAACAGTGTCAAATTCAGCTTAGAACCATCGGCGTTTAAATTGATAATCTCCATCACTGTGTATCTACAAATCAGATTTCAATTCCTCTCGGAAAGAGTTGCGTGTTTTAAAATAGGTGGTGAAGCTTGTTTCAATGTCCAGCTTTTGCTTTTTACAGCAGTTAATTCAACAGGAAGCTTTCCAAACTCTTTCGGCTGGATTGACGTTAAGACAGCTGCGCCTACATCAGATAAATGCACTTCTACTCCTTAGTGGAAACCGCATTAGGTCAGCCAGAACATTTCGAAATTCGTCAGATGAAGCTAAAGCATGTAATCCGCTTGATCCTTGCTAAACAGTAGCGTAATTATTGTTGAGAGAGATAACAATCCTCGGTTAGTGACCCTTTTCGAAGAAGTCTTCCGAAAAAATTAACCAAGCAATTCCAAACTTTATTGTCCTTTTTCTAAGCATTTGTCTAAAGAATTTTTAAACGCTACGGAGACAAAAATTAGTGTACAGTCGCTGGCTGAAAGGTTTTTTTTTCTTTTTTTGAAGTTCACAGGCATGAGCTAGGTCGGATAAAGACACATCGAATTAAAGCTTCTTAATTAAACATCAAAAAATGCTTTTTATTTTATTTAACCAAAATGATAACAAAGCGTATTAAGTTTTATTTAAAAAATAAGTGAGTGTACACTTTTATTCAAACAAACTTTTCTTATTAAAAAGAAAAATAATAATATTTGAATTGGTTTCTTTTTAATTGGAAAACTCTTCCCAATAAGTTATCTTCTTACATTTTCTGGAATTTGAGCCCGTTCCATGGTAGCGATTTTGCCGATGTTATCTGTCTTTTCAAATTCCGGCAGTCTTAAAAATCCCACAAATGTTCAAATGAACTAAGATCCAGTGATTGAGGAACATGATCCAATAGTTTTGAGGTATAATAAAACAACCATTCTCGAACCGTGTATCATGTATGCTTAGGTACGTTATCGAGTTAATAGATCGGTTTTCTTTGAAGACCGAAATTTTTTGCACACTTGTTGGCAAATATCGTATGTCGTATCAATAAAATCCAAACTTTCGACTCCAGAAGCCGCCAAACATTCCTTTGAATTGCAAATAAGGAAACACGTACACTCACTTTTTGACTCGGACTGTACGTTTTTTAAAAGCACCTTCAAAAGCAATACAAGACTGTTATTAAGTTAATACATTTTACACGAAGCTGACAAATACAGACATTCAATTTTTAAAAATCTCTCTTATATAGGACTTCCAGGCGTTAATAGGCGCATGACCATTTAAAATTCCTAAAAGCTAACCTTAAATACCTCATAGCTATCATACCATATGCCTTAAGTATTGAAAATTTAAATTAATGTTAACATTTAGATTAACATCTTCAGAGCAAATCCAGAAGGCCTCCAATTACAATTGAAAAAATCATCTTTAACTTTTTCAAAAAATTCTTCTTATTCCTTACCCGATGTCTCTGAAAAGATGACTTGTCCCGACCATTAACAAATTCCATATGCCCATCAGTCTCCGTTCCGCAACGTCTTCTTCCAGCCGAACTCATGTAGACTGAGTTGTTTTTTGCAAAAATTCTCAAATTGGGCGAGAGCTTTTTGAAACATCTTTGAGTCAACTCCATTATAGTCACACCGATTAACGAAACATGCTACTCGTACAATCACATAAACAAAATCGAGTTTAAATGTTAAAATTGCTACAGCAGGTGACAGTTTGCATAAAATTTAAATAAATCAAATAAATCATCAATTTTTATATCGCTGGTCATTCGACTTGTCTTTTGAATGTATTTTGATTAGCTTCTTTATGTTAATTGGTTTCCAAGCTTATTCACGCAAAAGGGAGTGACGTATTTGTTACTGTTTCGGTTTCATAAAAATATTGTATTTCTATTTTTATAACTTGAACAATCGACAAGACGAAAAAGTTTCTTCGAATTATAATCAAATGTTGAATTTGTTTGCTTATAGGAGGATGGCCATTGTAAGGTTTTTTTCATTGAGTTTTCAGAATTAGGTTAATCAGAATTCGATTAAAGCTAATTGGTCATTAGAAACTGATAAAAAAGTAGGCTTTTAAATAGGTCAACTATAAAACTTATAATCTTTGACATCAAGCTAATATTTTTAATAGCGTCATAATTTTGTAATAATTTTTTTTAACTTAGGTTTCAGGAAAAGTAAATATTCCTCATGCCATTTTAATTTAAAAAAAATGTGTTCGGCAATTGCTCTCATACAGGGTGGGGCACCAATTGTGCTACAATAAGAACTTCAAAAAACTTTTGTTTTAATCAATGTTATTGATTTATGTTTTTTTCTACATAACTAATTGTTTCTGAAGATAATAGACCGTAATTGACTTTCATGCTCATCCACGCATATGCGACACCTGATCAGAAAATTATTCATTGCGAACCTATGGGTTAAAGTCGGTATTGCCGAAATTATTGTTTTAATGGACTGCGTCAATTCAGTCAAAGTCCTTGATTTCGTTTTCGGATACTACTTCGGCGGAGTTCTGGGTAAAAAAAAAAACTCCTTCAACATCTTTAAATAAAAGCCCCCATTGAGAGTTACTGTTAAACCGTTTTCTTCAAAGAAATATGGTCCCCAATGCACCTTGATAAAACTGTGCACCTTTTTGATGCGCGTTTACATCAAAAAGGGCCTCATCAGACATAAACAAGCAATTTATGAAACTGTTGTCTTCTTCGTCCATTTAAATCATTTTTTTTGCAAAATTCCAAAAGAATAGGCAAATCCCGAGGGTTAAACTTGCTTGAAATTTGGACTTTGTTCGGAAAAAAGTTAAAGTCATCATGAATTATCCGTTCTAATGATCGTCTGCTTACTCCAAATTACGGCGATTAGTCTCGAGTCGAAACGCTTAGATTTGCCTGATTTGAAGATGCTACAGTCACCGTTGTGTCTTGAACCCGAACATAGGGATCTCGATGTTATGATCTTCGTGCCATGCTTCCAGATTCGGTAAACATGTTTACCTCATAATGGTCTATCTACTCGGGGGATTTCCGCCTAAATTCCCTTTGGAAAATGAAGGACCGCTGCACTATCCAAATCCTCTTTTCAGCATCCCAAGCACTCACTTTAATAAATCTAAATAGTAACTTGCCAAATAAAAAAATAAACCGATTACTCCCACAGAAAAACTGAAATTCGGCACAAATTAATAATGGCAACTTTATTTCATAAACTTGGTCTTGTGTGAGTTGCTCTGCCCACAGCTTCAACTTCTCATTTGATTTTTAAAATTAAATTAAGTTGGTTGAGGTAAGATCTTATTTCTACTCGAAGAATGTTAAATCTAATTTGGCCTTAACTTGGCGGGGTAAAGAAATGTTCAATAGCCTCATCTTCATATCTGTAAGCGCGGCTTCTGCAGATATCCTTATATATGGCTGCAATTTATGGTCAATTTTTAAATGCCAAATTTTAATCGAGCTTACGTGTGGCAATTTCTTAAAGGATCACATGGATACTGCTTTGTGTAAAAGCTAAAGTCGATTCATCACTTTTTTCATAATGAAATTATCCCACAACGTTTGAGATTACGTGTGATTTACGTATGTAATTTCTTAGCAGAATGGTAACCTCTAAAAAGGGAATATAACTTTAAGGGTAGCTATATAGTGCTACCTTTTTGATTGCATGATATGCATCTAAGAAAAATGTCAGAGTCGTGTCATCCCATACTCTCCCGAAGGTCTGTCAAATTTATTGAGCTCTTTTGTCGGCCTTTCTTAATATGGAGAAGAATTTATTGAAAACACTCTATTTCCATGAAGTTTTGTTTTAATATGGTTAAGGAGCACTTTACGATCCCGAGGCTTGCAGCATAAATTCCTTTACAGACTGGATATAAGCCTAATACACAGATTAGTTGAAATTTCAACCATTACTGAAGCTAAGGTGCTCCATGGCGGTGTAGTTTTAAAAGACAAGCAAGGGTTGATTCCATAATTGTCTAATGGTGTTTCTGGTGCTTGAGTGTTGCAGGCCTCATTCGTATACGCGAAATCGAAAGACAAACTAGGTAATCTAGAGATGAAAAGAAAACATCAAGAAGTTGATCCTTTTAATGCCTCAATTGACATCCAAATTGGTGAAAAAATGAAGTGGACAAATTTTCATTTAATACCCGAGTATTTTCATGTGCAAGGCTTACTTGATTTGGTTATTTGGCGTAATAAACGTTATATTGAAAAACTATTTGCAAACAAATTCTGACAGAATGTATGAATGGCAGTGAACATACATATATTAATACAAATGTTTACATCTTATAAGACATTTGAAAACTGTAAGTTAAATTGATTGAGCACATTTTTCATTCAGAATAAAATTTTTAATTCCGCAAATCGCACTGATTACAGGAACTTTCAACTATGCTTAACAAAAGTCCTACTGAGCCATATTCAATCAAACTTACTACACTTTGAGACTATAAAAAAATAGTCATAAATGTCGCATCAATCATAAAGGAATTTATTCGTTCTTCAACATTCGTTAGCATTCTTTTGCTTTTCTTGCATTCGTTTAAATTAAGTTAATAGAACAACAAAAGTTAAAATTATCTTATATTGCAGTAGTTAGGAAGAAAGAGACCATTTCTCAGTAAACATATAATAATAATCGAAAATGTTGTATATTGTATATTTTATGCCACAATTAAAAAGGAAAAAAAAAAAACAAAAAAATAAGAACATTTCAAGAAACCTTTTTAAGACCTAAGTCGCTCTGCATGGCGAAGAATTTGGCTGGATTGAGTTTTGATCCGCAAACCAGCTGTATTAAGGAATTTCTTTTCCAATTTCCGCTGAGATCAAACGAATTATAACTCTTGCTAATCGCTCTTTCTTTGGGCTAAGAAATCATATGAGAATGAAAACCCTCTCTCGAAGTAGTTAAGTAGACGAACTGTTTGGGTTGTAGAGCAACATCGACTCACCCAAAACCATAAAATCCAACGCCTGGGATGGCTAGGTCATGTAGAGCGAATGGGCACCAATGTTCTGGCTCGGAAAGTTTTCAAATCCACCACCGAGGGACGGCGTAGTAGAGGATGATTGGGACTCAGGTTGCGAACACAAGTGGAACCAAGAAGACCTCAACCCACCTGTAAGGCAGTACTGAAGAAAGCTTGTTGGAATCAAACTCGTTGGAAAAGTTTGTTGGTTGAGTCCTTGTTCCACCCACGACTCTAGCACTGCCGTTAGATAGCACGTAATGAAGCCAAACCTATAGAACAGTACGCCCAATTAAGGGGACTCAAAATCGTACCCCTGAACATCTTATCCGCAACACTTTGAAACAATTAATTAATGATTAAGCAATGAACCGACGACCAAGAGCAACCCTTTTCCCTTTCTAGTTTTATTTGCAAACTGATTCCGATCGTGAAGCATACGATCAGCAGCCGTCAAGCCACATTAAATAAATAAAGTTACTGTGAATTTATTGGAGTGTTCGCTTTTGTTTTATCGAATATTTCAAGTGAAATCCTATCGGAGGATTTAATCGGGATTTTCGGAAATCCTACATACATATGTACTTCACTTTCGCATCAAAAAAGTCCAAAGAAGCAACTTCTTGTTACGGTGACCACATGGTGAGCATGGAGCGTCCCGAAAGCGGTTAATCAGTTTTCGTGGAAAAAGCTCTCGGATCGCATTCATGTAGACTATGGTGGTAGGCGGAATCGCCCAATCTTGATGAACCACTAGTTACACAGATGTGGTGCTCTTCCGATACCAGAAAGGGAGTAAAATTAATTTTGGGTTGTATCACAACAAGTCTTTCGTGTTGCAACTTTGCCTGAAATGTTTTTTACTCTTTGCACACCACTACGCTATAAACGCTACTAAAATTTGAATGGGAGAGTAAAGTTTTCCAGATACGATTACCTGCAGTTTGATTTCATTTTCAAAATCCATTTCCTTTAAAATCATCATAAAAAATGTCCTTACTTTCAAATTCATATTGCTCGAGGTTTTGCGACTTTGCAACTGTGATGACTCTGCAATCCAAGATCTTAAACTCTAAAATGTTAAACTATACTTGGTTCTTTAAACCAAGACTGAAAAACTTATCTTCATACTGGTCAAAATTATCTTTTGACTTAAGACTTCATATTGTAAATCTACCAACAAACACTAATTGAAATGGCAAGGCTACAGTAAATAATTTCTCCCCTACTCCAACTTGCTCCAGCTTAGAAAAGAATCCAGGAATTCTTAATGCAATCAACGCGGTACCGAGTTCCAACATCATAGTCACCCTCGTTCCACGGGTAGAAAATCAAAAAGAATGCAAAATAAAACTCTGGATTAATTTAACAGATTTTAAATTTATAACCCAAGACAGGGAGCGTTGCGTAACAAGAAAAGAATAACAACCTCCGACGTGAAAATTTGAGCCACATTTTAATAAATCCCTCCACCAAACCAAGCAAGTTGCTTCGCCACAAATCTTTTCGCCCCAAAACTAATTAAAAAATGTTCCTTTGAATTTATTCGCTTAAAAATGCATGTCCTTTGTTTGTAATGATTTAAATTTTCCAAGTTTCTCGTTAAGGAAAGTCGAAGTGGGGCCGACTTCGCACCTGACTTGAGGGAGTGACGTGACTGCTGGTTTGTTTATGGGTTGATGTGTCCTCCACCTAATAAATACTTTCATTAATCACAGCGATAAATATTTCATGGTATTTTTGGCAAGCAAAAAAGTTTTTGACTTGGAAAACTTTTTTGAATAGCAAGTAAATTGAGGTAAATCACAAATTAGGTTCCATTTCAAGGATTCCCCCCACTGACATTGTTGCTAGTGGTTTGAGGAAATGAGGGTAGCTGATTTTGATTGGGAATACGTATCTGCTGGTAGGTGCGACAAATTTTTATTATTCCAAACACGTATGCAAAAGGATTCTTCTTCCTTTTGGCAGGCTTTAAATTCACAAATACTTCTTACTGTTTGCATAGTTAAGATGGAAAAATTCAATGGGTTGGTGGTGTGATAGAAGTGTACTTTTTGTATTTCATTGAGTTCCTTACAAATTCCGCTGAGAAATGTCACAGAAGTCAATTAAAAAAGGCAAAACGTGACGTGACAATCCACAACATCTTAAGTTCGAGTGTTTCCTTTATTCATCCCTCCTCCTCGAAGAATGATTCGAGCAAGGAAAATGTTTATTCGTGTGACGGGGAGGAGAAAAGGTGAAATATTATTGTGTGTATCTTTTGGTTGGAAACGCTTTAGGTTACCCTTATCCTCCTCCTCTGAAATGAGATAAGATATCACCAAGTTTAATGACATACCGTAAATAGACAAGCATTTAACTCTTCTTGTTTTCAACTAATTGTTGCATGCTTCTGGAAGACTTATGTAAGCTCTTAAGATTTAATCGAGGATATTAAACAGTTTTAAAAGTAATTACAGATTGTTGCTTTTTGCCTCAATTTCTAGAGTTAATTAAATCGATAATTTGAAGCTTAAAGTAGAAATGTACTTTATCAGAACATATCCTCAGTGCGTCAAGCTTTCAACCTTTAATTTTTGAATATAAAAAAAAAACTAAAAACACAATGGCAACACATCTTGGTCGGTAAGCCGGCAGTCCAGATGACCAATTTAATTTTTTTAATGCAAAACGCGTAAACCGTTTCAGAATCCTCTCAATACTGTAAGCATAAAAAGGTGACCAAACTACGGAACAATACCCCAGAATCGGAAGTAAAAGTGCAGAATATAATGCTTTTTATGTGTAAACATCTTTGAAATTACCTGAATTTTCTTGCAGAAAGCCCAACCTGGAAATTCCCTTTGGAAACAACGTAGTCAATGTGGTCTTTCAATTCCAGTTTGGTGTCGAAAATAACACTTTTACTTGGTTTAACCTAAGTAAAGCATGATCGACAAATTTATAATTGCAGCTTAAAGAACAACGTGATTTTGTAGTACTTAAAATCTTGCATTTGGATAAGTTAAGTTCAAGATCGTTGTTTCTACACTAATTGAAAAACATTCTATATCAGATTATAGATCAAGGCAGTCACGTGCAGATTCAACAGCGTGAACAAATTTTACATCATCAGCAAACAAAAGGCGCTGACAGTACCTTAGTACGGCAGGTAAATCGTTTATTAACCCGATAAAAAGAGGTGGACCCAAATGACTACCTTGAGGTTAACCGGAACATGCTTCTATGAAGTCTGAAAAATATCGACTCATTAACGGCTTTTTAAACAGGATAGATATATCACTTAGGCCAAATAACTTGTTAAAATTTCCAACTTTGTGCTTGCTTTTTATAGTTTTAAGTTCAAAACACAGGTTTTCTGTAGGGTTTTAATCCGGATAACAAGATGGTCACTTTTAAATATCGACAAACTTCATTTCGAACTATTGTTTTATTACTCTTGCCGAGTGCTTTGGGTCATTAACTTTTATGAATCACTAAACAACGAGCAGCTATTCCTCAGAAGAAGGTAACATGACATTTTCTTATATTTGTATGTAATGCTCTGAATTTATATTACCTTCTATTCGATAAAAAGGCTGGTTGCCTTATTAAGACATGCAACCTCAAAACATCACACTTCTTCCTCCGTGCTTCAAAATTGATCCGCCCCTATTATTTTTTATTCCATTCAGAAATCGTCCAATCCTTATATGTCTTCACAAAAGCTAACCTAGCTTGTCGTTTATTTTAGGGAAAACAATGTTTTCTTTTTCTAATCGCTCTTCCAAAAAGTTGGCTTTCACGCAATCGTTCCCGTATGGAGCATGCTGAAAGGGCAATCGGGTCCGCACAAACAAATTCCTTTTGAATATGTTTATAAATCAAATGGTTCAAGACATTAAATAATGGCCTGCTGCACCCGTGGTGTGCAGCTCTTATTTTTTCCCATAACTGGATAAAGAGCTATCAAAATCCGAAAACAAAACCGAACTATATGTGATCCTCTCGAAACCAAAACTGCAGCTATTTACCAGAAAAAAAGATCCTATGCCATGGGAAGTTCTTCGTGTGGTCAGTGGTCAATTAAACACAAACCAATTTTTTTTTTTTTTGGCTCGGAAAGACAATAACGAAGCCGACGTAAAAGCTACACAGATTCAATTTCTTTTGGATTCCACCGGGTTTTGTATCATGTGTCCTCGAGGATAGGCAATATTTAGTCCTCTTCAAATACTCCGCATCCAACTGTTTTAAAGCGACCTCGGGCGGGGCTCAGGGTAGTCACATTGGCCAAATTGTTTTTATTCTAAAATTTATGTAGGATTAATGCAAAACTCTACGTAAATACGCTATCCAAATCTGGCCTTAAAATTACGGCGCTTATACATGGTGGAGCAAAAGGGAACTTGGCATCATTTCTACAAGTGGCATTAAATGTGCATGGGCCGTGTGATCTGCCGTTTTAGCGCATTGGAGTCGTCCGTTCAACTTGTGAACAGTACAACCTTCCTTTGTAACCATCAATTGTAATTTATGAAGCGAAATATTGGAATTGTTGCCACACTTTAGCACCTAAACCTGTCCAATTGACTCCGGAATTAAAGCAACATGATGCCCAGCATCTTTATTGCCTCTTTTTGCCTGTTAGTTGGCCCAAAAAGAGAGTGGAGGCATTGTTTCAGGAAGTGTACACTGAGTTGAATAACTGATCGTGTTGGTGATTTTGTTTGGCCTCTACGGACAAGTGATTTGACTTTTTTTCTATGGTGCCCTTTAAGATCGTTACAATTTTCTATCCGGACACTCTTTCGATCGATTCGATTGAGTATTATTTTTATTTTTTCTAATATTTACAATTTTTGACTTAAAACTAGACTGACAACTAAACAATTAGGGGCCAACTTATTTCAGTTTTGACTTTATACAAAACTATTTTTTTTTACAAAAATTATAAACATGAAAATTTCATCTTCGATTTTCCAAACATTTTGAAAATTGATCTGATGGAGTTATTTTAGAAAGGAAAAATAATACAAAAATGTTACAGGGCGTAAACCTCGGAAGTAGTTCCTGTTTGCTTCAATGTAGAACGAAGTCCAATCGATGATTTCTTGAAAGCGTTTGTCGATGATTGTCCGTGTGCTGAGGCACTTGTGGGTTGGTTCTATTTCCTGTCTGCTGATGATCTTGATATCTTCGTTAGCTTGCTTATCCTTCGATAAATTTTCCTTAACAGCTGCAGCATGAAGTCGTTAATTGACGTGATCCCTGCGCTTTCGTAAAGCGTTGTGTTGCTTATAATATATATTTTCGGATGTTAAGATTATTTTACTTTAACTATTGAATGCACTTTTTTATTTTCTCGTGAGAACTACTAAGATGCTAGACGAAACGCTTAGACTAGCTTTTACAGATTCATTTTATTTAACTAACTTACTGACCCTTCGCGGTCGCTCTAAGCTTAACCGTGTATTAAACTCTATGTATTACGACTTAAACAAAATAATTTTATTAATTTAATATATATAATAAAAACAATTATTAAACTTAGAAAATTTTGAAAAAAAAACGTTGTTGTCGGACGTTTTTAATTCTATATCTAAAGCTTAAAAGTACATTAAAATTACTTCGAATACATACTTAATAATATAATTAATATAAATATATGTACATATATTTTTATATATAGAATATAGTAATATATATTTTCCAAATAAATCGTATTATGTAAGCCGGCACAAGATTTTAAAACAAGGGCTTCCAGATGGGAAGTTAATAAGAAAAGGTTACCTGAATTTGAAGTGTGTCGGCGACAGAGTTCCCTATCATTTTTCTAATAGCCACCGAAATTGTTGGTGTTGCTTCTGTTCATCTATCACATCGCGGGTTGATACCGCTTTGCTGAACCGGAGACAATCTTCGGAACTGTGGGCGATGTCTGGATTGTAATCGAGTCGCCTGTCACACCTGAACGGGCGATGTGGAAGATAAGCGGCATCGACGAACTATTCTGTATCAAACCTTTAGAATCGAAGTAGAGGAAGGCCTCCGGAGGGACAAAGCCACTAAGGCGAACACTCTCATGACACAAATCATTGGGGTAGAAAGCTCCGGAGATCAGGTTGTTGATCGAAGTCATTGCCTTGCAATAATTATCCACTCTGACAAGGTTGGACCCTTTCTGAAGGACCTCATTGCAATAGAATTTTTAAATTAGGACTCTGAAGTTCTATATAAACGAAGACAAGCCCGAAGACATTTTCTTTCAAAAACCCGAATCTTTTCCATCGATTGTAATCATTGGCCTGACAAGGTGACTTTCACCGTGGCATCGAGTTGGTTGCTATAAAACAGTCGTTTTGTCATAGCAAAATGCGTTCTGACTCGGGCTAGGGCGACATCTCGGGTGTTGATTCCTACAGATTCCTCCAAAATCCAGTGCTCAATCTGCGGATTTTCCTTTTCAGTATAGGACTTTTTTTCATTGTTGATGGCGGCACTATTAATCATATTGGGCAGGCGTACGTAATTACTGTTCTAATGTAATAATGTTCTAAGTTGTTTATAGACCAGTATTTATGTGCGTTAATGCAATCCACAGCTCTTTCTAAGAAATGCCTGCACTAGATGAATGGCGCAATTGGCCTTTCGAATCGCCTTGTCAGCGTGTTGCCTAAATTGGAACCGCTCGTTGAAGATGATCCCCAGTTTTTTCAGGCTGAGCTGTGAAACAATTTCTTTCCCATCTTGCAGTGTTATCCTCAAGTCATGACATCTCGTCGCGAAAGCTTTCCTACTACTTTTTGCTGCGATCGGGGGTCGGAAGCAGATGAGCACTGTCTTGCTGTGTTGATATGTTCAATCCGGAAACACTCATTATGATATTTGTAAAATAAGGCACGAAACCATTGAACATTTATTAAAAGACTAGGCTGATAGGAAGACCTTCTGACAATTCAGCCGAGGATGTAATTTGAGAAAAAATAAATAAAACAACAATCGTATTTTTTATTGTTTTTCAAAAAGAAACCAACCCATGTCCCATCCTTTAGTTTTGAAACAAATTTGTAATTTTTATGCATCGGCGTAAACTCGATTTATAAAACTCTTTGAATTTTGAAAAATCAATTTATTTCTTTTTTTTCTTTCTCCTTTTTTCCAGTTATAATTCATACAATCAAAAATACCAAAATCATCGCAAGTCACACACAGTAAGTCCTTTTAAGCCAGAAATGCTCTTCATCCTCTGTACTCGTATATAATTCTTCCATTTATGCAGCGTAACAGAGACTCAAGTAGGCACTCTGAGTGGGATCGGAACAAATACTGCAACCGAAATGACAGGTGGAACTCCTCACGACCCAGATACAGCAATCTTTCATGGCAACGTAGCGATTTAAATCATCGAAACGATCGGTATCACGATTCCCGATCGAGATCCCATGAAAGACCTTTTTTACACGAGAGGGAATTTATTGACTACACACAAGATACCTTGAGTGACAGACTTCGTTTTGATAGAGTTAGCGAGCCAAGTGAGGAACAGTTTAATCAACCTTTAGCTACAAATAAAGACCAACCGGGGTACAACCAGCGGCAAGAAAGTCATCCGGTTGTCGATAAATCACTGGAACGAAGAAATCCTTTTAAGACTTGTTCCAGAGGAGAGCAAGAAACTCCCGACCGAAACTTCTTCGAACCCTGTCCAGAGGGGTTTGAAATTAAGGAAATTGAAGAACCTTCTGGTGAAAACGTTGGCACCCCATGGGTAGATGTGCAAACTTTCGAAAACCAAGAAGCACCCGAGTTATATCATTTCGGCGATCAGACTTTGCAAAGACCTGACGAAATCATCCCGAAAATAGAACGAGTTGGCTTGGAAAACCAATTTGAGGACCTTGCTGAACCATTAACTGATTTTACGGAAAATTTTGACCTAAGAAACTGCCTCAATGTTGACATAAACAATTCGTTTCCCTCAATATCTGTGGTACCGATTTCAAGACTCATCAAAAGCGAACTCCAAGACTTAAACAGAACCGAAATAATCGCGCCAGTGTGTCCAGCTCAAAAGAAGTCAACCCTCAGACCAAACTTAGTGAAGCGCAAAAAGAAAACCAGTCTTAGCGAGAATCTGGTCCAACGCGTGGCCAACATGGACAAAGTAGGCATCAAGAATGTCATCAACAATGCTGGAACTAAGTACGATGCAGCCCTGAAGATCCAAGCTCGAAAGCAGTTGCGAGAAGAAATTCGCAAGCAATTGAAGTCCATGAATTTCACTCCACCCGAAAACAGTGAAAACTGCGTTGTAGTTCCCGACGAAATTGTTGATTCAATGAATATACCCGCCGTGCTATTAGATGAAATTCGGAAGGCATTTGGAATAGTCCTTGTTGAGGATGTTAAAATTATTTCAGAACGCGACGAACCCAGTGAGAAGTCAGCGATAAACGAACCACAATCAGAGGCAGAATCCAAAACACAAGAAGCTTCCAAGTCACCGGATCTTATGAGCAGATTAAAAATGCTTGAGGAAGTCAAGTCTCAGTCGGAGAAGTCACCGCCAGCCAAAACTGAGCCTCCTCTGAAAAAGCGTTCCAAAAGCAATAAAGACAGCGACGATGTTGTGGTCATAAATTCCTCCTCATCGAGTTCATCTAGCTCGAGCTCCGACAGCGATTCAGACACAAGTTCCACCTCCTCCGGTAGCAGTACAACTTCGTCCTTCAAACGTCGACGGAGGAAAAAACGAATCCTCGAGGCAAACGTGGTGGGAAACTTTGAAAAGCTCATCTTGCCTTACTTGAGTGACAATCAGCGGCGCCGATACAAACGCAAATACTCAAAAACCACAAAGAATTCCCTGCATTACATTTACGTCACTTGCGTAACTCGGGCAAACCTAACCGCTTCCGACATAGATCCGAAGGAAAGACTCAAGCACAAACGTAATCTCACGTCGGCGGACAATGCTCAAGCCTTGGAGTTCCTCATGAAAGCTATTCTTAACCTCTTCGAACAGCAAAAAGAACAGCGTCGAAAGGGTAAAGACAATCCACCGTCGCCGCAATCCAAAGGCATAAGTAAATGCTCTAATCCAGTTAGCACCACAAAGAACTCACAGGATTCCACTTGTAATCAAAGAAACTCTGATAACGAGCAGGAGAAGGAGCAAATCGCAACCGCCGCCGACTCAGCAGAAAACGCTGAACAGTCGAAACATCAAAGCACAAAAGTGGATGACGCTCCGCCAGAGCCATCCGTGGGTGGTGTTAATAGGAATGAAGGCAATTCTATTAACGAAAGTGCGAACTCAGCACAAGGGGTGTCTTCTTCTGCTGCTCCTGCTGATGATGATGAGAGACTTGTTGCCCGCAATTCGGAATCCGATTCAGAATTGGAAAATGAAACAAGCAATGGCATCTGCCCACCCTCCAGGCTGTGGAAGTCGCCGGGTGAGAAAAAATGTGTCGAAATGGAAACACCACCCTCTTTGGGCAGTCTCGGTATGATGCAACCTCCATTGGGTATCCATTCGCTTGATCTGGATTCATTAAGATCTCAGAGTACGATTGGGGACGAGGCTGTGAATAGCATTCGAGAAATCGATGTTAAGCTCATGGAATTGCATAAGCGTAAGATGTACATAGAAGAAATGATCCTTAAGCTGCAAAAGGACAAAATGGAAGTGGATTTGTGGACGATGAAACTGCAAAACGAAAAATTCATTCTTCTCAATTCTGCACTTGCGACCGCTTCCAGTAGTTCCGCCGCACCAGCGTCTGCCTGCAAATCTGAAAAGAAACCGAAACCCTCGGTGAAGCGAAAACTGACGTCCACTTCGGGAAAGGTACAGAATCAGAAGAAGCTATGCCAACGCGACACTGGATCCTCTAAAACATCCAATTTGATGCAAAAGCCACGACAGACAAGGCGTTCAGCTCGAAGCACGACAGTTAAAAATGAGAGCGAACAAAGTTCGATAACAGAAACTGTTGCTGAAACGAAAACTGATCAGGTGATTGTGGAGAAGGATAATTCGGATTTGGCTGAAGAGCCAACGGTGGAGGTGGCGCAGGTTGATTACTCAGAAGTTCCAAATGGAAGCTTTGAAGGATGGAAATTACCCATCACGCAAATAATTGTTGTGGGTGAGTCGATTATTGCCGCCTCAGAGGACGGAAATATTTACAAGTTCAACATTCGAACACGGGCGCTGGAATCGAAGTTTTCAAAACACACCGAGGCCATAACGCAGATATTCACATGTCCCAGGGAGAATTCAGTCTATACAACATCACTGGATGGATTTTTGAAAAAGACATCCATCGAGGTGAGTTCGAATTAAGCTTAATTTTTTATTGAAATTATTTATTTTAATGGGAAACCGCCTTTTATTAACTTATTTAATTGCCTTGCGCTTTAGTTAGGAAGGCTGTCTAGTTAACTCAATCCTAAGATAAATGTCTCTAATTGCGTACTCTAAGTTAGTTGAGGTTGCTTTCTCGTTTTCGGAAGGATTTTCGAACCGAAACGTGACATTAATAAGCTCTACACGAACTAGCCAAATGGGTCGTTACACCCGGAACCTTCTAGCTAGATCCATTTCAGTGCAAAGCCCGTACAGATCATCATTGAACCCTTTCATCCACACTCCATTTATGCAAACAAAAGTAAACCAAAAATCATCTTAAGGATTTTTCTCTCAAAGCGACCACCAGCGTTTTCGCCCGTCTTTGATAAAGTAGACCACTCTTCATTGCTGACGCTCTTAGATTTTTCAAAGGCATTCAATCATGCCGTTTTGTGTAGAAAGCTAAGACCTGAGATTCATTTCTCCGCATCCTCTAAGAAAGCATCAGTGTGTGATAGCGGAAAACAACTAATCGCAGCTCGTTGACATTCATTATGGAGTACCCCAAGAATCAATCGTTGGACCTATTCTCTTTGCACTGAATTTTTTTGTTTTATATTATTTACTCGCTCTCGAGAGAATATGAATACTCTTTTAATACATAAAGTACAGAGCGAAGGGAAGAATTAGGAAAAGAACGCAAGATTTGACCCAAAACCGAACTGATAAGAACCAATAATGATATTGACCGGGAATTCACACAATGAAACAGATATTTAATGAGACGTTGTGAAGACTTATCCCTTATAAGATTCATGTACCTAACCAAGTCATCTAAAGTTGCTTTGCAACTTTGCTTTGCTTGACTAGAAAAGAGCCCATGGTGTTCTTGTCGGTCATCATGAATGTTGGATAGTTCGTTCCTTGCATATTGCATATCCTTACCTCAGTTGGGGCACTCGCTTTGCTGAGACTGTTATTGAAGAAAAATATTCAAAATTCTCTCAAATTCTATGAAAATGATGACATTTAATTTTTGAAAACAATTTCATGCTTATGACCACCCCAACGGCAACTATCGAAGGTCATTCTATTGGTCCGATTTTTCACCGCTTTTTCCAATGGAGCAGATCTTATTTTGCCCATGTCGTGTCGAATAATGTCTTCTAAGTCGTCATCTGTAGCTGGTTTGCCAGGTTACACGAGTGCCTTGACATTTCTCCACAAAAAGAAGTTCGAAGGAGTCAGACTTTCAGTTGATTTTCAGCAGATTTTCCCTGTTTTTAAAACCTTAATCACTTCTGCATTTTTCGACTGGTCCAGAAAGAGTTACAACCTTAGCGCGGCGTTTATTCTATTTAAGAATCTTATTAAAGCCTTTTTCGGACACTAATCTAGCGATCATGATGCTTTTTCGGGGTTTTTTGCAGTCTTTGAAGTCCTCATAAGAACGTTTCAGAAAACGTGTTGGCCGCTTTTTCATTGTAGCTGAAGAATAATACACTGCGAATCATTAGAATGAGGCCACAAGTATTGCGACGGTTTGATTACTCGGAAACATTTCCAAAAAGAAAGGCATAGAATTTAAGGGTGGTTTATTAATATAATACATATCTGAAAATACACTTCTGAAAAAGGAAAGGTGCGCCACTATGTTGAATATTTCATTGCGGCTGTTCACTTATGGTATATTCTTTCCGAAAATTAATCGCAGCTTTGTGATTGGCAGTGTATACATTTGGTTACCATGTTTCTAAAAAAAGCCATTAAAAGTTTTTATTTTTGTTTTTCAAATTTATTTTTAGAATTTTGGACTTGAAATTCAATCGTTAAACATACAGGAACCTTTACAGTCGATCGATATAGAATGGGGCACTGCATTTATTGGAAGCCGATGGGGAAACATATTCACGTTTGATATAAAGGTGAGTGCTGTTGATTATTCAACCATAGTTTTTTTTACGTTTTTTTACGACGGTTCTTTTTATGATACATATTATCCTCAAGTGATTCAATTTGACATCAACTCACAACAGACTAATTTGTCCGCTTCTAACTTCCTAACCTATTAAAGAGAATTTAAATAAAATTCGTCCAAAACTTGAAAATCGACATGAATATAGTTGCAGCATTTCAAATCAAGTATAATACCCAATACATAGTCATCAACCCGTTGGAAACCTGGAAATTGTCCAAATTATAAGGTTATTGGGGTTTAGACTAGCTAACCTATAACTTCAAGGGCCCTTCAGCCCGGGACTTACTACTACCTCAACGAACCAGTCTTTCCTTAGCTAGCTCGCATTTCTATATTGTGCTATGCATCTGGCAAAGATTTAACAGAAGTTTTAAGCTTCATTCATTCTATAAGTTCTAGCCATAGTCATTGTGTCTTTACTTCTGGCTAGAACTTTTCCCTCAAAGCAATGGCATATGCCAGTAGCTGGGCAGATTACTGAAAGGTTGTTTTGTTTTCGAACTATTCTTTGAGAATGATGATAAAATGGTCGTTTGGCAATTCGTCGCCTTGTGTGAATATCTTTTTGGTAACAAAAGTTCCGATGACATTGTTACAAACCTTGACGGAACTATAAGCATTATCCATTTTCTGAGTTATGAACAACTGGTATGGTCATTCTTGACTTTTAATCGTGAAGTATCGACTTGAAACTTCTGCCACCTTCCGTCGTGTTGACCAAAAAGTACCGATTATGACATAAGAAATGGTTTCAGAAGTCTCCAAAGATTGTTAGAGAAGCTTCTATCGACAGCGAGCGTTAGGAAAACGTATCCCTCTGCATTTGGTCATCCCGTGCAGATTTGTTAGTATTATCCACACATAGCTCTCCATCCCCTCTAGATTCCTCTTCGCTGGTTTGCATAAAAAAAAGTTCTGTTCAAGAATGAATGTGTGAATGTGAACATGGCTAACATTTTGCTCAATTTTCGAGCTTCGATTATGCAGTCAATTAACTAAAAAAAGTTGGGCAACTAGTTTCATTGTTTCAACTAGTTTCATTGTACTTTTGAACAGGTTGGGACTCGTCTTGTAAAAAATCCAATGCTATTCATATGGCTTGCTTAAGGTCTAGTTAAAAACCTTCTGTTCTTGGTTCTTCTCTTTAAAGGTTGTCCAGCGAATATAACTGATATACCGTATTGAAAGAAAAAATGGAAATGGCAGCAAATTAATGGCATTTTCTTATAGGGCCCCAGGTTACCTTCCCCATTTTCACCTTTCAGCGCTTGATTAGAGGGGTCGCCAAGGAACTCGTGACTTAATACTGTCTGGTTGTAAGCAATCTCCACTCTATCCTTTTAAGATTTTTGTGTACATTTTTTGAAGTGATCACAATTCAAACGAAAATATGGAGACGCCATTGTAGCCTGAATATGGTATATCGCTCTTTGGGATGGTTTGCATTCTGGAGGCATAATTGAATGCTAGCGCATCATGTCATGCAGCTCTTTAAGCCAAATTTTATTGGGATTGAAATTTGGTGAATAAATTATATCAAGAAATAGATCTATCAATTGACCGCCTATGGCCTTATCTCGACTCTTTTGGACAACTCAAGTTACTCGTGAATGGTGATACTCCAGCTAGAAACGACAATTTAGAAGTGTTGCGAATTTGGACCGAAAGGGTGGCCGTATTTGATTTCGAAAAATAATAATGGTCATTTGTGGTCGTCTCGGAAATTTTTTTTGGCAATGATAATTTGCAAGTTCGACCTTTGGTAACGTTAGTGTACCCAAAAAAAAGTTGTCAGTTTAATTTGCCAATGGCACGATATTGTGGTAGACAATCTTGGAAATAATTAATTACAGTGAGACCTGTCGGATTTGGTTTCAAAAATAAAATGTTGAAAGCACCGGTTACTTTCAAAGATACTTATCGTCCCAATCACATTATGTTTGTTTTTTTTCTGATAAAAAACGATTTCAAGGTACTTTGAATGCCCGCTGATATCCAACGCAGAGAAAAAAAGAGGTTTCTTTGACTACAGATACGAAACGGCCTACAAAACACATAAGAATTAGTTCAAACTTTGAAGATATGGCAGCACCAAATATAAATATAAAGCTGCCGAAGAGTATACATTTTGGAACAATCTTTGAACATAACGACCAAGGAGTCAATAACTTCGCTGTATAATCAAAAATACGGCGAAGGATTTGTATACCAGAAACTGCTGATGCTTGTAGTAATAAATTCAATAGTCTGATTCATTGAGATAGTATGTACCAATTAACTTCTAGAGCCGGAAGAGCGAGATAGTTACTGCATTTGTAACGCATCATGGACTTCGAACAACGCGTCAACACGTCGAACGACGTCATTAAGTCTGAATTGTGAGGGCATAATGTTCCATGGGGGTACGACTGTGAACTCCGAATATTAAAAGAGCTTACCAAGAGACGATATACAGAAAAAGAGTCCAGAAAAATAGGAAAAAGTCTTCCTTCTTCATCGCTTTTGATTCGGGACTTCTTGGCAACGGATTTAGTCCCGTGCGATTTCTGGCCAGACCAGCCATCTTTCCCGATATTGAAAATATCACGTCTGCCCAGCTGGAGGCCCTTCCACAAAAATTTCAATCATAGAATCAACGTTGTGATGAATGCATCAAATATGATCGTATACAGGCTTAGATATCGCGCCATTTTACCTGCTTAAGAACAGGCTCAAAAACGTACTAAATATATTATTATTTTTTTTTTATTTTTGCATCTTTTAAAGGTTCCGTTCCTCAAAAGGAAAAACCGAACCATTTTAAAATCACTTCGTCGTCCGTCTGTCGATCGCAACCCTTTTTTTTTACCAAATATTTATGACTGCGGTCCCTTAAATCTGTAAAATTATGCTTCTAAATTGACGCAGTCAAAAAAATACGTCTGCTTATGCCGCATATTTTTCTACTCACAAGGAAATCGAAACCTTAAGTACACAACACACTAACAAAAGTGGGGAGACTCGCTTTCCATGATGGACAAACTATCATATTTACGTACCTACAAAATTGTGCGGAACCTTCGTTGCGCTAGTCCGACTTGCACTTGGCCGAGTTTTAAAGTTACTTGAGGTTTTCAAAAAAAATAAAATAAATATATTTAATAATTTTATTAAGGTTCAGGATATTATAAATTAAATATCGGGACTATCCACTTGGAATATTACTTTTTATCATCATGCCAATTCTGATGCTTCGGCTTCTCATCTGGATGCTCCTTCGTTATGTGTATATTAAGGGTATGATCTTGAGGCGGATGTGGACCCTGCTGCAACAAAATAAATAAACATTTAACAAAATTTTCAAAGTTCATTATCTTGTTCTGTTTACCTGATGTGGATAAGGATATGGAGGTGGTGGTGGTGGTGGAGGAGGTGGGGGCGGAGGATACGGGTATGGTGGAGCGAGAAGCCTTGCCTTTTTCGCCAGTAAGGAATGCAAAAGACTAGAAGCTAACCCAAAAGGTGAAGGATATGGAGCAAAGGAAGGTGGCGCAAAAGCTGGATACGATGGATAACACGGTGCAGGTGCTAGAACTAGCACTGGCGAAGGATAAAATGGTGAAGGACCAAAGGGGTATGGCGACGGATAAGGAAATGCAGGAGGAAACGGCGAAGGCAGTGGAACCAATGATCCAGGCAAAACGCCAGACAAACCCAATCCACTGGCCTGCCAATGTAATCCAATTAGAACAAAAAGAACGAGCTGCAATAAATTTCGACTTGATTTAAAACAAATAAGAATGTGAATTTTAGGTTCACCAACAAATAGCTGCAGCAGTGGTGATCGCATGATGCAACTGGAATCTGTACTGAGGATGTAACCAGCCTCTTCTTGGGGTTTTATAATAAAGAAGAGCTTCTATAATGTCAACTTTTCACTTGAAAAAAACATGTACAAGCATATAATGTGCAATCAGTGTAATAATTACTTCGAGGAAAGTGAAACCGTCCCTTTCTTGACATCTCTGGAGTACGTTTTTTTTTTTTGTAGTAATGAAGAAATATTTTACTGAGTATCTGAAGATCATTACATTTTAATTTTAACTTCCAGTGTCAGGGTATGACTTGCTGGTATTCATACACAGTCAGGCGCCAACATCAGCGGAAGTGGCCATTTTCAAGTTCAATTGCACACTTATTTTTTATTCAAATATAAATATGTTTTTAACTTTGAAAGAAAAAGGGTTTCATTTGCTAGTCATTATGAGTAAAGGTATCTTAATTTTCTGCACCCTATCTCTGTACTGAACGGATCGCCTTGTTGAAGAATTATAATCATACAAGCAGCGTACCCGACAAAAGTTCTTCTGTCCGATCGTTTGATTGAGCACACGTTTTTACGATGTTGGAATTTTCGATAAACTATTTAGTCAATGACACAATTATTCGAACAACTTAAGACTTCTGTTTTTGAAAGCTTTTTCAATTCTTTATCTCCCGTTTATATTTGATCAGGTAACCAAGCATAAGATAGAAAGTGACACCATTTTTTACAGACGTAAATATCACAAGGATACAAAATTCAGACAGGAGTTTGCCGTGGCGAAGATAGACAAATCGCAGTAGAATCGCAGGCGATACTGAGAATCTGGATGAAATATTACTGCAGATTGTCCTTCAGCGATGAAAACTTCAATACCGCCGTCAGGCAGAATGTTCCATTCAATCAGGACGATAATAGATGACAATTACGTCCCGCCCGACCTAGTCAAGTTTTCAAATTTATTTCAAAATAAACATGTCCCCATTTTTTCTTTCTAAAAATCAGCTTAAAATTCAGAGATGTGTTAAAAGATCCCACAGAAAGTACAGCAATGCAATCATAGTGGTTTCTCAACTTTCAAGCAGATCGCTTTTGAATAAGATATAGCATTGGTCCAAGTACACTGCCTTGTAACGGGTCCGCCATCTAACGTTTTTTTTTTTCAACTAGTGTTTATTTCGTGAATGGAAACACTTAGCTCATGTCTGATTTGACAGATAATTAGTTTTATCCTTCCGCTGAACGAATATGGCTGTGTAAACGCTTGAACAACGCTGGGAAATATTGCGACATTACTTTGAAAATCATGGTAATGTTGCAGAATGTGTGCGAAAATTGCGTACGGATTTTGGAAGAAGAGAAGCACCGTCAGTTCCGTATGTTCGTTATCTTGTGAAAAAAGTGAAAGAAACTGGCATCCCCATCGATAAACCAAAGCGTGAAAAGCCAAAAACAGTGCGTATACCCGAGAATATTGCTGCTGTGGCAGAAAGTGTTCGTGAAGCGCCATCAACATCAATTCACCGTTGTTCTCAACAATTGAACATTTCGGAGATATCGTTGAGACAAAGTCCAATTGGTTCAGGAGTTGAAGCCAACTGACCATCCAATGCGTTTTTCGCTTCGCTAAGTGGGCTTGCGATCGACTTACAGAAAATGCCGATTTTGCCAAAAAAAAATCATCTTTTCAGATGAAGCTCATTTTGATCTTGGCGGGTATGTAAACAAGCAAAATTGTCGCATTTGGGACACAGAAAACCCGCACGCATACATTGAAAAGCCGATGCAACCAAAACGAGTCACTGTTTGGTGCGGATTTTGGTCCAGAGGCATAATTGGGCCATTTTTCTTCGAAAATGAGCAAGGAGTGGCCGTTTCAGTCAATGGCGATCGTTTTCGGGCCATGTTGAACGAATTTTCGTTCACAAAAATTGAAGAGGAGAATATTGGCAACATTTGGTTTCAACAGGACGGCGCTACGTGCAACACAGCCGAAGCTACACTCGATGTTTTGCGCCCTGTTTTTGAAGATCGCATTATCAGCCGCAGAGCTGATGTCGTTTGGCCACCTCGGAGCTGCAATTTTACACCTTTGGACTATTATTTGTGGAGTGCTACTGCATGGCCAGCCGAGGCAGCCATTTGAATGAAATTATTTTCCATTATTAACCGGAAGGATTGTACTTTCAAATAAAAAAAGAAATTTGAGAAAATATTCAGCAGTTTTTTTTTATAGCATTTTCAAAAAAAAAAGTTATTTGGCGGACCCTTTAGTACACCAGCTTTATTTTGTCTTAATGTTGAGTACTCTGACTCATGTTGGGCTCTAAAGAATCGATTTGATATAATTGATTCCAGAATTTTCGAAAACTGTTTCCGCAGTTGCTTTTGCAATTTGTGAATCAGTCCCTTGTGCCAGACTTTATTAATAACTTCTGCTATATGCAGAAATATTGTAAAGCTACTGAGGCATGATAATCGTTACGTAAATAAATTAAGAATTTGGACTTAACCGGGCTAAAGTCCCAACAAGATGGAGCTACCTAGCTGCGACACCTAGCTGCGATTTGACCGGTGCCTTACAAAGAATCTTGAGACGATTCAGGCATTGAAAAAAACAAATTGGTCAAGATTTTTGCGAACAGAGGCCGAAACCATCGAAAGAGGATGACAGGATGACCCGCTGCCGGGCCAGCCGATGCTGTCATGTTTACGAAATAATATTCATAATAAATCAGCGGCAATTTTAAAGAGCATAAATCTCAAAAAAAAAAATTAAACAATGTCTTTTTAATAGCCATTTTTAAAAAATAAACTGACAGATGGCTCACCCTTTATGTTATGTATTTGTGTCAAACGGCTGAGTGGGTACTGTGTCGTAAAGTCTTACATTAGTTCAAGTGTTAGAACCCTAGAAGTATGTACCTAAGACGGTAAGTAGGGGCCCCAATTATTGCGTGCGAACGGCAATCCTGTGAGAGTACAAGTGCCATATTTTTATTGGCAGTCACGGCCAGCAATGTTCCTCTTTTAAAAGCCTTGACTTGTGATATTTAACATCGTTTAACAAACTCCTTAAGCTCGAGAGGTTTCTTTTCATTTTATGTGAAAGCAAGGTTAAAAATGTAATTATGAAAAGGATATGGATGCTTATAATAGGACTACCGGTTGAAAATGTTTTTTCAAAAATCAATAGGAAAAATAGATATAAATTCAATATTCAAAGTATTGCCCATCGCTAGCCACACATTTTTCCCATTTTTCTGGCAATTCATAGATACCCGTTCTGAAAAATTCGACCGGTTTGGCCACGAATCGATCTATTTTTTGACATCATCGAAATGACGGAAGTGCATCGATCGGAAGAGATAGTAATCGGATGGCGCAAGGTCTGGACTATACGGCGGGTGGGGTAGGACGTCCCATTTGAGCGTTTCAAGGTAAGTTTTGAAGAGCATTGTCATGTTGCAAAATAACTATCGTGTCTTGCGATCGTTTCCGGCCGTTTTTCGTTCAGTGCTCGGCTCAAACGCATCAATTGTCGTCGGTAGACCTCGCCTGTGATTGTTTCATTCGGCTTTAGCAGCTCATAATACACAACACTCTTCTGGTCCCACCAAATGCACAGCATAACCTTCAGTCCATGAATATTCTGAACGGCCGTCGATGTTGAGGCATGTCCGTGGTATCCATACGTTGCCCGACGTTTTGGATTATCGTAATGTGCCCATTTTTCATCACCAGTGACGATTCGATGCAAAAAAGACTTCTTTTTGTGACGTTCAAGCAGCATTTCGGACATGCAAAATCGGCGTTCGACGTCTCGTGGCTTCAATTCATACGGCACCCAATGTCCTACTTTTCGGATCATTCCCATTGCTTTCAAACGATCGGAAATGGTTTACTGAGCGACGCCAAGTGATTTTGCAAGTTCTTCTTGCGTTTGTGACGGATCTTGATCGAGCAATGCCTCCAATTCATGGTCTTCAAACTTTTTCACCTGGCCGGGGCGTTCTTTGTCTTCGGTGTCGAAATCAACATCTTTGAACCGCTTAAACCACCGCTGACACATTCTAACGTCTATAGTTTAGCCCGGGTAAGCTTCGGTAAGCAATTGATGCGCTTCGGTTGATTTTTTCTTTAAATGAAAGAAGCATATTAAAACTTCCCGCAAATGTTGTTTTGATGGCACGAATGTAGACATTTTACGGCTTTACAAAAACTTGTGTCTTTTCATTTGACCAATAACGTAGACTGAAATAATTAGACAATGACATGAAGTTTCTGATGTGACAGCTGTCATGGTCAAAATTCACCTCAGAGTAATAGATATGAAGTTGTCTGCAATAACGACATTTTCAACCGGTAGTCCTATTATATCACAGAAAAACGAAGTATTTTCTATTTGAGAAAAAGGGTTTCAAAGAAACAAAGTAAGTGGAAAACAAGAACTTACACTTACAAAATAAGTGCTAGAACCATTGGCACCACAGTTAAAATAATCGATCCAAACTGAATACACCTCCAGGACAGACTTCTGGAAAATCTAATACAAAAAATTCATTTTGCATAACAACGCCTAGAGAACATCACGACATCGCAATCATTACAATCGATTTTAAATTATCTCCCAGACGTGATTGTAATTCACGGTACCTACTTTAAATAGTCCTTCTCTCTCGCGAACTCACGTCTCAGTCTTCTCCTTTAAGGACACTCCAAGGCATAATATAAATAAATCAAATGTTTGTTTCTCTTTTATTACTCATGCAGCAACTGCACTCTTCGTTCGGCCAATATAGAGGGCGGTTCAAAACATTCGTCACCAATCCTTTGATGCGAAAAAAGGATACTGCTTGTCACCTTAAGGAAAGCAAACAAAGAAATCCTCGAAAAATTATTTGTGCAAGACAAAGCTTGCCTCTAGCTTCTAAAGTTTTCCTTAAAGGCGCATGCGTTTCGCAGCATTTAGGAATGGCACTGCAAGTAGAAAGTCTCATGCACACATCGATGCAATGCACAAAGGAAAAGGACTTTCCCTTAAAGAGGTTGGTTTTAGTTTTCGAAACGAGCTCCGCCAGTTGCACATAATGTGTCCTCCTTTGCATCCTTGTCGCACTGAATAGATGGGGTATTCCACTCCACGCTACCGAGTCAGCTGATACTCTTGTATGTATGTACATATATCGAGCTTTATTTCTATATTTGGGAATGCAACTAAAAGCTAGGTCGGCATTTGGTTGGTCCTTACTTCTATGTACACTTGGTCCTTATATAAACATTTGGTTGGTGGAGAATAACGAATAGAAATCCGTCCAGGAGTGCAGTGTGCCAATGCTCGACGAAATGGATGGAAATGTGAGAAGAAGAACCTAAGTTTTGAAATTCTCGTGGTGGTAGTGTTAACCTTTTTTGTTTGCAAAAGTGAAGAGAATAAAATGGCTGCCTTTTGGCAAAAAGAAATTCTCTAATTAAATGGATAGAAGTAATTGCAGGTGGCTGGAGTGGTGGAGTATGTAATGGAATAAAAAAAAGTGCGAGCTTAGTTTTTGTTTTTAGCGTAACTTTCATTTCTTCGATTAGAAAAAATAATTTATGTCGTGTCAAGCATGCAAATTAGTACAGTCCCGTCGCGGCTTAATTGAATGTTCAACAATTTGAATGGATCTTTCTTAATCCGAAACCATAATTAACATCCGCGTGCAACTCAGCACAAATCGATCATTGAAGCGGTTGGGGAGACCAAGCTTCCTGGCATCCGTGGTTACCAGGTTGGTCTTTGAAATAGAAATTTGATTCTTCCTTGTTTCGTGAACCTGACGGAGATTTTCAGTTTTTTTTTCTTTCATCCAACATCCGGCTCCATATGGAAGAACTGGCAGGATGAGTGTTTTTTGGAGAAATGATTTCGAACCTTCAAAGTATGATTTTTGATTCTAGATCTATGACTAGCGATAGCCCAACATATGGTCAGACTCAAAAAAGATAATGTCTTCCTTGTTGACATACTACTGTGTCCAAAAAATAAGGTGACATATGAATTTAAACTGCGCGCGTCGAAGGATTTGGAAATTTTTCTTTCTTTTAAGGTTGGTAGTACTGTCAGTGACATCTATGTTAAATTTCATGTCAAAATATATTCATAGTGTTTGAGATACGCGTCGTTTTGTGAGCTGCTAAAAGTGAGTTTTTCGTTTTTTGCGATGTCGAAATTTATTGAGCAAAGAATTTGCATTAAATTTTGTTTGCGGAATCAATTTTCTGCTGCGGATACGTTGAGAATGGTGCAGAAAGCCTTTGATGATGAGGCTATGTCTAAAAAAAATTTTTACAAGTGGTATAGTGATTTCCAAGCCGGCCGTGAAAGTGTCGAAGACGAAGAGCGTTCTGGGCGACCATCAACCTCAACCGATGAAGCTCACGTCCAACAAATCAAAGATTTGGTGTTGAAAAACCATCGATTAACGATAAGAGACCTTGCTGATGAAGTTGGCTTATCGAAAGGCTCGGTCAATACCATTTTGAAGGATGCTTTGGGCCTCAAGCGCGTCAAATCTCGACTGGTACCGAAAACATTGAATTTTTGGGAAAAAAGGCGTCGCGTTGAAGTGTGTGAAACAATGCTTTCCGACTACCAGGATGTCATGAAACGCATTATAACTGGCGATGAGACTTGGATCTATGCTTACGACCCCGAAACAACCGATCAATCGAGCGAATATCGTTTCAAAGGAGAGCCGAGACCAAAAAAACCGCGCCAAAGTCGCTCAAAAATCAAGGTCAAGTTGACTGTTATCTTCGATTATCGTGGTGTTGTGCTTTATGAATTCCTTCCAACCGGCCAAACAGTCAACAAGGAATATTATTTGAACGTTATGCGTCGTTTGCGTAACGCTATCCGCCTAAAAAGGCCGGAATTGTGGAAAGACAATTCTTGGTTTTTACACCACGATAATGCACCATCCCATACCGCACTCGTAATTCGTGATCATTTCGCCAAAAACTCAACCCATATCGTTCCGCAACCACCGTATTCACCTGATCTGCGCCGTGCGACTTCTGGCTGTTCAACAAGCTCAAAAGACCGCTCCGGGGACACCGTTTTGATACGATAGAGGAGATTCAAGCCGCAGCGAAGACGGAACTGAAGGCCATCCCGGAAAGTGACTACAACCAGTTTTTCAAAGATTGGAAAATCCGTTGGTATAAGTGCATCGGGAGGGGATTACTTTGAAGGGGATGAAATTGATTTGGAAGAATAAATAAAGAATTTTCAAAATAAATACAATGTCACCTTATTTTTTGGACACAGTAGTATGATCGTCCTAAATTTCGACTTTGAAGTCGAATGTTGGTTTTGAATATTGCCTCGAAAATCGTTGGTTTTTTTTGCAGTATTTGGGACAGTGTGATAATTTGGTCTTTGGCCGATTTGTCGGGCCGGAGGCCGCAGAATGGAAATTGGTCGATTTGTATTTCGCAAAGTTTAAATTCCAGTATTCAGGCGGGCAAAGCTGGTCAGTTGCATGCTCCGCCGCAATTTGAAGACTATCTGAATCCACAGCTTTGATGCTTGAATGCTTTTTTATAACCACACGAACTTCTTCTACAGTGGGACGGTGAACTTCGTCATCGACTAGAGTTGAATTTTCTCCATACTCTTTCACTCTATCTTGTTCATCATCGTTTACCAGCTGCCGAAAGTTGCTTCATAACATCCACAATACCCTGCAAGATTGCGTTCACAACCCCAGAGAGCCTGTATGCCTGTTTGATAGCAAGAGGGAAGTGGGGCATAGAAAAGTCCAAATGTTTTGGATAACGTTTACATCCGGTGAATAGAGCGGCTTCAACAAAAGTTCCATGTTTTCTGAGTGAATCTTTCTTTTAAAAGCAATCATGGAAGTATAGATGGATAAATTTTCTTGTTGGAAAGTCCAAGGTTGAGTTAAATTTGTAGATATTTCCGTTCATTGCTGATGAAATAAACTCCAATTCGAGTGTGCCATAGAAGATGATAACTTCCAACAAAATGAAACATGATGTTCGGCTGACTTCGTTTTTCTGCCCCAAACGACACATTGCTACTCATGTACTTGCTTCAGAGTAAGTTTCTCTTTAATTTTCAACACTAGAAAGTACCTTTTTCATACGTCTTTTAACTTTCACTTCGCCGGCTTATACCAGCGAACTGCAGAATTAACCGCTTTATTCGGTATGTTTTTGTTCCGATTCGTTCCTATAGTTTCGGGGATGCGCAACTTGAGAATCCAACATTTTTCAAAAGCCCCTATTTCACCATTTTTTATCGCAGTCAACGTCTTTCCTAAACCCTTTTGGGTTTCAAATTAAAGAAAGGGAATCGTTTTAAACACTTTTTTCAAATATTTCTTTGAAAAAAATCCTCTAAGTAAACTCCTGCCATCCAAGTGGTGCAACTTTCGTTTTTCAAAAGTTCAATATTTGATTTTAGGAAATGCCGACGGGCTTTTCTAAAAGGCCCTTAAAATCCATACGATTATTTTGGGAAAAGAGCAGTCCGTATCTTCTTATAAGTAGTAAATGTTTCCATGAGAAAAATGCAACATGTCGGGAATCGGTCGTGAAAATTGAGGCCTCAATAATACAGCCAAAGGCCATATTGTTGAAGCTTCATCTGTCAAATTGGCTATCATTTATTCAGTCTGCTTTGCCAATGCACTATGGACGGATATAGCGTTCAACAACACGTGTATATAATAAAATTGTTTTATCGAAATGGGTGTTCTGTTCGGGCAACGTTCCGGGTGCTTCGCCCATTAAATCGTGCTAAGAGGACAATTCGCAGTGTGATGGATAAATTTTAGTCCTCTGGTTCGGTAGACGGTCAGCGAAAATACTTCCATCGGCGAAACGCAAGATCTACCCAAAAAAAAAGATCGCCGCTGTCCGAGGCATTCCATTTCGAGTCGCTCACAAGAACTCGACCTTTCGCAGACCACAACATGGCAAATTTTGCATCATGGTTTGGGCCTGCAACCGTGCAAAAGAGAGTACGTCAACAAGCAAAATTGTAGAGTTCGGGATGATATCAATCCACATAAGATCAAGAGCGTTCACTGCATCCTGAAAAAGTCACTGGTTGGTGTAGATTTTGGACCGTCGGCGTCATCGGTCGATATTTCTTTGAGAAAAACGTTGGCCTTGCCATCACCGTCAGTGGCGAGCGCTATAAGTCGATGATTACCAACTTCTCTTGGCCTGATTTGGATCATATGGATACAAATGACATGCGGTTTCAACAGAATGTAGCTACGTGTCACAAAGCTCACACCACATTGGAAATTCTGCACGAGCGATTCACCTCTTACGAGGAGGTGATGTAAACTGGCCACCGTGATCGTGTGATTTGAACCCTTTAGACCATTTCTTGTATGGTTTTCTGAAGTTGCAGGTCTATGCGAATAAGCCACAAACCAAAGCGGCTCTCAAAGCCAACAAAACCTATATCATCGGTCAAATTCAACCTGATTTATACGCCAGACTCATGGTTAATTTGACGTTTCGGATGTTCGCCACCCAGAGAAGACCCGGCGGACATTTGAACCATGTTAAATTCCAAACATAATGCATCGATAGGTCTTTCAAACGAATAAAAAATTACGATGATATCCCACACACACTTTCTTTTATTTAAATTTAAAGCGCTTAATAAAGTCAAACATTATTCAACCTTCAAATAAAACCAATATTTTGGACGACAACAACTATTATCTGTGTCCTCGATCGATCTCCGTCTGCCAGTGTTATAGTACCCTTCTACAACAGCTTCTATGAGCCTCCAATAGGAATTTAAGAGGATAACTTCTTTTTTATAGAAAGCAAATAAACATGCCCGTAAACTCGTATCCGTATAAGGCGTAACTTGGTATTCACAGGTATTTTTTTAAGGGGTTATTACTACCCTTATAATGCATTAAGAACATGGCGAGCAAAATAATTACGAGAAGTTGATTGTAAAGTGATTTAAAACCCAGAGAGATTTTTTTGGAGTCCGATAAGGACGAAGAATTTTGTATCGACACACATGCTTTCGAACGTACAATTCACAGTTTTTTATTCGCAATCTTTGCATAACTCTGCTGTCAATGTTATATCCGTAAAGCAGAGCTAATGACAGATCATCTAAGGATACATTAACTATTATTTTTGACGACGCGAGCTTGGAACTTCCGCTTACAAAAAAAAAACTATTTGTTTTAATTTGTCTAGCACAACACAGCTTAAAATATTGTAGATAAATTTTTAATATCTAAATCGAATGATAAGAAAATTCTCCATTAAAAATAATCACATATTTATTCAATATTTTTAGAGCAATAGTCTATCTGAATCGCTTCTGTGCTCATCAGGAAGCTCAATAATTGCCATAAAAGCAACCAAAGAAGGTCCTCGCAAGATACTCATTGTGTCATCTAAGGGGAATCAAATTAATTTTCGAGATGCCATGACTGGACTCCTTCTAAGGTCCCTTGATGTTCCGAATAACTTGCATATATACAGCATTCTTCTAGATGACGGTTGCGTCTTTTGCGGGACTCAGCGCAATGAAATCTATCAATACAACTTTACTGTAAGTAATAAACAATTCAAATAAGGAATAATTATTATAATAAATTTTTATTTAGACCGGCGGTAGGCTTGCAATATTTAATTGTGGCAATGGTGCTGTATCCATGAAATTGTATAAGGATAAGTACATTTTTGTTGGGTGCTACGATGGTTTTGTTTATGTTTTGGACAAAACTACAGGATGCCAAATTGGACGCTTTCCAGGTTCTGGCAAAATGATTCTAGCACTTGATATCGCTGGCGATAAAGTTAGTAACAACAATTTGAACATAACAAATAAACTTCTTAACACTTAAATAATTTTTTGTCTTTTTTTAGCTCATCACATCGGCTAAGGATAATACAATGCAAATAATTGATATACCGAAGTATATTGTTATCAAGGAAAAGACTTAGAGTTTAAGCGCCAAAAAATATTGTATTCTTTTTAAGTCAAAATAGAGTACTTACTTATATTTTGCAGAATGCATTTAAGTTTAAATAAAATTCATTATTTTTAGCAATACAATTGAAAAAAAAATTGTTTCATTTTGAAGTAAGCTTCCAGCTTTAAATCCGACAAAAGACATCAACGATTTTTCGAGTCGATATATCGACGATGTATCGACGCAATACATTTTAGGTTCAACCTTTTCCATTGATCTACAAACGTCGTCAATGAATTGGTTGATATAAAACTCTAGAGCTTCAGGGAACCAGGGAAAATCCACTCTGTTTAAATTTTTACCTAGGAAAAATTGGCTATCTTTAGAAAAGATAGCATTGAATTGCGGGCTTTGGAATTCCATACTTCCTTATCGGGCCAACGATCATGGAACAATCAGGCTCAGAAAACAATGCTTTTCGGTCATAATGGTAATAAGCAAACTGCTTCCAGTTGGTAGGAACAAGCTTTCTAGCGTCCCCGACTGCTTGATCCTTGAACCGGAGATTCGGCGTTCTCGTTCTTCCTGAACCTGTTGGCTTGAATTCGAAGAGTCTCTTTCTACAATCCTTAACAGTTCGTCGAGTTCGCGGTTATGCTTTCTCCTCCATTCGTCCTCTTCGCAGATAGAACCAAATAGGACGAAAGATTTTTCTTTCTCAGCTGCTTTACTTATCGAACAGCATTTGGCTCCATAAAGCAAAACTGGCAAAAGCAGTGGTTTGCAGAGCAGCAGTAGGCTTGGAAATTTCAGGCCCACGAAACTTGTCGCCGACTGCAGTAATCGAATAAATAGAAGCTTACCTATTTGAACAGGCAAGTTGAACTATCAGCTAAAACCAAGGGTTCTGGGTCACTTCGGCGATACTAGAAAGACCGTGAGCAGGAAGTCATTCAATCAAATGATTAGCGCCGATGAAAAAAATCACAGAATCCCTGTCAGCATGAAAACTGGTCAAAACAAACACAAAATATTGAACGAACTAAGTTGAGCGAAATCATCTTACTTGAGTACCACAACGAGAGGGCAGACAAACTAGCCAAAAAAAAGAAGCAGAGAATAGAGATCAGAAATCGTCCACAGACGTTATCCCTCTGACAGTAAGGACAATAAACTGTTTATCATACAGAAATGTATTTTTTTATAGGAGTTATGAATACCCTTATAATGATAGCAAATAACGAAGGTAGATTCGATCGAGTAATAAATAGAATCATATTTGTGGAGCCTCCTGAAATTATAATTAGCAGGAAATTTTGAGGCTGATGAACGAATCCACAGACTTGACTTTACGACCGAAATCGGGCTTCAAGGAGATCTGAAGAGTTTTCACGAGTCAAGCAATTTTTCTGAAAAGGTGATTAAACACTGAGTAAGAGGGCACGAAACATTGCTGGTCGATTGACTTCCTAATAACTTTATTTCCTGAGTTTCATCGCTCAATTTTGAACTTTTCGAGCAGGCACAGGCCATTAGATCACCGGCGCAAACATGTGAGTTATGTCAGAGTAGTCATGGCAAAGTAATTTTTACACTATTTAAGGTTGTAAATGATGCACATTCTGAAAACAAGGTCTTTCGGTTTCAGAGATGCAAAAGGCATGCATTGATGGTGGCATCGAGTTTCTATTATGCCTTAGTTACGCAGAAACCATTTTTTGGAAGCAGCATAAAATTGCACTGTCTCCTTGGAACATCATGAAAATTTGGTGCAAATATTGGACATTAAACATACGCTGTTTAACTTCCGAGACTGAAGACAGTTGGACTACTGTCATCAGCGAAAAAGAGAGTTGCAGATAAAATACCAAACCAGCATTAATGCTGAATTTGCAGATTTCAAACAATTCAAAACATTTATTATTTATCGGCCCAAAAGATGTCACCTACCTACGATAATCTTTCATTTACCTGAAAGACACTTAGTGAGTATTTAGTTCCAATTTCCGGTGAGATATACCATCAAATCACAAGAAGATATTTGCTACAAAAACCATACTGCCGGTCATAGAGAAATTTTCGAGATTCCTTTCCATGGCCATAGAGAGAAGGGGACACTTAAGGGTTATTTTGAGGGTGAAAAAGATTCAACAATTTTAGGGACAGCATGGACAAAAATCTGCTTTCCAACTACTACGGAAGAGATCAGGAGAGTAGGACACCCCTCTCTTCTGAAGAATGATGGAAGTTACTGGTGTGGGCATGCCAGCAAATTCCCTGTTGGCACACAACTGACAGCTAGAATCGGAGTCATCGGAAACCAGACTTGAAGGAGAACAGTGTTACTGACCATACCCACGAAATGAGTTAAAGCTCCTTAAGAAATTGTTAACGCCGTTCCAATTGGATTCCTCATATTGTCACATTAATAAATTAAATTGTTTAGATGGAACATGGATACTTCCATGGCTTTAGATATGATTCCGAATATTCTAGGTCAAAAATATATTTTTAAAAGTTTTTTGTTTTCATTTGAGGTTAAATATGAACGAAAATTGTTTGCTTATAGATGGGTAAAATTGTCTCTCTTTTGAAAGATGAAAATTTTTAAGGTTCCGTGCCTCAAAAGGAAAAACGGAACCCTTATAAGATCACTTTGTTGTCCGGCTGTCTGTCACCACAGTTTGTATCAAGAACGCGTGAAGGTATCAAGTAAAAAAATCAAGCTTCTAAGTCGACGCAGCTAAAATATACAGCTGTTTTTATCGCATATTTTGACACTTAAAAGGGGAATCAAAAGTTGATGTAATTTTTTTTGAAATTTTTACTATGCATTTTATTCTTCTTCTGCAGTTCTTCTTCTTTAGTCTTTGCAGAAATACATATTGAAATTTCACTTTAAAAACATAAAATACATTAAGTTCACAGTGTCATGTAATAGATGTTCAGATATACTACACACATTTTAACTTTTTCATTTTCTTTTCACATCAGGACAAAGAAGTCATTGTCACATCATATTTCCGGCGTCCATAAGCGTCCCAGTATCTAGAGATATAGTATCAGTTTTCTTGTCTTCTTGTAGTGCTGTGGATTTGCTGAGTTGGTATTTTGTACGTGTTGTCATCTTTGAACTGTGGAAAAATGTCAAGTCTATAGAGTTGGTCAATACTAACTAGTCTCATATCATTGTGTCCAGTCAAAGTTTTGATCAAGTTTTGATCGATGTATACATTTTTGGATCCTCAGATATAGCGATCCAAGCGCTCAAAGTTGCGGAGCTATTTCCCAAGCTAGAATGCCGTAACTTGTCGACTTATCCATAATATCACTGCCTTATGACTACTAGTGGACACAAGTAGCCCAAATGAAATAAAGCATACGCATACTGTCGGGGTTTTTTAATTAAAGCATGTGTTTGAATGCTTCATTATGGGTTATAGTTCATAATTATGCCAAGAAATTAATATGAGATGATATTGGAATATGAGATGGTCGAATACACATAACTTATGTTTTTTTAATTGATCAAAATACCACCAGACAGTAATTGCGATGAATTCAGTTTGAATTACTTTTGCAGCTGATTCAGTGCTATTAGGCCCTACGACAATGGCTGTTTCATCAGCTTATGCATATCCTATACTCTGATTAAGGACCGATTGTAGGTCATTTATATAAATAATGAAAATAAGAGGACCATGTTTTGAGCCCTGTAGGACACCATTGACAGTGTTTTCTGATTCGCTAAGGTTGTCTTCTATCTTCACTTTGTTATTTCTATTCGAAAATTCGGACAGAAAATTGATGACATACCAGCGTGTGTTAGCTGAAACGCATCGTGTTCAAAGAAAGCGTTTCGAGATGCTCGTTTGACCTTTGCCAGAAATTATTTAAGATGGAAGAAGCGTTGCAGAACTGATAACAACATGGAGGAGTTGGAGTCATGTTTTTGACAGGAATGTCATATCAAAATAAGACCAATAGTAGCGACGACTACCATAAGATCTTAGATGAAAAGATTGTGCATCATAACCACAAAATGTTGGTGAAAAATTCATCCTTCAATCCACACAGCCCAGAAGGTAAGAGTACTTCGAGCGTTTCAGTTCTTGACTGGACAGCATTGTCTCCAGAGATCAACATAAAAAAAAAAACATCTCAAATACGTAGGAGACCTAATTAAAAACTGAACTGACCATTAAAACTGAATGCGATAAAATGCTACGAAAATTGATGAAGAGACATTTTAAATTTTTTCCATCAAGTATTTTAATGGTTGTAAGTAATAGAGGGAAGAAGTACTCATTACTAAAAAAAAATCTTATAAAACTCCAAATTTTGTTTTTGTTTTAGAAAAACCCAATCATGTCTTAACCATTTGTCGCGGGTAATAAAGGTCAAATTGAAAAGTCCAAGAAAATTAAGGGAAAAAAATGTTAGAAATTGGCAATGACAACTTTACAGCAATATTTCCAGTTGACGTGGTAGAAAATTCACGAGTAACACCGAAATCAGAATGGGTACCTCAACCATTTGACGCGGAGTGTATAAAGATATTAAGGGTACTTCACACAAACAAAAACAGGACAACTCCTGGAGATTCGATTCCCGTGGTGGACTAACTATTTACATACCTTCAAGTTTTTACGGAACTTTGGTTGCGCCCTTGGCCAGTTTTTTTGTTTCAATCTTGATCCGCATTGAGAACTTATTGAAGTTTTGTGTCAAATAAATTGACGTTTAACTGCCAAAGAAATTCACGAAAGAAATATTCTGGCGTCAAAAGATTTACCACAGATGTATAATGTAAAAATCGATTAATTCTTAAAGAAGAAAATGTTAACACTTTTAACTGCAGTGTTCAAAATTACACAAAATTACCGGTTTGCTTTAACTCTGTATGGCCTCCGAGAAAAAAAAGCGCGAGAACTGTCATTCATCGAAATGCGAGAAAGTCTAGTTGTGCGCCGTTTGCTTTTTTTGAAGCGTTTTTTTTTTCTGTTTAACTGTCAAAAGGTTTTCAAAAGCCAGATTTGTTTTGTTTGTTTCTCAGCGTTTTTAATTTAACTATTTTTTGTTTTATGTCCAAAATAATTTTTGAATTAAATGTCATTTTTGCCAAAAAGAGTAAAAGATCTACCACCTCTAGAACCAGATTCCGAAGATGAGTTTAAAACACCACAAAAAGAGTAAGGCACTAAAAAATCAACCGACCAATAAACGAGTTAAAGGGTTTCTTTTAATTCCAGTGGCAAGGAGAATCAGGAAATCTTTAGATTGCCCCGTGGCGATGCGTTCGAGGTGCGTAGAATGTAAGTTTTGTTGGAAACGTTTTACCGTGAAGAATGATCATAAGTTGTTTTTAGACCAAAAAGAGTTTCCGAACTGCCACCTTTGGAATCTGATTCGGACGACGATGAAGCCAAGAATGATAAGTACTTAAGCGTGATCATGATATTTAGTAAAATAAGAATTATCCTATTTTCTCATAAGGCTAAACTGTGCTATCTTGAATGATTCATTCATAATCAGTCCCGCTAAAAGTGATCTTGATGATATTTCGCCGTCGAAAATAAGTAAATCAATGAAGGTGGCTCAATCAGCCGGAGATGATTCACTTCTGATATGTTTTAATAAAATGCAGCTGAACGGTAATGTATCAACAGTTGTAAAGGAGACTAAAAAAAGTCCACTTAAATCAGTTGAGATCAATCAAATGAAGGAAACGAATCAGCCGCAGAAACCACTTGAAGAACAGAACAAAGAAACGAACAATGTTCAAGCACCGATAACAGCACAACCGCTTGCAATGGATCTTGAAACACCTCTCAAAGTGACTGAGGCTCAGTTTGCAACACCTCAAATTCGTACATGGTCAGTTGCCAGAAGGCCTAAAGAAATCTGCTCCACTCGGTCTCAAAAGAATCGGACTGCTATTGCGAACGAGTTTCGATCGCAGAAGGTTCTATTTCAGACGCCAATGGCTGTGTCTCGAGCACCAATTTCATGTTTGGTCAACGATAGTATCACACTGTCCCTGTGCGATACTATAAATGAAAGTGGCACTCCAAACTTAACAGACCAAGCCACAGAATCAAAACCTCCGAGTAGAAGCAGCGCTGATATTAACTCCAAGAAATCACTTATTGGGGCATTCGGTGAGCAAAATGTAGAACAATCGCAGAGATCGAAGAAGAATATCATCGTGATCAACGGTTCGGAGTATGTGATTCAGGAGAAGCTAGGCTGTGGTGGCTCGAGCAGTGTTTATTTGGCTACTCAAAAGGAATCTGGAAAGGAGTGTGCTCTAAAAGTAAATCAGTTGGCCAATGTTCTCGAATAGTTAATAGAGTTGTTTTGATTTTTTTTTTTTTTCTTAGATAGTAGACCTGCAAGGAGATGCTGCCGTAGTTGAGGGTTATCTGAATGAAACTAAATTGCTGGCGAAACTGCAGGGCAATATTTCTGTGGTCACGCTTTACGAATAGTAAGCACACTAAACGATCTTTCCCCGATCAATTCTAAATAAAATGTTGATAATATTTGTTTGCAGTGAACTGCTCCCTAAGGAATCTAAGTTGTTCATGGTCATGGAGAAAGGTGACTCTGATTTGCACAAGATCCTTCAAACATACAAAACAAATCTACCTCTTTACCAACTGATGCACTTTTGGTATCAAATGCTCCAGTCCGTCAATTACATCCATCAGAATGGTAAGTAAACTTTTGTTAGACACATTGTTTTTGTAAGTAACAGTGATTCGGTTCCAGGAGTTATACATTCTGATTTAAAACCAGCAAACTTTTTGATGATCCACGGCAGGCTGAAGTTGATAGACTTTGGAATAGCAAGCAACATAGCCATTGACTCGACCAGTATTATCAAATTTTCTCAGGCTGGCACATTCAACTACATAAGCCCTGAGGCCCTGACCGATACGTCGACTGGTAACAGCCCAATGGGAAAATATCATCCTAAAATCAAAGTAAGTTTACTCGCTTTAAAAAACAAAAAAATCATTTCAAAAAAAGTTTGAGGGGAGCCTTTAGTTAAACAGGATAACACTGTAAAGCTGTTTCCACTCCGACAAAGCATTTCAGAAACATTTAAAAAACATATCATAAACAAAGAAACATTTTTTTAAATGCTTAGTTTTGTGAGGACGCTTAGAGAAGAATTTTTGAAATGAAATAAGCATTAGGAACAGAGATACAATTGAAAAGATTAATGGTTTAAAAACATGAGTTTGCAAGCATCGCTAACTAAATCGTTGTGCACTGGATTTTCTCCTCGTGGTTATATCTCATCTTTGCAGGCCATTTATGAGTGTTTCGCAAAATATGGAAACAGTACGGAATATGTTTTGTTTTAATGTATTTTAAACAAATCAAAGGGTGACATGAATCACCAGTGTCCAAAAATCAAAGAATCAATGCAACGTTCTTCAATACTTTTGCTCGTATTTTCTTTTCCAATACCATGACCAACCGAGTTCAAAATCCTCGCTTGACACCATTGCGAAATTTCTTTCACATAAAATGTCGATTTTGAGTTCTTCTGATAATTTCGAACCTTCGGAATTAGTTCTACTTTTAAAAATATTTTTTGGCCACTGTTTTTTTTTTTTTAATTCTGTTATTTGTATCATGATCATAAAACACGACGGTTTCCAATTCATCTTTAAGTACAGAACTGGATAGATGTAAAGGAAACAAAGAAACAGCGTCCACAAAAAAAAAAACTTTCTAGAACCATTTCTGAAACGATTTTTAAACAATGTTTCCTGAAATGTTCCTTTGGTGTGGACACACCTTAAGAATTAAATTAAGGCTTTGCTTTACTACAATCTGGTAGAAATCGGAAAACTTTTCGGGCAGGAAAGTCTGTCTTTTCTCGATGTTCATTGCCTAGTCGACTTAGTCGCTGTTTCGGCTCTTTATTGAACCTTTTTTCACATTCTATCATTGCGAAGCGGACAGAAGTTTACACTTAAGGTAAGCAATTCCTTAAGATAAACTGGTTGCTAGACTTTGTCTTCCGTTAGATTTTTTGGCTCAGTTTGATGCCACGTAAGTTTTTTTTATGAGCTGCTTATGTGATTTCGAGGAAAGGATGCATTAAATCTATACGGTCCCATAAATAAGTGTTTTCTCTGATAATTTTCTTGTGAATTAGCTTTCTCATAAGTGATATTTTCAAATTTCAATTCAATTTTTCAAAACAGAACTTGCTCGATTTAAAAATTTATTCATCTTGCGAATGTGAAAAAAATATAGTATCTTCACTTTATTTCAACTTTTTTTTTGTTTCGATTTTTTAATTTAAAAACACGTAAAATGGGTCGAGGACATGCATTTACCGTGGTGGAAAAAGGACAAATCGAGGCTCATAACGTTGGCTAAAGGTAGCTAAAAAGAAATTGAGAGGAGCCGATACGTTATATCAATATTTTTAAGAAATGAGTTTAAATGAAAGGCCCCACACACTTTGAGCTTCCTAATGCGGAAAGGCGACTTATATTAAGATGAATGATAAATTCTCACGACCCTGGCAAAAATCAGGCAAAATGTGGTATCAGCGCAAGTCTCACTACGATGCTGATATTTAGACAGCTTAGCATATAAAAAGATTGAAATCAAGAACAAGCCATTCCTTAACTCACAATCAGTTTGAAAAGAGCAACATTTTAGTTTTTGTCGTGCACATGTATCCTAGAATTTAGAGAGGCATCGCGTGATCTTTTCCGACGGCCCTGAGCTATAGCTACTATTTCCTTGGTCTCCGAAAAGCAACTTTTCACTTGGACCACCTGCATAGCCCAGTTACAGGTGGGAATGTATCGCAATCGCAATGAATGCGTTGTATTACAATGGTATATGTAAGACATACCGTCATTCCCTTTATCGACCTCTGCCGTAGATTTATTAACATTATAATATACGCAGAGCCAAAATGTGGAGTTATTGGCTGGCCGCTCTTCTCACCGGCTTTGAATATCATCAAAATTGTTTGGGAATGGTTGACACGTCAAGTTACTTATCAGGACAACCATATTCAAGTATACCCGAACTAACCCAAGCCGAATAAGCTCAATTCTCGATTTGAATGCATCCCTTCCAAACCGGATGTGTGAAGTTTTGGAGCAGCAAGGTGTCTCCACACATTATTAAAACATTTTTTCTTAAACATTAAATAATTCACTTTCCTTAATTGTGATAATAAGAATCAGAATTATCTAGAATATTTTTTTTTTATTGAAAATTCCAATTCAAGTGGCGCACTTTCCCGTTTTTGTTAATAATTTTTTGTTAATCCTCAAAATTTAAGCATTTAATATTCCTTCTGGTCAACTTACAACTTTAATTTAAAACAAATTAAGTCTCGAGCATAAATAATTTTAGAGCAATGAATGATAGAAAACCGATCTAATATAAGGTGTTTCATTTTCAAGTGGCGCGGAGTGTTCCTTGTTGCTTTTACTAGTATTTATATGTTTTGCAGGACAACAATTTCTACTTAGAAACTCTAACGTTCTTCTTATTTTTTTTTTAGATCTCAACAAAGTCAGACGTATGGTCGCTGGGTTGCATATTATATCTGCTTCTGTACCAAAAAACACCATTTGGTCATATTAAAAACATTAACGCTAAAGTCAATGCCATCTCCAGTCCGTCGACAGAAATTCAATATCCAGCCATACCTCCGTACTATCCGATTATGTTGGTGCAAGTATGACTTATAAATTAAAATGTAACAAAAAAATTTAAGTGTCGGTATTTTTTCAGATGGCTCAAAGATGTCTACAGCACAATCCCAAGCATAGACCATCAGTTGCCGAGCTGCTGCAATACCCATTCCACATGGTGATACCAATTCAAAATCTCAGCGTGGCCACAAAGTAGCTTGTAGCCACCCATCCATTATATATTCAGTTTTATACCAATGGTAGTTAGTATACGTTAAATAAAAGTGATTTTTTTTAGTTATTAACAATATGTATTGCCTGTTGTGTGAACCTGAGCCTCAACTAACAAGCCTCTCCAGCCATCTATATCTTGGCTAAAAAGATTAAGAAAACAACGATAGTTATTCTGAATGAACTGTTTTCGTCCTCAAATCGGGTTGGAACGATAGGCGTTTTAAAAAATAGAAGTTTTTTCTTGGGGCAACAGCTCTCTTGATCATGGCCTAATTTCAACATTAGAGGGTTCCCGTCACACAGTTTATTGACTCCTTCGAACAATCCAAAAACGTTAACCTCTTAATTGCTATTCGGAGGATTGCATATTACTCTTCCATTAAGGTCAGATGCTACTCACTTCACTCAAGAGCCCGTAGTAATAACCACTAAATCAAAGTCTATTTAAATGGTTTGTCTAAAGAAGTCGCATATGCTGGTAACGTTGGAGTAACATGGAGCCTTCCTTTAGGATGAACGTCGGAAAGAACTCGATTGCGTGTTTATTGCTTAATTTGATTTTGTCCAACCTTTAGTTCCATTCGGCTTGTTTTTTTTTTGAACAGATCTATCATTTAGTAAACCTGGTGATGTGGTGCAGCTGTCGGTTAGGTCGATGTGGGTCAACAATCGCCATCTCTCTCAAGGGGGAGTTGCTGTTTTGGTCCTCTTTGCTGTCCTCTTTGCTGGTTAGAAGTTTCATTTCTTCGATTAATTGGTGCATGGTGGGTCTTAAGAAAGTCGAGTCGATCCAAAGGGAGCTCAGGGCGTTTTACCAATATCACCAACGCGTACCGTGTGCTCGACGAATTTGGAGTCTAGGCTTTTAATGACAGTCAAGTTGCCAGTGTCTGTCTTTGAGAGACAAGAAACATCGAGATGAAGGGACTCGAGTGCTAGAAAACATTTTAAGATGTCTCTGGAGTCTTTCACTGCGTTAATTTGTTCTAAGCCAGTGTTCACTTGGCGTGAGTCGACTCTCGGAGCTTCTGTTATTTTTAGTCGTTCATTCATTCAACTTCTTCAGCGAGGATTTACGTTCAGAATCGTAACTCTTCAGAGCGACATTGGCCTATTCAAAACCGTTGCTTAGCACATCCAGTGTTTTTTGAAGAAATGGTCGAGTTCCGACTTAGCTCCGAATGGAGTGCAAATATCAAATTCAGCTGTGATTATTATTTGAATTTCACAAATTAATTTGTAGGTCATTGATTTAGCGGTCACGGGTTAACTTCGCGAAAAAAAATTGTATGCAGTTTTTTACTATGCAAACAGGAGATTGAAACATTGTAACAGTTTTCACAGGGAAACGAAATTGTAAAGTAAAAGCCAGGCGGTTGATGGTATATATAGGGCTCTTGGGACGGCTTGTTCAGCGAAATACGGTGATTTTTACTAGGCGAGGCAAATTACAAACAGGTCCGAAGTGTTTGGAGATCTGAAAACGCTTTTATTTTGATTTGAAATTACTTTTAGATAAAAACTGTTGACAATTGTGTTATGGGATTACTATACACTATATACCAACTTAAACAGTAAAAAATCCAGTCCACTTATTAACAGGGCAACTATATTCCCAAAGCAATTCAATATGGTCACACTAAAAGTGACATCTAATGCGCTCTCGAACAAGATTATTGCTGAACACGTCCCGCCATTGCAAGCCATCCCCAACGAAACGTCATTGTTCATATTCATAATTGCAACAAAAATAAAAACAAAGAGCCAATTGCCACTTTCCTTTTTTTTGCTCCTGCATTTACGTCTTTCCCGATCATCAGACAAGAAAAAGCTATCAATAAAGCCGGCACAAAAGTTGAAATCAAGTCCATTTTCCTTATCTAAATGCCTATGAATTGATTTGAGTGGGGTTCACCATATTATGGTCAGTTTAGAACGCAACATCAACATGAACACAGTGAGTAATCCAAGAGTCATGGATTAAGACGAAATTAAAATGTATTATTTTGCTCTCATTGTTGTCCATATTAGGGTGCACAATATTTAGATGATACAAGCGGGAACACAAATGATGCTGGTCAGGCGAATGACCAGCAGCAATTGCTCGATCCAGTCCTGACGTCCAACTCTGAAAGTAATTTTACGCCACTGAAAACCGTACCGGCATTTAGGTAAATTATTTTACTTATACTTGAGTATATAGGAGTACATTTTGGTTTGCAGTCTACATGGGAAAAGTGGTGTTTTTCTATGCATTAGTCATGTTTGTCAAATTACGTCTCACAATTAAAAAAGATAAGAAAATAAATATAAATGTATTCAGTGGATATTTTGGTAAAGGGTTGCAAGTGAACATTTTCTTAGATATATTAATTGATTATTTGCTTTTTCAATCAACCTTCATAGTTTTTCTTTCTGTTTTGAACAGCAAAAAACTTATTGTCTCCAATTTGAAAAAGGTCTTCGGTATATCACTGTCAACATTTATCTCTTAAACAATATTTTGGCTTTTCTGGGGCTGAACCTGTCAATTCATTTTTATGAAAGTGCTTCTGTTTTTCTCTATTTCTACATATATTGTACATACAAAATAAAATAGAATAAGTTGAACAACATGTTAACACTGTCCTCTGTTTTATTTGCTGGGCCATTGTAGAGCTATTTTCAAAAACGTGTGAATTTCTATTGTTTTTGTGAAATCGCACAAGCGTTAGGCAGAGAGGTAAACTGTATCCTTCACTTTATTCGCAATTCGGACTCTATTGACCACGAAACGTTGTTATTCGTTTAAATATTTACTGCAATTTAATCTCAAAATAACTCTCATCGCTTTATTTTGCAGAATAAACAATAGATAAATATTTTCTTCATTTTAAATAAAAAGACTGGTCAGTCAAGATCAATTGAATTGAATTGAATCGTTCTTAAAATAAAGATTACTGTCCAATGGCATTTCGCCTTACGAGTAATCAAAATAAACTTAAACAAAAATTTATTTTTAACATAGTCACCAAACAAGTTAAAACATTAAGTCCATCTTTTTTCCAAACTCAAAATTATTCGTTGTCTCGGCTCTCCCAAAACGTCTTAACGTCACCATCACTTCGCTTTCTCTTCCAAATGCATGATTTGAGCAAGAAGTTAAAATCACTTGGAGCTTATTTTGGCTTATTTCGACGGTTGATTAAGCAGTTTGAAGTTTCTTGATGAAACAGCACTCCGGCTCTCTGTTTCTCGTTGCTTTTCTTAATAACCTCTGCAATATTCTTCCACCTTAAAAATTCCTTCAGCGTCCATCGTCGGCGGAGGGGGTCGCTTCCAAGTCATCGATTGCTGTTGTTTGGTTTTTTAGATCAAAATGTTGGATCCAGATCTCGTCCATGGTAACGAAACGTGACAAAAATGCCGTGGATGGAGGACCTCTGCTGTGTTCATCTTTTGTGACCCAGCGTGCAACGGTAGAATATGGAGGAGCAGAATCCCCTTATGCTTCCACCAAGTCACTGAATATATCTTTAACAGCAACTGTTTTTTCAAGCAGTTCTTTCTTGCCAGGTTTAATTTCGTTTTTCTCCATTTTGATGTTGATTCTTCGATGGTTCGTATTCAAACGAATGTAACTTCATCGAATCGTTTCCTATTTATATGTTTACTTTTGGATCACACCTCATACGTATTTGTTTATTGTATTTATCAAGACACAAACACTTGCAATTACTACGGTAAAGGATCACAAACAATTCACTCGAATCCAATTCCGATTCGAATTTGTCCTCTTTGTCTAATATAAATACTTTTTTTTGGAAAAAAAAACTTACTGTGAGCATAAAAAATTGAGAAATGAAGGTAGGGCAAATGTCTAAACACGGTTAAAAAAATAATGAACAAATTTAAAGTCGTAGAAGATCGACCCAGCGCCCAGTCCAGACCAAGGAGATTGTCGGAAGGTGATAACCCAGCAAAAATTCAGCGGAAAGTGCAGTAAAGATTGCTGAAAACATAAACCAATCTTCTGGAGTCAATGTTAGTGCGAGCACTGTTCGCCGGACCCTCCATAGGAATGGGTTACATGGCAGAGTCCCTCGACAAAAACCATAGGTATATTTCCGAAAAAAAAAAAAAAGCGAAGACTTCTTTATACCAAGAAATATAAAAATGAGCGCTTATCATTCTGGGGGGAATGTTTTTTTTTTTTGTACGTCTAAACAACTGGACCACCCTCGGCAATGCCCCTCTAGAGCATTTGTGGGAGTATCTCGATAAACAGATCTGAAATCGATTTAAGTTCAAGAGTTGCAAAAAATCCATGCCGAATCGACAAGGAAGCTAGTTGAGTAAACGTCAAGACGCAAAGATGGTGCCCTAAAGGCGAAAGAAAACCTTTTTTGAAGTTTAAATAATAAATTTTATGCTTAAACGTTTCTGCCAATTGATTGAAAATAAACCTCCTTAAAAAATTATATTTGCACTTTACTTGTAATTGGACGTCCACAGTATATCTCAAGATATGTTTAACAAAAGTTAAAAAAATTGTTTATTTGAAATCCTTTAAACAATCAAACGGTTGACTATATTCTATGCCATGTTTTTTTATCATTATCTGGACCAATGTCAAACAAACATAAAAACTCAATCGATTTCATTGTTTTAGCAGCACACGAAACTAAAATTATTTTCTAACAATATTTCATAGTATTCATTTACTTATCTCCACGGTCATTTCATTCACTGGGGTGCTTCTAGCAAGCTGCTGGCCTCCAGAGAAACGATGTGAGGCTTACTTTATTATGCTATACTTGCGAGTAGCATTTTGGATCATTACCTACGTAAGTAAAAGTGGTACCTTTATACCGAAGCTAGATTTCTATTTTCCTATCTCTATAGCTATTTGATCATTTTGTTAAATATCAACATGAAGAACTGCGTCTCAATGGCTATCACGAGTTTCATCGTTCCACTGCTATGCACAAGGGGGTGCCATTGAGCGTTGTCTCTCTTTGGAACACAGCAATTCTCGGTGTGCAAACAATGATACAGCATTATTATGGTGATCATTTCGGCGAGCATTGCGTTGAGGGAATGCTCTCACCAGTGGTATACATAACTGCATTCAATGTTGTGGAATCAGTTGTTCTAGCCTGTACTAATGGAACATATATAAGTAAGAAAATTATTTTCTTATACCCGCCTTTTTAAACCTAATAATTGTTATGATTCCAGCTCGAGTTAGAAAGTTTAATAAAGCCGCTCCATTGCCTGATGCACTGAGCGGAAGCAGTCTTACTGGTGGATCATTGGGCCTTATGCAGCCAGGCAACAACACAGCTGAATTGCTAGAGAAACAAGTAAGCGAAATTAAATAATGAAATTAATTTTTATATAATTATTTGATTTTATCTCACAGGCTGATCTCATAAGCTACCTCAAAGACCACAACCTGAAACTTAATCAGAAGTTAATGCAGTTGAATGCTCAAGTCCGCACAGTTCAGATAACTTAAGGCTAAATAATGTCAAAAAGGATTTGTTACCTTCTGTTTAGTATAGATTCCATTTCGTATAATAAATGGAGCTTATAGGTTTTATTTTTACAACAACAAATTTATATATGGGCTCCATAAGGAGCCCGACAAATTTTGCAAATTGCTTAATAAAATTATGTTGATGAACAATAATGCATCTTTCTTCCTTACTTATGTTCCTTTTCAGTTTTCTTCTTTAATCTTCTCGATAGAGGTTTCAGTATTCTAGAGTGAGTAATAATTTCTACACAGTAATGACTTGGTTGCTATTACTGTTGAAAAAATTATTTCCGCAAAACATATCACAACTCTTTTTGTTTTAAGAGGCATTATTTTGCATAATGAGTGAACTCAAATATAATCCGCTAAGCCTAATGGGCTCATGCTATTCACACAGAGCGAGTTAACAAAAATGGTTTGAAGGGTCGAGAGAATGGTTTGACTGTTCAATGTTTGTTGTCAGTATTATCCCCTTACAACAAATCCAACAACATCATATTTAAAAACCATTCGCAAGATCTTGGAACAAGCCGTCAGACTATTATCGCTGCACGACTCCAAAGATAGTGTCATTACTTTGATACACGCGATAAATCGAGACTTGACGAGATGCGAAATTTTCTATCATCTCATCGAAACGGTGTTGGTTAAAACAAATTCATAAATTAATACTCAAGTCCGTGATTATGTTGTTACTGCTGTATCTTAGTATGAACAAAAGGGCTAATAGAAATCACTTGATAGACTTCCTAAGAAAGTGACAAGTCCAGAACATCTGGTATTGGATATTCATTGTGATGACTGTTTAACAATCAAAGAAACTCGAACACTTGATAACGAAGTCCTAGAGTAGAGTAAGTGTTATATTTGAATAACAAAAACGATGAAACAAATTTCAGTGATTTTATTACATAAATACAGTACAGGTTACTGTTAATGAATTTAGGATGAATTTAAGTGAGAACCTAATAAGCACTAAGTGCCGTTTTAATACCACAGCTTTGTTACCTTATTTATGATTTTATTTTGGTGTATTTGAGATATCTCTAAATCCAGCCCGAGGTATTGAAGAAGGACATTAGTTCCTTAATATCCTTAGCAGAAATCTCATTAATTGAGTTGAAGAAGGGTCTACCAAGCGCCCGTTGTCTGGCTCTAGCAAGAGCCGGACAGTCGCAAAAGAAGTGTGTTAGGGTCTCCCTCTCAGCTGTGTTTTTGCAGCTGCGACAATGTGAGTTGTGTGGGATACCTAGCTTAATGGCATGATCTCCAATCGGCGAGTGCCCTGTGCAGACCGCCACTAATCTAGCAATATCATGACGGGCTCGACGAAGGAGATCTTTTGTTTTAGATTGTTTATATTCCGGCCATATTTTCCTTGATGTTGCACAGTTCGTAAGTCTGACCCATTTTAGATTTGCTACTTCAAGGAAGTATGAGGATATATTAGCCTTAACTGCTTACAGTGAGATGAAAACCTCACCGGCACGCGAGCGCTAAAGGGCAGAACCCTTTCTAGCAAGTTCATCGGCCTTCTCATTACCTGGGATGGCACTGTGGCCGGGAACCCATATAAGGGAAATGAGCTGACCTTCTAACGACGCTATTTCAGCTCGGCATTCCTGTACTAATTTTGAATGTGAAGTAAAGGAGGCAATAGCTTTGATGGCTGCTTGACTATCAATGTATATGGCAACCTTCTGGCTTGGCAGGATATTTGGATGTAATTTGATTTGACGACATGCTTCCCAGATTGCAAATAGTTCGGCTTGGAAAACGCTGGAATTGTCGGGCAGTCTATAGGCTTTACAGATGTTCAGAGATTCTGAGAAAACACCCGCACCGACTCCGCCGCCCATCTAGCATCCGTCAGTGTAGATTGTCCAGTTAAAGTCCTTACATATCTGTCCACTATTCCATTCCGCTCTTTCTGGGATTAGAGTGTCAAAGTTATTTGATGGATAAATTCTAGGGACCGTATAGTCCGTTGGTGAAGATACCAAATCTCTCGGTATAAGATCAAGTATAGCGCTATGACCATAGGGTTTTGACGTCCAGCATCCAGACTCTCTGAGCTTAATGGCGCTGTGAGCAGTAGTGTTTTTAATGTGTAGATGCAGCATTACCATCAGAGCATCCAACGGAGTCGATCGTAGAGCGCCTGTGGTGCATATGCATGCAGTTCTCTGTACCTTGTTTAGTTTGATGACATTGAATTTTTTCATGAGGGCTGGCCACCATACTAGTGATCCGTATGTTAGTATTGGGCGAACCACCGCCGTATACATCCATACGATCAGCTTTGATTGGAGACCCCATTTTTTGCCATTATTATGCTTGACCTTAAATATTCTTTCAGCAAGCTGAGCTCGGTATTGGTATTTGGCGCAACATCTCTTATAAGACTTCATATCACGTGTGTGATATATAGTATGATTTTGTGTGCAAGCATTAAATTTAATGCAGAAGTAGCGAGAGTTGGAGGTTCTGTTTAACAGCGACTCCGAAAGTGCACAAAAGTTTTATCATGGTAGTTGTACTTTTCGTCAGTTACGAAGCCGTGAAGAAAAGACCAGTGGGACATCTAGTACATACTTAAGCAGGCGACGCACTAGCTACTAAGGCAAGCATACGCCACATTCATGACAATAAAATGTTTCCAAATTCCTGACCTAAGTCGTTATATTTGTTACAAAATTAAATTAAAAGATAATGGATTGCATTGTGCTGTTTTTTGAAGACAAGGTGGTATCTTTAAGGAGAAAAACATGTCACGCATATGTACGGGCTTTCAGTGAAGACATTGTAGGACTATCAGATGCCAAGTTATATAAAAGATTTCAATCAATTGAAATCAATTTTTATTTCAATTTTATATAAAAAAATTGTTTGAATAAGGCAGCCTTCAATTATGTGTTGGAAGTGCCGATTAACGACCTCCCTATAACTCCTCCACGTATTTCGGCGTTCGTTTCGTAATTTTTTTTTTTCTTGCAACATCCGGGTAAACTTATTCCTGTTGGTAGCCTTCTCCCCAAAAGCACATCTTTGATTGTATACACTTAAATTATTTATTTGTCTTAGAGAGAACATACTTTTTCAGATAAATTTTCCAACAACACCAATCAGCAACAAATTTACCGCGAATCCACTCGTATATTTTTTTAAGTTTTTCTTTTAGAATTTAAGTGAAAACAACATGGCAATATGAAATTGGTTGATTTTTTGTCCAATAAAGACTTGGTGAGAAACTGAGAATGAGTCTTAATGCAAAGCAAGCTCCTCAAAAATGTGATCTGTTAACAAAAGGTAACATTTTTAAGCAACTAGCAATAGTGAGAATGCGTTCATCATCTGAAATCCAACTCGATTCAGACGTTCGAACGAATTCATTTTCAGCATGTAATGTGACTCAAGAGTTACAAATACGCCCCCTTTCAGTCGACCCGCAAGTATTTAGCCAACAGAAAGTTAAAGCGCCATTTGTGAAAAAAAAATGATATAAAATAAAAATATACTAAATGAAACTCGATTGTTTATTGTATATCTATAACCTACGGTTTCCTTTTTATCTTCTTTTATATATCTTTTTATTTTTCTTCTTTTATTCTCATAAAGCATTTATCTTCAATTTTATTTTAATTAAACGTATAATTTCTTACCGAACTCTTGTGTTTTTGTGTGTAATTGAATGAATGTATGATTAACACATTATAAATTTGAATTTTGATTTCTTAAATTTTATTAAGAGCTTTATTTTTTTTTGTTAATTTTTTTCTATTAATTTATTTTTTTCTTGCTGTTCTTCCCTTTTCATTATCTAATATCGTTGTTACATCAAATAATATTTTTTCCCTATTTGTTTTTGTAAGAATATTTATAATTATAGTAATAATGTAGACATATAATAATAATGATAATAATAGTAATAAACCGGAATATAAAAACAAAATCAGATTAGAAAAAAAAATTAACAAAAAAAAAAACAATATTTTTAGCATAGTTTCGACACGTGTTTTTTTTCGATATTGTCTTTCAAAAGTGTTTCACTAAAATGATACAAATACACGATAATGTAAAAGAATAATATAATAAAAATTGAAAAAAAAAATATAAACACAAAAATATTTCAATAATAAAAAATATATTTTAATTATAATAAATGGAATTACTTGTTCTTTTTTTTTTAATTTATTTTGCTGTTTATGCTGACTGAGAGGCGTTATATAGCAATAAAGAAAATAACATGGAATATAATTGATAATATTGTTCTGTTTCGCAATCGGTTTTGTTAATTTTTTTTTTTGTTTGTTTATTAAATTATATATTTGTAATAGTTTTAGCTAGATACCTGTCCAGAGCTTTGCTGATCTTGTGTTTGTTTAATTAACAATTTACTTTTATGAGCTTTATTATTGTGTTTAGTGTTTTTCTTTCTGTTTATTTTATTTATTGTTAAATTCTATCATTTATTTTTAAGTTTTCTCCTAATTTGACACTATCATTCAGTTCCTTTATTTTATTAGTTTTTTTATTACAATTTCATTGTTGTTTCCCATTAACTTCAAACATAATTCGTCGTCAAATAAGGAAACAGAAAATAAGAAAACAAAAAAAAAATTATAATAATAAAATGTACGTTTGTTTTATGGTATAACAAATTGCTTTACACTTTGTATTTAACGTTTTGAAAACAATTCAAATATCATTGGGTTTCAAGGTATTATTAGTTTTTAAATATATATATATTTTTTTTTTTGTAAAAAAAATGTTCTTTCGAAATTGCACGACAAACAAGTGTTCAGTGTTTAAATGTTTTCTTGTATTCTGATTTTGTTTTCTTCGTTTGTTGTTTTTTAATTTTTGTAGACAACAAAAAAAATTGTTTTTTTCTTACTCTTTCATTTACAAACAAAATAAAAAAACCAGTTAAATATATTAAGGATTTCTCTCTTCCCACTTCTCTGATAACGAGCTTTTCATTTAAAAATGTATTTTTTTTTTCATCCCGTGGTTGCATGCTTGCTTTTAATGGATTTATATGTTTTTGCATTTCATTTTTGTTTTTAACACATTCGATTGTTGTTATTTTTGTTGGGTTTGTTTAGCTTTTCTTAAATTATTTTATGTATATTATATAAAAATAGATTCATTATGAATTAAAGTTATGTATAAGTGGATTTTTGTTTTTAAATGAATTAATTTACTTTTTGTTTTTCATAGTTTTATAATCAACATGCTAGGTATTAGAGTTCCATTCAGGAAAGAAAGGAGGGTATATAAGGTAAACCTAAATTGAAACAACCCTTCTTTCAAGAAGATTCATTAGCTAGCACGTGGGTAAGTAGTCGAATGATTGTGAAAATTAGATTATGAATTACTCTTTTAAACTGTTGAAAAGGACATAGTAATAGTACATGTAATATTGTTGCTGGTTTCTGTTAATGTTTGTAGTCTAAGAACACAAAATTGTCCGTAGTGGTATAGATTTTCATTTTATTAGTGAATCAGGAAATGAGCGCACATCAATTTCTAGGAGTATTTTCTTGCTTTTCGTCCGGTTTGGTGTGGCAAGTTATACCGTTTATTTATTTATTTATTTTTTTTTTTTTTTTGTAATAAACTTATATGTAAGAAACTGATGATTCTTCTTCATCATGGGGACGAAGTGACTCAATGTTTTTTAAACGCAAAAAGTCATATTCTAATAGTTTATAAATTAGAAAATGATTTTAGTTGATTTATTTCAATACGTTGAATTCTGGAAGGCAATCATAATCTCCGTTTATATCTGATGTTTTAAATCAATATTAAATGTCCTGAAAATAAAATGAAAAGCGTTTGTTAATCATTAAGTTAATTGATAAGAAGACTACAAAGAATGAATGATAGAGAAAGTGTTTTTTATTTTAAAAATTTAAAAACTAATGCAAACAAAATCTACTCCGAAGTCACCGAAAAGTTTCTAATAAATGTTTTTGTACACGTGAGAAGTCCCTAGTTCTCTGCAGTCCTTGATTATCAACTTGAAGGAAAATCGACAGACTACAAATAATCAAAAATCACATAACGAATTTCTGTGTTTAAAATTTAATAAAATTAAAAAAAAAAACATTGGATTCAAATTTAACTAAACCTAGACTACGTATTTAAAACAATACCACTGTCTGGCCTAGGTGGAGAAAAATACGCAAGGAATTTATCCAATGGAACCATTTTGAATGAGAAAACGGAGTTAGAATTCATATTATCAAATGAAATCGAAGCAAACTTTTTTCGAAAAAGCAAATCGGTATTTTCGGCCCACTGTTAATGAAGCAAGGAACGAGAAACTATGCTGGATATGATGTAGACTGCCGACGCTCGGAAAGTAAAAAGATCGTAAGGGGTGCGAACGACTCTCAAATGAATAGGATAACACACAATAGGAATCACAATACGGACTGAGCAGCAAGAAAGGAGTACAAATCTAGACGAAGAGTTGGAAAAAACATCGCAAAAAAAGAAAAAATACGCAGTCTTTAAGCTAATCAAAGAATTTAGGAACAGAAAATTAACACGAAAGTTCTACAAAGAAAACAATTAGTGAAAAAAAACTTGTCACCGATTCATAAGGAATAGTGGATGTTTTGCTATACACGATATGGCACCCATCCGGAAGACCAAAACTAAAATGGTTCGAACACGACAACGCCACAATAAAGATTGTTTTCGGAACAGAGACACTTGTTTCAAGGTAAGAAGAGAAGACCGAACCTCCGATTTGAAGATCAAGCAATCGCGGATGCCAAGAAACTTGATTAAAACAACTGAAATCAGTGTGCCTTAATTTAAGGATCATCGGTCTGATAAAAAAATAAGTAAGCAAACTGGAGCATGTCCAAATATTTCATCATTTAAAGAAACTTCCAAAAAAGAAGTATGACAATATATATCTAGGAATTCGAGCGATTATCACTCATCAACTTTATTATTTGACCTACACTACATTAATACATTTTGTGCAAATGCAAATATTTCTTGTATTAGACAATTTAAAAGAAATACCTGATTTATTCATATAAAAATATGTATCAATAACAAAATGCTTACGTAAAGTAAAGTAATAAAATTTAATATATACATTGACACCTTAAACCCCTCTAAGATTTTGCAAACAAGATATAAATGATATCAAAGAAAAAACAAATTACTTTATTACCGATAGCAGAGACTGAACAACAAACCCTGCCTGATAGAATTTAATTAAAGGCTGATATCATGCAAACAATTTCAATTCAACTGTGAATGTTTTACGAAATATTTACAAAGCAAATTGTAAATTCAGTTGAATGAACAAGATTTCAAGGAAATCAAGGATGAGGAGGACAAGGAGGAGTCTTGATGGATTAATTGATTAATCCAAACGATTTTTTTTTGTCGGACAACATCGATAAAACAATTCCACAACAACACTCACTTGTTCTGCTCCATTAGAATGTTTTAATAAATAAATTTCCTCCTCCTTGGAACGAACGACACTTCGCCAGTTTTCTTCCTGTTCACGAGCATGAGCTTCCAGCTCTGATAATGTATTCCCCTTAGATTATAAATAAATAACTTAAATATACTCCTTTATATGCAAAAATTGTACTTACAGTTTTGGTAACAACATTTGTCAGCTCTTCTAAATTCGCCCGCAATTGAGCATTTTGTGATTTCAATTTTAGTATTTCAGCCTTATCAGCGGCCGAAGAAGCTTCGAGGTCGCTGCTGCTGCCGCTAACACTACTGCTATTATTAATACTAACACTATTATTTTTTAGGTCTTCACTACTATTTAAGTTATTATGATTATGTGAAGAATGATTACTACTACTGTTACTATTTGTTGGTGGATTGGTTGTGTTGGTGCTGGTGGTGTTAGTGGCTGTTGTTACACTGTTTTTACTTATGGATTGCTTCACTTGTGTCGCTAGGACTTGTTCGATCCATTGATCGATCGATAGCGAGAGTGCCGATCCGGCATTTGCTTTCACTGCATCCGGATAGAGACGCTCTAATGTATCGCGGATTTTCTGTTGATCCTTAGCTGGATCTGATTGGATTGTAACTTTTTGTTGTTGCTGTAAAAGCAGTAGCTCTTGCTGTTGTTGCTGCTGTTGCTATAATATATGTAAGAAAAAGTAAACATTTATTTAGTAAGGAATACACTTTCATCAAATGACCGCTCAAATAAATTATTCTCATTGCAAAAAAAATAACTTAACACTTACAACTAAATTGCTGCTAATTTCTTTCTTTTCTGTTTCAGCAGCGCTTAAAGCCTCAACCAACTTCCAGTTTTTAGTTCGCAAATCCTACGAGACAACGAGACAAAACAAAGGACAGTTGACTTTTTTTTTTAACTAAACATCAAATCAAATAATTTAGACTGATAAAAATAAATAAGCTAAGTCATAAAAACAATGCAACAAGCTGTTAAAAATGTTTTCAAATGCATTGATATTTAAGAAAACTGGAAGTGTGGTTTGAAGTCGAACGATTTTTGTTAGTAACAAATTTAGTATACATGTTGTTGATGAAAATACCAATTTCATTTAAAACTAATTATTGTGTAAACATTAGCTAAATTTACTGATGAATGAAATAGTTTAAACTTTTAATAGTAGTTTGTTTATGAATTCTCGATTTTCGGTGCCACATAAATCGAGAAAACTTTTGGCCGAAAGCAATACGATTTTCTTTGTGACTTTCTGCAAAAAATGTGTCCATATTTAAATGATAGAACGAAAAAATGTTCAAGAGACCTACACGATGATATCACTCAAACTATATCGTTTGCTGACTCAATCCCTTTTCTATTTGCATGTGGAGTATGTATTCGATGATTGCACATGTTATCTTGACTACATTCCATTGACAATTTTTCGTCAGCACATGGTTTAAAAATAAATACAACCTGTTATCGGTAAAATCTTTGTAAAGATAGCTACGCGCTCAAGCTTTGCCGTAAACACTTTTGTTGCATATCATGATGATGACTTTGATAGTTGTCAGGAATTTTTTATTGAGTCTTTTTCAAAGAATCTTCGATAGCTGGACACCTTCGAAAAACGACATGCTAAGAAGCCTCGTTTACTTCCGACTGGAAGCAATTCAGGTTTATTGATCTTTACAAAACCATCCAAAAAAAGTTGGTTTGACATTTTCTCCATTTAGATATATATAATTTATATATATCCCTATTTGTGATTCTAAAATTTCATGTTAGTAACAGAGATATATTCACGCTTTGATAAAAAAAAAAAGGACAATCTATGAAACAAAAATGCAGATGTACTATAACTTATATCAAGTAAACAATTCAAATTCTACTCACATTATTTTTCTCTTTTTGTTCTTGAATTTGCTTCATCAAATCATCTTCTTTAATCACAAATTGTTTTAGAGACGTCTCGTAGTTAGCCACAGTGTGATGAAGAGCACCCAAAGTATTCTGCAACTCTAGCTGTTCTTTGTTTTTCTCTTCAACAGCGTTCCTGATGCCAACAATCTCCTCAGACAGCTCCTTCTTTTGCAAATTCAATATATCAATTTCTTGTTGCTTATCACCAAGCTCATTGCGGGCCATATCAAGTTCTGCCTGTTGAGAATCCAATGCGTTCTGTAGATTTCGCAGCTCTTCAATGTTGTTCTCGTGTTCACCTTGGTTGGTCTTTGCTTTCTCTAATTCGTAGCGCTGCTCATTGATAACAACTTCGGCTTCATCAAGTTTTTGTTCAAGCACACGGATTTGATTAACTTGAGTCTGAATAATTTCGTTGGTCTTTTGCTTTGCGTCGTCTGCACCCTGTTGCGAAGCACTGACCACAATTTTCAACTCGTTGATAATTTGATCCTTGCGAATTAGTTCAGACTTCAATTCACTGATCGCCTGTTCCTTGTGAGCCAGTTCAGCTTGTAGCATAGCCGAACGTTCACTTTCCCTTTGTAATTGTACGAGAAGGTCTTGGGAACCGGCCTGCTTTTCGAGACGTAGCTTGTTCTGGAATTGTTGCCTCTCCAAGGCAAATTTATCGTTAAGGATTTGCATTTCCTGGTTCAATGCCGTTATTTCATTTTTCTTGCCTTGTATTTCATCAAGATAGCCCTTGACAGTGGCAGTCATTTGAGCGCGCTCGCTATTGATTTCTGTACGCAATTCGCGGAGTTTGGCCTGAATGCCGGCCGATGCCTCTTGTTCCTCGTGCAAAGCCTTATCTTTCTCCTCCAATTGTTTCTTTAACTTCTGAGCAATGTCATCACTCCATTCAGAGTGCGAAGTTGGCATATCTTGCTGCTTATTCAACAGATAATCAATGAGTATTTGAATCTCACTACGATTCAATTCGGCGCGACTAAAGAGGTTCATCAAAAGATTCACACCAATTAGATCGTAATCATTAATCTTGTCTAGTGCAACGTTATCTTTGTCGGTTTTCTTTTTGTTTTGCTGTTTAAGCTTGTTACTATGATTTTTGGGCGATCCAGTGGACACAGGTTTCTCATCGAGCTGCTTCAGGTCCTTGGTAACGCTGAGAACTTCAACGGACTCAGCTGGCAACTGATTGTCTTTCTTGGCTTGGTTCTTGTTTGACTTCTTGGCTTCCTTAATTTTTTTTGCCTCAAGATTTTCCTGCCTCTTTAATTCAAGGACATCCTTAGGGGGTTTTGTTTCAAAGTGATTAATCAGCGGTTCTACGTCAGATGTGGTTTCTTTGACAAGAACCGGCTCATTTTTGTTGGCCAAAATACCTGTATTCTTTGCATTCGTATTCTTCCGCTGCTTATTGGACTTGCCGACTTTTTGATTATTGCTATCGGCGCTTGAGCGTCTCTGCCCAGCAGAGCTACCATTATCAGAATCTACAATTTCAGCTTCTGGAGCGAATTCAACATGAGCAACTTGGTGTAAAGACTTCTTAACCGGCTGCTGCTGCTCTTCGGGACTGTCTTCAACGGAGGGATTCTCCGATTGTGCATCGCTATCATCGACTTCGGTTGTATTGTCCTCAGCTTTCTTCTGTTGCTTTTGGCGTTTTTCCTTTTTCAATTCTTTCTTCGTGGGCAGCTTGGTGCGTGCCTGCTTCTTGGCTGCTTTTGCCGGTCCATAGATTTTTTCGGTCATTGCCTTTTTCTCGGCGATAACCTCTTCAAATGTTTTCCGGCGGAAAAACTTGTTTATAAACAACAGGGATACTAAAGATGCCAGGAATACACATGCGATTATGATCAAAATATGAAAATCCATTTTTGCATATCTTCTAAAAGAACAATTTTGACCGCAAAACTTCAAAACTTTAAATTATATCTGAAACGAAAAAGAGCATAATAAAAATACTTAATTATTTAATTATTTATCAATAGCCCAACCATACGTTGAGGTTTTACAAATAAATCAATAGAACGGTTTACATTTTTAATGCGATTTGAATACTGCTATCGTAGGTTTGGTGACATTAATAATATAATATTCGAATTATACTTTTAAGAGTTATTAAGGCACATGCGAGTACACAACTTGTTTTTAATTCCCTGTACTTTGAAATTTTCGAAAACGAAAAATAAACTTTGAAGTGTGCGGGTAGCGTAAAATGAATAAAATAGATGAACTTGATCTGATACCAGATAGATAAGATTACACTGAACTCCGATTCATAAACTTTAGCAAGCACATATATATAGGGTCACTGAATCAAATGTTTATTGAAAGTGCTTGAATTGATTTCTTTTCTCATCTCAATTATGCGTTTCCTGCATTTAGTTGGTTTGGGTGATGCCTAATGAGTGGCCTTTTTGACTTCAATCAATTGAGTACTTTTTTTAAATAGTGCACATCCTCCAGCCTTCAGTGAAGTCTCGGCCGTAATGGGCAAGATAAGGTCAAATAAGGCAGAATAACGAAAATGAACATTCGTTGTTCTCTTATGGTCGATAAAGATCTAAACCGAGAACTGTCTACAAAATGGTTTATCAACACCGACGTCTTACACAAAACTTCACAATAGACAGATACAACTTCGAGATTGTAAAGGACTTTGCCTGCCTAGGCTCCGCAGTAAACTACGGAAACACGACACCGCGGAGATAAAACGAAGGATAACTCTTGCCAATCGCTGTCTTTGGGCTTAGAAGGCATTTGAAAAATAAAACCCTCTCTCGAAGAACCAAGCCATTTCTAAATAAGACCTTGACAGTCCCAGTCCTTCGGTATGGCGTAGGACAATACCAAATCCGGACAAAGTGTTTCTTGGGCGCTTCGAAAGGAATTTTTTTCGAATTATATTCATTCCCGTCTGCGCAAGATTTTGGAGGAGAAGATTGACAACAAACTCGACGAGCTGTATAACGACATCGATCTAGTTAAACGAATCCGTATGTCTCAACTCAGACGTGAAAGAGTAAGACCTCGCTTCTGGAGATCACCCTTAATCAGCTGGGTGTACGAAACTGGAACCGTCTAGCTCAAGACCGCGCTAGTTGGAATACATGATGACAGAGGAAAAATAGACCGAGGTAACGCTTTCCACATGGGCTCTCAATATTACAGTATGCCCGAAGATTAGCTTAAGGATAAACTGATAGGCATCGATGATTGCGAAGCATAGGTTGTAAAAGTAGCGTAGTAAATCTCATATACATGTAAATCGGTCAAAAGATCCAGAATACCTGTTTTGTTTCCAAGACTTTCACATTGCTTGAAAATAAGCAATGTGGCGATAAAGACTCTTTGCAGTAGTTGCAATATATTCATAAAACCGAGAAGACATCACCATTCCACCATTAAAAAAACATTTTTGCTTCAACTACCAACAAATTTAATGCAACGGCAGGAGAGAGGTTGGTCCTTATATCAATATTTGGTTAAAAAAATCTGCAACAATACCAGCACTAACTTGAAGTCAAAACCAAGAGGCCTGGTGATAATTTTTCCTTTAATCTCTAACAGGCGATCTTATTATCAGAGTGTCGTTACTGGGGAGAACTTCATGTGCAGGCGCTAACTGTGTGTAAAGAGGGACTTTAATGTTTGTGCTGTCCAAGCAAGTACAGCTAGCTAGTAACAATTTTACTTGTTATGATATAAAGCCGGACGTAGAGCCATTGCCATTGCTGCATTGCTTCGCAACACTTATCAATAGAATTACTCAAAGTTGCCTCTTCACCTTTACTGAAGATTGCAGATTATTTGACATTTTAAAACACAGAAATAATGCTATAGTTCAGTGGTTCACTTGAGTCATATCACGTCTATCCCTGGAATCTCAATTATGCATTCATCTGAATTAACGACCAAGTGAATCTAAATTTTCGCCATTCAGAGTGAGATCATTTTATATAATAACTCAGATAAAATATTTCAAATAAATCCATAGAAGTGAGTCACTAAACAATTCTTGCTTCGTTTGCTACGATAAATGATAATTGGCATTTATATTCAGCAACCATTGCCAGCCAAGTAAACGAGTCAAACCTATAAAACAGCCATGATTTTTGCATTGCATTTTACTAGTCTTTTTGAGAAGAACTACAACTTAGTTGCCAAAAATGTTGATGAAGTGATAGCATGAGGTCACATGCTAACTGCAAAACAACAAGCTCGCTATAAATTTAAGCTTCATATCTGTCTGGCATGAAATGAAAAGGTCAAATGCTATTCTCCTTGTTGCAAGTAATTAACTGTGTTAAGGAAAAATATTAAGTAAAGTCAAATACGTGATACGTCAACAATTTGCTTCTCGACGCAAACAAGCGATCATGGAAACAAGAAAGCAATGCTTGGAGTAAAAGCAATATGAGGAGACCATTCGTTGCACATATTAAATACTAATTTTATCATCTTCTCGCATGAGGTCTTTCAGTCAGGTAGAAAACAAGTACTGAACGATTAGTTACGCGTACAGATTAAGGACATTTTTAGTAAAGAAAAAATTCCCCAGATTCAAGTCTTCGTTGCAATAATCTAGTAATTGATTCAGGCCCCATTTTAGGCAATGCCAAGGTTTTCAATGATTGATTATTAGTTGGTTAACTAAGTGGATCAATCGATGTCAGAATGCTGGTGGAAGTGGTGAGCTTTTATTCAATTATCGTATTCGAATCTATTTATCGTTGAGATCAAATGATGTGACGGTAGTTGGATCATGTACAATTTAGGATACCAAGGCTTAATGTTAATTCCCGCACAAACCTTAATGGAAACAAAGAATTGTTATCGATGACTCGAGAGGGCCATTAAGTTCCTGTTCTAGAACAAGATAAATATTTTCAACAAACAACATCTCTGTGGCTCTTCCGTATTCATTTTTCTCCTTTCGTGGGATGTAAGTAGAAAAAAGAATTATCCCATTGAGACGCAGAATTTTTTTTTTAAATCTTAAACTATACACCAAGTGATGATGATAGCCATCATCATCAAAGAAGTTAGCCGTGGGTATAGCATATTTCCTTGTTGAACCTCAAATTTAATTTTTGAACGCTTTGTCTTCGTCCGAAACAGAGTAGCTTCTTCAGCTAGAGGAAAGGGATCGATCCCAATTTCTTAAGTCTTTTTTATTTCCCTGGACAGCCTCGCTACCTCATCGGTGCTCGCCATCTTTGACTTGAAGAAGAGTCTCAGCCTTCCCCGAAAACAACTTCGAATTTCGTTCAATACGATTACATGATATTTAAGAAGAAAGATGACTTTAATTGCACTGAGCCATTGGTATATTAGTAAAAATTAAGACAATCAGGTCTGAAACTTATTCATAAACAAAAACAAATTTATTCTTAAACAACAATTAATATAGCATTATTTCGCCATTAAAACTTCAGACGAAGTATATATATGTTTTATTTATCTAAACAAGAAGACGTGAGACATGTCAGTCTTTTAGTTCAAGGTATTTTTATTGCAAGACCGGCTTAATCACCCACACTATATGGAATCGAAGAATACTACCAAAATTGATTTTGACTTCAAGCAGCATAAAAAAAATCACTGTGGTATTCTCTATATTCATACAGTACACATTTACATTAAGTGTTTCATATGTGTCCAAATTAACAATCAGTAAACAAAAAATTGGAACGTTTAAAAAAGATGAATAATTCAGTTGCCCAACAAAAGAAAATAAATAATTATTTTCTTTTGCCCAGTTCTACGTTGAAGAGAAATGATTACTCACTCAGTCGAATGATCGAAAATAAAATAATAAAAACAACAAAACCAAAAATAAGAAAACAAAATTATGCACACAAAAACATGGAAACCAAACGGAACCGACGACAAGCTAGAAATCTTAAACCAAATTGACGAGAAGTGCCAATTTTAAGTCATAGCTGTACTGATGATGGAACTTGACCAATTTATTGTTTCCATAAGGAATTTGCACACGTTGAGGCTTAACCAAACTTATCAGGCGTGGGAAAGTGGTCGGGGAGCTTTTAAGTGATGTGCCAAAAAGAAAAACAGAAAACAAGTCCAAGATGGGAATGACAAGTAACAACTTTGCGTTAAAAAAAAAAAAACAAAATGTCTCAACAAGTTTGAAAGGAATGTATTTAAATTTAAAAATTTGGAAGCTGAATCAAGTAGGTACTAAAAAAGAAACATTAGATTCTTAGTTGGAAGTTGGAAGATGTATCCGACATTATATCTTTAGTAATGAGCAATTGTAAATGAAATTCCTGATTTGTAAATCTTCCAAGAACGGTTTTTTATTGAGTGGAGTTAAACCCAGATTAATTAAGCCGGAGGTTAACCCCTTGTTGACCAAGCAATTAAAAAAGCAGTTAAAGATTAATTTTTTTTGATAATTTTTGATTTAAGAGTGTAATTAGAAGGAAAATTCATGTTTTGATTTCTCAAGGACTCTAAAGGCCAAATACTGATGGTGGTACTCAAGAGTACCGTTGGGCTGTCGGAACACATTTGTTTTAGAAAATATATTTATATTCTATTGCTGACGATGTTGTTATAAATTAAATAAGAAATAGTCTTATTTGTTGACTATGTTTAATTTTCATTTGAATGAAAACAAATTGAAAATTTTCAAAGCACATCTTAGGATCAAAAAAAAAATTAAAAGTTAACAAATTCAAGTGATTTCTTTATTTACATATGGAACTTATAATATTACAAATATAATGAAAATATAAGGATCCAAATTCAAGATAAAAAATTGTAGTGTGCTCATGTGTTTGCATTAAAAATGTATTCCGTGATACAAGGAAAAGCAGTTTTTTTTGTCATTGCAATAGAGGTATACATTGCAATGACTGCATTTTGAATATGGCTTCGATTGGATTTTGTTGATGCTGCATTGTTCGCACCTTCCGCGTGACTCAAAAAATTTTGGCCAGTGAACTCCCAAGTTTCCCAGTCGAATATCCTTGGAAATTGACTCTCCTTTTCCCCTTCTTTTTTTGCTGCATTGTGGGGATTCACTAAGTGATGTCCTTTTGAGGCTTCGTTTGTCAACAGCCAAACACTTCTGAGATAAAAGTCCTAAAGTTACACGTCTTTTATACTCGAGAAGTGGTATCTTTTCATGCATTTGGATGTAAACGATGAACGAATTGACAAATAATATTTCTATCATTCCCCAAAAAAGCCGATGCCCCCACTTTTTTGACCTACGATCTAGGCCATATGCGGACCTTAGTTGATCAGCATGATCTACTCCTCCCATAAATGCGTGTTGCACTCCTGACTTATCTCTTCTGGAGACAGTTGATGCCTCGTTGCCATGGTAGTTTGAAGCCAAAAGCACAGTTCTTGTATCTTTCCATTTGAAGAAACTGATCCCATCCTTCGAAGATCGATAGTCAAAATCGCCTCTATTCATTTTTTTATCATCTTTTAAGTTTTCGGATTGCCTTTTCTATTTCCTCTTATTGTTCCACAAGCTAAAGTTTTCTCTGTTTTCAATTTCTCGAGCAGTCTCACCGATGAAAAGTAGTTGTCGAAAAAGATAATTTTTTGTTTACCCCACTCTTTTTCAGTCATTGATAAGACAATTCTTTCGCCAAGACCATAGTTTTCATATTTGGTTTCAAGCTGCTCATCCTTTCCTTGATAAATTGAAAATTTCTTGATATAACCGTGTTGATCAGCTAAGCACCACAGTTTATAGCCCCTTTTAATGGGCTTCATAGGGTTATACTGTTTCATTGAATTTCTGCCTTTAAAAAGAATCATGGATTCATCAACAGAAAGCTGTCTTGTCCCATGGTAGGAAGAGCTGAATTTCTCATTCAAACAATTGATCATTGGACGAAGCTTGAAGAGTCGATCGTGATTATGGCTTGGTATAAGGCTGTTGTCGTTTATGTGAAGGCTGCACAAAATAACGTCAAATCTATTACGGCTCATAGTTTTTCCCACTAACGGAACTCCCAAATCCTCACTTTCACTCCAAAAGTGTCTCCAGCTGGGTAATTTATGGTATCCCATAAGAAAGTTGATTCCTATAAAAGCCAGGAATTCACCCTTCTTCAAATCCAGCACCTTATTTTTCTGAGTAGCGTAAAGATTAGATTGATATACAATGTTATCGATCACACTTTCAAGAAAATTTAGAAAAAAATCGGTTGGACTGACACAACCTTCAAACAACTCCTCAACAGGTCCCTCAGGTAACAAAAACACCCACAGTAAAAAAAAAATTCGATGACCCCAAAGCCCAACGGTACTTACCAGATCACTTTAGTTTTTTAATGAAAATATATGAAAAATGTTTATTACTTCTGGTAATTTCGTGTTTTTTCAATAGTGAAATATGCCAATCAACTAAAAACCGAAAAAAAGTTAGAGAAATCTACAACAGTTCTTTATTACGGCAAAAAACAGAATCAACTAAAATAGATTTCTTCAAAGCCGAACGCGCTGTCGAAAAAATACCGTTAAAACTGTAAAAAAGACCATTCCAGGAAAACATGCAACAAAAACATGAAGATAATATGGCACTTAAAAGAACCGATGGTCGCAAGTAACAAAATATTTTCGTCGAAAGGTTTTATTTGAACTTTAAAATGGTGGTACTTATAAGTTTCGTCGGACGACAAAGGGTTAAAATATCGAGTAACTACACAGCTCTCAACATTTTAAAGATTTCTGCCAACGACTTACGTGTTCAATTATTTACAATTTTGAAGAATTAAGAGGATCCTATGGCTGCACATTTGTAAAATCGACATACTCTTAGAACTGTTAAAACCATCTTCAACTTTGCTTTGCAAAAAGATCACAGCAGTGAAAAAACGGAACTTAAGAACTTTTTAGAAAAACATGCGCTCAGCTGCTTCAAACTCAAATGTTGGCTTCACAACACTAGTCGATGCGTAAAGTTAGAGTTTTACCTACCTACCACCATGGAAACAATAAAACAAAAAATAAAGGAGTGATGTGAGGTTCCGAGACGAAGACGTAGCTGCTGGGCGGAATGTACTAAGTAAAAAGGGACCAAATTCAAAATCTCAAAACAGTCTTTTCTTTGGCCAACTCCCTTGGATAAGGAATTCAAGTGCGTTGTTCGTATGCATGCAGGAATGCATTTTTGCAGTTCAAGAATTATTCATTTTAAGCAGAAGACATGCGAGTATTATGAATATCATGTCAATAATTTAGAAAACCTTAAAGTTTAGAAAGTATGTGTTGTACTTTGGCATACAATTGTGAAGATAAGGAAATGATAAATTCGTGAGCAAGGTTCAACGAACCGAAAAAGAGGGAAAAACACGTAAACAAAACAACAAATTACAAGGCTGATTCTGAAGACGATTGCAACACAACAAAACTGATTGCTTGCGTTTATCTTAATTAAATAATAGCATCTCCCTCACATTATGAACAACTGGGATATCACATTGTGCAAGAAATATAAAAGATTTGCTGTTTATCATTACAGATTATTGTTTTGGCAATCTGCTCCTGAACTAAGTAGCCTTACCGATATTGATGCCCAACATCATAGTGGGCATTAGCGCAGGTATTATGGTGGCATTCGACGACGCCAACCGAATCAACGCTTGAAAGTAATTTCTAGAAGATTTTCAGTCTACGCGTACTAACATAAATATAACCAGTTGGCGAGAAAATTGGGAAAACGCATGAAACAACTTTGTTTACAACAATTGCATTTTTTAAGACACTTCCGGCTGTCGAATCAGTCGAAACCCCTACAACATCCTCTTAAAAAATATGAAATTACTGCCAGTCGATAATGTAAGCTATAACTGGTGATCAAAACAGAGACATGTTGCTGTTTCTTAAAAAAAAATAAACAGTGCCTTATAGCCAACTTTTATATTCTTTAAATGACAAAAGCTTAAGTTTGAGGACCGCCTCTAATTTAAAAGACGGCTATTATGAAGCGACTAAATAATTTAAGAGCCGAATCACACTGAAGTTTTTTCTTAAATATTTATAGTATCGACTCATTTAACTATGCATTTTTTTTATGTGTCTGGTAACCTGATCACCACGCACGAACAATTAAACAATTTTCATTGAGAAGTTTATTTCAAGAAGACATTGGAAAGAAATTGGATCCTATTAAAACTACTTGAAAAAAAAGTTTATTCTGGAATTCAATACACCGAATTAAAGTAGGACTGGCATGCAGGATCTATGTTTCGAGATATAATCTTAAGAGATGTTTAAATGAAACGAAATTAGGCAAATCTTTAAGGGAAATTTTGGATTGCTGACCCATGGAGCGAAAGCTACGAATAAAAAAAATGTCTCAACGTCTCAATGTTTCAACGAACTTCAACGTCTTTTATCACTCACTGATTACAAATGTCCATATTTTTGTCAAAAATCATTTCTAAGGCGAAATAGTGAGAAATGTTTCGCAGCTACCGGTATAAAGTATCGCAAAAAGATCAGTTAACGAATTTAGAAATTTCATGAAAAAAGTGAATTTGGAATCTGGGCTATAGTCCATCAAATTTGATCTAAATTAGCTTGATTTTCAAATGTCCATATTTTTGTCAAAAATCATTTCTAAGGCGAAATATTGAGAAATGTTTCTCAGCTACCGGTATAAAGTATCGCAAAAAGATCAGTTAACGAATTTAGAAATTTCATGAAAAAAAGTGAATTTGGAATCATGGGCTATAGTCCATCAAATTTGATCAAAATTAGCTTGATTTTCAAATGTCCATATTTTTGTCAAAAATCATTTCTAAGGCGAAATATTGAGAAATGTTTCTCAGCTACCGGTATAAAGTATCGCAAAAAGATCAGTTAACGAATTTAGAAATTTCATGAAAAAAAGTGAATTTGGAATCATGGGCTATAGTCCATCAAATTTGATCAAAATTAGCTTGATTTTCAAATGTCCATATTTTTGTCAAAAATCATTTCTAAGGCGAAATATTGAGAAATTTTTCTTAACTACCGGTATTAAGTTCTGTAATAAGATCAGTTAACGAATTCAGAAATTTCATGAAAAAAGTGAATTTGGAATCATGGGCTATAGTCCATCAAATTTGATCAAAATTAGCTTGATTTTCAAATGTCCATATTTTTGTCAAAAATCATTTCTAAGGCCAAATATTGAGAAATGTTTCTCAGCTACCGGTATTAAGTATCGCAAAAAGATCAGTTAACGAATTTAGAAATTTCATGAAAAAAGTGAATTTGGAATCCTGGGCTATAGTCCATCAAATTTTATCAAAATTAGCTTGATTTTCAAATGTCCATATTTTTGTCAAAAATCATTTCTATAACGAAATTTTGAGAAATGTTTCTCAGCTACCGGTATTAAGTATCGCAAAAAGATCAGTTAACGAATTTAGAAATTTCATGAAAAAAGTGAATTTGGAATCCTGGGCTATAGTCCATCAAATTTGATCAAAATTAGCTTGATTTTCAAATGTCCATATTTTTGTCAAAAATCATTTCTAAGGCGAAATATTGAGAAATGTTTCTCAGCTACCGGTATTAAGTATCGCAAAAAGATCAGTTAACGAATTTAGAAATTTCATGAAAAAAGTGAATTTGGAATCCTGGGCTATAGTCCATCAAATTTTATCAAAATTAGCTTGATTTTCAAATGTCCATATTTTTGTCAAAAATCATTTCTATAACGAAATTTTGAGAAATGTTTCTGAGCTAACGGTATTTAGTACTGTAAAAAGATCAGTTAACAAATTCAGAAATTTCATGAAAAAAGTGAATTTGGAATCCTGGGCTATAGTCCATCAAATTTTATCAAAATTAGCTTGATTTTCAAATGTCCATATTTTTGTCAAAAATCATTTCTAAGACGAAATTTTGAGAACTGTTTCTGAGCTAACGGTATTTAGTACTGTAAAAAGATCAGTTAACGAATTCAGAAATTGCATGAAAAAAGTGAATTTGGAATTATGGGCTATAGCCCGTCAAATTTTATCAAAATTAGCTTGATTTTCAAATGTCCATATTTTTGTCAAAAATCATTTCTAAGACAAAATTTTGAAAATTTGTTACTCAGCTGCTGGTATTAAGTACTGTAATAAGATCAGTTAACGAATTCAGAAGTTTCATGAAAAAAGTGTATTTGGAATCATGGGCTATAGTCCATCAAATTTTATCAAAATTAGCTTGATTTTCAAATGTCCATATTTTTGTCAAAAATCATTTCTAAGGCGAAATATTGAGAAATGTTTCTCAGCTACCGGTATTAAGTATCGCAAAAAGATCAGTTAACGAATTTAGAAATTTCATGCAAAAAGTGAATTTGGAATCATGGGCTATAGTCCATCAAATTTGATCAAAATTAGCTTGATTTTCAAATGCCCATATTTTTGTCAAAAATCATTTCTATAACGAAATTTTGAGAAATGTTTCTGAGCGAACGGTATTTAGAACTGTAAAAAGATCAGTTAACGAATTCAGAAATTTCATGAAAAAAGTGAATTTGGAATCCTGGGCTATAGTCCATCAAATTTTATCAAAATTAGCTTGATTTTCAAATGAACATATTTTTGTCAAAAATCATTTCTAAGGCGAAATATTGAGAAATGTTTCTCAGCTACCGGTATTAAGTACTGTAATAAGATCAGTTTACGAATTCAGAAATTTCATGAAAAAAGTGAATTTGGAATCTGGGCTATAGTCCATCAAATTTGATCAAAATTAGCTTGATTTTCAAATGTCCATATTTTTGTCAAAAATCATTTCTAAGGCGAAATATTGAGAAATGTTTCTCAGCTACCGGTATAAAGTATCGCAAAAAGATCAGTTAACGAATTTACAAATTTCATGAAAAAAAGTGAATTTGGAATCATGGGCTATAGTCCATCAAATTTGATCAAAATTAGCTTGATTTTCAAATGTCCATATTTTTGTCAAAAATCATTTCTAAGGCGAAATATTGAGAAATGTTTCTCAGCTACCGGTATTAAGTACTGTAATAAGATCAGTTTACGAATTCAGAAATTTCATGAAAAAAGTGAATTTGGAATCTGGGCTATAGTCCATCAAATTTGATCTAAATTAGCTTGATTTTCAAATGTCCATATTTTTGCCAAAAATCATTTCTAAGGCGAAATATTGAGAAATGTTTCTCAGCTACCGGTATTAAGTATCGCAAAAAGATCAGTTAACGAATTTAGAAATTTCATGAAAAAAGTGAATTTGGAATCATGGGCTATAGTCCATCAAATTTTATCAAAATTAGCTTGAATTTCAAATGTCCATATTTTTGTCAAAAATCATTTCTAAGACGAAATATTGAGAAATGTTTCTCAGCTACCGGTATTAAGTATCGCAAAAAGATCAGTTAACGAATTTAGAAATTTCATGAAAAAAAGTGAATTTGGAATCATGGGCTATAGTCCATCAAATTTAATCAAAATTAGCTTGATTTTCAAATGTCCATATTTTTTCAAAAATCATTTCTAAGGCGAAATATTGAGAAATGTTTCTCAGCTACCGGTATTAAGTACTGTAATAAGATCAGTTAACGAATTCAGAAATTTCATGAAAAAAGTGAATTCGAAATTTCTAAGGCGAAATATTGAGAAATGTTTCTCAGCTACCGGTATTAAGTACTGTAATAAGATCAGTTTACGAATTCAGAAATTTCATGAAAAAAGTGAATTTGGAATCCTGGGCTATAGTCCATCAAATTTGATCAAAATTAGCTTGATTTTCAAATGTCCATATTTTTTCAAAAATCATTTCTAAGGCGAAATATTGAGAAATTTTTCTTAACTACCGGTATTAAGTTCTGTAATAAGATCAGTTAACGAATTCAGAAATTTCATGAAAAAAGTGAATTTGGAATCATGGGCTATAGTCCATCAAATTTGATCAAAATTAGCTTGATTTTCAAATGTCCATATTTTTGTCAAAAATCATTTCTAAGGCCAAATATTGAGAAATGTTTCTCAGCTACCGGTATTAAGTATCGCAAAAAGATCAGTTAACGAATTTAGAAATTTCATGAAAAAAGTGAATTTGGAATCATGGGCTATAGTCCATCAAATTTAATCAAAATTAGCTTGATTTTCAAATGTCCATATTTTCTCAAAAATCATTTCTAAGGCGAAATATTGAGAAATGTTTCTTAACTACCGGTATTAAGTTCTGTAATAAGATCAGTTAACGAATTCAGAAATTTCATGAAAAAAGTGAATTTGGAATCATGGGCTATAGTCCATCAAATTTGATCAAAATTAGCTTGATTTTCAAATGTCCATATTTTTGTCAAAAATCATTTCTAAGGCCAAATATTGAGAAATGTTTCTTAACTACCGGTATTAAGTTCTGTAATAAGATCAGTTAACGAATTCAGAAATTTCATGAAAAAAGTGAATTTGGAATCCTGGGCTATAGTCCATCAAATTTGATCAAAATTAGCTTGATTTTCAAATGTCCATATTTTTGTCAAAAATCATTTCTAAGGCGAAATATTGAGAAATGTTTCTCAGCTACCGGTATTAAGTACTGTAATAAGATCCGTTTACGAATTCAAAAATTTCATGTAAAAAGTGAATTTGGAATCCTGGGCTATAGTCCGTAAAATTTTATAAAAATTAGCTTGATTTTCAAGTGTCCATATTTTTGTCAAAAATCATTTCTAAGGCGAAATATTGAGAAATGTTTCTCAGCTACCGGTATAAAGTAGTGTAATAAGATCAGTTTACGAATTCAGAAATTTCATGTAAAAAGTGCATTTGGAATCCTGGGCTATAGTCCATCAAATTTGATCAAAATTAGCTTGATGTTCAAATGTCCATATTTTTGTCAAAAATCATTTCTAAGGCGAAATATTGAGAAATGTTTCTCAGCTACCGGTATTAAGTATCGCAAAAAGATCAGTTAACGAATTTAGAAATTTCATGAAAAAAGTGAATTTGGAATCATGGGCTATAGTCCATCAAATTTGATCAAAATTAGCTTGATTTTCAAATGTCCATATTTTTGTCAAAAATCATTTCTAAGGCCAAATATTGAGAAATGTTTCTCAGCTACCGGTATTAAGTACTGTAATAAGATCAGTTAACGAATTCAGAAATTTCATGAAAAAAGTGAATTTGGAATCCTGGGCTATAGTCCATCAAATTTGATCAAAATTAGCTTGATTTTCAAATGTCCATATTTTTGTCAAAAATCATTTCTAAGGCGAAATATTGAGAAATGTTTCTCAGCTACCGGTATTAAGTACTGTAATAAGATCAGTTTACGAATTCAAAAATTTCATGTAAAAAGTGAATTTGGAATCCTGGGCTATAGTCCGTCAAATTTTATAAAAATTAGCTTGATTTTCAAGTGTCCATATTTTTGTCAAAAATCATTTCCAAGGCGAAATATTGAGAAATGTTTCTCAGCTACCGGTATTAAGTAGTGTAATAAGATCAGTTTACGAATTCAGAAATTTCATGTAAAAAGTGAATTTTGAATCCTGGGCTATAGTCCATCAAATTTGATCAAAATTAGCTTGATGTTCAAATGTCCATATTTTTGTCAAAAATCATTTCTAAGGCGAAATATTGAGAAATGTTTCTCAGCTACCGGTATTAAGTATCGCAAAAAGATCAGTTAACGAATTTAGAAATTTCATGAAAAAAGTGAATTTGGAATCATGGGCTATAGTCCATCAAATTTGATCAAAATTAGCTTGATTTTCAAATGTCCATATTTTTGTCAAAAATCATTTCTAAGGCCAAATATTGAGAAATGTTTCTCAGTTACCGGTATTAAGTACTGTAATAAGATCAGTTAACGAATTCAGAAATTTCATGAAAAAAGTGAATTTGGAATCCTGGGCTATAGTCCATCAAATTTGATCAAAATTAGCTTGATTTTCAAATGTCCATATTTTTGTCAAAAATCATTTCTAAGGCCAAATATTGAGAAATGTTTCTTAACTACCGGTATTAAGTACTGTAATAAGATCAGTTAACGAATTCAGAAATTTCATGAAAAAAGTCCATCAAATTTGATCAAAATTAGCTTGATTTTCAAATGTCCATATTTTTGTCAAATATCATTTCTAAGGCGAAATATTGAGAAATGTTTCTCAGCTACCGGTATTAAGTACTGTAATAAGATCAGTTAACGAATTCAGAAATTTCATGAAAAAAGTGAATTTGGAATCCTGGGCTATAGTCCATCAAATTTTATCGAAATTAGCTTGATTTTCAAATGTCCATATTTTTGTCAAAAATCATTTCTAAGGCGAAATATTGAGAAATGTTTCTCAGCTACCGGTATTAAGTACTGTAATAAGATCAGTTTACGAATTCAGAAATTTCATGAAAAAAGTGAATTTGGAATCATGGGCTATAGTCCATCAAATTTAATCAAAATTAGCTTGATTTTCAAATGTCCATATTTTTTCAAAAATCATTTCTAAGGCGAAATATTGAGAAATGTTTCTCAGCTACCGGTATTAAGTACTGTAATAAGATCAGTTTACGAATTCAGAAATTTCATGAAAAAAGTGAATTTGGAATCATGGGCTATAGTCCATCAAATTTTATCAAAATTAGCTTGAATTTCAAATGTCCATATTTTTGTCAAAAATCATTTCTAAGGCGAAATAGTGAGAAATGTTTCGCAGCTACCGGTATTAAGTACTGTAATAAGATCAGTTTACGAATTCAGAAATTTCATGAAAAAAGTGAATTTGGAATCCTGGGCTATAGTCCATCAAATTTGATCAAAATTAGCTTGATTTTCAAATGTCCATATTTTTTCAAAAATCATTTCTAAGGCGAAATATTGAGAAATTTTTCTTAACTACCGGTATTAAGTTCTGTAATAAGATCAGTTAACGAATTCAGAAATTTCATGAAAAAAGTGAATTTGGAATCATGGGCTATAGTCCATCAAATTTGATCAAAATTAGCTTGATTTTCAAATGTCCATATTTTTGTCAAAAATCATTTCTAAGGCCAAATATTGAGAAATGTTTCTCAGCTACCGGTATTAAGTATCGCAAAAAGATCAGTTAACGAATTTAGAAATTTCATGAAAAAAAGTGAATTTGGAATCATGGGCTATAGTCCATCAAATTTAATCAAAATTAGCTTGATTTTCAAATGTCCATATTTTTTCAAAAATCATTTCTAAGGCGAAATATTGAGAAATGTTTCTCAGCTACCGGTATTAAGTTCTGTAATAAGATCAGTTAACGAATTCAGAAATTTCATGAAAAAAGTGAATTTGGAATCATGGGCTATAGTCCATCAAATTTGATCAAAATTAGCTTGATTTTCAAATGTCCATATTTTTGTCAAAAATCATTTCTAAGGCCAAATATTGAGAAATGTTTCTTAACTACCGGTATTAAGTTCTGTAATAAGATCAGTTAACGAATTCAGAAATTTCATGAAAAAAGTGAATTTGGAATCATGGGCTATAGTCCATCAAATTTGATCAAAATTAGCTTGATTTTCAAATGTCCATATTTTTGTCAAAAATCATTTCTAAGGCCAAATATTGAGAAATGTTTCTCAGCTACCGGTATTAAGTATCGCAAAAAGATCAGTTAACGAATTTAGAAATTTCATGAAAAAAAGTGAATTTGGAATCATGGGCTATAGTCCATCAAATTTAATCAAAATTAGCTTGATTTTCAAATGTCCATATTTTTTCAAAAATCATTTCTAAGGCGAAATATTGAGAAATGTTTCTCAGCTACCGGTATTAAGTTCTGTAATAAGATCAGTTAACGAATTCAGAAATTTCATGAAAAAAGTGAATTTGGAATCATGGGCTATAGTCCATCAAATTTGATCAAAATTAGCTTGATTTTCAAATGTCCATATTTTTGTCAAAAATCATTTCTAAGGCCAAATATTGAGAAATGTTTCTCAGCTACCGGTATTAAGTATCGCAAAAAGATCAGTTAACGAATTTAGAAATTTCATGAAAAAAAGTGAATTTGGAATCATGGGCTATAGTCCATCAAATTTAATCAAAATTAGCTTGATTTTCAAATGTCCATATTTTTTCAAAAATCATTTCTAAGGCGAAATATTGAGAAATGTTTCTCAGCTACCGGTATTAAGTACTGTAATAAGATCAGTTTACGAATTCAGAAATTTCATGAAAAAAGTGAATTTGGAATCATGGGCTATAGTCCATCAAATTTTATCAAAATTAGCTTGAATTTCAAATGTCCATATTTTTGTCAAAAATCATTTCTAAGGCGAAATAGTGAGAAATGTTTCGCAGCTACCGGTATTAAGTACTGTAATAAGATCAGTTTACGAATTCAGAAATTTCATGAAAAAAGTGAATTTGGAATCCTGGGCTATAGTCCATCAAATTTGATCAAAATTAGCTTGATTTTCAAATGTCCATATTTTTTCAAAAATCATTTCTAAGGCGAAATATTGAGAAATTTTTCTTAACTACCGGTATTAAGTTCTGTAATAAGATCAGTTAACGAATTCAGAAATTTCATGAAAAAAGTGAATTTGGAATCATGGGCTATAGTCCATCAAATTTGATCAAAATTAGCTTGATTTTCAAATGTCCATATTTTTGTCAAAAATCATTTCTAAGGCCAAATATTGAGAAATGTTTCTCAGCTACCGGTATTAAGTATCGCAAAAAGATCAGTTAACGAATTTAGAAATTTCATGAAAAAAAGTGAATTTGGAATCATGGGCTATAGTCCATCAAATTTAATCAAAATTAGCTTGATTTTCAAATGTCCATATTTTTTCAAAAATCATTTCTAAGGCGAAATATTGAGAAATGTTTCTTAACTACCGGTATTAAGTTCTGTAATAAGATCAGTTAACGAATTCAGAAATTTCATGAAAAAAGTGAATTTGGAATCATGGGCTATAGTCCATCAAATTTGATCAAAATTAGCTTGATTTTCAAATGTCCATATTTTTGTCAAAAATCATTTCTAAGGCCAAATATTGAGAAATGTTTCTTAACTACCGGTATTAAGTTCTGTAATAAGATCAGTTAACGAATTCAGAAATTTCATGAAAAAAGTGAATTTGGAATCATGGGCTATAGTCCATCAAATTTGATCAAAATTAGCTTGATTTTCAAATGTCCATATTTTTGTCAAAAATCATTTCTAAGGCCAAATATTGAGAAATGTTTCTCAGCTACCGGTATTAAGTACTGTAATAAGATCAGTTAACGAATTCAGAAATTTCATGAAAAAAGTGAATTTGGAATCCTGGGCTATAGTCCATCAAATTTGATCGAAATTAGCTTGATTTTCAAATGTCCATATTTTTGTCAAAAATCATTTCTATAACGAAATTTTGAGAAATGTTTCTGAGCGAACGGTATTTAGAACTGTAAAAAGATCAGTTAACGAATTCAGAAATTTCATGAAAAAAGTGAATTTGGAATCCTGGGCTATAGTCCATCAAATTTGATCAAAATTAGCTTGATTTTCAAATGTCCATATTTTTGTCAAAAATCATTTCTAAGGCGAAATATTGAGAAATGTTTCTCAGCTGCTGGTATTAAGTACTGTAATAAGATCAGTTAACGAATTCAGAAATTTCATGTAAAAAGTGAATTTGGAATCCTGGGCTATAGTCCATCAAATTTGATCAAAATTAGCTTGATTTTCAAATGTCCATATTTTTGTCAAAAATCATTTCTAAGACAAAATTTTGAAAATTTGTTACTCAGCTGCTGGTATTAAGTACTGTAATAAGATCAGTTTACGAATTCAAAAATTTCATGTAAAAAGTGAATTTGGAATCCTGGGCTATAGTCCGTCAAATTTTATAAAAATTAGCTTGATTTTCAAGTGTCCATATTTTTGTCAAAAATCATTTCTAAGGCCAAATATTGAGAAATGTTTCTTAACTACCGGTATTAAGTTCTGTAATAAGATCAGTTAACGAATTCAGAAATTTCATGAAAAAAGTGAATTTGGAATCATGGGCTATAGTCCATCAAATTTGATCAAAATTAGCTTGATTTTCAAATGTCCATATTTTTGTCAAAAATCATTTCTAAGGCCAAATATTGAGAAATGTTTCTCAGCTACCGGTATTAAGTACTGTAATAAGATCAGTTAACGAATTCAGAAATTTCATGAAAAAAGTGAATTTGGAATCCTGGGCTATAGTCCATCAAATTTGATCGAAATTAGCTTGATTTTCAAATGTCCATATTTTTGTCAAAAATCATTTCTATAACGAAATTTTGAGAAATGTTTCTGAGCGAACGGTATTTAGAACTGTAAAAAGATCAGTTAACGAATTCAGAAATTTCATGAAAAAAGTGAATTTGGAATCCTGGGCTATAGTCCATCAAATTTGATCAAAATTAGCTTGATTTTCAAATGTCCATATTTTTGTCAAAAATCATTTCTAAGGCGAAATATTGAGAAATGTTTCTCAGCTACCGGTATTAAGTATCGCAAAAAGATCAGTTAACGAATTTAGAAATTTCATGAAAAAAGTGAATTTGGAATCATGGGCTATAGTCCATCAAATTTTATCAAAATTAGCTTGAATTTCAAATGTCCATATTTTTGTCAAAAATCATTTCTAAGACGAAATATTGAGAAATGTTTCTCAGCTACCGGTATTAAGTACTGTAAAAATATAATAAAAGATAACGAATTCAGAAATTTCATGAAAAAAGTGAATTCGAAATCCTGGGCTATAGTCCGTCAAATTTTATCAAAATTAGCTTGATTTTCAAATGTCCATATTTTTGTCAAAAATCATTTCTAAGACAAAATTTTGAAAATTTGTTACTCAGCTGCTGGTATTAAGTACTGTAATAAGATCGGTTAACGAATTCAGAAATTTCAGGAAAAAAGTGATTTTGGAATCCTGGGCTTGGACCCTTTTGAGTATACAAATGTGGAAAAAAATGGTATACGCGTAGTTGGCCAATCTTTTATGAACAAAGCATTCTTCCTCTAAGACATCTTAATGCTTTCAAAGTACTCAGAGAATTCCAATTTCCAAACGTATCACGGGCAATTTTCACTCATTCTTAAGAAAAGTAAAAAACTGGCTTTTTCAATGCATTCAGAGTGCATTGATTGTTCATTCTTCAAAAACGTTATAAGAGTTGTTTTATTTTTTGTTTCAAGAAAATTAAATTAAGAACTTGCATTTTAATTTTTATTTTAATTTTACATTTCAATCAAACCTGATGTCAGTTTGTTTAATTAGTTGAAGCGGTTGATAAATAAAATATATGATAATGCAAAAAAAAATAATTTGACAAGCTAACTGCCCTTTTAAAAAGAAAATACTTTCATTTTACAGTTGAAAACCATATTCTTCGTTTTCATGATTTAAGTAAGTCCAACCTAAAGATGATCTCAATTCTAGTAGAAAATGATAAATTTACATAAATTTATTGGTTGGGCAAAAAAGAAATTGAACTCCTAATTGAAAACTGATTCTTCTTTAGATGTACAAAAAGAAACAATAAAAGAAAGGCTGATCTATTTATTGAGAACCGACTTGAGTAAATAAACGAATTGGGCCGCTTTCTGCATTTGTTTGTTCTAGGCTAAATTTCAGTCGCTCAGACAGTTATTTTATTTGTCCAACATCCACCATCGACATCGATTGTCGTCAATTTGCACAATTGCAAGTTTTTTCCGATTGTTTTTTTTCCTTTTGTTAATTTTTGAAAAAGTTTTATTTATTCAAGTCTTGACAATCAAAGATGTTTTCAATTTGAATAAAATGGCATTGAAACGAACAGGGAGAAGTATAAGATCAATATCATACTATTAAAGGTAAACAAACAACCCTTAAAACCGTAAAGTGTTCTCCATTTCTTCACAAGCATCTTCGGCGTGAAGAAATGTGGGATGCCTAAGCTCAATTTCACATTTACCATACCAAGCTGCAGATGAATGGAACACATGCCTCAACACTGCAACATATAAAACAGTCAAATGTCCACACGTTCAATAGATTCCCTAGTGTCGTTGCCGTGCCATTTCGTTACCTAAATAACAATCGCTGCGGACAGGAAGGCGCACAGTCTCGAACTCACAATAATTAATCAATTTAGACCAATGTTCTCCTCAGCTTGCAGTTTTCTTTCATAAAATATTTTATTTTAAATGGGTTACAATGCTATTAAACTGAATTGCAATTCATTAAATATGTACTTTCGTTGCAATTTTGTTCCTCTACAATGGAATGCGGCTTAGATTTCGTCTCTGCTATTAGCTTTTGTTTGCAAAAAATTGAAATGAATGAATTTTCTATGTTTATGGGGGAGTTGTTAATGATTTATTTGCTTAAGGGCACAAAATATTTGGACATTGGACACGAAAGCTGTAGCACTATAAACAGTTTATTTACATAGAGTTGGTTTAAAAAAAAGGGTTTAACGAGCGGCCAAATTGTTTTTAAAATTTAACCCGAAATTGGAAACCTTAAACAAGCATTTGCTTATTCGAGAGGAACGTGCCCGTTAAGGGTCGATGTAAGGTCCTGAACTGATTGTAAAATCTATGCTCTAGATTGTATGTATGTAGACACGATATGGACATTATTGCTCGAGGATATTTACATGCCCCCTTTATTAACCTACAGATAAAACCTAATAATAAGATTTAAATTCAAAAGAAATCCCTACACAATAATTGATAACAAATAAATTGATAACAATGAGGAATACGACGTTTGCTACTAAGGTTAGCTTCGCTGGATTTTAAATTGAGCACCAATCACATCGGTGGCGGAAGTGAACTTCCAGAGAGCATGGTAATGTAAGCATTTTGAATCGGAAGCAGAGTGCAACAGAAATCAAGGAAAACTGCGCTACTTGGGTAAATTTTTCTTTACTAAGGGAAACTCCGTTGTCTTAAAAAAGTAGATCTTAATCTGGACTCTGTGCCGATTTGCACTCCGTTATCAGCATCGTGCCTCAAACCAGGAACATTACAATTTGTTTTAAGCAATTAAGTCTTAAACACACTGTTTTACTGTCAATTTACTGAAAGTATCGTTATATACGTTTTTAAGGATTGAAAAGCAAGTGTTTCGTTCACCAAGAACTTAACAGACAAGTAATTAGGAGTGAGTCAGCAGCTTGAATGCACATAACAAGGTTCTTTTGAATTTTCTTACTATAGAAACCAATTGATAATTTCCTTTTTATAACATTTTGGATTGGCTTAATTTCATTTACATGACATTGATACGTTGTTGTACAACTTTTATCAACAAGGATAAAGGCGCGAATTTAAAAAGGATAAGGATTTAATCCAGGTATATGCTTTGCCGGATTTAAAAAGATCGAAAAAGGATTCAATTCGTCAGATCTTCTCTCGAAAAGCTACAATAATTTTTTTTGTCTATGATTTTTGGCATAATTTTTGTATCTTCGTGCGTCCAAATATTTCTACTCGCAGTTTTTTTTTTTTTTTTTGTGCACACTAGAAATATAAACACAGATGAGAAACTTAATTTTTCAATCCGCGTTTATATGCAAAAACTCAATCCGAGTGAATCCTTTATGAATCCGATCTGCGTTTAGCCGCTTAATTGTGACAGAAATACCATATTCAGCCAGATGTCAGCGGATCTCATATGGACTTGACAAGCTGAGGTAAAAGATCAAGTGACCAAATGTTAAGTCTTCAGTGTGCTGTTTATCATTACAAAGTCGACAATTGGTCAATGGTTATATCTAGAACAAAAAATCTTTTAAAACACTAGAAACTGCCGAATGATACAAAAGCTAGAACAACAAGCAAAATTCTCACAAGAGACATAGATCATTCGAGGATTAAAAAGTTAAAACAATAACCTTCGACAAAAGCCATGACTAACTAAAGAAATTTATTAACTACTATCCGGTTTTTTTTTGCCTTTCTTCATTTTCCAGTTCTTAATCTTCTTCTTCTCCTTGTCCACGTAGTTCGTTTGCCACCAGTTGGACATTTGCTGAAATTATCATTAACCGGCGACAACCGAATAAGGTGGTGTCGGCAATCATGAACCTTCAATAACCTTCCATGTGGGAGTGTATTGGTACATGTACCATCATACTCCGTGCGAAAAAAACAGAACGCAAAGTGTAGAGACACAAAAAAACGAGTTACGAATATGTACACGTCACTTCTTTCTGTTAATCTTGTTCCTCATTTTTTTTTTGTGTTTTCTGGAACATCAAAAAGTGGGAAGGCTTTTAAAAAAGAATTTTAATTTCACTTACTATTTGGAATTTAAGACAAGAAGGCACCACTTATCACTATACAATTCGAATTCACTCCACAAAAGATCGCTGGTGCGAGGACGATTGCACGAAAAATGTTTATCTCCACGAAAAATGTATATATTATTAAAAATGAAAAAAACAAGCAAGCAAGTACAAGATAGAAAAAGCAGATATTTTCGGGTACTACGAGCGGAGCAACAAAAACGACGACGTTTTTTCGATTGATAAGAGGAAACCCATTTAATGCAAAAATAAAATCGGATGTGCGCTACAAAAACAATTACACAACAAACAACGCGGCGGCGACAGCAACGACACACAGATAACAGATTAGAAATTTTGAAATTAGAAATGGAAAAACCACCACGTACGCTCTTGGAATGCTGGAATTTCAATGATGACAACCGGCTTTTACTGATTCAGCAAGTTTGAGAGACCGAGACACCATCACCCCTATTGTCGTCGGGCCGGCAATAGTTTTCAATTAAACAATCGTTTTTTTTTTTTATAATTGAAATTGATGTGTAAGCCGGCTTAGAGGTCATCAACCACAAGATTTGGAAAAGAAAGTATCCACGTTTATCATCTTCACGATGATCGCACACAAAACCACCACTGTGTGTACGCCTCGTCTTTACCTAGATATTTTTTCTCTTCTTTCGTTTTCATTTACAACAAATTGAAACTCTTCCCAGGCAGTGTACATCATACATAAGCGTCCTAAATAAGCACAAATGAATGAGCAATTCATATATGTGTATAATAATACTAATAATTATTACGTAGGGCCAGCCAGGCTAGATAAATATACTATATAAGAGCTGCTCTACACTGTATATAGGGCAAGCAGTACAGACCGCAGACTCTGCCTTTAGTCAGGCGGCGGCAAACACTGACCGGCCAACAAAAAAGAAAAAAAAAATAACAAGACAAAAGAATGGAAATACGTACGCAGATTGCAGAATATACGCTTCTGTAGCGTAGCCATAGGTTCTGGGTGCAAAATGATGTGCAATTAATAATTCTTGATTGGGATATGGCATGGGATTCTTGCGGAGTCGCGGTCGCGGCTTCCTTGAGTGACAACCACACAAGAGAGAGCTCACACACAAAATTGATGATGTCACTAAAAATAACTAGGAATTTTTAGCTCGGTGAAAAGAATGAAAATTTCTTGCTCTCCGGCGGCGCGGCGTTCCAATTATTTTCTTTAAACTATTTTTTTCTTTCTTCTTTACAGCAATAAAATCTATTTACACCAACTACGTGTCCAATTGTTATTCCATTTCATACTACAATCTCGAGTCCACCAAATTTCTATGGAAAAAATGTGTTAATCATTCAGAATTTTTGTTGCAAACAGGAAGAGAAAAGGATATTTCCTTTTTTCGTCCGTGGCAAGTTTTGACGTTTCACAGGTCTTATTGGATGCGGCTGGTCAACCGCCATTGCGATCCGCGGATCAAAAGGTAGGCGATGATGAGGGAAGAAGGAAAAAAAAGTTGCTGAGAACTCGTAGCCGATGGGATTTTTTTTTTGTGGAGAAAATTCGATGAAATTATGAGTTATGTGATGATATTTTATGCATTTGAATAGAGGATGTTTTTATAAAAGTTTTGAAGAACTTACAAATGCTTTCGAATCGAAGAATAATTCACTGGAAATTTTTATTTTAATCACTGTGACATGCAAGCAAACCAGATTACACTTCAATCAAAATTGCCCAACTACCCGACCGACACACACTTAACCAATACACGCCAAATAAACCATCCACTGAGATTGGGCACAGTTCAGTGGTTGTTTTCTTTCTTCTCGGTTCCAACAAGACTATTGTGAATTTGAGTTGGAATGTGTGGATTTCCGTTCGTTCGGAACGTTGACACCAATTAGATGACGTCGATGGTATTTCTATGGCACTGAGGATGGAGATGATGGATTGATTCTTGTTGTTGTTCACATCAAAAGCTGATGATGTCATTGGTGAGTAATGATGTGGAGCCTGCAGTCAAAGCACTTTCCTTTAAACAATTAATTTCGCCACAGAATTAAACTATTTGTTTGAAGTTCCACTTCCGAAAAAGCAGCTACATTTTCTACAGCTTCTGCCTATACCATGAATTTCGCGTTATATATGAAAAATATTAATGAAATTCGTCCGTATTCGAGTGACCCAGTCTCCTTGCATGTTTTCCTAAGAGGCAGTGTCCGGATCACAGCTATTATTAGCTCTATCCTTAAGAGTTTAAAAGTTTCACTTTCAAATAAAAGCCATACAGCCTTCGATGAAACGGCAAATTCAGGAGGTTCAATAAGAACACTATTGGCTACTTCGTTACCTTCGATTTTAGAGTGTCCGGGCACCCAACATAGTTTCACCCGATTCTACGTATTGGTGAGAGTAAATGGACAATTTATACTAAACTGAAATACATCTGAGGACATCGGCGGTATTAGAAATAGCTATCCAATGGATAGTTTATAAAATATGTGACATCATGAGTCGAGAGTTCTCATAGGGCTGTTGGGAGTGCTTCGCCATGTAATGTTCTTAGTCGCCTAAATGATCCCAAATTATTATAATTTAGAGAGCAATAGAATTCTTATGGGTTTGAAGGAAATAACTTCAACCATTACACAGATTGCTCAAGTTTGGGTTCTGTTCCTTTAGAATGGAGGTTGCTTCCTAATCTTCTTGAGGTAACGCGATTGGATTCTTATATCTATGTTTGACAACGTGTCCTTAAATAGACACGCTGTTCACAAGTTAATTCAGCGTGGGTCCAAAATCCGTGAAGAGTTTTTGTAAGTCTATTACAGATCTAAAAATCTTTTCAAAAGTGTCCATTTTCTTCACGTCTTCTAAAATTTATGGCGATTTTTTTACTGACTTAACTCAGTTCGGGGAATTTTCTTTAACAGTTGATTTTGTTGCAAACGCATCACTCTGCTATCAGTGTTATACCTTCACAACACAGTAAATGGCATCCCATTCTCAGACAATATTTTTTTTTACTTCATTAATTTCCACCTTATCATGATCGTCATTACTGCTGACGCTTTGCTATAATCCAAGTGGCAACTTGTGGCGAATAAGTAACTAAAGAGACATATCTCATATTCCTGCTTCATTTGAAATATAAGATCCTATCCAGCATTCTATTTGTCTGAGGCCTTTCTAAAACACATTTATCTGCACATACCAGTCTCGGTTCGGGCATAGAAGATGGACACCAACGAAGCTCATCTTGGAAAACACCATTAAATTTCAAATTGAAACTCAAAAACACTTCATTGAAAGTATTCATCTTTTTGAGATTTGAAAAGTGATGGTCGAATTCGGGAGCGAAAATTTCCCCGATTCGAAGCAACCAGAAAAACCAAATCTTCGTTTTAAGGACCAAGGGAACTACAACTAGGACATGCCTTTGATTTGAAGACTATCGTGTCTCAGATAGACACTCTTCATGGTAAAGTAAATGCATACAGTTCTTCATTTAAGAGAAAAGGACTTGGAAATGTTAGGTTGCTCTTTGTCTTATACTTTTCACTTCGAAGTTCTAATTGTAGTCCTCAAAAGCATCAACGTTCATATTGAATTCCACAATGGATTTATTTCCTGCATATTGTCTTTTCTCTGTCACCCTGTGGAACAATGAAATATGTGTAAAACGTCAGTAAAACCCAAAGCCCCTTTTTGTGGGAGAATTTTTATTTGTTTCTATTAAAATAATCTGCATTATGATTGAAATTAAGGCTAAATTAATACGAGCCGATTCAGCCATATACGCCGCTGGTGAAAAAGTTGAGTGTCTCATCGAATTTATAAACAGAACCGAAGCAAACGCCAACGAGCCATTTGGGTAAGCATCGAGCAACTTAAAAGTTTCACTCCATTTATGTTGTTGTCAATTCATTTCTGTAGAGATAGCTATGAAAACTTGGCATGGGCTACTGTGCAGATCCACTGCTACCGTAAGACCACCGTCTCGCGAGAGTCAGCCAATTCCATCACAGATCTAACTGAAATGATTGGAAAGACAGCACTTGATGCAGTCACTCAGACGCCTGGTGAAATTATAGTAGCAACAAAGCCAAAAATATTGTTTTGTGACTTGAAGCTGAAACCAGCAGAAAGCAAAATATGTATGTATACACCAGTCACTTAAGACAGAGTCTTTACTTATGGTTTACCAGCGTAGACTTCTTCAATGACTTCGTGCCAAGGGATGGACCACCGACTTATCGCGGGCACGACATTAAATATTTTTATAAAATCACCATTGCCACGCAAAGGGTCAAGTCTAAAGTGCAAACGCTGACGGTACCAATCCGTGTACTACCAATCCCAATCATTCCGAGGCCTGAAGAACTTCTTGGCACAGAGACAAATGAGGAGCTAACCCCAACAAATCCATTCCTTGAGAAGAGAGAAATTACCGAATTAGAAGTTTCATGGCATCATTTGAAGGTAATTAATCGGCTTGGAATAATCCAATTTTAAATTTTCATTTTTAGAACGTAACAGCCCGGAGGTCTCCAAAGTTTTATCGCATTACAAATAAGCGTGGCTACGTGGGAAGGTTCTGTTTATTCAAGACCGCTTATAAGCTCGGCGAAGATATTGTTGGAAGTCTGGATTTTGCTAATTGTGAAGTGCGTTGCGTGCAATTCTCTGTAAAGTTGCAGTCAGAAGAGATATTACTGAAGAAAAGCGTCCAAGCAAAGGAGGAAGGCGACACGGCGTCATTGAATTCCTCATCAGACATCAGTAGTATTGCTGTTGAGGGTTTAAAGTCACCGGCTGAAGAAGATTTGAACGGCAAAATAAGCACATACGCAACGAGTCATCAAGTTTGTTATTCTGTGGGGCAGACGCAAATTATCATACCTATTCCACTGCATGCTACGCCATCATTCCGTACAGATCTGGTTGACGTCAGATGGCGATTACATTTCGAGTTTGTGAGCAGTACGATGATGAATATTGGAAGACCGAGCATAGATACCGGCGAGCTTACAGCACCACAGGAAATACCCGTGGAAACAATGATTTGGAATCTACCAGTTACCATATATTCCGCCAATCCGTTGCAGATATATTCCCCAAGTCCTGCTTATAGTTTATGTATAAGATGAAATAAATAGGTATTTGGATAAACGGTATATCGGATTGTTGTCTGCTTATTTGACTCCTGACATGTGTACTCTTAACATCGAAATATGCCTTCTGGGATTGGATTCTATCCCCTTTCATAGTACACAACTCAACTGACTACAAAACAACTTAATAAGCAGAAAGCTAATCTTTCCATGCTTGCATTTGTTTTCCCGCACAAAGAAAATAAGTCTATGAACTCAAAATGAACAATTATTTCAGTAAAATAAACAAATAGATTTCAGTAGAGAAACAAAGAAAAGGAAAAAGGAAACAGAAAATTAAAGAAAACAATGTGATAAGACTGCAACGATTAAAACTTAGAATAAGTTCAAGTAGCAAAATGGTTAAACTACAAGTCTTCTAGTTTTGTTTGAATGTTTTTAATACATTTTTTTTATTCATGAATAGACAATTCCTTTCAAAGAACAAAGTACAGGCAAAGATTTCGGTTTGGTTAGGCGATATATGGTCATATCATCGTAGCTCATATACAAATCGAACCATATCGTCAAAAGCGACTTGGTTTCAGAATATGTTGTAATTGAGACTTAAGATGATCTCATATGCATAAGTTTCGTATTTGTGTAGCTTACGAACAACCATTTATTCGACCTACAATATGATAAATTTGATCACTGCAGGGCACAATAGAATCTATCTTAAATCCTAGGGTTGTTAACTTATAAACGATTTGAATTTCGATAGAAACATAGAAATATAAAGTTTTCTGAGTCTGAAAAGAGAGATCTTCTTCAAGACCAAGACGCCTTGACATGTAAATTATGTTGCTACAGACGTGGATAAGGTCATGTTTATGAAGGTTCATTTTTATGAAGGTAAAGTAGTATTGGGCTAAGAGCTGAACCCTGAGGTATGAGTGGGTAGAGAATTTTTCACGTCTAACGACTAAAATGTATGAGTTTATTCGAAAGAGAAGTATTCATTAGAACAACTACAGCAACTACAACAGTTAATAAATAGTTATTGTATTGGTTGTTTACAGAAGGAACTTATTGAATTTTGAAGAAAAAGAAAACAACATTTTATGTTCTTATGTACAAGTATGTATTACGAAAAGCTTAACAAATTCGTACGGAAACTTTAAAAAATTAAGCTTATTTCGGGTTAGTTAAGTTGTTATTCATTTAAGCTTGATAAATAAATGGAAAAAGAAACTGTGCAGTCTTCTAATGTCGAGTAGCATGAATAAAAAATTGCGTTCAGTAGTAGGTGACCGGAATAAATTAATCTTTTCATGTTGTTTTGTTACGAATAGGGGAAACGTGGTCATATCTCCTGATTTGATAAACATAAGGAAAAAGTTTTTTAGAGTTTGCCATAAGTTTTCTTTTCATTGCGGCACTCGAAAATTTGAGACCCATACATAAGTGATAAATGGAAGAATAAATTTCTTAGCCAGCATCAATCTTGTATCGAGATACTGATTACTTCCCCAAACAACCATACACTTTACTCATGATTATCTTAATATAATCATCCCAACTGAGAGTTCGCTGAAACCATATGCTTAGATTTTTGCTTTGTCAACGTACTCGATTTCAGAAATTACAAGGTATACCCCTGGCAAATAATTCGTTCCAGTTTAGTTTTGTGAATGACTTTGCATTTTGATTTCAGTGGATTTAACTTTAAGGAATTTCTTTCTGGCCAAAGTGAAATCTTTCTGAGGTCCTCGTTTAATCGAAGAGCTCAATCTTAAATTAGACCCAGCTTACAGCCCAAATATCATATATTTGTACGTCATCAGCATTTATGTGTATAGCAGTATTTTTGACCGACAGCGGAATGTAATTTATGAAGATTGAAAACAACAAATGACCTACGATTGACCGTCAATGAACTCCTGTAGGTACATTTATAAATTCGGATACTTTATTTTTTAATACGTTAGTCGTTGACCATGTTGAAATCCTTGGAAAAATCAAGTAACGTTCGGAATGTAACCACGTCTTTGTCAAAGGAAATGCGAATATCATCTGTAACTTTGAAAAGAGCGGAGATACAGCTGTGCTTTTATCTGAATCCGGATTGATTCCTGTACAGCAATTTGTTGTTCTGCAAACATGCAGACACTTTGAAGTGAATAGATTTCTCCATGACCTTCGTCTATATGGTCTATATGAGAATCAGGCGGAGAGCTGACCTGCTTTTTTAGGAGGGGTATAATTTTTTTATGATGTCCATAGAGATGAAAGAGGAAGTTAAAAACATTGAATTGAAAATATATTTGAGGGCTGGAACAAATTAGGCAAAATGATATTCACAACACTACGATGATTTGCATCCAATTTGACTTAACATTCCAAATAGCTTTTTCAACGTCAGTTTGCTTAACTCAGTGGACTTCAAAACAAGGCAATGTATTTGAAGTTATCACACTATAATCCGAGAAAGGGGAGGACAGAGGCGAAGTCGTCGTTGTGAAGTGAAATTGTGCAAAAACATTGTTTGGTTGATCGGGATCTAAGTTGTCCCAGTTCTCTTTATTTTTCCGGTCAACAACTATATTATATTTTTTAAGGCTAGCTATCGGTAAACCAATTTGAATAATAATGTCTTTAAGCTAGTCTTGTTTTGGCATATATTTCATTACGAAAGGCAAGAAAACTATGGCAATTTATAACATGTCCACTGTAGTGACTATTCAAAATCACATGTAAGAAAAGCACAGTCTTGGCTTCGGCGATTTATTTATGACAGAGCCCCGCGTCGGAATTGTCCCACGCTTTACTATACTGCTGACCAAATTACGGGAAAATCAGATGATATGCGTTGGTTTGCTCCTGACTACACTTTGTTTTGGGCAATTTTTATTTAAAAAAAGAAGACTACAATTTTTAAATGGAAGATTATTAACTTGTTTGCCATAAAGTATGTTAGAGTTTATTGTTAAACTAAATTGCTATTGATGATATTGATGAAATCATTTTCATTTTAAAAACCAACTTTTCCCAGTTTGGTATCAGTCTTAGGATTGGCCGTTATATTCTGAACACACACAATAGTTTCGTTAATCAATGTCTGCATTTTGCGTAAGCTTTGTATTTGCAACAGCCTAAGAATTCGTACTGGATAGTCTAAATTCGGATCGTTTGCCACCACGTCATTTCCTTTTGAGAAGGGAAATGGGGTTCCTGTAATTGGTTCACGTTTCCTTACTTCTGGGGCCAGCCGGTCTTGCACAATGCGAGCTATGGCTTCCAATTGTATCAGATGATTTGGGTGATGGGCCACTTGAAGTTTCTTAGCCAGGGCACGAACTCCACTTATAAAATCATTGTGTTGAACTAAATTAAAACTAGATTATTTTCGTCCCACTAAAGAAACTCTTACTGTAACTTACAATCCATGTTATCAAAAAGATTCTCCGCCTTTATACTCGGAGCAGATGCTTTACTCTTTCGTTCCTGAATCTCCTTTGATGTAATACTTTGGAACTTCTCCGGAGCATCCAAATACTCCAGGCGTACAGCATAACTAAGCAGCCAAGACAACTCCTCAATGGGCGAATTAAGTTTTGGCATTGCCACATTTTTCTTGTATTGCTGGTAAGCTATCTCCCATTCTTTGATGTTGTCCACCTTTCGTAGGGCTAAACGATCATCAATTGTGTATGTGCGGATCTTTTGATCCTCCAGCCAGAGGACTGTGCTTGCGAATACTTTTCGATCTGCAATTGTGAAGAGGACATGTTTCACTTAAAATATTTGTGATGATGGAATTCACCTTTGGCATCAACTGAGGACGGATTTGGGTGTTCCAATGCCTCCAATTTCATTTTAAGCATTTTTGTCTGTTTATAAATTAATCTATTGAAGAATAAAAAAAAAGCCTATAATTGTATTATACACCGGCACCACAATATGCAACTTGGAAATATCGAGACTGAAATCAGAAGCAAAACTGTCAAACTTCATTATGCTATGTTTATGCGTATTGCACTAGATACAAATGACACTGTTTTACCGACGTTACAGGGAGTCTCGTATTCATTTCTTCAAATCCAGCTATGCTTAGGGAAAGGCTTCCTGCAATTGGTTTTGGTTTAGTGTATACAACATTTTGTAAATGTATTGAAACAACATTGACATTGTCTTAAAGTCCTAAAAAAGTTCCTTAATAGAGCGGGATATCTTAATTGAAGATTAACTAAAGATACGAATTAAAGTATAAAATTTTCGTAATATTTTCCTTGTTTCATCGTGTCGTCTTTTTAATAAACTTCCACCTGCAATCAGCGCCTTGACAATTTCTGGGGGGTTTGTAAATTGTTTCAGAGTGGAATTTGGATCTTTACTTGGCAGCACATCAAAACCTTTTCTCTAACATTCTGATTTAACTAAGTGCATTTTAAGGTTTTCTTTTTTTTTTGAATATTATGATTTATTTTCTTCTTTGCTGTTTCTTATTTAATTCTATTTTCTTTTATATAAGGTTCACCCCACCCATATGTTGATGAACTTGGCATGAAAATATCAAGTGGAGGCAAAAAAATTCAAATCCAACCGCAAATCCTGATGCGAAAGTCTATGTTTTCAACAGAGCATAGCGCTTATCAAATGTTAGATATGAGATTTCGTAGGTCCTTTATGTGTGTGAGGATTTTAAATTGATTGTACTGGTAACAGATGCGGTTCAATATAAAAGTATTGGTGAATGTGATTTCTTGTTACCTATTCATTTAGTTCTTTATTGAGTGCAGCACATACACTCGATTTCGATAGTTTTTTCTTGACGAAATAGACCATTTGAGTTTTACACCTACCTCGAGAAACGGACTTATCCAAAACCTGTGCCGCCTTTTTGTTTTCTTTTTCTTCCAGCTCATCTGATTTCTCTACCACTTCTAGTTTCCGAATTCTTTCTAAATTTCGTTAAAAAATAAAGAAAAAGCAAAAAAGTATAGTCCCTGATGCTGATTCGCTGCTGTCAAACATTGAACAGAAACGACATGGCATCATTTGCCTAGCGAGCAACAAAACGCCGATTCTTCTTTGGACTACAGATGTAATGTTGCCAAGATCAGTTCTGCGAATAATATGTTATTTCAAAACAAACAACTCTACACCACGAGGCCTTCATAATAAGTGTCAAATGAAACGACAACACAAAAGTCAGAGTCAAAATAGAATTTAATTTGTAAATAACTTCAAAACGTGAACAGAATTTCTAACTTTAAAAGATGCCGAAAATAAAAACCAAACCTGGGTCGTTGCGACAAACACCTAGACAAGGTAAAATACATATGACATGACCATATCTTGCCGCTAATCAAGTTTTCTTTCAAGGACTTGTATTCAATAAGTCTCACGGGCAGCACATATTAAAAAATCCTTTAATTATCACAAACATGATCAACAAGACCGGGCTAAGGCCGACTGATATTGCGTTGGAAATTGGACCCGGTACTGGAAACTTGACTGTGAAAGTGCTTGAAAAAGTAAAGAGTGTAATAGCATATGAAATTGATAGTAGGATGGTGGCTGAATTGCAAAAACGAGTCCAAGGCACACCAATGCAATCAAAACTAAATTTGGTAATTGGTGACTTCTTGAAGGGCGATTTACCCTACTTTGATGTGTGCATCGCTAATACCCCATACCAAATCAGTTCCAAGTTGATATTCAAACTTTTATCACATAGACCAATTTTTCGCTGCGCAGTGCTTATGTTTCAAGAGGAATTCGCCCAAAGATTGATTGCCAAGCCTGGCGATAAACTCTTCTGCCGATTAAGCGTCAATGTACAGCTTTTAGCAAAAGTAGACATGCTTATGAGTGTGGGGAAAAATAATTTCAAACCTCCACCGAAAGTCGAATCGGCTGTTGTAAGAATTGAACCAAAAAATCCACCACCCAGCATACACTTTGCAGAATGGGATGGCCTTACGAGAATAGCGTTTCAACGTAAGAATAAAACCTTAAGTGCCCTTTTTAAACAAGATTCTGTTGCACAAGTCCTCAAAAATAATTATAGATTGCATTGCGCGCACAAGAACCTAGTAAGTAGATTAAATTTTGTATTTTTTTAAAAATATATTTTTTAATAAATATTTTGTGATTAGGAATGTAAGGATATTAACATATCAGAAGTCGTTGACAAAATACTGAAAACACTGGGAATGGAGAATTCACGAGCACGGAAATTAAGCATTGACGATTTCACGAAACTATTGTTGGCATTCAATTCAGAAGGACTACATTTCATATGAATTCCTAATTGAAAATAAAGTGTAATATTTTAAACTGTTGATATTTTCAAATTTTCGACACCAGCGGTTCTTTATAAGTTTACACCATTTCAAAGTCTGTGCAGGTTAAACAGACTGTCACGTAAGTAGACGATTGACGATGAGGACAAGCAAAATTGTTTGAAATCGGCTTGTATAATTGAATTGAAAAGCCCGACAATACCGAAGCAAAATAGTTACTTGTTGACATCGCAAGAAAGCGATTTTCTGAATGAACTAGATACAAGTGGGTCCCTTACCAAAGAAATATGAAGGAGTGATGAACTACTTGGCAAAAATAAAACGGTATTGAGGATATAAATAATTCATACGAAGCAACTTGTGAGATTGGGTGCGTTGAGAGCATTGCTCCATTTAGCGGTCGTATGGCTAAATCGAGATTCTATGTCTCAAGTCTGTGAGGTAAAATTCAGATAGACCGGTGAAGGTGCTTTTTACTCTGGGGTCGATTGTCAATACACAAACAAAAGGAAATTAAATTGGAGTTTTCAGTACCCATTATATATTATTATCTTCAAGACTTACCTGCACGAACTGTGCGCAGCACATAATGAAATAATAGTTTGAACATAGCTCAAACGCAAAGAACTGATGGCATTAGTGAACTAATTTTTTGTTTGGAACGTCGATGGAGTGCGAGCTTTCAAAATTATTATTATTATTATTATATCTTTTTTGCTTATAATATAATAAATTATAAAGCTAGCGCGAGCTGCACTGGCTTTTAGCTATTGTGAAAATTGAATTGTATATACTTATTAATTATTATCTAAATACGATTTTAATACGATTTTTTAGATAGATAGATAGATAGATCTTTATTGTAGCGTAAAGTAATATTCTTTTACAAAAGATTTAACTATTGCACATTTTACAGTGATTTGGTATATTGCTACCTTCCAACTGAAATATTAATAATAAACTTTACACAATAAAATATCACAGATCTTAATTACCTTTGAAAGGAAAAGCTACTTGAAAAAACCTTCATACAAATGTTGACTCGAGAGGAGAGAGGCGGTGGTGGCAAACAATACTTGATTGCAAGATAATTTATCACAGAATTTAAAGAAATAAGTGATTAACACATTATGTTAGAAATAATTAAATAAATAAATAGATAAATTAACTAATTTATAAATATATAAATAAATAAATATTAAATAAATAATAAATAAGTAATAAATAAATAATAAATAAATATTAAATAAAAAATAAATAAATAATAAATAAATAATACGATTTTGATGTCCTCAGAAGGTGGTTTAAGCAATTGTGTTTTACGCACTGCACTGCAACCCACAGCAATTTAAGACCAATGTGCACCGCTACCTTCTTGCTCTCCCTTCTAACTTTCCTTCTGCTCGTGCTGTGTAAACGCACTATAAGGGTCCAACCAACCCCTTGAGCACGTGCACTATTTAAAAAAAAAAAACTATGTTAAGCATGTATAAACTGTAAAATTGTATACGTCAAGAGTCGCCAGTGCTTTTTATTATAGCCTTCAAAGGCATCAGTGATATACCGCGAACTTACAAACATAAAAATTATTCACTGTATGTAGACGACCTTATTCACTTATTCCAAGAATCATCAGTGCAACATTCTTGAAGAGTTGAAAGTTCACTGTATCTCGTTCACGTGCACGGTTTATGGATTTTAATGGAGAAAACCAGAATCTTACACATTTGGTAAAACATCAACTACCCTAATAAGCAAATATCTTCCTTTTTTTTTAACTAATTAAGAACATAATAATCTTCAAATTTTATTAAAGAGCTTAAACGCACTTGGCTTGACTAATGATAATAAGTATAACTAAAAGCAAGGAAAAGTTTAGCACAAAGTTAAAATATAATTAAGTATTATAAAATCGTATGATAAGGGCACACAATGGCGACACATGGGTACCTCCGTTGTATATCTTGCAATGCCGACGTAGTTCTTTCAAAAAAGCACATAGTGTATGAATGCCCCTTTATAGAGAACAAAGTTCAACAATTTTCTCCAACAAACATTTAATTTCAGATATCCAAGGGATAAGATTGATTTCGGCGATTAATGAAACACGATGGATTGGCACAGGTGTAGTGAGAATAAAAATGCGAAAGAAAAGAATCAAGAGGACTATGAAATGATAAAAGAAAGCATTATCGACTGTAATATAAATTCTAGTTTTAATATGTTTCTGCCAATGTAGTGTTTTTGCGGAGTCTAATGTTGCAGCACCCCATATGTCAGACTCCACTCGATAAATAGTCCAGTGCGTGTCCATATTTTAGTCGAGTGGAAAAGTTGTTGTTATTAGCATATTAATATATAAACAAATTATAATATTAATAGCAGCTATGGCCTACCGCTAGTTGATTAGATATTATTTAACTTAATAGCTGACATGAGATAAAATATATTTTTAGCTTTTTTTTCGTTTATATTACTTAAGACTTCTTTAAGACTTTGGTTAAATTTAAGGTGCAAGATAAAAAATAAAAGGCAAAACATGTTCCGAAAATCTAAATTTATCTAGTTTATTCTTATAAATCAGTGCTGTAACGAGGAACCTTATGACTAAAAAGGTAAAGAGGATTTATTTCGACGGAGGTAAAAACAATGAAGCTGTCCAACTCAATTTTCTACAGCAGACAAGCTAACATCTCTTGGACCAAGAAGGTTTTTCATCACCTGTTTTTTTTTTGTGGATTGGAAATACCTCGAGTTGAGCTCGTGGCCAAAGTCTGCCCATTTGTAAAATTGCCAACTGGAATAAGTCGGCAGATCTCTTGTCCTCGCATATGATTGGTCTTCCATTCACAATAGAAGTTTTAGCATCACGATAAGCTGGAACAGGCCCAGGGAATTCCTTCATTAGTGAAACGAAAGCAGTTACCAATCGAATTTTCAAATGTTTCCAATTTTTTTTTGGAATTATTCCATCTTTGCTGCCCCGATCAACAACTAGCAACTCAACTTCATTTGTTTGTTTTTGATTGGGTTTGTATTCAATTGGTATGGTTGCGTTTGGTTTGGATCTTCTCTGTTCAGCCATTTGTCGCGCCACGCTAGGTTCAAAGCCGCCTTCAATGAAACGCATATACCATTTCTTTCCAGCTCCACTTAATCCTTTTTTAAAAGGATCACTCAAAGGATTATCGTTTGAAGTTAAAATTTTACTCCTTTTCCCGCTATTTGTTTCAGGCGAATGTTCCCTTTTATTTCCTCCAAAAATGTCTTCTTCAATTATTCTAGATTGACGTTGCTCTCCTGATTCGATTATTTCGCCGAAAGTCTTGTCGGGAAGCACATAATGGTTATTTTTCCTTCTCTTCTCTACCATTTTTCGAGCTTCCTCAACTGTAGCGCCCTGTGCAATGAATCGCGAAAGCCATTTTCTTCCTGCTCCACTTAAACCTCTTTTAAAAGAATCACCTAATGGACTATCGTTTAAAGTTGAAATTTTACTCCTTTTCGTACTGTATGTTTCAGGCGAATGTTCTCCTATGTATCCTCCAATAGCGTCTACTTCTATTGTTCTAGATCGACGTTGCTGACATGAATCGATTATTTCACCTACAGTCTGCTTTTTTGTCCTTCTCTTGTCCACCATTTCTCGAGCTTCCTCAGCTGTTGCGCCCTGTGCGATGAAGCGCGAGAACCATTTTCTTCCTGCTCCACTTAACCGCCTTTTAAAGTTATCACCTAAATGATTATCGTTTAAAGTTGAAATTTTACTCCTCTTGTCCACCATTTCTCGAGCTTCCTCAGCTGTAGCGCCCCGTGCGATGAAGCGCGAGAACCACTTTCTTCCTGCTCCACTTAAGCCCTTCAAAAGAGGGTCGGACATACGCCCAGGTTTATCCCATCGTTTCATTTGGGCGCCACCAGCTTTCGGCGCTTCGAAACTCGAAGTGCCTTTTTCCTCTTCGTCCGACTCGTCATCTAGCATCATATTAAGAAGCATGTCCACTTCTTCAGAATCAGCTAACTCGGATGTGTTTTCTTGTTTTGCTTCATCGAAACCTATCTGAGTCTCGTCGCTTTCTTCCTTGCTTAACGATAAATCCTGTTTAAGCTCAACTCGACTTGAAGATATATTCTCAAACTTTTCAGGAGAATCCAAAAACGATAAACGAACTCCATAACTCAAGAGCCAGAACAGGTCTTCTGTAGCGGAATAAAATGTGGGTGCACATAAATCTGTTTTATACCGTTGATACGCATCTTCCCATAACTTAATATTTTCTAGATTTCGTAGATCGGCTCGATCTTCAATTGTATAAAAACGGATGACTTGATCCTCCAACCAGAGAACAGTGTTTGCGAAAACTTTACGATCTGCAAAACTCATTCATTGATTACTTTAACGAAGTATATGGCACTTTCTTACTCTCTGCATCAACGGCAGCGGGATCCGGGTGTTCCAAAGCCTGTAGTCTCATTTGAAACATTCTGCCTTTTTATTATTAAGTTCTAAGAACGATTTTAAATCTTATTCAACTGTGCTTAAAAAAATGTGTACTAATGCAAAAATAGACGTCAAAACATGGTGGGTTTGTTTACTTTTTTTTACCAGCATTGACAGCGCACTGTACAGGGAAACTCTGAATAAATGGCTGGATCAAGCTTGATTCACTTGTCGTGCACATATTTTCTGTTCTTCTTTTTATGTTTATGAAATGAGGACAATAATCTACTTCTATTTTTTTATTATTATTCTTAATATTAAACAGAGGTGCAACAAATGATTTTACATAGGAATTCCTTGTGTCAGCATCGCAAATGCATGCGAGAGGGTGAATTAACTGCTGGTGTTCAAATAGCTCCGGACGGACTTGAGTGTTGCTTCGTCCAAAAACAGTTTTACTGGCAATATTTTCAGTGGCAGTGGCGGCAAGATTTTTATCAACGATACTATTACTATGTACAAAAGAACTCTTCTTGAAAAGGCAAAGCAGTGCCAGATTGTTTGGATAAGAAATTCATCTTTGATTTCATATTTGAAGAAAAGAAAGAAATAACAATATCAATGTAATTAGTTTTGAGGACTAAAGTAAACTTGAATATGCATTTTTCTTTAAATGCCATGCGCCCAATTTCGACAGATTCCGTTTGACTTAGTTTTGTGCACACGATAATAATATACCCAGTTTGGATTCACATGCTCGTTGCAATACTGTCATTAAAGTATTATCTAAACTATTAAGCAGATTAATCATCTCAGTTAATACTTCAGTTTGCACATTTCAAAGTTGGTTTATAATGGTCTAATTAAATCCAAGTTACAGTATGATAGAGCTTGCTGGGGCGGGATGCATTTCAATAAACTGGAGCCTCAGTTAACCAAACAAAAATATTCTGTCAGTAATCAATGCAGGGTTAACCATTGAACATTTTTATAATACCTTAAAAATATTTTCTGACAATCCGGATATACCTCTTCAAGGGCTTATGATAACCTCAAACTACGTGTCAACACCAGAAATCTCGTCCATGTTCTGACAATAAAATTATCGCCTTTTTCTTGCTTTTACATTTTTATTGCACCCCGTTTATTTAATAAAATGCTTGCAAGTCTAACAATCAGACGTGAAAGAGTTGAATCCGTATTCCTTCTTAATGTTAAAATTATTCCTTGTACTTTGCTGTTCTTGGTAATCTTCTGCATCACTTACGGTTTAATCTTTTTTAAATTTGCAAATCAGTTGCATTTCAACTTTCATTGTTGAATTTGAATTTAATTGTGTTGTTTTTATCGCATCACCATTGATGAATGTTTGGTTTGTACGAATTGTACATTCGCCTTTTGTCAGAATCTGACAACAGAATGTCCTAAACTATTTCATTATGTATTATTAGTAGTATTATTTTTGAAAATGGTTTTGTACTTTTGAATATCTCTTGTATAGCTTTAAGTTTCATAAGCATTAAATAAATAAAAAAGAAATGCAGTTCATCATCAGTAACCATACGACCATCACTGACCTGAAGTTTTAGCATTTCCTCTTACGTCTAACTTATTGTGTTAACTTATTTTATTGAATTGCTGTTTTTAAATTAAATGCATTCATTCATTTGGGATTTTCTACAATATACATATTTAGTATTTAATCCGTTTCTGCGCCTGCTTTGTGAGTCTATTGTTTTCCTCGTTGTTCCTGTGCAATTTTGAACTACGAAACTTTTGGGATTGGAAAAAAAATATTGTTGAAAATTGGCCACAGTGAATTCTTATTTCTCAAGAACTTAATAATACCTGTATGAATTTTTTTATGACAAATAAATGCCAAGAAAAATGTAAGACCCTTTGATTATTGAAATTTTTTATGAATAACAAAATATTTTAACACAAATCTAGCAAAATATTTATCTTCAATTCAAAAATATCTATGATTTTTTTGATACAGATACACATTTTGATCGCGCTTACAGTCGACCGTTCATACAAGTTCATGACAGTGCTGCAGAAACAGATTCTCTTCAGCTCATTAATGATTTAATTTCATTCGAGTTATACAATGTCAATATGATTATTTAGATTAAATGAATAAACTAAATTGAAATTGTCCAAATGAATAGAAATCGGTTGCATATGATTTCTGTCCTTCATTGAATTGAAGTTTTTTTTCAGGATAATCTGTTGGCGTAGTTTTATTGTGGTTCACATGGATGTAAGGTTCATAATTTTCATAAAATCCAGACAAAAAACATCAATTTTTCTAGAAATTGCAAATTTTTATTCATTTCACTTTTTATTTTCATAAACTCCTAACATTTTCCTTTCAGCTCTACAAGAGTATGCGGCAGTCAATTAAATTAATACTAATTACTATTTCTAAATGTATATCCAATTTCCTTTAGAAAAGGCCGACATCAAGCAATGCAAATAGCCGATAGAAATCACTTTTACTACGTATAAGGACATACTATTAACTGAGCGTTGTGCCATAGAGCACCTAACTTTGAAACGGCCACCTGAAACATTTCAGCAGATCTTTTATTTTCGCATATAACTAGTTTGCCATTTAGTACAGCGGTCTGGGCTTCGCGGAAGGATGGAATCGGGCCTGGAAATTGGTCCAAAAGTGAAATAAACGTTTTAAGCATTGCGATCTTTAATTGCCTCCATTTTTTCTTTGCAATCACTCCGTTTGCGTGTCCCTTGTCAGCAATAAGCAGTACGATTTCATTTGACCCTTTCTCGGTTATGAGTTCGTTCTGATTATGCTCACTACCATTAGACTTTTTCTGACCTTTCATTTGTCGCGTCACGCTTGGTTTTCTCACCGCTGTTAAACCTTTTGTATAAGGGCCACTTTGAGGAAAATCAGTGCCCATTGAAGACGTTCTACACCTTTTTGCGTTCATTTCTTGGTGCGGGTGCGCTCTTTTATTCCCTTCCGTTTTCAAACAATCCTCAAATAATAGGAGAAACGATTTTGAATCTTCGTTCTGGGCGAATTGCCCGCTAGATAAACATTGTTCTTGGGAATGATTTATTATACCATGTTTCTTAGTTTGTTTTGTTTGCCTCTCGGCGACCTTTTTCCGAGCATCTTCCCTACTGTATCCCTGTAAGATAAACCTTCGGTACCACTTTATTCCCGCCCCACTTAAACCTTTCTTTAAAGGGTCATTCGTTTCTTTTTTCCTCGCAGTTCCGACAGCGGTACGCGATGTACTTTTCCATTGCGGATTTGTTTGATCTAATTTACAAGTATTTCCTTTTTCTGCGCCAGAAACCGGAACTGGTAAGCTTTTAAGTTCAGGGGATTGCCAATTTTTTGTTATTTGTTCATGATTTTTAAGTTTGCTTGCATTTGTTTCAGCAAACTTTTCAGGAGAATCCAAAAACGTTAGACGAATTCCATAGCTTAGAAGCCAGAACAGATCTTCCGATGCGGAGTGAAACTGAGGAGCACACAAATCATTCTTGTACTGTTGATAAGCTCCTTCCCACAACTTTATATTTTCTACCATTCGAAGATTAGCACGGTCCTCAATTGTGTAAAAACGTATCACTTGATCCTCCAACCAAAGTACAGTGTTAGCAAACACTTTTCGGTCTGCAAAATTCAGTGATTGCCCATTGGAACGGTGTATATGGAAATGGCTTACCTTCAGCATTAACGGACGAAGGATTTGGGTGTTCCAATGCCTGTAGCCTCATTCGAAACATTTCTATTGTTTATTTGTAAATAAATGGACAAATGAATTTACCTCAAATGTGTCAAAGAAAACTTAGAAGTCAAACACTTCAAATTGAGAGACGTCATAGAATGCAGTACAGTATGCCTGTCAAAAGTTTGCACAGCCAAACCGACATCACAGGCTGTGCCGAAAGTCATTGAAAATACTGCTGATATTGATATGTAATCAGTGCATTTGCACATTGCATCTCTCAAGCAAAGAAGTCATGTGATATGTGTTAGTTAAAAGTTTCCAATTTGCAGTTTTGTTCTGTTCTGACTTTCTTACTTACTTTATGTGATCCCAACCAGTGAAGAGTCTCTGCCTGAGATACGGCAATCTTCCACACTTGTCGATCCCGGACACACTGCTTCCAGTTATCTAGACCAAACGCTTTGGCATCAGCAATCGCTTGATCCTTGTTGTCTCGAACTTGGAGTCTGTGATCCGAAGACCCTCTTTGCTGGAGCATTATTGTCGATTATTCACGCGAGGTGGCCGAGCTACTGTTATTCGTCTACGTATTTTGGCCTTTTGTACTACATCCACATCTTGACACAAATCAAAGAGTTCGATGTTATTTTTTCTTTTCAGTCTTCAACGAATCTTCACTTAGGTGTTATTCGTGGAAAGAATATTTACTCCGAGGTTACTGTTGTTAACAGTGACGTTTTGTCCTATGCGGTGGACATGTCTGTTGAAAACATGTACTTGGTTTTGTCCTCGTTTCCTTCAAGGCCAACTAGTTTCGCTTTTTCTCCAAGTGCCGTAAAAGCCTCTATGCCAATTTTGACTTTCAGAATAGATCTGACTTAAAAAGATCTGAGAATCCTAGTGGAACACCTCATTTAGAAAAACTATTGAATGAAGAAATGTAGGCGCGGTGTAGATTACAAACAATACAGCATTATCATACAAATGTCAAAATAGAATATCTTTTGTCATTTTCCCCCAAAAATCAAGTAATGACATTTGGTTTAATATCAACATTATTAACTTATTATGTCGAGTAACGAAAGCTTCGACCAGAAAGACTGCTTAGGATGTCGGCTTGTTAGTGGCTTCGGAATAATTGCGATCGGTTGTTACATATTTTCTCAAGCACACAAACGAAAGAAATTCGAAGGGAATGTGATGAAAATCATATCAGCTGGTATATATTGTTGATAAAAATTTTAGCGCAATAAATCTTATCACAACTCTCCCTCAGGTGCTATTTCAGCTGGCATAGCAAGGCTTTTCAACATGCCATTCTTAAAGAGGTCAAAAAAAGGCGACCAGACGTAGAAAATGAATTTGGTTTATGTTAAACTTAAGTGGGCGTTTTAACAATTACGAAATATAGCTATAAAAAAAACCAAATTGGAACTAAATCACTCTTCATCTTTGTCCTCTTCGGCTGAGCTAATTTCTTCCTCGTCGCTTTCTTCTTGATCCCAATGCTTGATCTTCTTGTTGGTCATATAATCGGGTCTGCAATTCGGTAAAGAGAGAATATACATATAAATATATAATCCAGGTGAGTTGCCAAATGACCGGTGTACCTTAAAACGCTCCAGCCCTTTTTCTTTTCCTCATCGCTGTCGTTCTCGGATTCCTGTTTCGTTTCAAATTTAACAGGATTGTCGACGAGCTGCGATTTTGCACGTTTGCCGCTCATCAGCACGTCCAAGAACTTTTTTTTATCGACATTATTGAGCACAGCTTCTCTTTTTGAATCTAATGGACCCGCTTCTTTCAATTGTTCGCCAATGTCCTTCTGGTGCATTCGAACGGTGTTGAAAAGTTGAACGACTCCTCGAGTGGCAATCTTCCTTAAAGTACGTTCGCGTTCAAAGTCCTGTATTGTTGGTTTAACTCTCAGAGCGAGTCTTTGATTTCTGATTTTCTTCACTTGCTGATCCAGTGTATCTTTGTCTGGCTTTTCTTCCTTGATTTCGCCGTCAATTTCGAAGCTTATTGCATCCGAGGCATCTTTTGATTTTGGAACGATTTTCTTCGCTTTAGACAAGACTATTGATTTCTCTGCTTTTGGTTTGTTTGTGTTTAAAACTTTTGCTATCGAGTCAGCCCATGCCGCATTGCCTGTGGTAGCTTCAGTTTCTGAACCGCTTTCTTCTGAAGAGGAGGCATCAGTATGCTTTGAGCGTTTTGTTTCTGAAATACCTACAAATCATAACCAATAAATCCGCTTCTCTGTGAATGCTTTAAGATTTACCTGTTCTGATTTTACGTTTAATATTTTTCGTTGCCATGTTTTCTAATATTATGTTTCAATGAATTTGTAGAAATATTTGTTTTTGACAACTGACACTTAGTTGCACGTGTAGGTTTTGTTTACTCTTAATACTCAACATGAATATGTCTGTCATTCAATGTAGTTAAGGCAGTGTGTCACTATTGCACTTACGATCCATTCGATTTGTTTATATGGTCTCTATTTAGGGCATTCACACACTCTAATGGAGTAATCTCTTAATTTTCTTTTTACGTGAAAGTGAAACGTGCAGAATGTAAATCTGAAACAAAATTAAGATATCCAAAAACTGATTCATATAAAAACCAAAGATATATTTTATGAAGGAATGAAATTTTCATTCAAGGTATAAATACGTCTAAATTTGACTGAGTACCCATTCAAAGAAAAGACCACAAAACCCATTTTTATGGTAAAAAGAGGATATTAAAAAAAATCAAGAATTTTTTGCTAAATTCGACACTTTTTTCGCAAAGTTACCAATGTTTGGTTTTTGCATTTTTTTTATTGATAAATAGGCATTGCTTAGCTTTTTTATGTGAAAAGGGGGAAGAGTTTTTTGCTAAATTTTACTGGACTATAGCCCATGATTCCGAATCACACTTTTTTCGCAAAGTTACCGAAATTTGGTTTTTGGGCCTTTTTATTGATAAATAGGCATAGCTAAGTACGCATAAATATGGGAAAAAGAGGATATCTAAAAACCAAGAATTTTTTGCTAAATTCGACTGGGTTATAGCCCATGATTCGAAAACACAATTTTTTCGCAAACCTACCAACATTTAGTTTTTGCCCTTTTTTATTGATAAATAGCCATAGCTTAGCACGCATCCAAAACAATAGCCAAAAAAAAACATTTTTAATGGCAAATTAATATTTAAAATCAAGAATTTTTGGCAAATTCATCTGGACTATAGTTCACGATTCTGAAATACTCTTTTCATTTTTAAATATAGTGATTGAACCCGCTTTTTACAACTATTTTGACTTTCGGATAATGAATCCAAAAATTAGTAAGTACACCACTGAAATGTTCTGGGATTACACCAACTAAAAAAAAAGTTGCTTTTTAATGAAATCTGTTCATTTCATTAATGCGAATCAACAGTTCGAAATCGAATGTTTTTCCTTGTAATGTTTCTTTGACAATTTTAAAGTGCCGGTTTCGTACGGAAGTTGTTTTTGTAAGTCAACAAGCACATTGAGAACCCCCTTAAAGTTATCAACAGCGAATGACTCTGTAATTCGCTATTTAAAAAGTAATTTAGTCTAAATTATTTGCTTAGCGTTCGTATGCTTCTGCACTTCAAATCAGATACATGCCGATACAATCGTTATCAACTCGTGACGGAAAGCAACGACAAGTCCACACTTACCCGTATACCTACTGAATTATTAGTCAGAATTATTTGCAAGTCTGTCGATATTTGAAGGTGAAAAAATTACGTTTTCACACATAAAAATCACAGAAAAACAAAAGCGAAAATCCAACCTAAGAACTCAATTTTTTGATATTCCTTCTGATGGACAATATTGATTTGAACCATGACTACCTATTACAATGTTTTTATTTACACGTTGTTCGTTGTTATTTAAGACCGAGGGTCCTTTGAAAACAAAGGGCAAAGTTTCCAAAGAATCGTAACATGACTTTCCTCATATATTTAAGAGCGAACCAAATGATATGTTCATCCATTACCTGTTAAATGGAAAACACTTTAACATAGCAGATCAGTGATCAATGATCAGGCGACTTGTTGAAAGGAAACCTTGTGGCATCTTTCATTATACTTTCTATACAGAATACTTTCACTGTTCCGCTTTAAATTCATCATATTTTTCTCGTTCTTCTTTCAAACATTTTCAATAAAGTTAAATGGCTGAAGAGCAGTTGTCTGTTTAGGAAATTATAAATGAAAATCGCTATAGACAGTTAATAACCTTCGTTCGTACGCAATAAAATTGGAAGAGATTAGTTACCGATCGACCAGGCAGCGGGCAACCCGGTAAAGAATAGTCTGACAAGTGGAGAGGACAAGCTGGATAGACTTGCTCAGGTTTTGAAATCCTCCCCACAACACTTTTTCTTTTGTCTTTTACAATTATCACAAATTAAACTGTGTCATAAAACAATGAGATGGAACTTAAACAAAAAAGATTCCATGGATTACCAAGACCTTTTATTCAAGGATGGACCATCAAATCAGCTAATTGAGAAATGTGTTGGCAAATGGGAGCAACTAACTTCAAATGGCTCTTATGTGTTGTTGGCTCAAATTAACGTCATCACACCCGCAAAATAGAACTGTACATTAAAGCCTAATTACAAATAACAACTAGTAATAATTGAATGCAGCTACAACAACAACAACAACCCTTAAGCAATTTAAACGACCACAATTGTTTTTCCTATAAAAGATAAGATAAGTCACAATTTCAAGACTCTACATCTTTGCCTATAAATGCAAAAAGACAACCAACCGACTACAGTCTGCTTGCAATTCCTCGGCGGTTTAAAATCATCGTCCAAGTTCTGAGTGCATAAACATGCTGCCAACTAATTTTGCTCTTTGTTTGGTGACATTGCATTTATTTGGATATCTGATAGTTGTTGACGGGCATGGAATGATGTTGGAACCTGTGAATAGAGGATCCCTGTGGAGGTATAATCGATCTGCACCCAGGAACTATAACGACAATGCTTTATTCTGTGGTGGATTCTACGTGAGTTTAAACCTTGGAAACAACAGAGTTCGCGCTAATAGATATTTATCTATTTAAAATTGAAGACTCAATGGTCAGTGCATGGTGGAAAGTGCGGTCTGTGCGGCGATAACTATGGAGATGCAACGCCAAGGGCACACGAAAACGGTGGAACTTTTGGAAGAGGTGTAATCGTTCGAAATTACACCGCTGGCGAAAGCGCTGAAATAAGTGTAAGGATCACAACGAACCACAAGGGATACTTCCGCTTTCATCTTTGCAATTTAGATTCAATGCCTGAATCTGAAGAGTGCTTTAATGCTGAGCCACTGATGTTGGAAGATGGTGGATTTGAATATTATTTACCGTCCTTCAAGAGTGGTATCTTCAATACAACGGTCATTATTCCACCTGATGTGATCTGTAATCATTGTGTGCTAAGATGGACGTACACCGCAGGTGAGTCTTATTAATAAAACAGCACTTATGTGACTGTGTAAACACTCCGTATGTTTGCGCAGACCACAGAACTTATTACAGCGATAAGATTGATTGAAGTTTATTTGTGACTGACTTTCTGTGAGTTTTCTTCAATTCTTCCAGCCAACTCCTGGGGTGTGTGTGCTAATGGAAGTGGCCGCGTTGGATGCGGTCCTCAAGAGCAGTTTAAAGGATGCGCAGATGTTGCTATTTTACCACCACTGTTTTCCCTTTACAATTAGATACCGAACATATATGATTGAAAATGGATTAATTGAATTAAATACCTATAAAGACTGTGTGATTGGCAATTTATTTTCAAATAGTTATTGCATTTTTATCTTATTAAGGGGTCCGTACGCAAGAAAGGTAAACGTAATGCTGCAGTTTTATTTGAAAATGAAAAAATGAAAAAATCAGAATATTTTTATTTGATAAATATTTGTTTTCTATTGGTACAAAAAAAATTAAATTAAGTATAGTATATGTACATTTACACGTTGATGAAATTGACTCCGAACTGGCCCTGCAGTGTTTTCATAGAAGATGGGGAAGACAAACCAGAGATGCATCTGGAGGATGAGCAAAATGGGGGGTTTCGAAGTTTTCCTGGAATCGACACCATCCAAAAGTTCAGAAAAAGTCTAAACTAAAAAAGGACACACCTTCTTATTAGTGAATATGAGTAGGTTTCAAAACAAAATTAACAATCCCCAGAATATAGAAGTTGCATGGAATAAATAATGTTTTACAGAAGTTGAAGGCACGAATGTGCATAGTTTTTATTTCCAACACAATTCAAAGCCGAATTGTATGTTAATATCGCGTTGCGCCACTTCAGGGGACCAACAATCAACCAAGAACATTTGAGACGACCACTTGATTTTTAATTTTTTATAATTTTCGTACTTCCAGAATGCGAAGTGACTGCTGAGCTGAAGTTAACTAACTCAAATCTTATTTGAGTATATTTGTTTATAGTTTTAATTTTTAAAATTGAATTGAATTGTGTTGTGATTCTTTTTATAATAAAATATTTAAATATAAAATAAAATGAGTTCAAGTATAAGTAGGGTACATATTTAAGCTTGACAATTTGTCCATTAGAACACTGACTTTTGTATTTTGAAATATCATAGATCATTGCTTAAAGCAGATTTTTGTTGCTTTTTTAAAGTAGACAAAGCTAGAGGGTTAAAAGCAAATTAAGCTTTACCTTTTGCTTTTTCATCAACATTAACATATTTGTCAATTTAGCTCTTTCGTGATATTATAAACAATTCTATTATTTAAATTTTGATGGCAAAAATTATTGAAATCGGTCAAGAAAATCTTTGCACTCAAATCCTAACAGCATTTTAAAACTTATGTAAGGTTATTCCTTTGCCACTAAGCAATGCTTCAGAGATATGACTTTTGTTTATTATGGCGAGCAGCGAGCTTGATCACGTCAAAGCCATTGTTAATGTCAGAATATACATAGATAGCTCATTAGCCAGCTCCACAAGTTCTTATACTTGTCGCACAGATGGTAAAGTGTCAGGCCTATACTTAGTTACTTAAGAGGCCGGCGTTCCTGGGAGGATCAGAGCCTGAGACAGCCTTGTCCTCCAAACCTGAAAGTCCTGAGCACGCTGATTTGAGTTGGTAAGACCGAAGCTTCTTAAGACAGGACTGGCAAAATCAGTGTTTCGTGTGAAGAGTTTTTATCCTAGTTGTTTTGACAAACCGAAGCAGCAGCGGTTGTCTAGGTTTATTTTCCTTCGAATCTCCATTGTGGTGTCGTTTGTGGAGAATATGTTGGGTCCGCGGTAGTTGAACTCGTTTGCTATCTCGAAATTATATCGTTATGTTTCAGCCGAGATGATGTTCGACGGCTCTATTTCTGCCGAGATTGTCGGGCCTATAGCATAGTAAATTGCCAACATATGGCCACAGACACTCACATGACTGCTAGTTACAGTCGAAAGATGAAGCACTGTTTACTGCATGGTTCCATAAACAACGTGTTATTCCCCCACTTTAAATAGTTATCTTAAGCCAAAGAACCCAGGTCATTTGAAGTATTTGTATATCTAAGAATATAGAGGTCACGAAAACGGTCTGGATGTGCAGCAGAAATCAGTGAAGTCATTGAACCCTATTTAAAGGATGAAGCTCAAGGTTAAAATTAGTCAAAAGCTGCGCAGGGCTATAATTTCTAACCTAAGCGTGCCTCAAAGTTCTTTACTCGGTCCAATATTATTTCTTCAATGCATCATGCCCTTGTTTGGCATGTCTCTCAAAAGAAACATAAAAGCATTTGCTGATGACACTGAAATTGCATTCATCTCTGACAGTCCTTTGAATCTCATTGCAAACATATGTACATGTACATTCATATATGTCACGGCACAAATTATTCGTTAACAATAAATAACAAAAATAATGTAGATGTGGTTCTTCACAGAGCCGATTCCTTTAGACAAAGGCTGTCCAACAATATACAATAAGTCTTATTTTCATAACAATACCAGCCGTAGCAATAACTACTTTATTACTGAAACTGTAAAAAGTTTAAGATATTTTGGTGTCTCCTTCAACCAAAATATTTGCTAGTCTGGTTGTGTTTTTTTTTATTGTTGGCATTATGCAAAGCTCATTTTCAAATATTTATAACCTAAGAAATAATTCAATCAACTCTGCAAGCAAACCTGGTTTTCGTACCGCCGCCGGCAGAAACTCTCATTCTATTACACACACATTTCCTGTAAATGTTTAAACAGCCAAATGTTTCAAATAACAATTCTTCTAAATGGAAATACTACATTTGAAAAAAAAATACCTTGTTGCTATGAGTGTTAAAATTTTCGAAATCTCACTGTAATTTTTATAAACAAAAAAGTTCCAGTTCAATAAGACAGCCCACACCAATACACCATACCTCATTTCAAACGGCTAATGAACGAATTCAACTGAGAGAAAGCCACACCTCTTTAACACACACTTCAAAAGCAACATGTCGCTTCCCCTACACGAATAATTCCACTTCCATAAATAATCCAATACAGCAATTGTATCCCCGCCAATCCACATTCACATCCAAAAACGCGGGAAAAAATGTTGTCGACGGCACTGTTTTGTGTGCTGTTCAGCTGGTTGCTTACAATTCTGCGTGCCTGGTAAGTTTTCGGCTTTACGACAGAAATGCGACAGCGAAAGCGTGCACAACGCCGCTTCGGCGTCTGTCTTCTTTACGTGTTTGCGGTTCCGACAATCAGCAACGGTGTCTTTGACAACTGACTGCGGCGCTGCGCCGACTTTCGCGGCAGAAATCTCTCATCGTAGGCGACGACGACGATGTGTCGTCGCTTTGGTGCCACGCAACATAGCGCAAAGATCAGACGGAAAGAACACGGCAACGCCACATCACACACTGTTGCACCTTTTAACCATCCAGACAGGATTTACCGACGGAATTATTGGAACTTCAAGTCCGCTGAACAACCGGGCGCGCAGCAAAAAAAGCAAGTCACGCTGGCGTGTTTCGAATATTTCATTCCATTTCCGTTGAAATTTCTTGTACTTGGATTGTTGAAGGCATAACCGTGAGAGCGAATGAAAGACAGACGCAGATTATCGATTTCGCTGGAGGTAGAGTGAGATGGGACTGGTTTGATAGTATTGAGGTTGATTCCAATTACAGTGAAGGGCATTGAAAATGCACATTATTTTATAGAAGAAAAACAGTTTTAGCCGCATGTAGTCCGCGTATTTTTATTTAAATGTGTGTGATTGATGCATTTTAAACTTTGTTTTGTTGTTTCATATTGGCTCACAAGAAAATTGATTTGATTTTTGGCGGTGATAATTTGTGTCATGGTTCCGAAAATGTCGAGATCGATGAAGAAGAAATGCAAAATCGTCACTTTTACCGCTGCATCTATGTACCAGGTTCCACAGCGGAATACTGTGAACACTTGGGACGGTGTGGATTTTTTTCGCCGTTTCGAAAACAACTTTTATGTACGTTTTCCAATGGTTTGTGGATGAATTACAGCATCCAAAAACACGGACACGACGGACCGCGAGGACACTAAGAACGTTGCTTCAGGTACATTTCCCAGACTCGTCTCTTAGCACATCTTATGTGCACTCCATCACAACAGAGGAGGCAGGTTTATAATGTTTTCGTACCCAAACCGGGAAATAGACCCAGTGAGCTGCCCAAATCGCTTTCTATATCACTGGTTACGACTCGATCACAAGAGCGATCAGACGCAGAGGCATCGAAGAATCGACCAACCAAAGGAAAGTCGTTCTATTACTTAAGTGGTGGTTTCTGTATCCGCAGGGTTGTCTTCCCTTTGTAAAGGCACGCCACAACAGTGTCTAGTATCCTGCATTGTGCAATACAAAAGTTTGTAGTATGGTTAAGTGCAGAATGATTAACGATCAATCCCAGAAGAACATTTCTAGTGCCCACTGGACGTGCTTCTAGAGCACTGTAGGCCAGTAGAAGCCTATACTGCAGACCTGTGGATCTCTTCCAAAATTATACATTGGTTTTACATAATGATGATGAGTCCCACAATCATATATGGGGGCATCATTTGGTGGCCAAAAACTCTCCAACAGTCGATGGCAAATAAGTCGCAAAAGTTGGCTGGGTCCCTGGATACAAGAGGATTGCAGAAAACGTATCTGCACATGAGCTCGCTAGTTCTAGCTCGGAATCAGCTTTCATAGGTCCAGAACCATTTTTTAGCGTCAATTGCACGACAGCTACAATGCTGATTAACAAAAGTGAAGGTTATAGGCAATCCAAACGATTAATCAGGCTTTATTCCTACAAGGGAATCCTCAACCTTGACAAGAAAAATATAAGAGAGCTAACGAGCTTTCTTACTGGCCACTGCAGCCTGTAACCTGTGCCGCAATAATGTCGGCTTTGCTTCGAGGAGGATGAAACATCCGAACACATGTTATGTGAGTGTCCAGTACTACAATGGTTAAGGAAACGTATTTTCCATAGGGAGATACTCATTTCAGTGGATGAAAGTGGATGAAAGACATGAACGGAAGAAAGCAATATGTCGTCTGGTTTAACTTTAACCCTTCGATACAATAGAGCTCTTCAGGTCGCGGTGTCGTTGCCAGTGTACAAGACGACAAAATAAAAACGGGCCTGAATGAAAGCAGATTAAGTTCTAGCAATGATTCCCCTAGGATCGATGTCCTGAATATTAATCTCCTGTTGATTCAAACATTGAAGATTATATCGAAGAGGTACATTCATGTGCAAATAAATTTAAGTGTATGCTTGTATTAAGTTTTAGTTATTAATATGCACCCTTTTGCCTAAATGAGGTTTTCCTCTCTGTTAGGCATTGAAGATATAAATTTTCCGCAAATATTTTTGATTTTTTCTTCATGGACCATACAGTCAAAATCGCTTACAACGACATCGGCAATAACGACGTATCGGCTATACCGACCAAATTCTTAGGTCCCGATTGAGCTCCATTATAGTCCCATTGAATAAAAAATCGTCTATAACGACATCGCTTACAACGACATATCGCTTAAAACGACATATTTTTCTCTTGTTTGAAATAAAATATTGGTTACAACGACTTAAATCGATGCAGCTGTTGATGCGACTGTCTATTTTTTCCTAGAAACGGTAGAATGACTTGGCGTGCTCTTCCGCTTGGATACAGCGTTTTCGTCAGTGTCATGGAATTGTGAGTGGCAAAATAATAGGAGAGGCCAAAAGTGTTCTTAAAGGTGCAGTAGACAATTGGTTGCAAGTTGTTTGGCCTCAACTTCGGACAAATTATACCGATGAAAACATCTTTAATATTGATGAAACTGGTCTATTTTTTAAAATGACTCCAACGAATACGCTTAAATTTAAAGGTGAAAAATGTATTGGAGGCAAAATGGCTAAGGATCGAATACCTATACTGGTAGGTGCAAATATGACTGGTACAATAAAGGAGAAACTTCTTGTTGTGGGTAAATCACGAAACCCAAGATGTTCTAAGAATGTAAAACGGCTTCCAATAGATTATGAGAGCAATAAGAAAGCTTGGATGATATCTTCAATTTTTGAGAAATACTTGCGAAACTGGGACCATCAGTATCAGTTGAAAATGTACTCCCCTGTTCATTTGATGACTTACTGCAAGTTGACGAGCACCTTTTAACAGCCGCGTCTTTGACTGATGAAGAAATTGTTGATTTTGTGCGAAATGATGCTCCCCAAGAAAGCGAAGGAGAAGAAGGTAACTGAGTTTAATATTTTCTCGATCAAAACATAACAAATAATTTTTTTTTTTTATATCAGCAATGGGATTTTTTCAGCCAACGATCGAAGATGCTCTGAATTCTGTGCGCACTTTGAGAACATTTTTTTCATTAAATGATGTCGGTGGCAACATCTTTACTGAAAATCTAATGCAAATAGAAAAAATAATTGAAAAACAGTTTGTAACAACAAAAACTAAGCAATTGGTTATTTCCACTTTTTTAAATAAACAGTATTAATGTTTATTTGTACAAAGATACTCGTATGTGCCTAAAAAATAAATAAGTTTTTAAAAAGAATTATGAAAAAAATAAAAAATAAAAAAAATGGGTTTCTCCTTGAAAACAAATTAATTAACGTTCATACCTTGATATCGGTTACAGCGACCTATCGCTTACAACGACTACATTCTTCAGTCCCTTGAAAGTCGTTATAGCCGATTTTGAATGTACCTCAATAATTGCTGAATTAAGCTTGTTTTTGGTCGTGCAATCCTTTGCCTGGCTTTAACATTGGCCCACATATATAACTTTGGGGTGCTTAGGGGCATGGACAATAAGACGAGGTCGGAGATTTACATTGTCACTGCTTCTCGCGAGACTTAATTTGAATCCGTGGACCACAAAGTTACTCAAGTCTGAAAAGATAACTGGCCCTAGCGACCCATTGCAATCGAACCTGTCGACCGGAGACATTTGATTTTCCTACTCCGACAACAACCGAAATCTCCCTCGTACTTTTTCCAGTGTGCTCATGTAGAGCAATTATTTTTGTCATTTCCCACAGAGAAAGACTAATTTCCAATGATGCGCTTTTGAATTATCTAATATCAAATAAAACGATTTTCTCAATAACACCAACGTTTTTTTTTTATCTACAAAAAATGGGACCTACCTTCAGAACAGCCAAAAGATATATAAGCTATAATTTATTTATGAAGGACTTACCAATAATTTCAAAAATAACGTTAAAATCATAAAATTACATTTAAAAGTGTTTGTCCCAATTAATTTGCACAACACTGTAGGTACCACTCAACGTTCTGTTTTAATGGAATGTTCATTTGTTTTTTGGGTCTCCTTTTTTGTTCAGCTTCTGTACTTATCATTGGAATATGTTGCCTACATAAAGGTTTACATAGTAAGGAAGCAATACGAAACCAAATCAAAGTGCAACTAGACGATCTGCCACCAACTGTAGAGGCATCAATTTCGGACTCCAGAATGCCACTGTAATTAAGACGTCCCTAATTGTCCGCTGTCTTGAGATACATTGTCATGAGCGGATGAAATTCAACGGACACGCCAGGCCATCCTGAAGCGAGCCAACTTTGCCTTCCACCGGATCTATCCACTAATGCGGAAACAAAACGGGCTCAACCAACGGACCAAGTTACTCCTGTATAAGAAGTTCATCAAACCCATGATCAAATACGGGTTCCCAGTTTGGCTCATCGCATCAAAGACGTATATGCTGAAGCTGGAAACCTTCGAAAGAAAGATTCTCAGGATATGCACCGGACTGCACCTGGACAGAGTCATTATGAAGCACGCAAAGGGCAGCGAGCTCTGGCCGGATAACTCCCCTCAGCATCTACGTGCCACGGACGATCGAGAAATTTGCAAATCGAGGCATCAAGGACCCATGATAACAACATCAGCAACATGGCCAACGAAGAAATACCAGGAGAACACACTTACCTCAATGCAATGGCAATATTGCAAGAGGTCCTTAAACCCTCTCACCGTCGACGAAGGACCAGCAGCATTCTACAAGGAAGTATACTCAACCCACCACCGCAGATGAGGGCGCAAAACATAGCCCGGATTTGAACAACCCGAGATTAAACCAACAGCAAGACTTATTTTTTTTTTGACTGTATGTAATCACTAGAAAAAAAGCAAATGTATTTCGTTGGACACCTATTGTTGAGCCAGCACCTATTTAAGAAAAAACCAATGCCTTAAGAACAATTGTAAATGATTCGTTCGATAAAATGTTAAATCCGAAACAAAATCAAAATAGACCACAGGTTTCCCTGAAGGAGAACGAACGTTTTTTTTATTTTATTGGAATACTTTTGTTTAAATCATTTACAATCCACTTACATTTATATATTAAGTTACAATTTTCACATAAATGATTTTCCTATGTTTTTCTTGGGTTTTTAAATATATATATATTTAGGTATATCATGTACTTAACTGTTGTTTCCTTACGGTAGATATAGTAAACTTTCTACAGCGGTATAACGTATCTCATGTGCAGTTTTCTTTTCGTTTTCCTTATGCGATGCGAATACATTTTTTTTTATATAATTTAATACCGATTACTTGAAAAATATTTCAAATGATGTTTTTTTTTATTATTAAAAAAGAACAAAAACGAATATAATACACTAGAGTTAAAAGGAAATATAATTAAAGATAACAAACAACAAAACGAAAGCGAAAGAGATATGAACTATTGTTTTTGTCTGCTGCTGCAAAAATTGAAATCACGGACAAATCCTATGTTTTAGGCGAATAGCGCAAACAAATAAATCATTTTATAAAAGAAACGGAATGGATGTTATTATTTTGCTTTTTTCACATTTATATAATTATGCTTTTTGCGGGGGGGGGGCTCATATGTACACAGAGAATAACATTCTTTTACTTTTAATGAAGTGTGAATATTTTCTTGTTTTTTCTCTATTTCTTTTTTTTTTGCAATAGATGAATATTTTGAAAATATGAGGAGAGAAAACAATGGGAAACCGAATGGGAATCTTACTCCTTGTCGCCCATTTTCACTTTGGATGTCATGTAGATTCCAACGATGAGTCCAAACAGGCCGATGGCAGAGCCGAAGATCTCGACAATGAGGATTTTCACGAACAATGCCGAATTGGCTGCATCGGCTAGTGCAGCACCAGAGCCAACAATTCCTACGGCAATGCCACAGAATAAATTGACCATACCAACGGCGAGTCCAGCCCCGAACATCACGTAACCAGCAGTCCAGTTGTTGTTCATAACAATCTGACTTTGTAGAGCGACGGTCGTTTGATATGACTCGAGCAGACCCGACAATACGATGGCGGTGATGAGTCCATAAATGGCCACGGCCTCACAGAAGATAACCGAGATAAGATTTTTCGTCTTGATGCGCGGAGCCTTGACACCAGCGCCCACAATACTGGTACCAGTTGTGTGTATTCCCAGAGCGGCACCAACCACAGATAGGGCAACGGCTAGGCCAATGCCCAAGCATGCCCACATGTAGGGCGAGGTTTTGGCCAGGAACCAGCCAACGCTTACACGTTCACCTTTGCCAGTGAGGACATGATATAAAATGAGCACCAGGGCGACGGCAAAGAATAGCCATCCGAAAGTTTTTCCAACAACACTTCGTAGTGAGGCCATTTTAGTTGTGCTGTAATATGGCGAAAATGATTTATCTAATACGAAAAAACAAATGATTGTGAAAATATTTGCAGGAAAATTGCACTTACAAAATCTAAATGAATTCTTGTGACAGGTGATTCCGATCGAAAAAGTTTTTGCCTATCACATGACAGTTTCACGGCAGTGGCTCCTCAAGTGGAGGGCAAAGGAAATAAACTGATTACGAACATTTTCGATTCGTACTGTACAGAACTGGGATGCTTAAGAGGTAGTCGTAGGTTTAATTTTTTTTTTCAATTTCCATTTAAACAAAAAAACTGATATTGGGTTATTTTATAGATTCAGTTGGCTGCGAAATAAAATTAGTTCTTCTTTTTTTCAAAGTTCGCGGCCAATTCGAGTCGAGTTTTTTAAGTGGATTTACAAGCATGTAAGTACGTTTTCGTCTATGCTTAAGGTTTTTCTATATATACGGACAGATCTTCTATTAACAAACAAACGAGTGCATCTCAGGCTAGAGATCCTCAGTTAAGGCTTCCTTCCGACTTTAACGGTCCCGTGCGCGCTGCTTCCTGTTGGCTGGACCAAGTCGTCTTGCATCCGCGGTTACTTGGTTCGGTTCGGTCTTACCCTCCTATTCGAGCCAGGAGTCTCTGATTCGAAGACTCTAAGCTGGAGCGTTGGTGTTCATCCGCCCGATGTGGAAGAGCCGTGTCGAATGTAGTCGACGGATTTTTGCTTTCTAGAGTATGTTCACATCGTTGTACAGCTTATAGAGATCGCTTGCGCTCCTTCCTCGCAAACAGATAGAAACGGATAAATTTTCGCGAGATTCCGAATTCGGCCATTGGATTTAGCGGCTCTGTGCGATGAAAATATGATGCATTCCGATTTAAAACTCACTGGTCTGCTCCAAGATTTGTTTCACTATGAAAATTTGGTCTAGAATCGATGTCCCGTACCGGAAGCGTCACTGGAACGTACAGTTGCGGTGCAAAAAGGCCTAAGACGCCCTCAAAACACGCTGGATATAGTTAGCTTTGAGCAACGCTATAACTCGGTAGTTGGCGCACGCGATAGGACCTCCGTTTTTGTGGATGGGGCAAATAAAGCTGATATTTCAGGGACGGGTATGCTTTTATCTTCCCATATTCTGAAAATGATCTGGTTCATGCTCTCTACCAGAGGTCATCTGAGCCTGCTGCCTTGTTGTTCCTTAGCTTTGGGACGGCTGTGCATACTTCTTCAATGCTGTTTGGTAAGACTAATTCACCGAATGGAGTTTGGATTTTTCGTTCCCTACCAATATCTCTATTCCATGCTCTCCATGCTCATTTACCAGCTGATGAAAGTGCTGCTTAAATTCATCCACTAATCCTTACGAGTGACAAGATTACCCCGCAATTTCGAAGAGCTTGGGTGCCTTTTCTAAAACCTATCAGGCTTTTGATTTTTTTTGTAAAATTCTCGTATTTTGTGTTAATCACACCACTCTTCGATATTCTTGAACTGGGAGGCTGCGAAGTCTCTTGCACAGTACTCTTCATGTGTTGTCATATTTTTTCGTTACAGCGCTTTTCTATATGCTTAATTATGCCTGTTTTTGAGATCGCACTCGCTATCATATCACGGGAATCTCGGCGGCGCAACTTTTCGTGACAGCTGTAATTGATTTCGTATTCCTTTTTCTTCATATTTTCTTCTCCTTTCCAGCATATTACCTGAATCGCGGTGATATCCGCCTTGTTCTGCGTGACTACATACTCCAGTTGATGAGTAGTTCCGGCAGTGTACAGGGTTCTGACATTCGAGGAGCATTATCGCAGATCGTGTTCCTTTTCGTTGTCGTGAATCCGTCTGTTTATCCGAGCCATCATGTTCGGATAAGTGTTGCGCTCTGTCTCTTAGAGCGGCGGCTTCATAATTCAGTTCAGCTGAACTTCAACTTGACCCGTGGATTGCCAAGGATCGTTGCTGGAGTTCAAAATTTATTCGAATGCAAGAAGGGTCCAAGTCCGTGGACAAGTGTAAGGAAACAAGATCTGCCATTTTTCATGCGCTATCTCTCGCGACTGATTGTCAGTCCTTCCGTTCGTAGTCGGTATAAAAATGTGGACACATCATCCGCCGTTAAGTGAAACTAACTATCCTGTAACGAACGTGAGAAGGATTGTAAAAACTCCACATTTCTACCGAACTTATTGTCAATCAGTATGGAAATTCAGGTGCTTTTTATTCATCATTTGGGCATTAATGGTCGCAAAACTTGGAAAATTGATAAAATTATTCGACTCGAAGACAGCATTGATACTCTGCAGTTGTGCCGAGTTCTACAATTGATTGTGTGATTATCTTTCTATTGAATCAATTGTTGAGTAAATAAAGCACTGTGAATTGAGCAAACACAAATGAAGTTCCCCACTCATAGTTTTCAATGGCACTTGTGAACAGAAACAAAAACCAAACCAAACTTTCCGTTCTGATCCTGGTCTGGCATAAGCTTCAGCTAGGTATAAGTTGCTCTATTACTAAGATGCCAAACAAATTATTAAAAAAAAGGCAGAGAAACCATTTTTGTTTTTCATTCTATAAATTTAAACCATATCTGCGGATTTATTTTGTTTTTTCTAAATATATCCAGAATAAATTTTTAGTTTATTTTTTTGTTTTTTCCTTCTTTAATAAATCAAAACAGGTCTCAGTGGCTGAAGAAAGTTAAAGTTAACAAGGCATACAAATGGCTTATTTCATTTCAATCCCCTTCAGTATCATCATCATCATCATAATCATAGCCGTCATAGTATTTACTGGACGCGATAAACTAGAAAAAAGAATCCTTTAGAGGAACAAATACATTTTCAAAAAATAAAAATGGATATACCTTTTGGTAAAAGCCCTTCCAGGCGGCAAATGTGCCCATAGCGATAAGAGCGACAACGCCGGCAACAATTTTGGTCTTTTTCTCGGATTCTAAGAAATCACGTTCTGTTGGTGTTAGCATTGGATCGTTGGTGGAACCTTTTGATGCTTTGGCTGAGTTAAAGGTTTCTTGTTTGAAGACATCTTTCGATATTCGATTGATGAAATTCACCAAGTTCTGGCAGCTTTTGATGTGAATTTGTAGCGGATTATTTGGCAGAGAAATGCTGTACAACACTGACAGGTACGAATAGACTATTGCATCGAATTCACTGTAGAAATCGCCAAAGAACCAGACTTTCTTGCCCAGTTTTTTTGCAAGCATATTGACGCATTTCTTAGCATTGGCAACGAGCTGAAAACAAACGAAATGTGTTTAATAACAGTTTTATACGTCCAAAAACTAATAAAAGAGGAATTGCAGACGTCGACTCACTCTGAGGTATACAATTTTTCATGTTGAATGGTCTGTTTTCCAAAATGTACGAAATTTTAAATACTATTTATTCAAAACCGATTTTGCACTTGATATCGCAGAAGAGAGTATCATCAGGATTAGGATTAGGAATTTATGTTGAAAGGGAAGAAAGTGGACTCAAAGCAACAATGAGAAGTTTTCAGTCTTGTCAGTCTTAAATCTTATTGGCTGCTTACATATTTATTTTCGTTGTCTTTCAGGACTCAAATCGAATTAAGTGCTTGTGCTAGTAGTAAAAATGACTGAGGGACGAATTCGGTTCGCCGTTTTTTTTTAAATGATGAGACCAAATGCAGAAACTTTTAAAGACTTCAAACCGTTTTTTTTTTTTTTTATTATATACAGACGACATTGTAATCATAGCAAATAATCCGGAAAGGCATTGGAGAAGTGGTCCAACAATCTGAAAAAAGGGCAACCCAGAGTAAAGCAATGTGTCTCTAATGAGAATAGGTCAACACTGAATCTGCAGAGAAATTAGAGAGAGTTGAGTCAGAAACCGTTAGCTGATAAAAAAGACCAAAAAAGCTGTCTCAGCGAACGGGTAAAAGAGAAATAGGCACAAAACTAGACTCATATAACACAGACAAAGTACAAATAGAACAACACAAAACTGAGTGTCAAGCTTTATTAGATTAACATCTTAGTGAATTATAGGCTACAAAAATGAAGTACGTGCGAAGATATGGTCCGTAACGAAACAATACGTTAACAGGTCGATTGTACAAGAAATTGAGAAGATAGCTAAAATGGTTCCGACGTTTAAATCGGATGGACGAGTCAAGAATATCCAAACAAGAACTAGAAATGAGAACTGAAGGCAAAGCTCTGAGAGGAAAACAACGAAAAATATGTGAAAACCACATTAGAAATGTGGGAAGGACTAGGAGCAAAATCCTGGCAGAGATGAGACGAGAGCGCTGCGTACAAGTTAATTGGAGAAGATGGGTATCCCGAGGCTACCCCCATGTCTTACGCAAATAGGGACGGAAAAAGAAGCATAGCGAATATCGTGAATCATTGGAAATACAAGTGTCACAAAGAAGAAAATAGGAGGAGAGACAAAATCTTGTGGGATAACATCGCTCACACCATTTTTATGATACATTGTTGCGAAAGCAATAGTACGTGCGACGGGCAATGACAACATGGGCCTGAAAAGTTGTAAGTACGTACGTGGGAAGTATCGCCCGAGAATTCCTTTGCAAATCTCGAAGAAGAAATCGAATTGTCACTTGCCGTCAACTTGTAGGTTGAAGGTAGAGTGTTGTCTGAACGTCGATTTCTTAAGTGGTACTTTCGTGAAATTAATCTTCCAAAAATAATATGGCACGAGGCGCTACTGGGGCTCATATCAACGATTTCAGTCGAAGCCATATTCGGCGGGCATCCGGTTCTTTAACACAACTAAATGAAAATTCTAATCCAAGCGGTCTTCATTTAGTTGGAAAAGAGTTTGTCTTTGAATAAAATGATGACTCTTAACATACTTCAAAGTTGTTATCCAGTTTTCAGATCGTTTGAGATCTTTTTGATTTCTGTAAACTTTAAGGAAATGTTAACCCTTAACGCTGTGTGATTCAATTTTTTGGAGACATTCATCTGTGCATTTGCAACATGGCAAATAGAGGTTTTCCTATTCAAGGCTTCAATTCGGCATGGCAAGTTTAAAGACTAAAACGGCATGTCTCATGCCAAGGCACACTTGCAGAAATCGCAATTGTCTCAAGTATCCATGGTATAAATAGGGTGGCGTGCAAAGCCTGTTTGAAATGCTGAATGCTTCTTTAAAGATTTTGGAAAGCTTTAGTTTCTAGACCGCCATTTGATTTTGCAAAGCTATGGTATAAGAACATGTCAACATTTGTATTCATATCGGGTGAACGTTAGGTTTAAAGTGGTATATTTAAATATAAAACTTTTTATAAGGAAATTGAAGCAATAGAGATTCAAAGACTTAAGTGAGAACACAGTTGCTTGCTAAAAAGTTCTATATTTTCCTAATTCAACAAAAAATGCTACTCTTTTGAAAGCTATAGCAAGCCTTGAAAAAATGCAAAATCCGTGCTAAACTAAACTAAGGTTATTCAAAATAGTGAACAGTAAAAGGCGTATGTAGAAATAACAAGTGCTCGCCGCAAAAAACACTGAATCCTGATTAACTTAAATTTTACAATTCTCAAAATGAGCGTAAGAGTTGGCATTCAATACTCACATAATCCGTTTCGTGCATATCCACTTTATCGTGTAAATCGAATCCACCCAATATACTGACAATACTGTGGGCCTCTCGTTGATACCTTCCGGGGAAGAAGAAATTGAATGGGAACGGTGTCCTTTTTGCATACAATGCCCGCGTATGGTCAACGTTGTTCGACTCGCCAAACATAAAATAATTGAAATACGCGTGCAGGTTATTGAACACGAAATTTGTGTGCGCCACCGAAAGGAATTTCTGTTTTGGTAGCAGATTGGCATCGACAGGGTAGCCCTACTTTCACAGGAAACAAAATAACAAATCAGAAAACAATTTATATCGCTAAAAATAGATGGCAATGTTGTTGAACCTCTTTGTCAAGCAGCTCCTTTATTTGCCGGTATCCTACAAATTTGTTGTTTCCTATTTGAAGGTATGGTAATTTGCCGCCTCCGGATCTCAATGGATTGCTTTTGGTTTCAATTTTGACTGGACATCGTGTGAATTTTATTAAACACTGCAAGAGAAACCACAGAAAACACAATAGGTGATGCAATGTTTGGGCATTGAGCCTTACCAGCGCCCGCAGGCATTCGAAATCCACCGACGGAAGACCCCATTCCCCTTTGTAGACGTAAAGGATGGCTCCTAATTGCATGTTTGGGCGTTCAACTTGAAGACGCGGCGTGGTCATGTAAGTCTATTATTTCCTTTTATTGGATACACAACTTCATTATCGCTAAAATTTCTAGTTTTGAGTTTGCATGGACGACTTTTATTTTGGGGGTTATGTCACTTATCACAATCAGCTGTTCGATGACATTTAACATAGAAAACTAAAGTCCAATGGGATACTCTTGTGCTGAATTTTTCGATGCTACCTCTTTGTAGGGTAACGTTAACATGTATCAAATAAATGATGGGAAATATCAATGAAAATGTTTTCCTAAAACAAAATGTCTACGCCGCCTGGATTTATAATTTTAATTCAACACTACGTTTTGACAAGCTATTTTTTTGGGAGAAGAACTTTGCGCATTCAGTCCATTCATAGGCTGGCTCAGAACTATCTCTTTTTTATGTTTATTTTACAGTTGGGTTCAATTCAACCAAGTAAATTATACAGTTTAACTAAACAGCTGCTCGATAATTTTTTTTTTCGAAAGCCCGAGATTATCTGCAGAAACCTTCTGGCTCAGTTAAATAAGCCGATTATCATTATGTGTCCTTTTTGTTTGAATAATAGTTAAAGGTCATGATCTAGAAATGCTGGCAGATTTGCTGAACGTTTGGAATATCGTTTTAAATTATACCCTCCAAGGGAATATTAGCATCCCTTAACATCGATTATAAACAAAGAGTGACAAGCAAACCACCACGACCGCTTAAGGCTCCGTAAAATTTGTATATAGGCATTCCGGACTTGACAGATGATCTGGTTCAGGCAGTTAGTGCCATAGCCACCTTGGTTTTCCCAAGATCACAGAAGTAAATGTTCCAAATGCAGAAGATAAACATACATATTCGTTTAATTACAATGTGCAAAATTGTATAAACTCATCCGTTGCAGAAATCAACTTTTGTATATTTGTCACTAAATCACTGTAAGCAAGAAAGCCGCAATGTAAGCTCAAACTGATTAATAGTGCAAACTAAATGGGAATCGAACAATATTCGTAATCGATAAAGGTGAACATTAAACAGAAACACGCATTATAGATTGTTCTAGTATTCAGTGAAGGAATAATTCAAGACTTTTAGCAAAGCAGAAGTAATTTTGCTTGGCTCAAATCATCCTCTGATGACAGCAACAACGATCTCCACCTTATTTATCCCTTAAACAATTATTTTGTCAAATGAAAATATAAATTTTCGACAAATGGCACGTGTTTTTTTTTGGCGAAAATCTAGCCTCGAAATCTTTATTTGTACTTGTTCTCTGCGCTAAATGATAAACATATAAGAAACATACAGAGTTGGCAAAAAGTCCCTTTCCTATGCTAATCTCTAATAGCTTTTGAACGAACGGATGGAAACTAATGAAATAACTTACAAATAAAAGTTTATTTCATGGACATTTTTTTGTTATATATGGAATTACACCGTTTAAGTGGTCGCCATCAGAATGCAGACACTCACGGACGCTTTTGAAAGCACTTTTCATGACTTTTTGTAGTGTTGCCAATAAAATATAGTGTGTGGTTTGCTAATTTCAGCCTTTTCCTTCAGATAATCCCATAAAAAGTCTAGAGTTGACGGAAAGGGTGATCGCGGTGGCCATTCAATATAACTGTTTTTTGAGATTGTGCGATTTGGGAATTTTTCGGGCAATAAGTTCATTGTTCCACGAGCGGTGCGAGCCGCAGCGATATGCCTTAATGTGTTGAACTTCGTCGTGTCGATGTTTGAGGATCGGCTGCAACACTTTCACTAACGACCTGAATGTTTTCGGTCGATTGTCCATAACGGAGTTTCCCGGTACGATTCACATCGCCAACGTTCCCATATAGCTCAAATTTGACCATTATTGCACGAATAGTGGGAGCTGTTGGAGAATTTCGAACTCTATAAATTTGACGGTAGGCACGTTGAGTGTTTTCCAAAATAATGCAACGATTTGTGCTCGCTGTGCTATCGTGTAGTGCCCCATGTTAAATTACTCAAAATATCTTTAAATAATATTTTAGATTAAAAATGTTGCCCATTACTCCAGGAGACTAGATTGTTACTTGAACGCAAGGGCAACCGGGGTAGGTAGGAGCCCTCCGTTATTCGGAAGAAAAACAATGTTTTAAAAAAACTTATTGAGTTGAAATTTCTGTTTCTCAACTAGAACAAACCCTTTCGAAAATGCACAATATGAAATTTCCCCTCGCTTTCCCAGCCCAGCAATGAAACACAAACCAAACACACCCAACAATATCCCAAAATTCCTTTACTACCACATAAACAAACCTCACTCAACTGACACAACTCATTTGTAAGAAAAATAAAAAAAAAACGAACGATTTTGTCAAAATGGCGGCAAGTGGTGTGTAAGGTGTTTTCTTTGAAAATCGAGAATTCTTTCCATAAAACTTTAAATGTTCGCGTTTCCTTATTCAAATACTTGCAATTAATTGGTCGACACAAATAGTGATGTGCATAAAAAGTCAAATGTTCCTACAAATCCAGTAAAAAAGTGATCCACAGAAAAAGAAAAGGAACATTTTTTTCTTGTAACTCGTCTCCCGTGTGTGTTTTGTTGTGTGTGATTTTGTAAAAGTCGAATCGCAGAAGTTGGGGCTACTCCTCATTCGGGTTGTTTCCGTCGCTTTCGTGGTTTTCTCTTTATGTAAAATAAAAAAATAATATAATCCAGAAATTCTCCACAATTAAAAAAGTTCAAAAAGGAATCGGTGTTTTCTAAATTCGGCACCAATCGGGCACCGTCAATCGACGAACGGAGCGAAGCGGAGAACCTCTAGAGGACGCACTTGGATGGAGATTGCATAAAGAGCACCCAAAGGTGAGTTGTTTTCGCAAGTTTTCTCTAGTGTGATGTGCATTAATTAGTTGAAAAAAAAGAAAACATATATTACTTGGGCGCACCTTTTTCCACTCTCTCTCAAGAAAGAAAATGGATTTGTCGAGACGCCAGATTCTTCTGCCTTGGAATCGGAAATTGCGAATTTTTTTCTTAACTCTGAAAATATATATTTTAATATTTTCCATTTAATATCGTGGAGACGTGTTGGGAGAACAGAAATAAATCCAACGAAGCTGTTTGCATTTCTTATTTTTGAATTTTGGGTCATGGTTGTGCGGAGGACCGCTGCCTGGCTTGATGCTGCCGCCGCCGCCGCAATAAGATGAACGAACGCAAGTGGCTGTAGTGATAGTGTAAACGTTCATTTTCTGGCAGGGGGAGTAGCAAGGCGCTGCTTTTTACGCATTTTCTTTTTGGTGATTCGTCGTTGTCGTTGGTTGCCAGTGCCAATAGAAGAATTCGAGATGAAAAAGATGCCACAACGTCAAGTGTGAGATGAATTAAATAATTTCCTTTCATTTTAAAAAAAAGAGGTATGGGAAGGAAATTTTGCAGGAGAATCCAAAAAGAAAAGTCAGAAGAGAACTCGAACATCAGAACTGGTACCAAGGTCCTTTTGAAAAAAAAGGGGAGTGCCGAGTGCCTTGACTGCCTGTACTCTGTTGTGTCGGTGTGCGTGCGTATTTTTCAATCATTCTCCCTATGTCTATGGCTATGCAATTCCTTGTGCTTGGAGCATGTCCTTGGGAGGAATGTTAGAGGGTAGATTAGTGACTTCTCGTCCGGGGAAAAAACAAGATGAAAATAACAGTACGAGGAGGAATTCCAACATTTTCTTGGAAAGAATTTGAGAATTTAATGGACCCAAGGGTGTGAAATCTTCATGAACTAGGGCTTAAATGGGGTGGGTCTGTGTTTCCCACAAAATTTGTCAGCGTCAGCATTCGACTCAAGGTCGTCGGTTGTCATCCATTGAACCCGATTTTATGAAACACATAAGTGCGCCCAATCAACATGTCGGGCGGCGGTTGAAGCCACAAGCATTCAATATAAATTTTTGTCATAAAATAAAAGGAACACTGAGTTCTTTGGTTGAAATTTTTCAGCGTGGACAACGATGTCAATCATCATAAAAAAACGTGCAAAATACTTTCTCCCATTGAATGAGGCACTTCCTGAGTTTCGTAGATGTTTATTTGCGAAATCATTTCTTTATTATCGTTCCCGATTTATCTAACAGGCTCTAGAGCTAAAGATATGTGAAGGTCTGTGTTAATTGATACAGGAAATTCTTGTCTGCAACCAATACCGTGATTTAAGATTTCAAGCAAGCATTTGAGACTAATGATGGACAAGAGAATTATAAAGGGTGTCCCGGAATTAGTCAAGGAAAATTTAAGGGGTGATTCTTGGGGAAATTTTAAGAAAAAATCGTTCTGCAGTAAGGGTCTATCTCCAGTTGATATCACTTATCGCTGATCAAAGAAAACTCTTACATGTTAACGATAATTTTTTTAGAAGCAATATTATACTTTGCAACTGCGTGTAGATAATATTGATATCTTCTTTGGTTGCTCAGATATTAATTTCTCAAAGGATGTTAAATGTTTCTTGCCCGTGCTAATATTTGGTTTTGAGATGTCCAATGCAAAGGACCAAAGTAAATAAGGATTACGTGGACGTCAATTGAGGAGTGCACAAGGATCAATTTAAAGAGCTCTTTTGTTTATATTCTATACAAACGGTTTGTCTGAAGTTGTAAAAATGTGCAAAATTCAGATGTGTGTAGATGGTGCATTGATGTAGTCCGATGGAAATGATGCAGAGGAGTGCAAGGACCACGACTTAAAGATTGACTTAAAATGGAATGATTGAAATTAAATGAAGAAAAAACTTAATTGATGGAGAACGTGAAGAGTATCAAGTACCTGGGAGTAGATTTTGAAATGAACGATCAGGTAGACTACATTTGCTGGGATGGATTTTTTTTACAGCGGTAACAGTGTAGAACACTATAGTTGAATATCATTTTGAGTATTGTTCGTGTTAAATATTAATCCAAGACTAGGGCTGAACACTCTGCTAGCCGTTTTAAAAATAAAATATGGCCTTGCCCTGCTTGATGTATCTCAAAAATGAGTTCAGATTTTTGTATTAAGTTTAACCACCTCATCAGCGGAATAATGGTAACTTAAAACTGCGTCAGTATAATTCAAAGTCTGGTAGAAATAATTTTACTTATAAAGGCTTTAATTTATTCCATATGTTACGGAATAATTTTAAAAAGGATAAAATATTAGGATGTTTATAATCTGGTATGTCAAAATAAAAAAAAGCGGACGTGCGCCTATTATTGAAAGCTAGCAAACTTTCTTGAAGTGGTTTTCATAAAATCACATCAAAATTGAATTGCTTGTTCTTAACCATTTTTACATAAAAAAATTATTTAAAAAAAAAAAAAACTTAACTTACCGGCATAATAACAAAGTCCTTTTATACCCGAACTCTTTAAGTTGTATCCAAGCTACCACCCGTCCAATTTTGTCAGTCCAGATTATATGAAAAAACGTAGAAGTTATAAAAGAAAGTAAGTGTATTCTTGTACGGGAATGTTTATTCCCACTTTTGACACTACGTTTCGAACCAGATACTTTTGGGTGTTTCCAATGCTCGACAATGTCATTTTCGAAGATTAATTGAGTACTAACGGACGAGTGAATTCCTTACCTTTAAATGATTAATTCAGTACTCCACTGATTCGAATATCTCATATTTGGAAGGCTTCCTCTTCTGCATTCGTATGCATCCCTTTTTTTAAAAAACAAGAAGTTGTATCAACGATGTTTTCCAAAAACAAAACATGTTAATGGTGCGTTTTAATGAAACTGTTTAAAGCATCCTGCGAGCCATGTCGAATGATTTAGGAATATCAAGGTTCCCCATAAATGACAACTCTGACGAAAGAAAAATTAATCTCTAAATTAAAGGACAAGTTGCGTACACTTCAATTCAGAAAACTGCTACTCGTATGGTCCATGACCCAGATAATAAAAGCAAAAGAATATCGTTTTTTTTTTTTAATTCCTTCTGATGTTTTGTCGGTGAGCGTTTCATAGAAAAAAAATCTCATACCAGAGATGATTAACGATTGAAGGGCGCACCCCATTAAAAGGGGATTACGCATTGTTCTGGCTTGCCATAACCGTGACTTCGACATGCCACCATAGTTTAGGGTGCATGTGATGTGTTACTACACCGGAACTATATAATCTTCAAAAGTTGCCGAAGCATCCCTTGTTACTACAGGGGTTGAGTGGTATAATTATTGTTCTTGTGCGGTCTGTCGTTATGGAAGATTTTAAACTTGTTCAACAACAAACGAACTCTGAATTTTATTAACAAGTTTGGCAGAAGTACCTCGAGCAGAAGCGACATTCCTTAAAACGTGTTTGAAAGGGCGTATTTATGACATTTTTTTTTTAAATAATATTCGATTTTATATGACTGATTTGATTTGAACCAAAAGACTCAAGTTACATATTTTTTTTAACGAGGATGATTGATACTCAAAGTCGGCGTGAATTTATCTTTAGTCTTTTATGCACACTTGTTTAACGGTGGCTGTTAATGAATTTATACAACCATAAAAGCAGCAGTCGTTGGAGTTATATCATTTTGTCGTGACAAGGTATTAATCGATAATGCTCGCTCTACGGAAATGTTACTAAATACTGGGAAAGTTTAACAAAGCTGTTCCGTTTGTGGGAGCTGGTACTAATTGAATTTGGAAAACACCTGAAACTCGTTTTCCGAAATTTTGTAACGCACAAAATTATTCATCTGTTTTTATTTATTTTCGTTTTTGTTTTAATTCTAAGTTTGATGACTTAAATGAACGACGCTTGTTAACCTATTAAAAAATTAGCGACATTAATTTGTGAGATTGCTGCCGGAACGTGGGAAGAAAATGATGGCGACCTAAAGACGACAGCACTTGGTTGTTCACTGATTGAGAATTACCATGTTGAATCACTTGCTTGACTTGTGTTTGTCTTTGTGCAAAAGTTTTAAGAAGATGAGGTCAATGTAAATTATGTTGTTTATAAGGAAGCAACTGTTGTCACGTAAAAATTGTTGCAATTGGTTCGGGACAAGAATAAGACGCCTCACTTAAGACGATAGTAACCGTTTATTTTATGAAGAAATACATAGAACTTCGCTTTTATCTTAAGAAGCTTTCGTCACAGAAAAATATTTGTCTATTGCCTGCCGTCTAATATCTGTGTGCGTTAGAAGAAGGTAGCCGGAAAAGAGTAATATCAATTTAGAAGAATGTCTAAAGTGAAAAAAAAACGTACAAGTGCGAGTCGAATTAGCGCAACGAAGGTTCCGTACAAACTTCTAGGTATATAATCGAGTCGCGAAGAGTTTTTCCCGCTTTTATTATTTGTGTACCCTTCAGGTTTTGATTCCTTTCGGAATATCAAAATATGCGGCATACAACAAAGTTTTCTAAGTTAAAATTTCACATCTATACATACCCTTCTTCTTGGTAATTCTAACTTTATTGAAAAGAGTCAACATTCTGAACATTCAGCACAATTTTACAAAAATGATTTCAGCCCTTATTTTAGGCAAAGCTTGACTATTGTTCTTTTCGTTTGCCTGAATCGTGCCTCGATTGTGCATATATCATAGTATCGATCTCTAATGGTACACAGAAAATAAAAGAGGCTCAACAGCATCAAATGACACGTTTATTAGACTAATCCAGTGTTCCTTTAGAACTAAGTTAAACTCAAAAACCTTTGTTCTTTATGAAGAATGGAAAGAGGGCATTCTCAGCACATCCATTCGGAATAGAGTTGGGTCATTATTTCGAGCATTTTCAAGGTTTTTTTTTGCCAATACTGAGATTAGCATCGGCTTCTTTGAGATCATTACATTGTTTGTTTTGCGTTATGTGATATAAATGACAAAAACCAGATCAGATGCTCAATTATGAGGTTCCAAAAATAACCGTGTTGCATACATTTGGCGGATTGAACACTTTTTATTGACATGAACATTATTTGATGTGCATTTTGAATATCAAATTATAAAATAATAGCACGATTTCGGTTCTCTTAAAAAAACCCACTGCAACACGAAGCAACAGCCGTGCGCGTTATTTCTCGCGTTCGTTCGATTAGGCATCCAATACCAGCTGATTGTGAGACGAGGAATGCATGGCACCGCAACCTCATCCTTTCGAATACCTTCTTTTGGCATTGCTAGGAGACGTATAAACATGTGCTTCCATAGTGTGACAGATAATATGAATTTTTCTACAAGTTGCTGATAATGGCGTGATTGATTTGAAAACTCGTCAATTTTTGAAAATTTTACTTTAATATAAACGGATGATGCGTCTTTTCATCGGCGACGGCATCAGTGGCCATGTCAAAGTTGTTAATTTCTATTCATTCTCATCGGCAAACATCATTTACAGACGTGAAAGATCTGATGAAATTGTCCAAACAATTAGCAACAATTTGTGCAAACTTTCTGCACCCAGTATTTCTTTGCTAGTAGCTATCAAGGTCTAAAATAGCAACGAAAAAAAAAAAACACAAACACCTGAATAAAATATTTGCTCATCAATTACGACGAACCCACCGTATAGTGAATTGAGCAACACTGCGTCTGTCATCGCCGAGGAAAATGTTGCAAATTTATTTCGACAGCGCATGCAATTTACGTACGCTACACGACATAAACGTAAACCCCTACGAGCTACGCGATAAACTTTTGTTTCAAAACGTCTTCAGAAAATTCCATCTACGAGTAAGGTGTATGGATAATTTGCGAAAGAAAAGGCAGAGAAGCAACCACGAGGCTCACACTCCAAGTTTGAATCGCTCCCAAAAGTACGTGACAGCAAACGAAAGTGGACGCCCCACTGCTGAACCCGCCGCCAACAACCTATACTATTTAAAATGCGGTTGAACTTTGGTCTGTATAACTATCCAGTTTTACTCTTTGTTGTTTATATCCGGCAAAATGCATTCCACAGAAATACCTTCCTCCTCCTCATCATTCCGATCCCATGAAAGAAGATTGCCTCATCTCCTTCCTATTCATGTCAAAATCTATACCTTGTGCTGCGGTCTCTGGAATCTGGATCGTCAAGGACGGGACAAAAGGAAGTTTCACAAGCCAGAAAAATAAATGAAACAAACACAACACATTCTTTCCACAACCATACAAAGTTAAGTGCCAAAGAAGAATGGAGAATGTAGAAAAAAAAAATTAAAAGGAACTTGCTTAACCGAATTTCCGAGATGATAACACGTTCGTGGCGTGGAGCTGAGGATAAACAATTGGAGCGCACTTTTTGAAAGATTGGAATGACGTTGACGAAGCTGGTGTTAAAGATGGTGGCGATGGATGATGATTCAGTGTGTGGAACTCCTTGTGTCGTCTAAAAATAGGACTCCACGTACCGATTTGAATGGAAGTTCGTTAAACTGAAAAAATAAAAAAAGAATTTCTGGCTCTATGGCCTGGTTGGTGAGTCATTTGTATTTGCGTTGTGAGTCTTTTCAAGGATAAATAAGTGTGCGATTTTCCATATGGTTTGAATATCCACTGGAGGAGAGTGGAGTGGGTTCCACAACATTATTAGTTCTTAATATTTAGTTCCGCGCAGTTTTGTTTGCGTCAACAAATTAAGCGAGTTATAAACCACCCCTTACTACGAGCTGGAACCCAAAGATAGGTTCACGTTTAATCCTCAGATACAACGAATTAACAGTTAATGCTTTGCCACTGAAGATTTCAATACTAGCTTGCAAAAAAAAAAATACTTGCTGGTGACCACGAAGTAACTTCGGTTCTCCGATTAGTCAGTACACTTCAGCAGTCACTTCATTGATCGTTGTTAAGAAATAATGACCTTCCATTCTGATGTAAACGTCGATGTTTGCTTGAGAAACTATAACTCATGTCCATAAGGCCATCAATATGAGAGCACGAACTTGAGCCATATATTTTAACGTCGCTGTTGATGATGATGGTCCTGGAAGAGTTTTGTTCACCTCATGTACCTTTGCACCGCGACCAGGTTTGTTACGTGTCCGGTTCATCACTTTGTCTTGAACGTTGAAGAGAGTTCAAAAAGCAAAACGTGCACGAAACAGATTTTCACCGCTCATAAAATATTAACCGGCCGTCGCGAACGTGCGGTGATCACCTAGCCACTGGTTTTAATTGACTGCTGAACCCGATTCAAAATAAGCAGAATATTCGCTTTACTTGGAAATTGTAAAGTACCTGGTTAGCCTGTACCCAGTATGCTCTCTCATTTTCGCCTCTTTCAAATTTAGTAGTATCAAGACGAATCCTTGCGTTACTTATACTTTCTTAAAAATCATTGTGATAGAAAATGTAGCAAAAGTAGCATCTTCATGGAAATTAACAGATTCGAGGAACTAACTAACTGCTAACTTCTCGGCTGCTATTTGCTCTCTGGAGTTGGTAAACTTAAAATTGTACGGAGACAAATTTAAATTGAAAGCATTTAATCACTTTTAAAGTTCAATAAAAATGCTTTTCGAATGTTAACAACAAATTATTTTACTTCAGCTAGACTAAACTTTCTCGTTACAACTTTGATGATGATGAAGAGCTCTTAAGACACTAATTTCACTTTCTTTGTACAAGATTAAGAGTGTTTGAAAGCTAATTCAGATTTAAGAATTTGAGTGAAATTAATAACGGTTTGAAGTGTAAGGATATAAACGTCAATCTAAGTACTCAACATTTAATTTGAATTTAAGTTGTGCCACATTAATTGGCAGTGAATTTTTAACCTAAAGTGTTTTTCTCTTTTTGTCTTTGATGGGCAAATCCGCGTTGTCTCGATAGCTTCTTTAAGGATCAATAGGCAACCAAAATTACTGTCTTTAACACACGTATTGTTTACTTTAAATTTCTAGTTAAGTTCTATTCTCGTTAAATAGTTCTACATTTTTTGGTGTCAGGCATACCTCTGAATTGACGTTATAACAAAATGAATACCATGTGCATCAGCACATGTCTCTATCTCGTCTCTGATCCTTTCCACCCACGCTAAGGGCTAGAATTATAAGATTGATTGATTGAAAGTCCCTTGTGAACGCGTGTATAGTATATTAAGGTCTGTCCACACCAAAAACACATTTTTGAAACATCTTAAATATTAATTTTGTTCTGGACGCTTCTCGAAATTTTTCTGAAATGTTTCTGTGCTTCCCTTTTTGAACGGAAAACTTTATCTGTTTCATAAGCATTTAAATAGGAAGAGAGTTAAAATTGAAAAGCAAAAAATTAAAGAAAAGTTTTTTATAACGAAGATGTCATCCAACATTTTAATCCAAAAAAAAAAATGAAAATCCCGATTCTTTCGCTGAAGTCTGTGTGATATTTTAAATTTTAAAAAATGACTTGTCAAAACAGAATACCTATATACGTATGCATATGAGACATGGTTTCTTTTCAAATGTTTTACAAATACATCAAAGAGTGATATGAATCACCAATGTTTCAAAATTGAAGAGTCACTGCTAAACTTTCTTCAACACTTATGCTCAATCGAAAGTTCGTATTTTGTTTCCTGATGATAAAACACGATGCTATCAATGAAAATTCTTTACCATCCATCGTCAAGTGCACAACCAAATTTAGAAATATTTATCAAAAAAATTTAGAATCATCTTTTAAATGTTTTTGAAAATTTTATTGAACAATCGTGAAGCATTTCAGAAAAGTTTTTTAAACAATTTAATATATAAAAAAAACTTCGGATTAGTATCTACTTTTTCCGCTGGTGTTCAGAATATCACGCGGTCTTCTTGAGTCATTACTTTGGAAATCAATTGAAAGACAGTGAAAGTAGTAGTAACATTATCGAAATGACTTCAAATAAAAAACTGCGAATTTTAAGCGAATGCAAACAAGTCGATAAAAATGTTCCGTTTGCATTCGGAGGCCATACATGGAGCAAAGATCAAAACCAAACATAGCTGAGTTTCAATCCACAAAGCAAACTTTCCATTCATGTCTGTGTTGTTTGCAAACATATTATAAGGGTCGTCATAATCCCTTGAAGCCAGCAAATTATAAAAATGTAAAATAAATGAAGTAACTCAATCTTGGGAGTCAATTGCAATTCTACTAAGATACTAAAAGTATGGGACTTGCTATCAATTCGGCTTTTGTTTCCAAGACGTGTCGGATTTTGCACAACTACTTGTATCGTCAATGCTGATCTTAAGAAGTGTTGTTTCTTTGCTAATTCAGTTGAAGAAATTTACCGAAAAATCATTCCTAGCGGTGAAATAAATGGGTGACATTTTTTTCCCCTGAATTCCCGTGAATTCGTTTTCCTTTAACTATTACTCTTTCTGGAAGAAAAGTTTCCCGGGCGAGCCATTTCCCAAAATTGTGAAGAAAATTTGCCGCCTCAAGCTTTTGATTTTTCAGGGGTCATGGAAAAAAGAAGACTAATGCAGATGCTTCGAAGTCAATTAAATAATTTTGTAGTCGACGAAGTGGGTCAACAAATCTTATAGCCGATATTGTTTTTCCTTGCTTATGGCATAACATTTTTTTGGGTTAAGCGTTAATTAGAAGCAGCCATTCAAAAAGCGCACCGAGCATTGGCAAACTTATTCGTGGCTTAAGTTTTTTTTTCAAAGCGGAGATTTCTGTGCGAAGAAGAAAATTGTCTTAACGCAAAATCTTTTATACGTGGTCTGTGAATCTCAAAATCCGATGACATTATTCGATAAAACTTTTCAGACTTCTTCATTCTGCTTGGATGGCAAATTTATTTCACCCGGAAGTTAAATCAAACTAACCCCTAATTAACCCTTTCTGGTGTTGCGGTTAAAAAAACAAACAACAAAACACGAAACCTAAACAATAGTTTTTTTATGGTGACACTTGCTGAGGAGGGAATAACTTGTACAGCTTACATATAACAACCTCCACTCCATTCCGTCCGTATCACTTAAACGAAGACGAAGAAGAGGAAGGAAGAAGATTGGTGTTGCCAGAGTGTTGCCGGTTGTTGTTGCTGCTGCACACACTTTGGCATTGGTTGTCTGCAGAGCCGCACATCTACCGGCCAGTATAGCTCAGTCTGTTATTAGATGTTAATCGAATACATCGTCTGGCTCCATCTGTAGTTTAAAATTATTGTTCAGATATAAAAGTGATAGATAAATTTTGCAACGGTATTTGAAACGAAATGTCAATTTTTTTAATTAATCGATTCGAACGCTGCCTGACGGTTATTATGAACGCAGTGAGACGCGATGCGGTGTTTGCGTCTGCGCACAGTGAAAGTACCCAGAAAAGTATTCAAATTTATTCCTCAGAATATTAAATAACCGCCATTTGGCTGATTGTGCTCAAAATTCATTGTTCTTCGTCGATGACAACAAACACGGTTTATCTCTCGCAGTGTATGAATATTTTAATATTAATAAAATCTCAGTATTCGTGTGCAATGAGTGTCCGATGAAAGCGTAACTTTTGACTCTTGATTGAGGTGCTAACAAAAAAAAGTAACTAAACAAACTTTCTCTGTAAAAAGGAAATGATATTATAAATGATATTCGGACTCCTTTAGTTCAAAGTCAATCGTAGCTAATTGCAGTGCATTGTGCGGTACTATTTTATTTAATTGTAAGAAATCTGGTCCAGCGTCGACTCTGTGCGGATAGTCATGCGTGCGTCATTTCGCTTCCAATGTGGAACGCAATTGTGCGTGTCATTCGGGTGCCCTCAGGTTGACATTGAATTGTCTCCTTCCCGGAATCGTCGAGTAAATCGGATTAAAACTTACCGAGTGGCAATCTCCCACCAACGAGACCATAACCAATTGTATTTTCCCATTTTCTACGGAAAATGAATGAAAATTCATTGTACACATTGTGTGTCATTTCAAATTGGGAACGTACGCTTTAATTCTGTTCAACGTTGTGAGAACAAAGTTTCAGTTTGTGTTCTAAATTTGGAACGAAGTGCCGACAGTGTCGCGCGCAATTGTTTATAACAAACGCGAGAGGAATTTAATTTCCTGTCATGGTTTATAGGTTAATTTTTTTCTTCTCTTTTTTTTTATACCTATTCTTTTTGTTGCTTGTGTTGTTGTGCGTTGCGTACCTACTGACGTTCGTACGAAGGCATTCAAATAAGAAGACTTCAAACAACAATTAGTTAGTACGGACTTGATTTGAATTATTTATGAAACCCCATCTTGATTGGGGGAATTCATTTAAAATGACTGTACGGTTTGGGAAACAAATTGTTCCAAACACTTGAAATTTGACTTTATGAGGCAGTTAAAATTTAGCACTTGAATGAAGTCCTTTTGAGTTCAAATTAATGACGGCTCCTTTTCTTTTTTTGTGAACACTTAATGCGCAGCAGTATCCACTTTTGATTTCATCGTTCGATTTTGATGTTCTTATGCGTCATTGCATTTTTAATTCTGATTTAATCATCGGCTGTTGTTCAGTGTAATAACGAGATATCTCCTTATGGAAATTAGTAATTAGTTTCGAATGCGCATTGAAGTCATCTGTTTGACCTTGGAATTGTTTTGAATATATATATTCTACCATTTTAAAAAACTCTTGACTGAATTGCATTGCCTTTACTATTTAAACAAATTCAAACTTTAAATGTTTTTATATTATTTCAAAAGGTAGGCCGAATCGTAGTTTACTGCCCCTTTCAGCCCGATTAACATTTCTAAGCGTTCATGTTTCTGCAGTACCTTTCTTCAATTCTTTGGTAATAACCTTAACTTTTTAATTTGATCTGGTAAGGTGAATATGTAACAAGAAGTTTGAATGAAAAATCAAGTTTTTTCCACATTGGCAATAATTTATCGACTCAAGATTTGAGGAACTCAAGCAAACTTGCTTAAGTATTCGATACACACAATTTATTTTTATGCTTTATTTTTGAAAACGCAGGTCTATCCATCTCAATCGATATTGTATACGAAGTTAACAAACTTAAATATTTGCGATGGCTCTTAATTCAAGCTCAGCTTAATTAAATCTTGGTAATCTTCTTCACTTGCCAGATTATTAGGCGTTTGTAAGGACTCAACAAGTAAACCTCGTTTTGGGAATCTGAAAACAATCTCATTTAATGTAGAATTATGATTTCCGTAGTTTACATCTCCAGCTGTTATCATCTCCAGCTGTTATGCCAAAGTTTTTCAGAGTTTTGAGAAACGTCAAGAAAGGCACTTAAATATAAACATTGCAAGGCAAAAAAAAAACAACAATTTTATGGTTTTTCATTGCTGATCGACCCTCCAACTACTTTGCATTGGGATTCAGATTGCCCTGTTCACAGTTTCACAGTCAAGCGTGGATTTATTTTTTTCTTAAATTCCTGGTTACTTTTCATTACAGTCAGTTTGGTTGCAAAGTACGTCTAATCTGACTTTCGTATTTTTAAAAACAATACACACTAGATAAGTTATGTTATGTTAGATTAAGCAATTAAGCAACTTGCTCAACCGTAGTATCTACTTCTTTGTGGATTATGTAATCATAAATGTTTGACTATACTCATAAACATTCATGATTTAAGACTGTTAGCCGAACCTTATCGTTGTTATTTGTTTTGTTGTTCGTTTTTCCACAGCATGAAATCTAAAATAGTGTTTTTCATAGTAGCTATGAGAAGTCGAAGAATCTTCATTCGGGAAATTGGAATTAAAATAGCTTCAATATCTTCATTATTTCATAATTTTATCGTTTATTCGTGCCGTCGCAACAACACAGCACAAAAACAAAGCTTACTTCAACCTCTGCTTTATTCCTTAAATCCCAGTTTTTAAAAGAAACTTTAATTCAAATATCCCAAGTGAATAGTGTAAGTGTATTTAACTGGAAATGCCACTGAGAGCATCCACCATCACCACTACAAACATTATAACTCTGAGCTCGCAAAAAAATGGTTACAACAATAAAAATAACCTGTGACGGAGTATTCATCCAATCTAATTCGTACCTATCCCCAACTTCAACCCAAATCAAGACTCAAATCAACACCTCGCCACCCCTTAGTGTTAGCAGTGAGAAACCGTCGACAAAAGCGCCATCAATTCGTGTGTCGCCAAAATTAGCTAAGAGCAAACGTTATGATCTCAACGATGTCTACTTGTGCAAACAAATCGTGTCCAAGTCGTCTCCAACATCCATTTATGCCAAAAGTTCGCTAAAGATTTGCCGTAGCAATAGCAGTCTGACTTCCAAAGAGCAAAATCTCTTGCTGCAACAGGCCCTGACTCATCACAGACACAAGAGACGCAATCAAAAGTTATGCCATGAACTCTTCATTACGAAAGATCCCGTCGAAACTGTCAATGGCAATGGAGGAGGCATTCCCAACAGTGCCATCAACAAAAGCGATGTGAAAAAGGCCAAAAGTTGCATTGAGTTGAAGCGAAAATCATTTCCATCGAGAAAAATACTCGAAAGTTATTACTTCTGCAGCAATCCGACTGGGGATAATCATCTGCAACAGCAGCAGTCACAAAAGAAAGTTGCTGTATTGTCGGTACCTCAGAATCCGGATCTCTTGACTGCGTCCATAAATAATGATGGCGGGGTAGATGTTCAAAGGAAAGAAAATCTTCATCAAGAAGAGGAGAAGAAGCAGACGCGATCCAGTTCTGGTGTGTCAAGTAGAGCAATTTCTTCGTCTATTCGGAAGACTGAGGAGAAGGTCTTACCCACCGCCCCAAATGGCAGCAGTAAGTTTTTTTTTATTTGTTTACTTAAAAGCTTTCAATTTATTATTTGTGCTTTCGCGTTTGATACATCGTGAAATTTGCAAACTTAGTTTAAAAAAAATCAGCTCTTCTTTTGGATTTGATGTCTTCTACCACTATAGATCTAAAGTTTGATTCGTTTCTTTGGTTCATCAACCGACTGTGCATAAGGGTAGGTCTCACTTGTATCCGTACTCCCAAAAACAAGCACGATTTTGGCGCAATGAATGAAAGTGTATGCCTTACGAAAATGTTTTAAACAAAGATGCTGAGATTAACTTTCCTTCGTACCTTTGCCTCGGGCAACATTCCGCGGTTGAATTGGGCTTCAATCAACGAGTTGAGAACGAGAACGTTGATATCGTCGTTGTCAGTCAATTCTTCTCTTAGCACAAAGAAAATGTTTGGCAAGATAGAGTATTCGATTGAATTCTTCACAAGCATCTAAAGGACACGACACTTGGTAGACAAATTTATTAACTCCCTCGAAGTTATGTACGAAGCTAAATCTTGGGTTGATGTTTAGGAAGTTCCATGAAATTTCGTCGCCTTGTCCTGTTTGGCATCGTTGAGATATAGCCGACGTCGACGCAGCAAAAAGGATTCTCCAAAGTCACTCTGCGCATTACCAGAGCATCGATCTGAAACTTGTGTGTTTTTGAAGATCAGCCAAAATATGAAGATGTGGTCTTGTGGGAACTTCAAAGAATACCGTTCGTTAAACTTCGGTATTTTGAGTTTCGAAAGCATCGATGTTTTTTTTTAAAACTCGATACTATCGATAGGTTCTAAGTTTAAGAAAACTGGAGAAAACCCATTCGATACTATTAAAGCGTTAAGTTCATAAAAAAAACATATGAAAGAAGGAATTTTTGTACATTTTATTTATTTTCAAAATATTTCGCATTTTGCTTTAAAAAACTCAACATTTTTAGATAAGATGCCTTCATTTTGTTCCTTTTGTCACTGTGGATGAGGCCTGCTTTTGAAAATATTCGTTCGCTTGAATTGTTGCTGTCTATTTTTTTTTTTTTAAATGTTTGCGAATGTCAACAATTGCATCCGATTAAGGCAGTCCGCGTGTTTATGCTGGCAGCATTGGAGTGAGAAACAATAGTTCCTTTCTCCTCGGTTTTAAACTCATGTTTCTTGAACCTTGTGTCAAGAATCGTGACTACGATTGTTGGAGTTTTTGGCTCCAGCATTCCTCTAACTGATTTCCTCAGACAGTCTTGTACTTCTTTCCCTATAACAGTTTTTATACAAAGCTTTAACTATTTCATCATAATTCCTCGAATTCAAAAATATTTAAAAAAAATAGTTAATAAAATATAAGGTTATGATCAAAATCTGCAAATACAAACTGAAAATTGAAAGGACTATTCACTTCACTCAACAATGTTGTTTACTAACAACCTTCTGGCACGTTTTCCTAATTTCATACTGAAGAATTCAACGACGAAATCCAGCACGTGAATGTAACAGATAAAATATGGTATTCCCCTTATAGCTAATACTACTGTTGCAGTCATCGGGTATCCCTTTGTCTACTATAATATAATATGGAATTCCCCCAGTATACTTCTCACAAAGCATTTGCAAATTTAGGTGACCGCCATTAATTTAACGGCTAAAAGCTGCGATTTAGCTAGGCTAGTACCAGATTAAAGAATAAAATAAATAAATTATCGTTGTATAAGAAAAACATCGATGTTTTCGATGCTATCGATATTAAACGAACATTCCGCAGAAGCATGGATTCTTGGTCGCTTCGAGGTGAAAATCCTTCGAATTTTACTCGGTCTCGTCTGCGCAGAAGGAGTTTGGAGGAGAAGATTGAACGATATACTCTACGAGCTGCACAACGACTTTGACCTGGTGAAACGAAGCTTAATGTCTCGACTGGACACCAACACTCCGGCTCGGAAAGTCTTCGAGGGGCAACGTGATATATGAAGATTCTGCCTCCGATATCGTACCTGCCCAGCTGGAAAGAGACCTCAATCAGATTCGTATACGAAACTAGAGCTGCCTAGCTCAAGACCGTGTAAGTTGCATAGGCATGTAAACTTAGACGCAGGTCCACAACGGACTGTTGCGCCCGCTAAAAAAGATTTCTACTTTTAAGGTCGTTAATGTGTGATGTTTTCCATGATATAAAAAAAAGCTCCTGAGAGCTGTATGAACTCAAACAATGAAACGTGTAAAACTTGCTTCAGTGTCTAAATATCCGACTTTCAGAGAAATTAATTACCTCAACAGAAATGGATTTGACTTCGCAAGAAGCTTATTCGAATGTTTTTAAAAGACTTTGCACGTTCATCAGTTAGCCAAAACGTGCTTCAAACCCATTGTCGATTCCATGACAAACCGCATAAATCTTCAATCCTATTATCCAGTTAGCTTCTCAAAAGTCGTCTCTCATATTCCTCGTATGATCTATCACGAATCCCAAACAGTGGGCCGGGAATTTCTAAGAACTAAGGCGAAAATAAAACCGCCCAAGATATTAAATGCCAGTATTTCTGTGAATTGCAGACATGTGAAGCAGAAATATGAGAAAAGTAATCAATCCAAGTGATTTCCGTTAATCTACTTTGCACCCGAGAGGAAATGGCTTACTCATTCTCCTCCTAGGTACAACATCTCGACCATTCGTGGCGGTTCATTGGCTTTCCATGCCAATGTTATGCGAAAAGTCACAACGACGATGAAGAATCATCGAATATCAAAAAAAGAAAATATGAAAAAAAAAACTGTTCCATTATGGAATACGATGAAGGAAATTCAGTTCAATTTTCCATTTTCTCGTTTTGCGTCTGTCGACTTTGCATTGAGGCGTCAAAAACCTAATGAGGAAGTCTGACGTTCTTACGTTCGGCAGTTGAACTTTTCCGGAATTAAAAATAACGCGGATGTTAGCTTAAGCAAAAGAATTAGTTCGTTAGTCTGCAGAAATTTGCAAATAAAATTAGTTTTTGATTGAAGAACGTAATTGTATCTTGTAGATAAATTAGATTTCTCATCATGTGTGCCTTGAGCTGATCCGTGTGAAGGGACCAGGGGGATGTGAGTCTATGAGGTTTGTTAAGACAATAGAGGCGCTGTTGTGAGACGTGAGTGACTAATTGGAATTGGAACCCACGTTAGGAAGTAAGGTTTTCAAATAAAATTTGTTTTTATTATTTACTTTTGTTATTGTCACCGAGGGAAGATATCGTACTGGATTAGCCGATTGTTTTCATTGCCAGGTTTTATGACCAGAAACGCCTTCGACGATGAAGATTCTGTGAATGGATTGTTGAATTTTTATGAGTCACAAAGGTATTAAGTTTTGAAGGACCCGCAAAGTTTATTAATGTTCTCTGCAGAAAGAATCACTGAGTGCCCTTGATAGGAATCTTATCCAATGTGTTTGCTCATTTATGTTTTTTCGAACGATGTTTGCTAAAAGTTTATTATTATGTGCCTCTTTGTTTTGTTCTTTTTGGTTTCAAATCAATGGAGTCCATAAATTTGGAGAAATATCCCTTTTTCAATACAGTTCGGCAACTTCATAAAAACTGCATGAGAAGCACATTGTTTTATGACCGACCTTTTTCGAATAAAAAGCTCGTAAAGTCCTCAATGAAAACTATTTTAAAAGTGCAAATTAAATGTGGAAACAATAATGCCCTCAAACTTTGATTCATAAATATCCCTGTTATAATCAGGATTGGAGTTTTATGTGTAAATTAATTCGAATTTGTTGCGCAAGCATTGATAATTTTCAAATAACAATTTTTTTTTGCAAAACTTGAAAACATCATAAATGATTGTAATAATTTTTTGGCAAATAAAGTTCGAGTTTAAAACTCAGCTACAACTTGTTCGTTCAGTCAAACAACGTTCGCTAGAGATTTTAGGACTCATTAATTATTGGAAAAATGCTTTCATATTTTCTTATTATTGTTGCTAAATTTAATGTACGTAATTAAGGATATGTCTTAAAAAATATAACAACTAAATGTGTTGCAACCATTTTAAACTATTTGACTTAATGAGGGCCAAGGTTCAAATCAGGGTAAAAACAAATAGCTGACAGACTGACTCTCTCCGATGAGTACAACTGTCAAGAAAAAGCTTCTGTGGCCGTTCGGAGTCGGCAATAGGCTGTAGGTCCATGGTCCTCAGAAGAGCTGTTTGTAAATATTGTTTCCTCTTGTTCAGGCTGTCGAAATGGTGCTTAAGCCGTTCTCATACTATGGGGCCAAAAATATCTAATTAACAGCCGACATTAAGAAGATTTATCACTCCATCTCTATCATTTCTTCAGAGTTCAGTGAGAAATTCAGAGGTTCCGGTCATCGGGCTCTCTTTCACTCGGCATTTCTTAAGAAATGATTTTGGTATAAGCTTGACAATAAGCCTCGTTGAACTTAAATTTGTTTTAGCCAACATCATCACGGCCATGTGTTGTTGGTGATCATTACCATTTAACCGTATCAATATGCTCGAGGTTCTAGCTTGTATTATACGCTTAGAGATTTAAAAAAATCAGCTGTTAAGATTAAGCTTCTGTGCACGCCCGGATAAGGTTAGAAACTGTAGGCCTAACGCCCGCCATTTGATCGGATAATATAACGCGCACATTTAAATGATGAAGCTAGAACTCGCTCCTAGAGTTTTTTTTATAAGGGATTATGGCTACCCTTATGGCACAAAAAGATTGTTAGTTTGTTTCATGGATCGAAACTCAAGTGTGTTTGGTCATCAAACAGAAATTTGTAGGTTTTCTTCGTAATATCTGGTTCGATCTTCTCATTTTGTCAAGCATTTCGATGTCCGTCTTGGCAGCTTGTACAGCCTGACATCTTATATTTCATCATTTTTAACGATGGAACAGACTTTCCAAGGGTTCAATAAGGCTCCACTTTGATGTTGGTGGGACATTGTTTTGTCGTCATCGTCATTCTTTTGTAGATATCTAGCTTCGAGTTATGTTGATAAAAACGCACACACTAAATAACAAAATCCTTTGGGAGTACTAAAATTTGTCTGCTGAAGAATAAATCGGACATAATTGAAGGGCAAGCCAAGATTGCCGAGTGTAACAAGTGAAAAATTGTTTTTATTAAAATTATTATCCAAGTGATTCTTATGTCGACTAGTAGTTGACTTTTGAATGAAATACCATGTGTACGTCAGATCGGGTACTTTTCGAGGGTAACTTAACCCGCCCATGGAATATTTACACGGTTTTCCACTGTTCTGACCGAACTTATGCTTCAAGAATCATCCTAAAGCTTATGCAAGACTTACGATAATTTACTGGCAATTAATTTTATCTCCTTACACTCTTTCCCACTTGGTTGGCATTCTACGAGAATAGTGTGAGGCAATGAACATGTAAAAGATATTCAATGAAACAACTTCGTGCGAGAAGTTTGTGAGAGGATTTCCCAAGCAAAGCTATTCAGCGCAGAAATTTATTGTTTAATGTAATTTAGCTCACGCTCAATAACAGTACACTGCTTTGCTCGTCTTCATCAGAGAATTAAGTAAGTTTGTTAAGGCAAATAAAAAAAAAAATAAAACAAATTATGTGCCGTACCGCATAGCCCAAAACAAGTGCACCAAAGGACGTGCTCTGAATAAATAAATAAGACGCAAGACGACGATGACGACAATAACGTTGAGTGGTGGTCAAGTATATTTCTATCGTTTTTTTTTTTTTTTTTTTCGTTGGAAAACATTCCGAAACGCTGTTTTATTGCTGTGCATGCCAAGGCACATGTGGTTTAAATTTATATCAATGTTCAGTGAGTTATGTCCAACGAGGGGGCTCTCACTGTACGCGAATTGTTATCGGCACGGTGGCGGTGACGGAATCACTTGCGGCACGAAGCACGAAAAGTTACTCAAACGTCGGATTTGCATAATAAATATGAGCAAGCTACTGGTGGTAGGCATATGATGAATGTAGTGACAGCTACCGATTTGAATATTAAACTTGCAGACGGGTGTTTTGAATGTTTTTTTTGAAATGGACTTAAACAAATGTTTTGAAATGAATCACGCCCTGCTAATATTTTAATATATGTAAAAGGTACAGCAAGTTTTACTCAAACCGCTTGTATTCCATTAACTTTTTTCAAGCTTTAGTTTGGTATGAGTCTGACAGAGTTAAATTTACTTCACAAAAGCATACGATCATTATGAGGGTTACTTTAAATAGGCTATAAATGAGTGTCTCTTTATTTGACGAGTAGCCTGACCAATATTGTCCTTGAGCGCCTTTATCTTTTTCGGATTGTTTGAAAAGCATCGATCCTTAATGTAATCCAAAAACACATTCAACGACGTGAAAAAAAACTCCTTCGACTATCGTGCCTCGGTAACACTCTTTATTGACTGTCACGTTTCTTCAGACGCTTTGGAGGAGGAAAAAGGACCAATAATTCCAATAATTCGTATGAAGAGAAGTTTTTTGTCGTCAGTTTTGAGGTAATCCAAACATGTTTTAAGCAACTGAGCCACATGTTATCACTGACTTTATTCACAGTCAAAGAATTATGGTTGGCTTAAAAACCTGGCCGAACTGGGAAAAGCATACCATGTTGATCAAGATAACTTGTCATCTACCTCTCTTTGGTTCTTGAGAATCTTCAACAAATATGACAGAATGCGGATATTGGAGTCTTAATTTGATTTTCTTAGTTTTTTTTTTTCAATATAAGAATCACTTTAGCCAATGGTCAACAATTGAAAAAAGTTTAAGTAATATACAGACGTAGTCTTGCGTAAAAATTGCACCTCAAAACAATCAAAGAGTTTGGAAAGCCTGTAAAGTGAGTTTGAGGAAATATCTTCTTAAGCCCATTCATCTTCACTCACTTCACCATTTTCTTGATAGCTTTTCAGTTCAAAAGCAATGTCCGAGAATTGTAACTTGTAGATGTAGAGGAGATTTGCCATAGGTGGCGACAGCATTGTCAAGGCCTTTTAATCTTTACCGGTTCTCGTATTGGCCTATAAAAGGTCGTGCGCCTATTTGTATTGCGCCAAAACCATACCACACTAGCTTGAAAACCCTCTTCTCAGACGATTACGTATAAATTGTTTAAATTCGACTACAATCTCCAACAAAATCAGTATGAAGAAGCCATAATGATTGTTGTCGTAGAGACCCTTCTGCTCAAATTACTCCAGAGGAGAAACCTCCATGCAAATACTCTGTCACAGAACGACAGTGGTTTGACGACAGCGGTTTAAGGAAAAAGAGAAGGTTAAAGGTCCTTCAATGATCGTGTAAGGATTAAGTCTGATAAGTTAGTATGATGCCTTGTAGAAGGATCTCGGCTCTTGAAACCATAACTGAGTTGAAAGTGATTAACCATAGTGAACTGGGTTCATGTGTTAGTTTAATGTTAAATGGTTACTAACGTTTACGCATTTTCTAACGCAACATTTTTTATAAGACGTTGTTAAATGCTGAGCGTGGGCTAAAACAAACATTTAGAAACAAAAAAATCCGGTACTGTTGTACAGGTACACGTCTCAATTTCAATCAGAAAGAAGAACTAAATAAATAAGATCTTGTTTTTCTCAATTCCAAACGATCAAACACATCATACTCAACAGAAATCATTGACAAACATTGTAAACATTCAATTAAGATCATCATTTATGTTCACTTAAAACCAGCTTATCTATTAAATCATGTCAACTTGACAAGAACACGTTTTTCAGTAAAAGAGCTCCTTCTCGCTCGTTCTCCTCTTTTTAAACATTTCAAATGCAAAAAAGTGACAATCTAGTCTGACCTTTTCATTCCGCACAGTCCGCCCCTTGCCAACTCCTTAATCAAACACACAGTCAGTCAGAGAAAGTGACTGTGCAACTTTTCGCTCGCAATAATATTGCCATGCTCATTGCAGTGCATTACCTGGGCAATAAATTAATGAAAACCTCACGCGATCAGCCAAAGCAAACTGTATCCACTCAATCCTTCTTCTTGGGAAATTTGACTTTCCTCGTTTGGACGGTGATATCTCATCGGATACGGACTTTCATTGCGGGAAAATTGTGCGAAAAAAACGATCGAGATAAGAGAGAAATTATCTATTGATAGGGTGAAGAGCCATCTTCTGACACAAAAGCAATAAATAATATTACCTAGTGCTCTTGTTATACTATATACTACGATCATGCGATTTGTTATCTTCATTCCCGGACTTTGTAGCACGATTGCACTAATTGTACACACGGAGGACGGTTTTGGGAAATTTAACTGAATGAAATCTGGCCTGTCAATGGGAATGAAAACGTCACGAATGTGTTGCGTTGCGGTGTGGCAACGAAGTTTGGCGTTGCTTTATGAGAATCGGAAGTACATCATTAAATTTCAATGAAGTCTCTTGGTCCAGTCAAATTAGCTTTCTTATTTAAAAAAAAGCGCACCCTTTGGAAAGAAGAAGGAACTCCAAATAACTCTGATGCTCTGGCGATTTGTAATGACAGTCAGGCTGTGCTCCAATGTGGTACATTCGTCCGTTGGCATGAAAATGTCCAATGGACAGATTATGGTTCGTTAGTTCAAAGTGGGAACAAAACGTTCCATTTCTAGCAATTATATTTTTTTACGTGGGAAGGTGAAAATCTTCATCAACACAGGACCGGCAACGAGCACTCATAATAATGCTTTCTTCGCAAGAGATATCTTACGTCAAATGCAATACCGGGCCAACAAAAATTCCTAATGAAACTCCAGCAAAAAAAATATTTAAATGAGATGAAATCATTTCCGTGCTTCTCCAGATAGGATTCAAATATCCTTCACAGCGATGTCGGAAAAACGACCCGCAGCTTATACCTTAAACATTCATGCAACACTTGTAAAAGCCTTGAGAGACGTCAGGGATGACACACTAACATTTCTTTTCACCTTCGAAAGCATTTTTGATTTCGTTGGATATTTTGTAAACCTATATAGTCTTCGAACGATTGCTCCTGAAATCGAGTTAATGGCCGAGAATAAGACGTTTCAATGCAATAATCGGTTGTGGACACTTCAAAATAAGGTTTTCCAACACTTTCGACATAAATGGCGAAAGCGATATTAATCGATTTCCTAATTATCACTTCGGCGACTTGCTGCTGTGGAATGCGGTGTATCTATCAGGAATCTCAAATAAGATCAATTTTGTGAAACTCCATTTAACTTGGAAATCCTTAAGAAGCTCTTCCATCCATCTACTTGTCGGCTTTTCACCGACCATGATCTGTTTTAGAAAGTGTTATAATATTAGGCATTAACTTTACCCATTTCTTTGCAGTTAAAATATGTTTGAATTCAAAGGCTCATGTAAATATCGATCTTAATTCGTTGCCCTGAGATAAATATGTATCTACCTTAAGTCATTTGCGATTCCGTGCCCTAATCAATCAAAATCATGTTTTAACATCGTTTTTGACATAAATTCCACGGTCTAAACTAGAAAGCAAAACCGAATAATAAATGAATGAATTAGCATTTTTGAATAAATGCAATACATTCCGTCCAAAACTAAGACCGCGGTGAAGAGCAAATTTGTCCTAGATTTGCAAGGCGATGTAACGGCGTACAGTGCAATTCCTCTCAAAAAAAAAAAATTAAATGCATAGTGAATCTATGTTCAATCTTCCAAAGGCAAAATGGCTAATTTTACGTTTTTGAATGTATTTCGAACTTTGGGCATTAAGTTGCCAGACCGCAAACCGGCTTGTCTAATACATAATTAATTTAAAAGTCAGATCCTTGGAGATATAGCTTCTTTACATCCTTCACTGTTCCAGGTACGATGTTTCCAGTTGGTTGGACGAAGCTTCCTGGGACTCGCGCTAGCTGGATCTTTGTATCGAAAGTTCGGTTCTCCTCTTTTTCGTGAACCTGGTGGCTGAGATTCAGAGACACCCTTGAAATATGTATATGCGTGTATGGTTTCAGATAAATAAACTTCTCAATGTTAAAGCTGTCAGTCATGGCACGTTGTGGGCAACCAATGATGTCGTCTGGCTATCCAAATGGCTGGACAGATTTGTAGATTGAACGTAGATTAAAAATAACAAATGATAAACCGCTTACCGGAATCCGTTACAAGTTTAAAAAAAATTGTGGGCTCTTGACCCAATCGGTACAGTTTCCGTTCACGGCGTATTTTAGAACGTTGTACTAGATATCCCGAATCCGATTATCCATCGTTTAAGTATAGTTCAGTGCAATGAATTGTCACATATGCAGCTTTGAAGTCAATGAATAGGCGCTATCGGTATTAGCCGAACGAACGAGTTCATTTTTCCTTAACTGTTATAGTCTTGCCTTCACTTCTTTTCAGGGTCAACGTTGCATTAGGCGATTCTTTAATGCGACGTTGACTTTTATATTTAAAGCTTATCTGCAAGAGCATCAACGCTCGACTTCACTTGAGAGTTTTTATTATTATAAAAATTTGCTAGCTTTCAAAATATTATGACTTCTCTTTCTATGCTTGAGAAGAATTGAAATACAGTGTAGAGGTTTGAAACTAAGATGTATTTCCGGGTCGATTCTTCCATGGGTGCAGTCAAAAAGAGAACGGAGAATTATTGGATATTCGCTCGGTAAATTCGAAGTGTTTTATTTACCATTAGTTCATATACAAGCAAGAACAGCCTTTGAAGATAGTGCCTTCATAGCAGAGATAATGACGTTATCTTCTTTTTATGACAAAACCAATTTGGGAATCCAGCAAGTGAAATCGTTGCGTACAAAGGCGAGGGATAAATGCAGCCAAATCGAATCGAAGTGAAGGCAATGCGTCTTGACATCAATAATTTGCGGGTTTAAATACCCAAAAAGTTTAAGATGTCTCAAATTTCATGCTCTTTCGTAAGAAACTATAAAGATAGAGGTATTTAAAATTTACAAACTTGAAATCAAGAAAGTGTATTAAATCGGTGCTTACGAAGGTGCTAAAATAGCTGCGAGCAGCTTTTTGTAAAGATTGTTACAAAGTCCTGTTTGCAACCAAATTTCCGCAATTAATTTACACTTTTTGGTCTCGCAATATCGGCGCATAGTTTATTCCGCTCAAAATGTAAATGAAATCAAATTAATTAGTTGTGCTTTCTATTTAAGACCATGGAATTCGTGTCGCATATCTTATTTCGCAAACTATTGATTGGGTATGGAATAACAAATGATTGACTCCGTCCGACAAATGTGTATCAAGGCCAATGATTTTCGTTCGAATGTAATTTGAATTTATGGGGGAAGTTAAGATTATTTGACCGCTTCTCAAGTCAATGACCAAGTCGAACACAAAACAAAATAATAATAAAAAATAAAATTGGTCGTTGGATGTCTTACAAAAGTTAAATATGCAATAAATAAAATGAAGAGGTTTACATAACAATACAATTGATTTGTTTCAGTATTTATATGACACACATTTATATAAAGTCTGTTTATATGTGCTTGAAAAGATAGCCTCTTGAATCTGCATTTGAATAAACATTTATAATCCCTACAAAGCGAAATATTAACACGCAGCGATTTACCCATAGACGGTGCTTACGTTGCACAAGCCATACGAATTTTCACTCTCGTTCAATTCACTAATAACAATTAAAGAAAAATTCTGCATGTTGGCTACACTGCCGCCGATCGGACAAACTATTTTGCAAAGAAAACATTGTCCTAACGTCTCATGTCAATTTTGTCAATTCTCAGTAGTAGTGAAATTGGCACCTCCATTCCTCTACATCATCTCTTTCACAGTTATACCCGATTCGCTGGTCATTGTTATCAGTTTAGCTTTGGCCCACTTTGGGACATGCTGTTGAGTGCAGCAATTTAAGAACAATGTGTATCTTTACCTCTCCTTTTTTCCGAATTGACCTCAGTTGGTTGACAATTTGGAAGGCTATTTTGTTTTTAAGTCTGTCGAGCTGTCGGGATACGAAGGTGATATTAAAATCGTAGCTCGCACCCAACATGGCTTCATTGACGCTCTCACGGCGATTTAAGAAGAGAGAGAGAGAAGAAATCGATGCTTCGTTCAGCACTCCTAACTCCAAGAACCGAACAAAACTCTCATCGTGCCAGTTCTTCTACATGGAGTTGTAGGGACCTTCGGTAGAAAAATGTTCCGTGTCGAATACACGGTCCTGTCAGCGAAGAGGACCAATGGATGAAAAAATACAACCGCGAACTGAACGACGACTACATAGACTAGACTGGATAATGATGCTCCAGCATCAGAATGCCTTCAAATCGCAGCCGCCATATTCACGAAAAAAAAGAAGGAACCTGAATCTTATCAATATCGAAGTAGATTGCCAGTGATTGTGAAGAAGCTTAAACTCAGGTTATTCAGGGATCGATTGTCTGATAACTAAGAAAGTACGATTTCTTCTAATGACCACGTTACATTTGTAAAAGTAAAAGGGTATTCGTTAACCATTGAACGCGTGTAATTCAAAATCCAATACAACGTTATTCCTTTTCGAGTGCAAAAAAAAACTGCGCAGCTTTGTAATTGAAATCTAAATAATAACTTTCCTGCTTACATGTCAATCTCCACGAACTACAAATATTAGTTTTAGGCGAACGATTGCATGTTTTGCAGTTTCAACTAACAACACCTGATGTTTTCCACTTTCTATTCCCGTCAATATTTGTTTTCCACAAATCAAAAATAAATAATTTCAAGTGCACACTCAATAACGCGCCACAGTCTACCAACAGACGAACGATAACATTCATCCAAGTAATTTGCATTTGCTATTTGCGTACGTTTTTTTTTCACTCTTTCGGATTCGTTTGCCAATCAAATTCGGCTCCTCGGTGTTCTAAACGTGAGCTACAAGCTACAGGTCCATAAATAAATAAATAGAATATAAACGCTGCCGAAACGAGGAAAAAAAAAAATTAAAATAAAAAATAAAGCAACAATAACGACGAGTTATACTAAAATTCATTGTCAAGGTCGACGGCGCGGCGTTAAATGGAAAAAAATCGACGTCGCTGTCACTTTTCCCTTCACCGCTGCGCAATCTGTCGTCGTTAATGACTCAAGTGCTGGAGGCACTTGTTATGATTTCCTTTGTTGCTGTATCTCTTGGCCATATAAAGCAAAGCACGCCTCTACGAGTAGTTTTTACTTTTTATCGTTGTTGTTCAACTCAACTCTTATGTGTGTCATTAGAAATATGGCTGGGCATATGCCGGGGCATCTTAAACAGATGCTTATTTGGTTTAAGAACAGCAAACAAAATATTCCATGGATTGCTGTCTCATTTGAATAACCTCCTGACGGGGTAGGAGGACGAATTTGAAGTGACTCATCCTCAGTTCAGCTCATGACGAACATTAAATTGCTTACTCGTGAATCAATTGCGAGGCGCTTCCTTTCCCTGAGCAGTCAACGATGAAACGTTGTGGGAAGTTCTAGCCAAATGTTGTACAAAAATTGACATTGAAGCCGGAGTGTCACATCAGTCAGTGGGAAAGGTAAACAACAGACAATCCTAACGAGCTAGATAAGTTGACTAACTAGACAACTAATGTGTACGTGTCGTCGAGATATTCGATACGCAGATACAATAAAATGAAACGTAAACGAGAAATTTGTTGTGCTTCCGAAATTAAATCGACCAAGAAAATCGTGGTTGTATTTTTTTTTAACACTACGGCTTTAACATTAAAGAAGGCTTTCGTTTAATTAAACCGATTTTTTTTTCGAAAATTTGTTTTAGTGTTTTTTTTAAAAGTTGTCAAAAATTTTACTTTTGTTGTGCCAAATGATTTCAGTTACTGTGGAACAATGAACGAAATCGAGTGTAGTAAAATATGTAGAAATGAATTAAAAGATTAATATTTTGACTTTATAAGTCGGTTGTGTGGTTTAAGCGTATGGCCACAACCTTTTCCAGCATATCCAGCGTTGAATATAGTCGTCAGTTGTAGCTGAATAATCAGCAAACAAGACTTACCCTTAATAAACAAATCACATTACCGAAGAGGCATATTGGCAGGCCTATTTCTTAAGAATACTCATTCACCAAATTTTGGTCCTGGATTGCATATTGCGACTTTCTGATGAAACCATCTGTCTCTTAGACTCCAGTTTTTATCACCGGCGATTGGATCAAATTGGCATTTGTGCACTTAGTAAACCATCGAGAATAAGCAATAATCGACCGCTCTTTGCACCCGGTGTAAACTTGTTGCATTGTTTTTATTCCAATATTGAAACACTTTGACGCAGCTGGGTGTTATCCCATTTAAGTATACGCCCGAACGTGCTCATTCACTCAGGGGCAATCCTTTATTTATATATAAAGCTAAAGTAAGTTAATTTAACTGAAAAAGCTAAAATAAAGTAAGTTGAAATGATTTGTTAATCAAAAGGCCTTAAGGGCGGAAACTGTCAGGCTTTTTCGTCTTAGGAAAGGGGTAGTAACATGCCCGAGATCGAAGACTATGGAGTTTTTTTTAGACCAGATTTCCATCGATAATCTTGCACCAACATTCAGCTGGCAGAGTGTCTGCTGAAAAGTTTTCAGTCGTGGCAAACTGGAACCATATGACGATTAGTCGTACAAGACCCTACATTCAAGACGCATCAGTTCGTTTTCAGTTCATGCGCCTCCGGCAACTTATGTTAATATAGAGCGAGTGTTAAGAGGTTTAAAATGTTGTAGCATGTGCTACTTTTATCACTTTTTAAACAAACTATTTCTTAAAATTTTATTATTTTAACTTGATTTAGTTTGGTTTATATTGGAATCAAGAGATTAGAAGAAGGGTGTTTGTTAAAAACTGATTACGTGCCTTTGACATATATGCAAAGACTTGCTATAGAACACGGTTTAGAAATCATGGTACCCCCAGTTTACGGTGATCATGCTCGTCCATCAAGCAATACTATGGATCGATTTTCTACGTGTACTCTTTTGGCTAATATCCATCCAACTAGAGCTCACACTATTAGAATCAAAGAAGCCATCGCCTCGGTACAGGTGAGTGTGACCGAATTGACACCGTTTTGGAAAAGATTTTGAAAAAAAGATCTTGGCCAAGGTCCACATAAGATCCAACAGTTGCGATGATGATGAGCATCGTTTGCGTCTTCCGGTGAGCTGACTGCATAACAACTGAAAGTTGAACCGAGTTTTAACTCGCAAATAAACAGCAGTGAGACTTTTAATTTTTTCAAAAATCACACAGTTATATCGAGCTCCTCGAAAAAGACACTTTTTTACTGCTGTTCGAATATTGCAGGCTAAATTGTCCCTTTTTTAATCTGATGTTTGGTTCAGCGTCAAAGCTTCAGCTGGAAGGTCAAACTATTTGATCCCTTAGGTGCCAAGGTGCATGGAACAGTGTTTCGGTGTTTTAGTCTTGATTTAAATTCTATACTCAAAAATAAACACTCGTTATACCACACCTTCACGGTTCTTGTTTGACTTCATATTGACTTTGAAACATTTTAAAACATTCCAACAAAATCGTGTTCATTATTTTTATGAGTAACAGTGTAAAGAAACTGAATCTATTTACTAAAACATCAGATGAATGGTGGAAATATTAATACCGAAAATAAGAGAAAAAAAAATCAAAACTTATTTACGCTGCCTTACGACACAATTGTGGTAACCTTGTGGTTTATTTTCTTATTGAAAAACAAACAATAATGGAATAAAATATAATAAATAAAACTGGTCATTGTTAAAAAGGAAAACGAGTTCGGTCGGTGGGCGATCTTCATCAGTAGCTTGCGTAAGCTTAAACTACAAGGCAGAAATTGATATTCAACTTCATTCATATTATTTTGTTTTGCAAGCGTGGTGCGAAACGAACATCGTGTGTCATATAAACAAGGTTTAGCTAGCCACGCCATTTATCTCAACACCTTTTATGTTGCTAATTTGTTAACTTTTTTCTTGTATCTATCGATTTATCAAACGATCCATCAGTTTCTTGTGCAGAAGTCAAGGGGGGACTCTATTGTTTTTTTTTAAATAATGGCGATTTCAAAACCAAAGTTCTCATGTGACTCAGTGTCAAGGTCGCACCTGTTTCATACACGAAGATTTATTCAATCTTCAGCTAATAAATTGGTAGCTTATTAGCGTTGCTTTGTTAGAATATTATTATCTATTTAAACTTGAGAGGGCAGTGATGGTATAAGTCGAGTTGCCATTTGCCATTTTTCAAATTTTAAACTTCATGGCACCACATATTTAAAGTCCAACGGTATCATATGACTCCATCATACACGTTAACCCATCCTGCTTGAACCACAGCTCTTCCAATTCCAGATCCTTCATTTTCGGTCCATCAAGCACTTTCCAATGTCTATAAGGCTTAGAATTTATTGAATTGAAAACGATAGGACCAAATGCAGAACCTTATGGAAAGAAAGAGAAATTGTTAAATTTAACTTAAAGATCTTATGATTTAAACAAAACAATAATAATGTTAGTCCTTTAACAAAATCGAATGTGTTAAGAGCCACCCAACTAGTTGTATTAAGAGGACAGGCCTAGTCGGGACGTCCAGAAAAGTTATTTTTTAGGATTTTGTTTTCCGCACCTTAAAATATTTGATAATTAATGTTTTATAATGTTAGATATGTGATTGAAAATATTGTAAATTACTCAAGAACATACAATGAGAAATTAGTTCGATACAAAAAAAAAATAAGGAGGGTATTACCGTGATCACTGCAGCTCGTTATCGGGATTATTAACTAATACCATCGGTTTCTTATGCACTAAGGGAATTGAAAAATGTTGATTTTTTTATTATTTGATGGATGTTGAAATTCAAAGTTTTTTATTCGACAAAAATTTTATTCACGTTCTCAAGTTACAGTGATCACCAACTTCGAAAACGTGGTTTAAAAAAAAACTCTTGCATGCAGATTAAAAGTTTAGAATTTACACTGCATCATATATTCAAGGACCATATCTCCGCTTTTGTATCTGTCGATTCTGGTTTCTATTAAGCAGGAGACTTGACTCCATTCAAAGTTATTCATGGTCTAAAATTTTCAGTGAATATTTTTGAAATATCCTTTTCGAAAATGCAAAAAGAAATTCTGAATTCTAACTAGTTCTGCCCCCTTAACAGGATTCGAAACAACTTCTGATTGATTAGTGAAAATTCTGCCAAGAGAATGAAAAGCAAAAATCACTTTATTTAATAACGATTATATTGTGTAGATAAAATGAAACGATCTCATTAGAGAGATTGTTTAATCTAAGATAGTTTAATTCATCATTGAAAACGATTGGAAGTCAATTTTTTTCTATTTTAAGATTAACTAAGCTTTATTGAATATACCAAGAGCAGAACATAGTCAATGTTCAGCAGTAATTGGTCATTTAAAAAACTTAGGGAAAACAAATAAAGGCGAGCAGTTGTGTTTACACATTTGTGATCACAATGTTTCAGTTCTAAATCATTCTTTTGCAATGTTCAAATACAGAAGTTCATATTTAAATAAAAAAAAATTAAGATGCAACATTTAGATTCTCGTAAATAGTCCCACACTTCAGAATTAATAATGAGTTGTTTTTCTTCTACTTTCAGATGCGGATCTAATCGCTAAACCGAAGGTGCAACGTCACCACACTGATCGCTGCACAACAGTGGTTGATTTTTCTAAGGCGGAACATAACGCTCTACGAAGGCCGGCATTTGAGAAGTCAAAAGATAAACAAATCAGCTCGAATCGACAGTTGCACTGCTCCAAAGAAGAGGCTAAGGGCAGCCCAAAAGCTGGCGATATTATGAACAGTCACGCCACAGCAACTCAGGCACTAAATTTGCAATCCACTGCCGGTCAGACGTCAGTTGTTGGTCATCATCGTGGATTCTCACAGCCCTCCGTGGTAGCTAATTCAGCCGGAGATCCATGGTTCCTACAATCGACTGGCCATCAAATGCCCCCAACAGCGCCCATTAGACACAATAAACGTCCAGCACCGCAACCTGGTACTGGCAGCAGTTGTATCACCGGAGGAAACAGTGTGACCAGTGGTCTGTTACAGCAGCAACAGCTAAGCCAATCCCAGCCACACATTGTACCACCGACAATTCCACCCCATCAAAATAACGTGGTAGTAAACACAATTTGCCCAATACTTTGCTTTGATCTAAAACTTTCTCTTTTTTTTTCAGAATCAACATATTCATGTATCCTCGCATGCTTTAAATAGTCATAATTTATTAACCGCCAATCATTCGCCCAAGTCGCCAAATCAAGGTACAGTTGGAGTGACAACAAGTGCGACTGTTGTCGGACAACAGCTTATTCTTGGGCCGCCAACACATGCGATGGTCACATCGAGTTCGGCCTGTCAAGCTCAGTTGTTAACAAACTCGTCCAACAACAATCTGATGTCTTCGTCTTTAAACGCTGCTCAACTGCAGGCTCATATGAGTCCTGCAGCTGCTGTGGCCGCTGCGGTTGTTAATTCAGGTGCAGGACACGCAGTGAAATTACTTTCTGGTCCAAGTGGTGGCGTGTGTGCAGAAAACCTTATGATGCATCCAAATCTGCGACAGCAACAACAACAACAACAGCTACAGCATCATCCAACGCAACAATCGGCAATGTCACTATCCGCGACACAATGCCCACCGATGATGCACGTAGCTGTAGGCGGCAGCGTAAGTGGCATTGGTAGCGGCTGTGGGGTCGTTGGAAGCGGTGGCAGCATCATGTCAACGTCATTGCACAACTTTGATGCGAACGGCACTGCGTGGAACAGTACGTCGTCTCTATCACCCACCATATCGAATTCATCATCCGCCGTCAATCATCAGGCGATACAGCAACAACAACAGCTGCAGCAACAGTTACTGCCATCACAACAACAACAACAACAGGGACTGCAGCAGCAACTATTGATGCACGCCCAGCATCATCAGCGGAAATGCGAAGTGAAATTAAACGCAATGCCGTAAGTCGTAGAGTTCCTCACAATTTGTTTCTTTGTTTAATTTCCATTATGATTAATGGAGTCTTAAGCGGTCGAGTGCAACCGTGTAATGATCTTTTTTTTCCCCTATTCTTAATGCCGGACTTTATGGAAAATTTTACTGCAGCATGTTTCGAGCGTAGAATTACTGATTTTCTAATCATTAGGCGCAACACGGAATTGTGTGATGTAAGAATTTGTATCGGAACTGTGGAATTAAGGTCGCGATCGGGTTGATACACATTGTAATTACAATAACTGCACTGAATAGATTGGAGTGATTATTTTATAGGCTTGGGCATGAGAGAACTAATACTATGGTATACTATGGAATTTGTTGTCTTGCCCCTATACAATGGCTTTATCTGTTTTCCGTTCGTAAAGTAAGCAAATGGATCAATCGACCACGACAGTGTTGGGGATACCCAACGGAATCATAGAAAAGTCTGTTTTCATACGTTAGGACCATAAGTTATCCTTTTATATATTTTCTCAGAATAAGAATGACAAATTCATAAATTGCAGAAAACACTGGACAGGCTCCTTGTAATAAACAAAATCTTAGCCACACTTACAATTAGATATCAATTAAAAGTGCATCACACCCTTTCGTCACAGTCATATATTGAAAAGAAACGTATATATATTCATCATTTATTATGGTCTTCGAGAGCAAAACACTTGGTATTGCGAGTTTCCAATATGTCGATGTCCTTTCTGCAGTACTTAACGTCCAAGCCTTCGAAATACGCCTCGGTTTCCGCGATGACTTCCTGATCTGAATCTCTTTCCCTGAAGCCATCGCTTGAGGTTTAGGAACAGATAATAGTCGCTGTGAGTAAAGTCTGTGGAATACGATGGGTGAGCAACCAATTCGAATCAGAATTGGTTCAATCTGGCCATCGCTTTTTACGTGTATGCCGGTGAATTTTTTTCTTCACAATATGAGGTGTTCAGTTCGTCTGTAAACGCAGTGATTGTTCTTCCCTTATGCAAATAATCGAAGAAGATTATGCCATGTGCGTGCCAAAGAGACCAGAGGCCAAAACATTCCCGATCGAGCATTTATCTACACTGCAGACTGCCTATTGGACTCAGGCCTAAGCTAACTCAGACCTTCACTTTTCGATCACTCAGAACGATTCGATTAACTTACTTGACGTTTCCACATTTGTAGCCTCTTTTGGCCATCCAGAGCGAGGCCCGTCTTCGATGCTTCTACGACTCATTTTAAAATCACTCACCCATCGAAAAACTGTTGTTCTTTGAAGGAGAAGATGTGGGATAACTTTTCTGCAACCATACAACCATCAAAAAACAATGTTTGATCGAGATGCGACACTCCTGTTTTACCATTATTTTTACTACGGCGAAAGGAGTATCACTCAAAGGACTGTAACTTGCAAACGAATGGACAAAATGTCATAAAATTTCATACACAAGCCTTACAATGAATCCTGTTCGCTTTCCAGTGGCGCCACCTATTATGGACTTTTCCGCCTATGTGTTGTCCATAACCTGTGTAGGTGTGATCGAAATCGAATTTTGGAGAACTTTGAAAAAACTCAAAAAATCGAACAAAAGTTAGAGTACATTTTTTCAGAAAAAAGTCGAAAGTTTTCTATTTTTGAGTTGGATGAAAAAAAAAACGTTGCAATGGGAGATTAAGCTAAAGGTAGAAGCCTTGTTGTTTGTTTTATTTTGATTTCTTATCGAGCGGTAGCAAAAATACAGCAGAGATGAGCATGAATAGAAACCGCGAAGACAAGTTTCAAGTCTTAATTGTGTTCCGAGCTAGTTCGATCCAAGTTTTTTTCCTTATTACTTTATGTATAGATTATTTAAAAAAAAGGAAGTTGCGCCACTTGAATTGATGATGTATATATGTGGAGCATCTTTTCAAACAAAACTATTTGCACTTTTAACAATTTGTCAGATTTTGCTAAAAACGAACGATGTCGTTTTGGGTAGTTTTGTCTTTTAAATATAAGTCCCTGCTATTACAAAAAGAGTCAATATCCGAAAATTCCTTATGTTTAGCTTCAACATACAACTTGTTGTTGAATTTTATACTTTGTATATATATTGCCACTTTTGACGAGATCTGATGGAAATAAAAGAATAACCTTTGACCACTGTTTTGTAAAGGGTCCGCCACCTAACGTTTTTTTTTCAACTTGTGCTTATTTCGTGAATGGTAACACTTAGCTCATGTCTGATTTGACAGATAATTAGTTTTATCCTTACGCTGAACGAGTATGGTTGTGTATACGCTTGAACAAGGCTGCGAAATATTGCGATATTACTTTGAAAATCATGGTAATGTTGCAGAATGTGTGCGAAAATTGCGTACGGATTTTGGAAGAAGAGAAGCACCGTCAGCTCTGTATGTTCGGTATCTTGTGAATAAAGTGAAAGAAACTGGCATCCTCATCGATAAACCAAAGCATGAAAAGTCAAAAACAGTGCGAATACCCGAGAATATTTCTACTGTGGCAGAAAGTGTGCGTGAAGCGCCATCAACATCAATTCACCGTCGTTCTTAACAATTGAACATTTCGGAGACATCATTGAGACGAATTTTGCATAAAGACCTTGGTATGACGCCATACAAAGTCCAATTGGTTCAGGAGTTGAAGCCAACTGATCATCCAATGCGTTTTCGCTTCGCTAAGTGGGCCTGCGATCGACTTACAGAAGATGCCGATTTTGCCAAAAAAAAAAATCATCTTTTCAGATGAAGCTCATTTTGATCTTGGCGGGGTTATAAATAAGCAAAATTGTCGCATTTGGGGCACAGAAAACCCGCACGCATACATTGAAAAGCCGATGCACCCAAAACGAGTCACTGTTTGGTGCGGATTTTGGTCCAGAGGCATAATTGGACCATTTTTCTTCGAAAATGAGCAAGGAGTGGCCGTTACAGTCAATGGCGATCGTTATCGGGCCATGTTGAACGAATTTTTGTTCACAAAAATTGAACAGGAGGATATTGGCAACATTTGGTTTCAACAGGACGGCGCTACGTGCCACACAGCCGAAGCTACACTCGATGTTTTGCGCCCTGTTTTTGAAGATCGCATTATCAGCCGCAGAGCTGATGTCGTTTGGCCACCTCGGAGCTGCGATTTGACACCGTTAGACTATTTTTTGTGGGGTGCCCTCAAAGATAAGTGCTACGCCGACAAGCCAGAGACAATTGACGTTTTACAGGACAATATTCGTGAAGCCATTGGTGAAATACAGCTGCACAAAATCGATAATGTGCTTAAAAATTTGACCGATGGTGTAGGCTACTGCATGGCCAGCCGAGGCAGCCATTTGAATAAAATTATTTTTCATTATTAACCGGAAGGATTGTACTTTCAAATAAAAAAAGAAATTTGAGAAAATATCCAGCAGTTTTTTTTTATAGCATTTTCAAAAAAAAAAGTTATTTGGCGGACCCTTTATTTTGATTTTGGCTTCTATGTGCTTCACGCAGTGGCCTTAAAGTTGGGAGAAAATTCAATTACGTAGTTTAACCTTATCTTTTATTTCGTTTCGTTAAATTGCAAAAAAACAAAAAAAAAACATGATAGAGAATCAAATAGTATAGAGATTTACATAAATCATCCACGTCACGTGACCAATATCAGGTGGTCACGAAACGGGATTTTGTTGATTTGTTGCCCTGAAATATGCACGTGTTTTGATGTATTGAGTGGCTGGCTCAAGTGATTTGTGATTTATTTATTTTCTGTTGTATATATCAATATTAAATTTTTTGCAATGGAATCAGTAAGCTCAGGTTTGTTTTTAGCAATCGAGTCGCTTATCAAACTTTTTTATCGGTGTAGTGTGCGCACTTCCGTATATCTTCATACTGATTAAAAACCTGGTCAAACCGTCGTCCGACAGAAAGTCTGCAGCGTGCGGGCACTCGAACTGTACAGGATTGTAAATTTATTTTATTTTCGAATTATTAATTATTATTAAATTTAAAACTAATACAAAATAATTATTTTGAAAAAATGGACGTGGATGAGAGTAGAATGAGAGTTCATGCTAAATTTCAAGCCTCCAGCTTTATTAGTTGATTTAATATCAACTTTAAGGCCATTCTGCCGCACTTCATTCACAGTGCAACAGTACACTACCTTGAGAAGTGGGTTTTACCTACCAACAAACTGATCGTACCCGCAGTTCACTCCACTTGCAAATTCAATAAATTCATCATGCATGGTAATTAAAAACGAATTATATCTTCACGGCAAAACAAAATTACCATGAATTCCCCACTGATAAAACTCTGCAGTCGTGTACACTGCTATACCTGAACAAATGAACGCTTCACCATATCTAGCGTCATATACGTAAATGCTCTTATCACCTGTGGGTGAACACAAAAATAAAAAAATAAACACTCGTTGGCAGAAATCTTATGAGATATGAATTCGTACGTGAAGGCAAACCAAATAAAGTCGAATTTTCTTTGTTTTCATTCACATATTTTCGTTTTGATATGAGAGTCTTGTATCTTTCGAGTACTTTGAGGCTATGCCATCTAAAGTTGTAACACGCAAACAAATTCTGGTACCATTTTAACTTACAGAGTTTCTTTTCTTTCCTTTTCAGTTGGTTCCATGGAAGCATCTCTCGGGACGAAGCCGAACACTTGCTCCAACCTCGTGATGATGGATTATTTTTAGTGCGAGAATCCACAAATTTCCCAGGGGACTATACCCTTTGTGTGTGCTTCCAGGGTAAGGTGGAACATTATCGAGTGAAATATTTAGAAAACAAACTCACCATTGATGATGAGGAATACTTTGAGAACCTTGGTCAACTTGTAGCGGTATGGCATTTTTTTTATTTGATTTATGAATTTGATGATGTGGTAACGAAATGTTTCTTTTTTTATTTGATAGCACTATGAAAAAGATGCGGATGGCTTGTGTACGCAGCTTATCAAGTGTCTGCCGAAAAAGGGCCGACAAGAGTTTTGCATTAACTCGAAGGACTTTGCTGACAAGGGTTGGGTGATTCCTGAATCTGATTTGCAGCTGCGCGAGAGTATAGGTAAAGGTGAATTCGGCGATGTAATGCTGGGTATATTGCGTAACGAGAAGGTCGCTGTAAAAATGTTAAAAGATGATGGAGCGGCACAAAAATTCCTAGCCGAAGCATCTGTTATGACGTAAGTGTTTTTGATAACTTCTTTTCACAATAACAATTTATTTACATATCTGTGTGAATTAATAGGACGTTGGAGCATGAAAACCTTGTAAAATTCATCGGATTAGTCTTCACCAGTAAGCATATTTATTTAGTAACTGAGTATATGAGTAAGGGATCACTGGTTGATTACTTGAGGTCGCGGGGACGGCAGCATATTACGAAAAAGGACCAAATAAACTTTGCCTAGTAAGTTTGAAAAATAAAAATTAATTATTAAGTTCCTCAATTGTGCACAAAAAATTCGCGTGGTGCAAAATAAGAGGTTTTATTCGATTTAATCATGTTAAGGATACTTGTTACAGAACGAAGGTCTATTTATATCTATTTTTATATTAGGAAAAATATCGTGTGCAATTTGTACTTGGGACCCAGATGATCTGGTGGTGTTCGCCAAAATCGTTTAGAAGCTTTACAGTTGGCTTCGCCTTAAATTTTACTTCGTTGGTGTTCACTTGTTAATGCCGAAAATTTTAGCCTCAACGACATTTTATTCATTTGGAACTCCACATGTTTCATTTGTGTGCAGAACCGAAAGCTCCTGTTCTTGTCTCCCTTTCAATCTTCATTCCATCAGTAACGTATCAGTAAAGTATCTAATTTATCTACACACAAAACAAAGTCAAGAATTGCGACAAGTAAACACTTTGCGTGGGAAAAAAACAAAAACAATGGAAAAAAAGTAGGCTTTTTCAAAAGGATACGTAAGAGATTCAATGACACGAATTGCAGCATTTTGAATTCTGCTCTAAAATATTTCTGTCGTGCTTTTACCGTGATCATATTGACAGACTACAGGTGTATCCTCAGATGCAACCAATTTACACCAGAAAGTTATATGCTCGATGCCCTAATGAGGCTAAATATAAAACAAAGATTCGAGCTAAAAACTCTTAGCAATTATCATTACATTACAATTAATCATACAAAAGAGAATGTATAAAAACTATAAAAAGTAAAATTTAATTTAATTTGCAATAAGACTGAATTAGAGAAATTAATGTTAATAATATTAGATTATAAATTAAAAAACAGATAATAAACTACTATCTTATTTATCACAAGTTTCATTCATAATAATTTTGCTCAATCTTTTCTATAAATTATCTGCTTCTTTTTAGTGACACATCATCGGGCATGGAATATTTGGAAGCGAAAAAGGTTGTTCACAGGGATTTGGCAGCTAGAAATGTTTTAATTTCTGAAAATTGTGTCGCTAAAGTATCCGATTTCGGATTGGCTAGAGAAGAATGTTATAACTTGGAAGTTGGAAAGCTTCCAATCAAATGGACTGCACCAGAAGCTCTAAAAAATGGAGTGAGTTTTAACAAAACTAGTTGAAAAAGAATAAATTAATGTTATTATTATTTTGTTTTTTTTTCACCAGCGATTTTCAAACAAATCCGACATGTGGAGTTTTGGTATATTATTGTGGGAAATATATTCTTTCGGTCGTGTGCCCTATCCCAGAATTGTGAGTACATATATTTATTTTGTTGTCTCTTTTGAGTTGTGTGTAAAGGATTTTTTTTTAACAATAAATTCATATTTTTTTTAAATGTTTTTAATCGTATTTTCAATCATTTGCGCAATTGAATCTTGTCTCATTATTTGCCTTGAAAGCTTGCAGAGTCTTTGGTCTGCTTTTAGAAAGAAAGAAGTCGTAAGCTGGCAATAAGGCGACTCAGAAGCGCTTACACCTTCCACACAACCATATGTCCTCATTGAGCGATTTTAAATAGTACACCGTTCTAAAGCAAAAAGCTTCAAAAATCCATTTCAGAACTTAAAGTATAAGTTAGATAAATTACTCGACTATTCAGTTGAGAGTAAGGACCCGTTCAGTACTCCTATTGTTCGTGTGCCCTCAAATTTAAACTCTTCTCGTTTCGACAAATGATCATTCCAAAGACTTTAATACTCGTGGATGTAATCGAAATCAATCGGAATCGGAGCAAGTGTAGGGCAATTTTAGATACTCCTTTAATTTTATTGTAAGATTAATTCGTAATTAATTCCATTATTTCTGCATTTTATTTAGCCCCTTGCTGATGTTGTGAAACACGTCGAAGTGGGTTACAAAATGGAAGCGCCGGAAGGATGTCCACCGGAAATCTATGAAATGATGCGCCAAGCCTGGGATCTTAATCCAGCAAAGAGACCTACTTTCGCCGAGCTAAAAGTTAAACTGCTACATTTGAAAAACTTAACCACGTGAAATGTGTAACCCATCATCATAACTCATCCGTTGATGATGATCTAGAAAGTCATGTATTATTTTAAGTTAACAAACAATAAGTAAAATAAAAAAAAACATAACTTAACTCTAACTTACCGCATGAAGGTGGTGAAAAAGATGTAAAAGAAAATGATAATAATATCGAGGTAAAATTAAATTTAAAATTTAAATAAACAAACACAAAACCGATAATCAAATGTACTAATGATAATAGTGCAAGGATATATATATATATAATAAATATATACGTATACATAAATTACTATGATTGCTAAGTATTATTTATTTTTGTTCATTTGTTTTATGAGTTAGTTTTTTTTTTAAATAAATGTTTGTGAAGCCGACAAAAGAGAAGAAATCTACAATCAGATATGTACACACTTTGTTATTTGTTTCTTCTAAACGCGCATAAATATTTTCCTTATTCGTTTGTATTTTATCAATCAATTAATTTCGATAAACTAATCTAAAATATAGCAGCTCTTAAAATACAAGACTATTTAACTGTACACATATTTATTTCAATCCTTCTTAATTATCCAAGCGTTTAGCGTTTAGTTGCGACGAACAGACACAGCCAATACAGTACGTTTTGATTTGTGACTCTTCTTCCATTACATTTTGGTAAAAATAAAAAATCAACATTTCTTAATTTAGTTTAATTTCTTAAATATAATTACAACTCTCTTAAGGTTTGAAACAAACTAAATAAAACATTTTATTTCGATGCTGTAAATAATAAAGTGAATGAAAAACACATGTATGTAAATTGAAATTATCGGTGATAGTGGAATAATATTGATTTTTTTTATGTTTAGTGTTTTTTTTTATAAATATATATATATGTATGTATGTATTATTTTAATTTTATGTACATTTTATACATTGCAAAAAGGACAAAAAAGGATATTTTGTGTAAAAGACGCATAACAATAATGTTTACTTAATCTATTCGCTTCCCGCGCAGACTCTTGTTTTCTTACTTTTTTGTATTGTAAACGTTAAACGTATTTCGTATGTAATTTATAAACTTAAATAGAACTTTTTTTTTTAATTTCATTTAATGCACATTGTTCATTTTTGAGTTTATACGCATAATGAAAGGCCTTAAATGGAGATGGTGAATCTATTAATATATGTTAATTGCGCTGTGAAGCTACAGAGGATACTGTATGATCGAAATAATATGGGTTTAGTTCTTCTATGTTCTAAAACGCTATCTTTTATATTTAATGAAAATGATCATAATCAAATGACAGTACATCTTCTTGCCAATACCCCGTACTTGTTTTAAATCGTTCGGAGGTTTTGTGTTCGGATATGGGCTGTGCACTGACATATTCTATTCTTTGAACTCGGTGAGTTTTACCTAAGTCTTTTCCGATTAAATATAGTGTGAAAATTTGGTCTTTCGTTGATTAGGAAAAAGGAAAAAGAAGATTTTTGGGTAACAAAATGGCTTTCAATATATCAGTACAGTACAGAAATGTGTAAAATTGTCGTTCGCCACTACTTATTTATAATAAGCCTCATGCCATCGATATAATTCCTATCGCTATTTGGATTTCGGTTATGCTTTTATTATTAACATCTCAATTAAGAATTTAACCATCCCAACTACATGGTTGAATTTTATTTTTTTCAACTTCAAGCATCCTTGGAAACTTGTATAAATATTGGGCATGCCGATTACATTTTTTCTGCTGCTGCTCTTTCAATAGTATGACTTAAAGTTCCACCTTCGTCATGTTCAATGAAGTGATTACAGGTATATGTGCTCCTGTCTCGTGGTGGTGCTAAAAAACATGACTCGATTTTTCTCCTGTTTAAATGAGTTTTTTTTTTTGAAGGAGAGGACGTTTTTAGAGAAATCTATAATTTCAAAAGTTTGTCCTGCTTTACATTCGCATTTTATATATAAAATGGGCCTTCACTGCCAATGAAACCAACACCGAAATACTCGTTTTGTGTTCACCATTCACAAAACTGAATCAATAACAAGTCAATAAGCGCATCCTTTGTACAGACGTTATTTGTTCGTTTTTGATACAATGTTTTTGTAGAACTTTTATCTTTATAGCTTGTTCAAATATTCTGTGAGTCTTTTTTTACAATTTTTATACTATATACGGAAATCTTTAAAGCCCTTTCATGTTCTGGTACCGTCTTATTTTCTATTCTTCCTAACCTTCAGAAGGCAACTCCTTTGTATAGTCTTACGAATCTCATCGCATTAATTCATTATTAAAAACAAACCTTTACAATTTCGCTGCATAAATTTTAAAATAAATGGAAATGAAATAGCACAGTTAGATTAATACTTAAACATTAAAAAAAAAATCAATTAATTTGATTTCATATTTATGTAGTTATGTGCATGTTTAACTGTAGCTAGATCCAAGCCACCTAATTTTTTTTTTAATTAGTTTTAACACCTACATACGTTCAATTTGAACTGAAAACTGCAAACAATTATACTATATTATTAAAAGGTTAAATAAAATTTTACAACTTTTCGTTTTAAGAAACACAATGTTTGCTTTTTATTTTCTTTGCTTTATTTTTTTATTTAAAAAATAAAAAAAAAACTAAACTTATTGTATTATACATTTTTTTTAATTAACGATAAACAAGATGAAAATAATTTAACAACAATTTTCTTAATGTAAAAAAAAATTAAGAAAAAATTCACCTGGGGTCACTGAGAATACGAAAACGTTTTACGTTACGAAAATTTGTTCAGAATCCAGAATTAAAGAAAAATATGTTTAGTATTTAAATGTTATGTGATGAATCATATCCGAAGTAGGATTCATAATTTGATTGTTTACAAAATTGTTGCAATTTGGAGAGATTATCGTTGCCCCAAACAAAACTATGTACACTTTGTATGCTTTGTTGAGAAGTTCATTACGCCGCTAATTCTTGAATAATCGAGGGTCACTGCGTAATCACTATTCTATTTCAATAAAAGTCGTGTATTTTACTCAGCGTTAAGCTGGCTCAGATAAAATTAGAACAAAGCTGAGAAGAAATCAGCTTGAAAATCACGCTTTACTGAAATTTCGATATCGAGGAAGGTTTTTCTTTCATGCGTAAAAATGAGCGATTATTTTTTTTTTCACTCGCTCTTTTATTGCAGAAGTTATTCTGTTATTATGGGAATCTTTATAAGAGCTGGACACTCCGATTGACGAGATAATTAGTTCCTTTTCCGTTGATATTAAGCGATAGTATTCCGGGCGTGGCGCGTGAGACAAATCGACTCCACCGTTCAACTCACTGCAATTTGCTGACTAGTACTTAAACAACTCCTCCACAGCTCAAGTTTCCGTGGCGTGCTATATGGGTATGATTTCGGTTAGAAATCGACCACAACTGTCTCCTACCATACGTTATAAGCGTCCATTCTTGAAATCGAAGGTCAAAAGATCAAGAAATAGTTGAACTTTCCCAAAAATATCTAGATTCAGTCCATGAAACTAGTATTAAACCGTTTCAGATATATGTAAATTCTGTATATGTACATATTATTTACATAATGACACTCAGTTTAAAATTGTAAGCATATGCTCGCGCTTGTAAACACTGCGTCATAAAATGAGGATCATTTAGCGATCCAGTGGAATGTTTTTTGCCCTCTGCTTGTGCATTGGAATTCTGATACATATTTGGCTTTTTTTTTAAGGATTTCATAACTTTCTTCGCTCGGGAAACTAGGAGCAAAAGAAAAAAAAAACAACAAACATTATCAGGAGCAAAAACTTTTAAAAAATGTTTTCCTGTTTGATTGTTTTTTTTTTCTTCAGTAAAACTGCGGTAATTAAGCCAGTCATGCAGGAAGTATATGACTACACTAAAACACCGAAACCAAACGCAAAAATGAACTGCCTTAAATAGAAATTGCTTGTGTTTTAATTTAAATTTCAAATTGAATTTGTTGAACTTAATTTTCCTTCGAACTGCGGCTTGTGGAATAATTCTTGTGCAACTTCATATTTCTCACAAAACCCAAAATATAAAGATGGAAGTCTCCAACATATTGTTCCTTTTTATGTAAAAATAAATATTTTTCTTCCTTAAGTTGTTGATAAAGAGAGACATTCGTTTAGTAAGAATTTTATTAGGAAATACTGTTTCATATTTACTTTGTACATTTTTACCTTAAAATCAATTGTTTTCCATTAGTGATTTGATGAAAAGTAATTTATTAAGAAAGGAAAAACATTTGTTATCGCAAAAAAAAAATTAAAATAAAATATTTGAGAGTTATTTGAAAACAAAACAATCAATAGTAAAATTAAATTTTACGACAAAATTAAAATTATACTCATTAAGTGGTCGTTCAAAATTATTAATTTAAATTTAAATACAAAGAGAAAATGGTATGGCGAAGTTTAATTATGATATTTATCTGTCAATAACTAAATTTATTAGGATACACACATCTATGAGTGTAGGACCTAACTACTCTTTATCATTCGTATTCGTATATATTATAATAAATTTATTAATTGAAAAAAAAAAGTAAATCAAAAAATAAAAGAAATAACAACTAAAAAATATCCACTTGTACTGAGTTTTATTATAAATTTCTGTTTATGTTTTCAAAGAGTTTTTTTGTTTTTATCGTAAACGTTTTTTACTCTACAGACCATTTTAATTACTTACTTCACTATCGTCTGAAATCCAAGGTAAATATTTTAGAAGGTGAAGCATCCCGAAATACGGACATGGGACTAGCGGGTTTTGTTTAATTTTCTAGTTCTAGTCTCATAATGAAAGTGATGAATCCAGATCTCGTCTATAACAGCCCTTCTACTTCGTTTTGAACTAGTGTAGCCCCATTTTAATGTTTCTGATTCGATACTTGCTTACCCATTATTATTATAATTTTATTAATATATAATTAATTACAATATTAATACTTATTTCTATAGCACTAGCTACCAGGGCTTTCGGCTAGTTGCTTACCCAATATTCACTGTTCCTTGTGTTTTTTCTGTCACTGTCGTCTGTGCGATAGGTGTCTGAGTTTCAAATTGCTAGGCGAATACTACGATCTGCTGTGCGTTGAGCGAAAGGACAATAATGCTGCAACTAAGAATGTTTTCGAATTTTCTTGTTATGTTGTGAGCCTGGAGACAACGTTGTTGCATGCCATCCGGGTTACTGTACAATAAAATGTAAACTCATTTTGCAACAACTGAGAGTCATACATTAATCTGCCTTAAGGCACTCAGAAGTCCATGTTACTCTTCTTAATCCGCTCCGTTGGCTGAAAAAGTAATACTGTTCTCATGATTCTTCTTAATTTTCAGTCATTTTCTGTATTCTTCATTGGAATTAACTCCAACGCAGAATGGGCAGTAACTGCGAGACAACCCTTGAAAGGCGAAGCGTATCAATTTGTGTGTAAGCATTACACTTTTCGCACGAATGTCGAGGGCAGGACAGCATCCCGAAGCTAAATCAAAGCATGTAAGCGCTTTGGAGGATTGCCAATAAACAAGAGAGAGAGTAAGTTATGATAAGTTTCTAAAATATTTTAGAAACTTATTAAAAATATAATGGTCAGTTTTCTAACTAAAACGCAGTTTCTAAATCTAGTTCAATGTGAATTTCAAAAAGAAAAATGCAATATGGACATACTTTGATGCCTATTTAAAATTTCCGCATTTTGAGAACTGCGTTGGAGCGAAAACGCTTTATAGATTGGATTGACCATTGCTTTGCATCTGGTTTCCTATGAGAAATGCGATCTTATTTTATTGAGACACTGGTTTAATGTCCATAAAACATGTAAAGCATTAATTATGCTATATTAGACTCACTTACTTCTGTTGTTTTGGTTAAATTACTTGTTTATATTTAAAACATTAATTACTTGCTTTCTTACTTAAGTATTCTATTATTAATTTTATTATACAATTTTATTTTATTTTATATTATTTTGTGAACTTATTATTTTGCTTTAATATAACATTTCTAGAACTAAAACAACAGAATGTGCCTTATTAACATATATTTTCTATGACTACTGAAAAACTTTTGAATTGATTAATGATGAAGCGTCACAATTTATAAGAAATAAAAAAACATATCGCTTTTGCTGTTCCTTGGCTTTCAATCAGTGAAAAACGACATAAATCTTTTGAGTTATTACGGTAATGTTATAAATAAACAAAATTTAAACTGTAACCGTGACCATCATATTTTCATTAGGAACATGTTTATCAGCATTTGTTTTATTATTGTCATCAACTCCTCAAACGTAAGAAAACCACGCAAAAGTCATTCAGATTTGGCTGATGCTGTCAAAACAGTGAAGAAAGCCGATCAAATGACAGCGCACCTAAAACCACAACATTAAGTCTGAGCGCAATTTTTATTAATTTTACCACAAAAAATGTATGATATCAATCACAAAACTATTTTTGTGCTCGACCATACACAATATTTTAGCATATCGAGCGAAGATTTCATCGATTTAGATTTTTTAAAAGGCAAAAACTCCAGCGATGTTTTGCCACAATTTAGCAAAAGTCTGTGGACCTGTTCGGTGGAAGCATCTGTGGAATATTGTCGCATTGTTTGGGATCTATTTCCAAAAGGAAAGCTGGTATTAAATACGCAATCAATAAAGAAAGCATTCAACTAACCAGCACACTTTCAGATACGGTTCATTGTCAGTGATACAGCTGCGCATATAGTCAATACTTGGGGCCTTAGCACGCAGAATATGTCTCACGTTCTAAATGCAATGGCAATGGTTGGTGTTCCGCAGCGTAATACACCACAGTCGTCGGATTTTTCTGTTATACATGGTCTGCGTGCTGCCATAGAGGCATTAGCCGAGCCGACACTGCATCAGAAGGACATCCAGGCAGAGCTGGGAGATGGCACAAAGGTGCCGAATAAAGGACGCGTCATCTGCATTACATCGGCCCGCGACAACCCCAGTATGAAAAGCTTGGAAGATATCTTTCACACGGTTTTGATGCAACAAAATACTCTGGCAGCTGCACAAAATAAATTCCTGCATATTGACCACTGCCATTTGGTTATCATAAATGTGGTTCCTCTGAATATGGAGTCGTTGGTAACGAATAGAGCGCTTCGAGAAGTTTCCCTCTCATTAACTACTGAAATACACTCGACTAGTGCGCCTTCAATTTCGAATAAGTTAACACATTTAATTTTATCACATTACGACCTGGCGAGCACGACTGTGACTGGAATTCCAATGAAGGTACGATGAGGATTGCAAATGAAACCTTGTCTTATTAATACATTTCTTTAACAGGAAGAACAAAATGCGAACTCAAGTGCGAACTATGATGTGGAAATCCTTCACGCAAAGAATGCACACACAATAATCTGTGGCTCGGAGGCACTTCTTCCCACAAGTGTTAAGGAAGGTGCTGAATATAATACAGTCACTTTAAAGTGGTGTACACCGCGTGGATGTGGCGCATCTGATATGCAACCTTGCCTAGCCATGCACAGAGTGACACCTGTTGACGTAACATCACGACCGAGCTCTTGCCTTATCAATTTTTTGCTCAATGGACGTTCGGTTTTACTCGAGATGCCAAGGTAGATGCTTTCTTCATAAAATGACTGCCCATAAAAAAAGTTAATTTAAAATTTTGTAGAAAAACTGGTGGAAAGTTGACTAGCCACTTGCTGTCTGCCCGTGGAGGCGAAATATTCATCCACGCTCTGCAAATCACACGTTCCTGTTTAGAAGATCTCCCATCAATATCAGAGGGAGCGGGTGGGCGTGTAACCGATTACCGCGTGAGTGATTTTGGTGCCTTCATCCGGGCCCATCGATTCTTCCCTATGAAATCAATTCCTGAACACCCGCCAGATGAAAACTTGCAGCGAGCTCGCACGAAAATGTTCCGGCGTTCTCGATATTTCCCGCTTACCTTGAGCACAACAATTGCCTACAACATAAGATACCTTGAGCTTTTGCTGAAAAAAATCGCAAAGGACGAATTGGACGAGAGTGAGGTGATTCAGTGCAAACAGATTATCTTCAATGTGCTAGGGTCAGCGTCGAGAGGTGAAGCTCTTCCTCTGCCCAACATGGGAAATAGGTAAATAGCAGGATTCATATATCAACGTATACTCTAATCTTTTCTGTCCACAACAAAGGTTAAAAGGATTGAAAAAGGACGACCAGTACAAGCTCCTTTGGTCTGAATTAGAGCTTCTCATCCAGAGTAGTGCAGATACACCCCAGCACAAATCGATTTTACAGTGCCTCCAAGATTGTCGATCGAAAGGAGGGGAAACTGCAGCCAAATCGGACTCAGAAAGCAGTCGTACGTTTCTCTAAATACCTTTTTGCTAGATCGTTTTCACAATTCCGTTTTTTTTTTTCTCAAAAAGGAGATGCGCCGAGGAATATCATTCGAGCAACAACTGACTCACCGCTTTCACCGCCACACAGTATGGAGGGAAATTTCCTTAGTAAAGCGAAAAGAAATATTTCCTCCAATGGACATAGGTATGGGATTTTCTCATGTTTTTGCTTTCACAATCTTAATTATTTGCTTTAAGGTCGCTTTTGGATATTTTTGCTTCGGCGGAGAAGAGTCAGAATCAAAAGCGATTAGACTTCTCAGGACGGATGTGCACACCTGCGGGACAAATTGCCAAGTTATATCCAGACCTCGGAATGAAAGAACAACCGGTTAAAGACGAACCGCCCGTAAAATGAGCTACAAAGAGTTTTGTGTGCGTGCTGTGCTGTCTTATTTTTCTGTAATTTTTTATCCTAGCTCATAAATAAAAATTATTTTTAAGATTTACGTTCAACATAAATGCAATAATGCGGGCTGAGAAGACCCGGAGAATTTAAATGACAAGCGTTTTTTAGGCAAAGTTATTTTCATTCCCAAACATTGGTATACCGAGGTATGCCGAGTTTCCAATATTTTGGTGCATTTTCTCTAGTACGAAACATCCAAGCCTTCGAAATGTACCTTGGTTTCCACGATGACTTCTTCATTCGATCTGAATCTCTCCCCGAAGCTACCGTTTCAGGTTTGGGAACAGATAATAGTCGCTGTGAGTAAAGTCTGGGGAATACGAAGGGTTAACAACAAATTTGAATCAAAATTAGTTCGATCTGGCCATCGCTTTCAAAATTGTGTTGGCCGGTGCGTAATCATGATTGTACGAAAGTTCTTTCTCCGGCAAATGAGCCAGTTTTTTCTGAATTTTGTCGTTCAGTTTGTCCTCCGGTGAAACCACTTCTGCTAGTAAAGCCAAATACTGCAGCTTGACTGTAGCGTCACTGCATATTCTCTCGCTTTGGCCGACCCAGTATATATTTTTGTCTTCCCAGCTATATCCACATCTTTGTGCAGCTTGTAGAGTTCGCGCTTATGCTTCTACCCCATTCGCCCTCCTCGCAGATATGACCAAATATCCGATTGTGGAGGATATACTTATAAGTTCCGAAATAGATGACCACCTTTTCTATATCAAAATTGAAGTTGGCAATCGTAATGCTTTGATCGAGCTGATGTTCGATTAATAAGTTTTAGAATAATTCTGATGGTTTTCATACTTTCTTATCAGGCCATCGAACCTTGGATGATCTAGAGCCTGAGCTTTAGCTGTTGTCCACCAGTCACGGATAGACCAGGTTAACTGTTGGATAAGTATTTTGTAATAGATAAGAACATCTGTCCGACTTATGTTGGTATTCTGTAAGAGCCTGTTTAGACGATTTCTTTTGATGGTGAGAGGAGTGAGTAGTAAGGAAAAGCGGCATTCACGAGGGACGAGGGAAAATTGGGGTGGGCAGTCACGTTCCACACCCGAAATGTTCCGTTTCCATTCCATTTGATCATTATATTTCGATCGTGGAGTAGTGAGGTTGGCAGATGAACATCATAATTGGTTCGGTTGTGAGGTGAGGTTCGTGAGTTCAAATGTATTCACGGGCGAGAGAAGAAATAAATGTTCCATTTCACTCATTCCATCCCTATTCTTTATAATTTTATTTTCTTCTTCTCCTTCGTTGGCCCCGTTTCCGCATAAGGTAGTGCAAATCCGCTGCGCGAAAAATGTACTGAGATGAAAGTTCTTCGTGCAGCGGAGAGTTGCGAAGAGTAGGGAGTCGCTACGAGGACATTTAGCAAAGATTTCTTCGCTACGCAACGAAATGGCCCTGTTCCAGCAGGCCTTTGATTGATTGTAAGCACGCACTTAGTGCCTGGCCACACAAGCATAGGATTGTAAGGTATGCCCATTAACGAAGTTGTTACACACAAAATAAAAATCGTCATATGATAAAGGAATAGTGAAATCTGAAACGAACCATTTGCATTTAACCAGAGACAGGAGTGCTTCTTGCAACCGCTGCTATATATTTTTGTGTAGCTGAAACGAAAACGGTGGATTAAACCCTGAAGGCAACATAATTTTGGTCGAAGAGGTCTTTTCGCTCGTCATTGTACAAAGATTTATGTAAGGTTTATTTTTTGGCACGTAGGCAGAGCAAATCTGTTGTTAATCCTGAGAGTGAAAAGTAAAAAATAAGCAAATTCGAATGATAGAGAAGAAGAGGACAAAAAAACGTTAAAATTATGGAAGAAAAATGCTTCCCCGCTAAGGTATTGCTGTTTTACATTCATTCTCATCTGCATCCATATGAATCTTTCGAATTAAGAACTGTGTTACAACACTCTTGCAGATACAACAACAGACATTCCATTCTGTTTATCCCTTTAGGTACATCTGATTTCGTGTCCGCTTGTCCAAGTCACACTCAACGAACACACCCAAACACGAATGCATTCGCGTTCAAATCTCCATTAATCTTTTTGATGTCGGTGAAAAACATCTGAAATATTTTGCTGCGAAGATTTTCCTCAATTTCACAATTTGTTTCGTGTACAATTTGTCTTTCGTTAATAATATTTAATTGAGGTAAAAGATTGGAATATTTTAATCCGGAACTTGTCCACAATTTATCAATTTTCACATTGCATTTTGTTTTCGAACACGAAGGGTATCCACATTTATTTCTAGACAAGAAGTGATTGCAGCTGAATTTTGGCGCAAACGGAAAAAATGGGTGACCGCGGCGACAATGGTAAGGAACTCACCGCATTGAGGAAAACATCCTTTATTGAACAAATCTTATTTTTCGATATTCATTAGCTGAATCTTTTGATGACGCTGTTGAGGAACGCGTCATTAATGAAGAGTACAAAATATGGAAGAAAAATACACCTTTTCTGTACGACTTGGTAATGACGCATGCCTTGGAGTGGCCGTCGTTGACCGCTCAATGGCTCCCGGACGTAACCAAGCAAGAGGGCAAAGACTACTCAGTGCACCGCTTGATTCTGGGCACTCATACGTCCGACGAACAAAATCATTTGCTCATAGCCAGCGTTCAGTTGCCAAGCGAGGATGCTCAGTTCGATGGTTCGCATTATGACAACGAGAAGGGCGAGTTTGGTGGATTCGGATCGGTCTGCGGTAAGATTGAGATCGAAATAAAAATAAATCACGAGGGTGAAGTAAATCGTGCTCGTTATATGCCACAAAATGCTTGCGTGATTGCTACAAAGACACCTTCCAGTGATGTTCTTGTGTTTGATTACACAAAGCATCCAAGTAAACCTGAGCCAAGCGGCGAGTGTCATCCAGACTTGAGACTGCGTGGCCATCAGAAGGAAGGTTACGGTTTGTCATGGAATCCTAACTTGAATGGCTATTTGCTTTCTGCTAGTGACGATCACACTATCTGCTTGTGGGACATTAATGCTACTCCCAAGGAACATCGCGTCATCGATGCCAAAAACATATTTACTGGACATACAGCTGTAGTGGAGGACGTCGCCTGGCATTTGCTTCACGAATCACTTTTTGGCTCGGTGGCTGATGATCAGAAGCTCATGATTTGGGATACACGCAATAACAACACATCGAAGCCATCTCATACTGTTGACGCTCATACCGCCGAGGTGAACTGTCTGAGTTTCAATCCGTATTCTGAATTTATATTGGCAACAGGGTCAGCGGACAAGACAGTCGCTCTGTGGGACTTGCGGAATCTCAAACTAAAGTTACACTCTTTCGAGTCGCATAAGGATGAAATCTTCCAAGTGCAGTGGTCACCGCATAATGAGACCATTCTGGCATCTTCAGGCACTGATAGACGCTTGCATGTGTGGGACTTGTCGAAAATTGGCGAGGAACAAAGTGCTGAGGATGCAGAAGACGGTCCACCGGAGTTATTATTCATCCATGGGGGACATACTGCAAAGATTTCCGATTTCTCATGGAATCCGAATGAACCATGGATCATTTGTTCCGTGTCCGAGGATAACATCATGCAAGTGTGGCAAATGGCCGAGAATGTGTACAACGATGAAGAACCGGAGATCCCTGTTTCCGAATTGGAGACTGCAACTGCTTAAGATAGACAAGATGGTCGTTGAACTATCATCCCTTATTGTATTTTTATAATCGCTACGTAATCCGTTTAAACATGGAAGCGTTTCTGTTTTAATTTAAAATAAAATAAATTCTTTTATAGATGTAATTGTTGTATACTCTTTAATCATTTGTCCAAGCTTAGTTTTAGATTCGTTTTTTAGTCGCAAACAATACGATATTGCTAATGTGGTGCAGCGTTCCCGGGATCGACTAGAGTACGAAGCTGTCGTGCCTCAGGCAGACTTCCCGGATCGGCAGCCCGTTAAGAAAAAGAAAGAATTTACATGCATGGTTTTATTTGCTTACCACAAAGACCATTTTGTACAACGTGGTCATAAATAGCTGGCCTCTTCGTCTGCTTACCACCATGCAATACAGCCATAGGTAAGTATAGGACGCACAACGCGGTCGCATTACCCAATTTCTGCCGCATCTTGCATAGGTAGAGAGCAAAGATTGCCTTGTTCACTCTATCTTAAATGCTTCCTATCCATGGAAGCTTCGTGTTCAGCAAAACACCCAGATATTTAGCTTCTTGGAAAAATTTCAATGCTGTTTCATTAATTTTTGGAAGAGCAAACTCTTCAACTGTCCTTTTTCTTGTGAAGAAAAGAGAAAGCTTGCTAGTTGTGGCCATAGTCCAACCCAGACAGCAGTCCACCTTAAGTTAGATAAGTAAGTTGAACAGGAAGATCATGATGTTGCTAAATAGTCGGGTCAATCTCCATTTTACAGAAAAAGAATACTCCCCGAGTAATTTCGATCAACTAAGAAAGACACGCTTATTGAAGAACTCCCTTCAAAAGATGTGCCTTCGCATCAATTTGAGACCTTAAATCTTAAAAACTGTGCTAGGTTCTTGTGGGTAACAAATTACATGTTTCGCTGAAAGCCTGAACGCCTGGTTTCATTACTAAACTGACACTTCATTGTGACATTTAGTGGACCTTTGAAGCGGTTGCATTAACACGTGTACCTTCTTTTTGTTTACAAAGTGCTTTAGCAGAATCTTAGGATGGATAAAGGTAATTAGAAACCTTATGGCATATAAAATTAAATGTATTGAAAGAGCCGAATAATGCAACGTAACATATACAGTAGAATTTAAATATCCCGAAGCTAGTTGGGAGGCTGTCGCCGCCACTCTACTTGCGCACACTGCAATCCTTAAAATCCAATACACTTTTATTGAATTTTTGCTATTTGATAGAATTTGAAGATTCCGATTCTGACAACTATGAGGACGAGGAGGAGGATGAAACAGAAACAGAATTGGGAGAGTCCACGAAATGCCTTTTTTGTGATAGTAGTTTTCAAGCAATCGAAATGGCCATTAAACACCTTGAGGACAGTCACGGGATGAGTTTAGCGAAACTTAAAGCTAAATTTAACATGGATCAGTACTCATATATAAAGGTACTAAATCTAGTCCAATCTTTATCGGTTTAAGACTTAACGTTTAATCTTGTATCAGCTTATAAACTACATACGAAAGGAGAAGCCTTTACCGAGTCAACTTTTACGGAGTACTTCGGTTTTATGGAACGATGACGCGTATTTGAAACCACTCGTATATGAGCCTTGGTTGACTTATGGTATTGAACGGGTTGTATTGCAAAAGATATCTTAATAATTTTAAAACTTTTCAAGATTTCGAAGAAATCCCTATCGAGATAGCCGACATTCCAAGTTCAGATAACATATCGGTTGAAGAGTATAGGAAAATGCAAAGCATTGTCGCTACACTATCAAATAAAATAAAAGAGCACGAACGAGCTCTAGAACACACTACGGAGTGTGTCACGAAGATGCGAACTGCATACCAACGGTTACTTGAGAATGAATCTACGCAACAAGAGCGTAATTGTGTGTCTTCGGTGTCGGTCAAGGCAGACGAGGGTTACTTCAGCAGTTATTCTCACTTTGGTATTCATCATGAAATGTTATCGGTATGTATTCATTTGGGCCAGTAAGTAAATAAAACAAGCTGATGAGGCAATTTATAGGACACCGTGAGAACGACAGCATACAGAGATTCTCTTCTAAAAAATAAAGATTTCATTAATGGGAAAGACGTGTTGGATCTAGGCTGCGGAACGTCTGTTCTTTCAATATTCGCTTCGCAAGCTGGTGCAAAGCAAGTTTTGGCTATTGATAATTCTGATATTATCTACAATGCCATGGATATTGTAAAGTACGGCAAGACTTCCTTGATTCCTCAGTGAAATTATGACTATTTCAATTTTTTTTTTACAGAAACAATAACATTTCGAATATAGTATTTGTAAAAGGTCGTCTTGAAGATACCTCTCTGCCGGTAGAAAAATTTGACATTATCTTGTCCGAATGGATGGGGTATTTTCTACTCTTCGAAGGCATGCTAGACAGTGTGATATATGCTCGTGAGAAACACCTTAAAGAAGGAGGTATTCTTATGCCAAATAGATGTACAATGAGCATTGTTGGGTACGGTAATGAGGCGCTTCACAACAAGCACATAACGTTTTGGGACTCCGTCTATGGTTTAAATATGTCGACAATGAAGAAAGAAGTCCTGCACGAACCGCTGATAGATGTGGTAGATTCAGAGCATGTTCTTACCGAACCCAATGTGGTAGCGGACCTTGATTTAGCAACCGTGGCACTAGACTATTCCAATTTCTCTTATGATTTTCAACTGAAGTGCACTAAGAGTGGCGTCCTGACATCATTCGTGGGATATTTTGATACTTTCTTTGGAGGAATACCTAATCCGGTGGAGTTCAGTACGTCGCCATTTGCCCAGCCAACACACTGGAAACAAGTTGTGTTCTTTTTGAAGAAACCTGTCCAGGTACAGCTGGGAGAAGTTGTCAGTGGCAAATTAGAATGTCGAAGAAGTAAGCAGAGCATGCGGTCGTTAGATGTTAAAATCAATGTTTTTGGAACACAGAATACTTATTATTTAGATTGATGGAGTGGCAAAAATAAATGAAAGGAAAGAGATTTTAAAGTGTATTGCATCTTTCATTTAATCACTTAATATTATAAAACAAAGTTCCCCTGCCTGGCCGTCTGTCTGAACGCGATGAACTCTAAAACAACCAAACCGATTTTCATATGGTTTTCACCAATGGAAAGAGTGTTTCAATAGAAGAGTGTATGCCTTTTTTTAAATGTAACAATACGTCAGTCAAAACACAAGTAGAATAGATTATTTTTTATACGTAAATTTCTGTTTTAAATCGGATCTATTGTTGCAAAGTTCTGATGCGAATAAACATTCTTTTCATCGATTTTTAAGCCACCATATCAAGCTACCATCCAGTGGAAAGATAAAACTGCTTTAGTGAGTTACCTATCATTTATTTGTATTTATTTATGTCTCTTAAAAATATCTCTACTATATTTTTACCTGTTTCAAGATGAACATTATTATTATATTTATTGAAATATTATTATTATTTTTATTTTTAAAAGATTTAAAAAAGGCTTTCAAAATCAGAAGAACGTAGATACCTCTATTGTCCGAATATTGTGTCAATGAGTACATAGCTTATCGAAAATTCAAACATCGAAAAAGCGTTTGCCGAACCCAAGCCAACGTTCGGACAAGAGAACGTGTTTCTCGGATCAGCTAGAAAGTTATAAAAATGTATTCTAAGAGATCACTTTGTTTAGGATATAATCTTGAAAATCTTCAAATCGGATAAGGAAAAGGTGGAATCACACACAGAAGTTAGATGCTTCGTGCTGGTGATCGGAAATCCTGTGAAAAGTAAAACCCTTTAGAAAAATGCTCCTGCAGCAAGTCCCTGAGAATCCTAAAATACAAAAATGATGAAACTACGCTTTGTTTTTTCTTGAACCAAGAATACCGCTCCCAATCATTGGAAGTAAAAATCAGTCAACGATTTGCTCTTGTTCTTCGTTTTCTTTGCGTATTTTTTCGTCTGCCTTAGTTGATGGGTAATTAGTTCGGGCACTTAATCCCTGTTAGGAAAGCTAGCGAATCTTGGACGTCGATCGTATCCCACAGTAAACGGTTTAGTAAACCTTTTCTAAACGGCTATTGCAAAAAAACTTTCGTGTAAGTTGTTGCCTGTTCTCATCAGCATTCGAAAGTGGCTCACCATCGGCTGAATGGCCTTATTGATTAGTCTCCCACTTTTTCGTAAGAGCAATTCTTGAGCTTTTACCAAGTTTTCGAATCACCATTAAGCGTGGAGTTCAAATTAACTAAACGGGAGGCTGTGCTGTGGTGATTTCTCTTTCTGCGTTTCATGCTTGAGTTACCAATTCGTGTCGTCAAAATAGTGGTTTATGAAGCCGATGTCGTCGGCCCTACTGTGAAGGCATAAACATGTCAAATTTTCTACTCTAGCGCACCACTCTAAAGGTGGTATTGGCATTGGCAAATAATTCAAGAAGCACACACATATGATGAAGGTGAACCATCAGTTTATTGACGACTCTGACCGGTCCCATAAGCTTTTTCTCATATTTAAGTCTGTCTTTGACATAAGTGGGAAAGTCAAACATCCGGATTATAATCCACACAAGACTTTTTGGTCCCTGCTCAGAGCTTGACGATTCTTGATTCTGTGTTCTGTTACCAGTCCTTAACGTAGGTTTGGCATAAGAAATCATCCTTGATGATGCCGGTGTCCCGTTTTTTCGAAGAAAGCTGGTTCACCATCTGCATCTGAGGGAAAGTGGTCCTCTTGTAGCGATGCCATTGAGTTCACTTCAGTTGCATCGGATCAAATCTTTCGAAAGTTTCTATATTATCCTCTTGGTATGAAGGGAACTAATAAGCCAATTTTATAATAGAGCTGTAAGAATATGCATACATTTGATTTATTTTTTCAATTGAAAACAAAGGATTATTTTGCAGTCTTATGACTTCACGGAAATACTTACGTTTTAAATATTATTCATTTTCGATTTCGAAGTCATTGCCATTGAAGTAATGTGAAGGCTTCGAGTCAAAAGAATGAAGTTTTTTTAGGCTGTTTGAATTCTTTTAAAATCATTGAATATTACTGTCTTGATTTCATTGCAGTCTTAATGTTTTGAAGTCTTTTAACTAACTAAAAGCTTAAAAGTAACTAGTTGGTGACTTGAAAAAATTCCTCATGATTTAATTTATTTTTAGTTGTCCGTTTAAGTGAAAGTGCTTAAACGGAACTCCATTTCTGGGCCTCGGATGTCTTTCGAAACTTATTCAGCATTATACTGTTACTAAGGTTTTCATGAGAACATTGAAGAAACATAATTCCGTAAAACCATTTTTTAATATCATATAGTTATCTACTTACAACACCGCTAATAGTGGATGGATATTATTTATTTATTTATGTGTTCACTTATAACATTTTATAATTTTGTTCATTATGAATTACTGCCAAAGACTTTAAAACGTTAAGATTGAGATTAAATCAAAAGACTTCTGCGAAGTATTATTCAATGATTTCAAAAGACTTCAAACGGTCTAAAATACTGCATTCTTTCGGCTTGAAGCCTTTCGATTACTTCAAGTAATTCGTAGTACAATGACTTCAAAATTAATGAGTAGTTTAAGTATTTAGATGGTTTTTTTCATTTTAAGAATTTAACAAAATACTGTGACTTCGCAGAGGGTTATGCATTTCTTTACATCTCGCTTTCTAGGCACATTTTAAATTGGGACATCATATTCCTGATCACCCGGATAGTTTCAGCTAAATTTCGGAAACAAAAGCATTTGTGGATGGACACTGAATATTTCGAAATCCTCTTTGGAGCACCTCGTGTAGAATAATTTCGATTGTAATTCAGTGTAAGAATACTGTACCATTAAAGCGGACCAAAAATATTTAAATTAATTCTCTTTTAATATTTCGGCACGCATAACATGTGGCTTAATACTTACAACGATGTACAGAACGGAAAACTTCGCAGTTCTTTCTACTTTTCAAAATATAAAGCTTTTTAAATGGTAACATTTTTCCCTTATTTGCTGCAAAAATGAATAAAAAACAACCTACAGCCGCTTATTTGTTTAAAACATTTAGACGGACGAATGCCCGTTATATTTATTTCATTATAGAAAACAAAAAAAAAATTGATTCGAGTTCATGCCAAGCAACTGGATTCCATCCCGTTACCAGACTCACAAACAAAATATTACAATTATGTGATAAGTGGATGTATTTTTTTTTTTAGTTTTTTATTAATTTAAATTATAAATGTGTAAAGGTTTATAATATAATTAAAGTGGAGAATCTACTCCACGTTCACATCGGTAAATGCAAAAAGAAAAACATTTAAAAAAAAAAAATGTAATAATTATCTTCCGAAGCCAACATTTTATTGATTGGGACAATCGTTTGGACCTTGCTTCTTTTTATTACCAGACTTTTGTTCGACCACTTCACCTTCTTCATCCTCTTCGTCTTCCTCCTCCTCTTCATCGAATTCGTCATCATCGTCTTCGTCATCGACAATATCACCAGTATAATAGAGGATGGCTTTTGGAATAATGCGTGCCCTCAACAAATGACCAATTTCAAAGTCTGTCGCCAGTATGCCTTGAGATTCTTCGTCGACTTCACCTTTGTCCTCTGGTGCTTCGGGTGGATAGAAGAAATTGAAGAATGAATCATTGGGAACGATTTTGCTGATGGTCCTCACGGCACCACGTTCCTTATGCTTTTGCTTCTTGCGTATTGTTTTGACGGTAAGGTTCATACCCTTCTCCCATTTGATGTTGCAGCCTTCACATTTGTAGATTTCGGGTCCCTCAAATGAGAATGGATATTCCTCATCTATGGCAGCCTTTAGGAAATATTGTTTGGTTAGCACCGTATCGGAGAAGTACTCGTTTTTATCGAAGTGAAACTCTAGCGTGTACGAGTGTTCTTGCTCTTGGTTCTCTACGTATTTAATTTGGATATCGCGTAGTTTCTTCAATAGCGGCTCATCGTGTTCTTGCACCATACCGGAAAGTATTTCAGTATTACGGAATATAGTTAGCCAGAAGTTGGGAATCCCTTGAACGCTCTCATCCATGGTCGGTTTGATTTCCTTCATTTTTAGCGAAATGTCCTTGACCTTTTCGGTGATTTCAAGATCATCGGTTTCTTTCCAGTTGGGCTTTACCTCTGGTGGGTCGACGCTTCCAGTGATAATCTCCATACGCTTGTCAAATATCGGCTGATACTTTTCGTGGTATTTTTTCTCGAGATTATAAACCTCCTCGTAGAATTCAGCCTCTAATTGTAGCTGCTCCAGTTGCATGTTTTTTAGGGCAACAATCCGGTTTTGGACTTTTTGCGGTAGCGCCTTCACCATTTCCTGCAAAACTTGGCGGCGCATCACAGCCGACATAAAATGCGGTGGATTGCAATCTTGGAAAATTTTCTTCTCCTCCGTGTCTGAATCATTGCCCGATTCGACTTTAGCCACTGCTTTAGAGTCTTTTTTACTCATTTTTTACTAGCCGCTATTGAAGTTCTACTGTAATTGCAGGAATATAAGTTTAATTAAAATGAAACTGGTGTTAAAAAACGTGCTGCCCACAGAAGGAACCCAAAACGTAAAGACTGTCAGAGTTTCTTCTGGGTCGTAAGGTGGGAAAAGCTGAAACGCAATTAATTTGAAGTGTTTGGAAATTTATTCGTCAGATGGCTGCGTTCAGAGCTTGAAATATTTTGGAAAAAAAATATTCCATTGTTGATTGATTTTAAATTTTATTAATTTTTTTTTTTGAAAGGCTTTTTACAGTGATTGCGAGGAGTTGAAAATAAGCAGAGTGTTCAATTGAGAGTTATTCGTGGAAAACGTGATATTGTGAAAGGAATATTTAAATAGTTTAACTCAGCCTGTATATGCTAGTCCTAAACTTAGTTCTTTAAGTTTGCCATCGGGGTTGTAGCCTAGTAGGCTATCATATTTTTGGTAGCTTAACATATCGACTTTCTATGTTGTGGAGAAATCAGCAAAACTTTATTTGCCTGGATTTTACCAGACTTTTAACATGAGCTTATTCCGGCAGAATAGATGGTAGGACGTAAGGACAATTAGTGATCCACTCATTGAACACAATTCTTTTCGAATCCAGGTAGCCGAAAGGAATACATCTCTCTTAATAAGCGAATATATGAATGTTGTTCCAACAGGTTGATATTAAACGCCATGGATCTCAGGGCGTGGACGAAATATTAATAGTTACGTAAGAGTCTGAGCACGACCATTCTTGCTGCAAAGCCAACGTAACATAAGCCTTTGTTTTAAAAATGGTGTTATGGGCGGATGACACTGGTTGAAGAGTACTTGTTCATGCGATAAACATTATAATTACATTAAGACGAATATATGTAAAAATTGACATTCAAGGGCTGTCACTAAAAAAGGCATCTTCTTCAGCTCTCTGATAGAAAGATCATTATTGGTGGCCAGTTCCGTTGTTAAGTTTGGTTAACAAGAAAAGCAGGTGCTTATCTCTGGTATTTGTATCACAACTTCCACATTGCTTGTGTTGGGCATTTGCCGACATTGGCCTTCAAGCCCTTAAGTCTAGCTGCAAGAATGCCCTTTGTATTATTCGGAAGGTACAATGCCGCTGCTAGGTAAACATTTCTATGGAGGAGGTTTATTTTTTTTCTTTTTGATTGAATTTCAGTTAAAGCTCTCTAATGCTAAGACTTTCTATGGTTCCCTCTTTGTTTCTCCCTGGCTCATGGATCAATATGACCGAATCTGTATCACATCCATCTAGCGGCGCCTCCGTCTCGCTGACATTCTCCGTTCTGAAATACATCTTGTCAGTGCTAATGCTATACCGAAACATCCGCTTTACTTTCTCCAAATAAGAATCGCTCACTGTCAGCAGGAAGTGCTATTCATATTGAGATCTTGGTCCACTCCTTACAACCTCCTAAAGGTACCTACCGTTTCCTCATCAAGATGCTACCATACATCATCGTGGCATTTTATCTGGATATGGGAGCGGACTAGGCATGTCTACGATACAATGTACTTCGCCAGTTCTGCCATTTTGATGCATTTGGCCTTGGTCCCCTTAAACACATATTTATTCCCTCATACAAATTAACTGTTTGTGTGCCCCATCAAATTGAAAAGTCTTTCCACAAGCATTTTGGGCTTTTTCTTCCGAGTTCTTCTACAAGTATTAGTCAGAACGTGGCAAGGTTCTTGATCTTTTTTAACGGCAACGAGAGTAATAATGATCCTTAATATCTCACCAGTAGATCTGTCCCCTTTGATCTTGAGGTCGGTCCTTCGATTCTCCGTTTTATTGCTTGCCTTATTTTGAAGAGTGGCAGTGTTCTTCTCTATTCTCTATTACTATTCTCCGATTTTTTTAGTCCTTTATTTTTTGTGGTCTCGTTGGCCATGATTGCCTTAGCATGGACTTTGTTGCAGGCAGTAGATTCTTCGGTTCAGGACTCAAGCTGGACGATTGGTTGCAATGACCGATTTAACAAGGATCTCTAGAGCAATATATTTTATATATAATGATAAGTATTACTTCCTGTATGTATTGGAAAAGAGAGAAGCACAATAAAAAGCATAAAAATATATCAAAAAATGCAATTGCAATCATCTTAAATTTAAATAGACTTTGTGACTCGGCAAAACAAAATAAAGATAAAGCAGACTTATTTGCCGGCTACCTTAAAGAAACATTTAAGCTTTTTAATTGACTGGTTTTACTGGACGATCGTGGTCATATCGGTCACCCTTGGTTACCGGCCAGATGTATATTTAATTAGAAAGAGCAATGCAGATTGATATCGAAGAAAAATGTCGTGTTTTTGACAGCATTGATAACTGACCACGATTAGTAGGTATGGCCTAAATATGTCACTAGAAATTTTCCTAGAAAATAGACTCTTTCTTTTTAAATCAGAAATTGTAGCCGGAGTTCCACACGTGAGTGTCTTTTTTCAAACTTGTTTATTTCCACCATAATTTTAACAATTTTCTTAACGACAAACAAGATAAACGCTAAATCAATGAATTTACATTTTCGTAAATGGCCAACTAAAAATTGGCTCTCATTACTTATAATTTTATAATATATACTTAGACTAAATTACTAGAACATATTTTGTTTTGTGATATTTATAATTTATATATAATTTAGTTGCGAGAAGAAAAGGTGGAGGTTAAAAAACTCCTCATAATAATATATTTTTTAACAAAGAACGAACAAAAACAAACGAAAAAACAGTACTTACAAACTAAGACAAAACTACTTAACCTAACTTAGCCTAATTGATAGCTTCTACCCAATCTAGCCACCAGTATTTATTTAAATTTGACCTATTGTCATTATTTACATCTCTATCAGGCACGCTCATGCAGTATTTCCAAATATTGCTTTCATCGCTTGAGTGTACAGGCACATGGAGGATTCGTTTATCTGTTGCTCTTCTAGCAGCATGATATATGATAGGGACATTACTCGAGTCTGAAAGATAGCCATATGCATCCAGATAAAGAAATGCTTCAGGTGGTATATGTCCACTTATCAATGAATTTCTAAAATACTCAGGGTTAGGATAAAATAACTCCGATATGAATTCATTCTCAATAACATTACTCGACCGCGCAAAATGATTCCTCGCAAGGTCTAGAATGACATTGTCAATTCCAATAGTCTTTTGTTGGAGACGTAATGCCGAAAGTCGGAATGAGCGCTTCTGTACATTCCCGTGCATGCTCGAAGACATTTCCTCTCAAAAATTCTGTACTTCTCCATATAAGATGGGCTTATATTCCACCACACTGGACTCGCATAAGCTTGGTAGCAAATGACCTTCACATCTGATCTCAAATAGTTGGAATAAAAAAGTTTCTTCAGCGACATAAATGCTGCCCTTGCTTTTTTTAATTGGATATTAACATGATCATTATAATATAGGAATTTATCTAATGTAATGTAATGTACTTGTTGGCAACGACATATATTTCTTGAGGAAATGATCATTTTAGCAACCCAAACTACGGTCGAGTAAGCAACTAAAAAGTTATAAAAATGTTTAAGCAAAATAAACCATTAAACTTGTATTTGGTAAATTGTTATACTATATATGATAAAGATAACTTTTAACATATTTAAATTAACTCTGTAAATATCTTAGATGCTAAGCTGAAGAGCAAAGTGAAGTGGTAAACGAAGGGGAAAACCGCTCTTCGTTAAAATATCTAGGATCCACGATCAATTGTGAAGATGACAAGCCGGGATAACTCCGCTTTCCCCCTAAGCATAAAAAAAAAATACAGTGCAGATGTACGTATGTCAGCAGGAGCAACAAAGCTTGATCGAATAAGAAGTTCTGAGATCCGAGGAAGCCTCTACAAGAAACAACCCATCTTGATAAAAATGGAGCGTGGGCGAATCAACTAGTACTATCATGCTTTAAGAACGAACATGTGGGTTTTTTTTAATAAAAACTCTACCCTAGGTCTAAGCTTTTTCTTGTAGATTTTTGTCTAGTTCGCCGAGTACAACGAAAAAAAAAAATGGTTCATGAATACCTTGTTCCGAAAGTGGGTTCGTAGATGAAGTTTATCCAGGTATTTCAGCAATAATCGATTCGTCTTAAAAATGACTCAGTGTGTGCTTCCCTGCCGTAGATGCTTTGATTTTGATCTTCGGCGATGGGTGGCTTTAACCGCAACGATTCAATTTTATGTGTTTCAGACGTGGGTAATCATCATGTCATTGTCATTTGTTTTCTTTTGTCATGCTTTAAAACTAAACCACCAAAAGGAAAATTGAAAATGCTTGGCAAAGCTTGTTTTGTTTATTGGATTTTTAGTTTTTTTAAATATTCGAATGCATAAAAGTTGCACACATGCATTTAATTGACTTTTCATAGGCTCTTCCAAAAAAACGAATTCAAATAAGGTGCCGATACCGAATGTAAATGCTCACAAGAACTTGCGCATATTTATATATACACCATCTTTAACGGTTTCCGTTGAATCATTATTGCTGAGTCAGCAAGAAAAAAGGTATTATAAAAATGAAATAATAAAAAAGGGAATAAAAGAAAAAAGGCACTGTACTTCTCCATCTATCCTCAAGTTACAATTAGTACGATACGCATTTACAGTAACGCCTATATAACGCATTCGGCTTATCATTTTGTTTTGATTCTTGTTTTCCATTTTCGTTTAGCGTTCGTCGTTTTTATATGTTTTTTCAAGTTTTTTTTCTTTTATTTTCTTTAATTTCTTTATTTATATCATGTTTTTTGTTTGTTTTGCATTTCACTTGCCCTATAGCATCACTTCGGTTGAAACCATCACGATATTATCGTATTACCCATGGCCGCATTATGCCATGCAGAGGCCGCTAGATGATGTTCGTCTGGGGCCCTGAGTTTTTGTATGACTTACTTGATTCAATAGATTCAAACTTGCTTTGTAGTGGAACTTTATGTAGAGATACAATGAGCAGAAATTTCGCGACACAATTCAAGAGTGAGAACTTTGGGAATTTGCAACATGATGAAGTCGACGAACTTCGTTCTATCGATCTTCGTATATCGGTGTCAAAGCTTTACTGGAATAATTCAAAGTCGACAAAAAGGGTTAGTAAAGCATGAACGGATATCCTGACAAAGGATTGACTAGTTTGGTGCAATGAAGTAAGCAGATTATAAAATAAAAAAGCTTAACAGAGCACAGAAAACTGCTGGCATATTAACGTTAGGTGCTGTGCGTCCATTTTCGACCGATGCACTTTGCATGCGTCTCAACGTACTGGCTATAGACTTACATTTACGATACAGACCATGGAACAGCGGCTCACGGAGACATCTGGGATCTACAAAATGATTATTCAACTGTCATTTGTTTCAAGTTCTTAGCCTTTTCATGTTCGGGTCTGCTGCGCATTTAAGTGTGCGAACACAATTGAGGATGTTCCTTAAGTGCAGACAGTTCATCAGCTACTGCCTGCAGATCTAAAATGGGTCTCCTTAACCTAAAGAACGCAGTGGGCGCAGATCTTCGTGTGCGACGAGGCTCATATCCATCTGAATGGACTTGTTAAGAAGCAAAATTGATGAACTAAGACTGGAAGATCTTTGCTTCCAAAAAGAAAGATGTAACCTACTCAACTATGGACATTTTGAGGACTGCCTTATATCTCGTAGTGGTAATTTGCACAGACCAAACAGATCGCATGATTTGATCCTTTCAGTACTCTTTATTTTTTAAATCACAAGTCTTTGAAAACAGGGCTAAAAAAGAGTGTCGAAGTTCTCAAAGAGAATATTCGTCAAGAGAACATGCTCTTAAATAAAATCTGGTGTGTGGATATAAGTATACAAGTTCCCATCCTCACTCAATATAAACTTGTACAATCTTCTTAAAAATGTTAAAAGCCGTCGAACCAATTTTTTCACTGACAATGCCCCAAGTAGGATGAACTATCCATTTTATTTATTTTTTCAGGTTTTTGTACCCAAACGGGACACTATTATTAAGGCTCCGTCGTCCGGCCAACCCTCTGTCACAGTGCTGTATCTTCTGAATCGTAATAGGTAGCCACTTGCAAATTTCACAGAATGTGATATACGAAGGCCGCTATAAGAACAAATATTAAATAGAATTATGTTGAAAATAAAAAACGTTTTTTTTTTTTAAAGAATACCATCTCGAGTAGGCTATGAGATATTTAAAATAAAACGTTCTATATTGAACAGTGGTACGGAACCCATCGCATGCGTGTCCTACCATCAGTATTCAATAATAACTACTTTTAGTATGGATCACTAATTTTACAAGTGCAGATAATAAAATAACTCTTGGAAAATTTTCAGGAAACTGTATTTTCGAAAAGCAATGTGAGACATAAATTTTTCGCTCCCATAGGTAGTTGCCTACGTTGACTTAGAACAAATGAAATCCGGCTCTGAGTTTAAACTGCCTGGGTGTGGATACCAGAGCCATGCTCATCTAATCCACCATCATCAACTTCGACTCAACGATCTCACTTATTAACTCAATGCAAAAAAAAAAACAAAACAAAAAATAAAATAGAAGGAAAAGAAAATAAAATGACAAAAAGAAACAAAAAAAGACAACAATAACAACAACACAAAAACTGATCATCTTCCAGAAACGTCGGCATTTGTTATAAATACACGACGGGAAGTTCTGTACAGATTCAGTACGACTTTTAGCCTCGACCGATCAACTTGAAGCGTGGAAATTCGTTACAGTGTCTACTAAAAAAAATAAAAGATTTTCTTCTAAAGACTTATTAAGTTACCGGAGTGATCAATCAATTTGCGTCGACATAATTGAAGAAAATTAGAAAGAAAAAAACACTTTGATAAACATACATTTTCTATTTGTTTAAAGTTTGTTTAGACCCGCTGTCTCAAAATACGTTAATTGGTAGTTTAAATAGTTTGAACAATGGCGCAGTTGTTCTTGGGAGCAACGATAGCGGTATTCTTCTTAGCCGGAGGATACGTCAGCGCAGTTCCATTTTTTGAGTAAGTTTACAAATAAAAACAAAACTTTTTCTTACCATTTTCTCTTCACATTCGGTCTTTGAGTAAAACTTTCATTCCCAATTTTTTTTATGTTTTAAATTTTTAAAGTAACTAAACGTCATTTGTACACCGTTAATGCAAGTCGTGAAAATTGAATTTAATTTGTTTGCGATGCAACGAATAAAATAGTTGAAGTTGTAACGCAGTCGACGTTAAACGGTTAATCGACAGTGTTGACCCAAAAACCCACCTAACGTTTAAAGTAATAATAACCTCGTTGAAGAAGACAATGCGACAAAAGCGCAAAAACCGGATAAATATCTGGACTTGTGAACTTCAGTGGGATAAAATTAAGACAAAAACGCCAGCTTAAAGTCTTTGAGAAGCAAAAAAAAAATTTTATGAATTGCGTTGAATTTGGTGCATGCCAGAGTGAATTAACCGTCAAGTTGAAAGTTATAAAGGAGAAAAGAAAGTTGCAGAACGATCGTAGGTGTCAGTCTTGAGTGGAAGCAACGAGGTCTTACATACGAACATCAAAATGATGTCAAGTATTATTTTAATAATTAAGTGCAACATGCAATTAGAGAGATCTCGCGATGGGCCCTTATTGACATATGCATTGAATTTTTTTTTTGCGGCATCTCGTTTTTCTGCAGAGGCAAGCGCGAATGTGGCTTTCTTTGACTGACACACCTTTCTCTTGAGAACTTCTTTGGAAGTGATTAGCTTATATTCGTATATATAAAATCACAGCTGTTTAATAAAATTAGCAGTCACTGCTTTCTATCCGGCATAACTAATATTTTCATAGAATTTTGAGCTAGAAAAATTGATTGAATTTACTTAGATTATTTAGCTTTCATTAGCAGGTCAGTTTTAAGAGAAAGAACTAACAAATTGTAAACCCAACATGTATCGTTTTTTCGACCCCTTGTATTCTTTGATTTGACTTAAACATTTAAATGCAGCTCTCTAGCAATGGGAACTTTAAATAAGTCAGTTGAACAAATCTGAAGCTTTTCAAATAGATAGGCGATGTCTTTTATTTGACATTTAGTTGACAAGACAATTGTAGTAAGATGCGTCTTAACATTCGAATAACAAACACTATCTTGTTTTATCTTACCGGAGGTTTGTTTTGATAGGATGAATCTGCAGCTGGCCCTTTACATCTTTTACGGTTCCGAGCACGCTGCTTCCACTGAGTTAGATCAAGCTTCTTGGCGACTATTTGAACCGTAGTTGCGGTCTTTCCTCTTTTTGTGGGCATGCCGGCTGCGATTCGAAAACACTCTTAGCTGATGCTTTGTTGTCAATTCGCTGAATGTTATCGAACCGTTATTGTTGATGGATTTTTTTCCGCACTAGTTCGGTACATAAGACCATATATCCGTGCACTTAATAATAGCTTTGAAGCTTTTGTCCTGACTTATAAAAATGTGAAAAAAAAACATCCTAAAACATTCAAAGAAAAGTTTTTCATTGGTGTCGACTTGAGCAACAAATGGATACCCGGCCTCAATTTTAAGACAAGAAAATAAAATGTTGGTCTTACTTTCATGTGAAGGTTAATTGAAATTGGACAGGACATGTTTTCCAGATTGAGTTACCATAAAAAGGGCCCCATTTATCAAACTAGTCAAATCATAAGCCGCCCTGTGGCTTTGTCAGATTTTTAGCGTTTTAACGACAAAATTCCAGCAAGGAATAGTTTGTGCATTCACAACATCAACTGTTTTGTGAACCACATAATGAAATCATGATAGGAACACGCGTTGAGTCGGCATTGAGATTTGATTCGATTACAATCTTAAGTGGAGATGTGAACACAAAATTTTGATGAGCCACGAGTACCTAACACCACCAACAGACTGAGTGGTGACAATTTAGTGCCTCAAGATGAATCATCGAATTAAGTCACTTTCAATTTGTATTCTTACCACTTTTGTGGAGAACTAAAGGATTTGGCAATGATTAGCCAGCACGTGCAAGAGGCTTTCCATTCTTAAGTGTTATTATGATATTGGATGTTGCGATTAATCATTAGAGCGTGCTTCCTGTTATAAGATAATAAAGCCTTTGAAGAACATGAGCTTTCAGCATTTGTGTTCTGAACTTTATCGCTGAACTCGAGCGTCCACAGAAACAGAGCCTCTGGACCATTTTGCTACTTCAGAATTGGTGGATTACTTTAGCCCCTTTCGTGATATTAAAATTGTAAAAGAATATTTGCTTGTTTTAATTAAAGAAAACTCGTAGTGGGTCAAACTGACGGCAGCTATCAGAATTTATACTGTACAGAACAACAAGCTTGGATTTGATCCATGATAAATCCACAGCCTTAAAAGCAACTTGACTGTCAACATACATTAAGTCTTTTTACAATTATTTCCGAGAAATCAGTGATATTTTAGCCCGGAAGTATCTGCAGCCATGAACGCATGAAATTGTCATTGTCGAAATTACAATATATTAAATAAGAATGAATCCAAACTGTACAACAAGAACGATGAATACTCTCCCATGCTATTGGCGCCACATAACAATCTGAAACAATTCAAGAACAATGTGTATTTGCACCTCTCATATCTTTCCTTTCGAGTCCTTCGTTAAAAATTGCTCGTTATCGCTTGTAATTTTTTTTTTGTTTGTCACTTTAAATTTGTGATAACATAACATGGCAAAGAAACATTAAGGATTATAAGAAATGGCCATCCTCGAATAATTATGAATTCTCTACAAACATACATTTTGAAAATGAGTTTGCTAAAAGTAAATAAGCATCTAAAATGGGAATTAGTTCGAACTTATTTTGTGAAACACCTCGCAAAATGAGATCTCTCAAAACTTAGTACGAGTCCTTAATTCATATTTTCATTGCGAAAATGAAGACAACAAAATAACTAAAAATCAATCTCTCTTCAAATCATAACAATAATGAACAAGCAAGAGATTCTAGAAGATTCGGGGATTTTTTTTTTTTGTATTCCATTTGTCATAACAGAATTGGAATTTTTTTTTAAATACTATCTACGAGATTGATTTATTTTTTTAAATGTCAACTAACAGAAAGGTTGATTATCTTAATCAATTGCGTAAAGTTATTCCTCAAATTAATGCTGTTTTTCGGTTTTTTCGGCAGCAAACTTGAACACTTTAACCTTTTAATCAAAAGTCAATACAGATTTAGAAACAATCATATTAAGAGCCTTGTTTCTTTTTCAAACAGATGCTGATTTATTTTCTATTTATAATTTCTTAATTAGCCCTGTCTCTGTGTCTTAATTTTAGGTACTTTCTAAGTGATTTTAAATGCAGTATTATGTTGGATGTACCTGTCTTTCCAGTCATAAACATATAAAGATAGTCCTTTAATAATAAAAGTATGATCGACTGGCAGGTATTAAGAAAGTCAGGGTGATAAACTCGTGGAATTCAAAAAGGAAATGATTGCCTTTTGTGGCGCGACAGTAAATAGAAGGTCATAGCCTTGATTGTGGTATTGTGCGTTTTTTTCTCGTCAATGAGAGGACCTTAATGGCCGTACTAGTTTTTTTTTCCTTTTGTTATGAAGACAAATGATTGATTGATGCTGTCATTGAACAGGTTTGAAACTCTTGGTATTTGTCTCTTGTAACGTGTTTCCTTTGTAGAAAAATAGTTGCATTCTAGCTAAGAAGGTGACATATTAGCTTTGCTTCGAAGTCATCATTCATGAAGTCCTACCGGTTGTTTGTCGTCGTGAAATGAATGGAATACTAGTCTTCCAAGTAGATACTAATAACTTGGATATGCCATAAAATATTGTTTGCTTGAGAGATACGTAATGCAAAGTCTATTGATCCCAGTAGATGTTGACTTGAGGTTCCTCATGGTGATGGGTATCTGTTCAAATTAACAATTGGGTTAACTTGACATCTATCCTATGTTTGGCCTTAATAGTGCATCTTCGAGAAAGTGGTAAGGTTACAATTAAGACATTGTTTAAAAACACGCTCATTTCGTTAGTATTAAGGTAATTTGTGCTCAGGATTTCGGAAAGTCATATTGGCAAATTGTGGTGGGAGACACATGGATCGAATCATGAAAGTATGCTATGTAATGGAAGGCGTGGAATGGAATGGGTGTATGTACCGTTTCTTTGTTAAGGTTTTTGATTATCCTCAGGCTTGGAATGATCTTGCTATTGCGGCAGCGGAGGCTATCATAGAGTAAGTGTTTTGCCTTCAGCGATTGAGATCGAGTAAATCCCTGGATGAAGTTTATTTCATCGTCCCCGGTTTTTTGATTTTGACACAAATAGATGACTCTCGTCGTCATCGTCTCAAATGTTTCAGAAGCATAAATTCTCTGGAACAATGACTAGGTGACAGGCGCCTCAAGGCGGTTCTTTTCCAATTGGAAAAGAATTAAAATTATTCCATGATTTTTGTTCAACCTTTACCCCATTCTTTACCTCAAAGTGACAGAAGGGACGACTGAAGGCCTTTTATTGCTCTGCCCAGTGTCTCAGTGACTGAAGATGCCGCAGATTAGCCATCAACTTCGATTAGACGATTAGCCATAACAATTTCGTCTTTGCGTTCCATCGAAGCGGATATGTAAACAAGCAGAATCTGAACTTCTGGCGCACTAAGAATCCATGTTTTTCAAGATAATCAATTTCATCCGTTCAAGGTCACTGTACTATTGCGCTATTTATGCCGCAATAATATCTGACACGACTGCTTGAAGTACTCGTAATGTCCTTGAAGCTATTCGGTGATTGTTTGTGTTTCGGCGGCTTTCAAAGCTAACTCTATTTTGAGTTTGAGCGCCGCTTTCTAGATACTCGTTAACCCTATATTTAGCATCGATTCACAGTCTTTGTGTTTGTTAAATTTTGGGGAGAATGTTATAGTTCGAGAATGATTATTTCAGCACCAACTACTGTAGTGTAGGACTGTTGTGACGTAATTGTCGGCCTCTAATCTGTTCGAACGTTCGAAGTTGTATTTTGTATTTTTTGAGGAAACTGAAATAATTTTCGGGTGTTGGATTAGTTCATCACGCGAAGTTGTTTACTTTCCAAGCAAAGGATCTCCTGCCTTTTTCGTTACCGTGACAGGGTTTGATTTCAGTCTAAAATATAAGAAAAAAGTGTATTAAGTATCGACGCTGAGCCTTAAAATCGGTTTCCGAATCTCAGACTTTCTTTTTAATGTCCATGGCTCAGTGATAAATGCTCTTACTGGGTGTGAGTCCTCGGGTTCAAATCCGGAAAAAAATTGCAAACGCCAAGATAAAGCTCATGTGTCTATAAATTGAAGCTTCTTAACTGTATGGTTTCAAAAACGAACCGCAATTAACGCTTCTTAAACTATGCGGTTACTTCTGTCTCAAAAGTGATAATTAAAATCTATATAAATGGCCCTGACCACAAAGAATCTGAAATACTTTCAATCCTAGGGATGCATTGCTCAAAATGCTACAAAATGTCAAGGCTTCCTCAGTAATGCAGGAATTGATCATTCGATTTCCACATTAAAGACATTTTCCCTATAACGATATCCTCATCAGTCTTCCTGCAAGGCGAATATTTCTACCTTACCAACATCGTCATTACTTAAAAATATGCCAATACAATAGGTGAATTTTGCGGCCTATTCGGAGTACCAATTCTTGGCACTATTTCAGTTTAAAAAAAGACGAAGTACACCAAATTGTTACAAGATGTCAATCTCGGAAACAAATAAGTTAAATTCTGAATACTAAAACGTTCAATGATTATGTCATCGCTGTAAGGAAACATATTCGGGCCAACTAAACACGAGAAAGAATTAGAATGCTGGTATTGTTTGTCATAACACCCAAGTATAGTATAAATGCGGATTAGAAGAATTAAAATATTTAACCGCTCCAATAAAAATAACAAGAAAAGTATTAAAACCAAATAACTACTTTCAAATTACCGAAACACCAGCCGTAATCCAACAGATCAATCTGGTAATTTGTTAAAGTATCTTTTTATTTTTTTTATTCTTTTCTTAAATGTAAAAAAAAGTAGAATAAAAATATACGGCTCCTACGTTTCAAATGACTTCATTCTCCTTCGCAATGGTCAATAAGAAAAAGTGTTGATTAAGATCGATCAAAATGAGAATCAATTATTGAATACTTAATGGAAACTAGAAACCGCTTAGTCAGAAGTGGATCTGGCGGAGAGTGATTCATCGACTGTTAAGTGGACGTTTATACAAGTTTGAACTACTTTCTGTTTCAAAAGTGATTTGTTTTCACTTTTGAAGTATACATACAACTTTCAACTATAGATTTCCATTATCACATTTCATTTAATAATCGAATGTTTATTTATTAAACCACAGAGATCCATAAATGAATCAGTTTGCGAAGCTTTAATTCATTTTTTTGTTTAATTAACGCAAGAGCCTTTTCTCATATGCGATTTCAAGTTGAATCAGTTTTATGTCTTTGGAATAACATGCCCACATTTGAAAATGAATTCGGCTCAAAAACAGATCGCTTTACTTTTGAACGAAATATGGTATATCCTACTATTTCATGGCTTGGGCATCGTTATCAATTTCATAGTCGCCCATGGCGGCAGCACAAGCGTATTCGGTTAAGTTCAACTGCAATAGGATCCTTCTGTATCTGTATTTGCTCAGACTATCCGTGTTTACCCCTTTGGAGCCTTAAAAATATCGTATGCATTGTATTAACCGATACATGTCCACTTATATTAAGAAACAACACTTGCTTGTATGACTGTGATAAGAGTCTGAGGCTCCGCATAATTTGAGAAATCTTTAGACCGCTATAGAATCTTAAATCGACAGAGTATCTCATTTATTTCGATGACATACGGCCATGCATTTAAATGTCCAAATCCTTTATAGCTCCGTCAAACTTTCCACTAACACGATCCGCAGCACCAAAACTTTCATATCAGGATTAATATAATGGCCCATCTGTCATCCTCAAAACCGTCTGGTTATTGAAAGTGTTGAAAAAGGCGAGACGATTAATTTCAGAGGTAAAGTGACTCAAAAATCTACAGGACCTAAGCTAGCGGGGAAGACTTTTTCTTCCGCAATGATAAAATGCTAAAATATCCTGCGTTTTCTGCTCTTAAGGTCTGATATAATACTTCGAGAATTTTCCTATCTTTACGGTCTCGAGCATCCTGCTTTGAATTAAGATACATCAAGCTTCAACGTATCCGATATGGTTTGCTGAGCCTGGACATTTTCTTTTTTGTGAACTCAAAGACCGGGATACCGAAGGCACTCTTAGCTTGTACATTAGCTACAAAGGATCTATCAATCGCGGTATTAGCAACAGATTTTCGGTCATGGATATATCCAGATGTCAAAATATTCGTTAAGAAACAGTTCTCCGGAGCGCGCCTTTTGGTATTATGGGCGCACTACGTAATAGTTAAAGCATGAGTTCACTATATATGTAAAAAGGCCACCAACGAGACAACGAAAAGCGTGAAGAAACGAGAAATTTACAGCTGCAGCGTTCAATGTTGCCAGAAGCTAAAGTCGAGCTTTAAAATTAGGGCGTCCTCAGACGATTCCGGGTACATCGTGACAAAGTTGTACCGATTCGGGAGGGATTACAGTTATCATTGGAAGTTTCATGATTGGGCCCTTGATCACTTGGAAGATGATCCTTATTTAAGCTAAAAAAAATCATTATTTCAGCCTATGTTTTTTTAATGAATGGCTTTATTAACAATCGAATTTGCCAGCCAAAATTAATTTTGTTTAAAGCTCCCTGCTTGGTGCGGTATACGACATGAAGGCATCATGGGACATTATTTCTTCTGTTGAATGATCTCATTTTAATGTCATCTATTACCATTTGCGTAGTTTAGTTCCTACGGCACAGTGCTCTATTCGCAAGTAACATAAATGACAGAGGCATCCAAGGGCAATATATTTTTTTTGTTTGTTAAATTCAGTCTCCGGAGTTTTTTTTTTACCCTTTTGATAGTTCTTTCTGTGCTCATAATTTTTCACGACGAGCCTTTCTAAGCAAGGCTTCGACACGAGGGTTTTGTTAGACCGCTGTAAGTTTATACCTTAAAACGTGGGATAAGGATCCAGTTTAATTTTGTTGTTCTTAAAATCATTTAAGTAAAAATGATGGAAGTAGTCATGTAAATGTCTTTGGTTATAAACGACGTTGTCCATTTCTGATTATTTATTTTTTCTATTGCGAAGAAATGTATCACAACCGATGTCTCCTCACGTACCCATTAGTTGAATGAGTTATTAGGTTTTCATTATTTTGTATGACGCAAACTTAAAACAATTGCAAAAGGTGATACACAAAATAATCGTGTAACACTGTCCCCCTTACTTAGTTAGCGAGTACGAACCTAACCACCATTAATCTTCTTTTATAATGGTAATACTTCCTCGCGTGAGAATAATTTAAAATTTTAGCATTCACTGAAAACGCAATACTTTTTCCTAGCTCATTATAAATTTTAGAGGCAAGCATTGGATGGTAATACCATCAACTAACTGACATGATATGACCTCATATTTAGAGTTCTTTTTTATTTTATTAAAGAACTAAAATATTAATGGGCTTTTGTTTGAGAGCAGGTGCATTGAAGCCATCACCTTATATAATTAGGGTAATCCGGGTTCATAATTTACTGCTATTGACTCGGAGATATGGTTAGCTGTCTCGAGTTTTGTCTCCCAAGTTTATCCTTTTCAGTAAGCCTGAAAATACTAACACGGCATCACTTATAGTTATCAGAAATGAAGAATATGAGGAAAACAATCGCAGCACACTTTTTGAATACCTAATTTGCATTACAATCCCATTTATCGCCTTCCACGCACTGTCAGTTGCGAGAATAAATGAACTGCCAAATAAGTACCGTATTTTGATTGATAGTTTAGAATTTATTACGACACTGTCAAATAAAAAAGAAAAGAATCACAAGAACCGAAGAACATGACAAATGGTCGAGCTTGAGGTTAGTAAGTGATTCATTGCGTGAGTCTGTCTCCAGAAACTAATAAAACTAAGAATTTTATTTGGATAAAGAGAAATAAACAAATATTAAAGCCATTGTCTTTCGTTCACTTTGTATTCATGTGTATGACTGCGCAATGAAACTATAATTTCTGTCCAAAAAAAGTGAGGCTTTTTTATTTGTTTTTAAATTCTTTCTGCGATTGAATTTTATTACAAGAATTTCTAAGCACTTAAGGGCCTTTTGTTTATTTTAAAGATTAAATTTGATACTAATTGAAGTTGTTTCCTTGTTTACAGACTTCAGGATGGTATTGATTCTCTTGGAATATTGGGACGCACTGACAGTGGTTTGACAGATGCACTTGGTAAGTTTCTGATCTATCAATAATACCAATTTTTTTTTTATTTTATTCTTTTAAAATGAAATTAACAAGTTTAATGTTTTCCTATTTTACTTTTAGGCGAATCAGTTATAACAAGTGACGCTGAAGATATCGATGATAACGCATTTTTACCACCAATTTTCCAGTCACACAATAATCCCTTCTTCACAAATCCCATTTTCTCGCCATTCGGAAATATAGATTTTGGAATTGGCAACGTTGGACCATGGTGGAGAGGGTAAGTTCAGAGTGTTACCAGCAGTGATATTCCTAGGTGGGCTGTGGAGCCTGTAGTTTGAAGTTAGGCTCGTTCGTATAAAGTTTCTTAAAAAACTCAAAAGAGGTATTGGAAAAGGAAATGGTGGAACAAGAACCCCGAAAATAAGTTTGATTTAAGTAAGCTCCCCCTTTTGGTACTAATTAAATTACCTGAGTCGTTGCACCCGGAAACTTCAGGCGCGAAAAAACGAGGGTGCTTTTGAACGCAAAATATTCGTAGCTTTATAGTATGTCGTTTTGTTTTTCAACAAACTCTTGATAAAGGGTGGGCCATCTTTTGGTTTCTTGTTCGTTCAAAAAATTGACAGAAAGTCAGTATTATATTTTTGCGATACGAATTGAATCGATTTACACTCGAACAATGTTGAAACACGTCGCAAAGCTTCTTTCAATGTGAATGTGAAAGAAAGTTTTTGAGGCTGATTCGCTGATTGATAACCGAAAATACTCCTGTAATTGTCTTGTGTTGTCAATGGAGAAGATTGCAGCTGTTGCCGATAGTGTGCTCGTTATCCCGAGAACCTTAACCTGTCAAAGAGCTATCAGCAACTAGACTGAGGAGAATTTTACGAATTTTCCAAAAATTGTTTACGGTTTGACGTGGTTTTTGGTCTACCGGCATTATCGGACCATTTTTCTTTTATTTAAGTTACATTTTTCACAAAAGCGAGCTATGGTATCAGCAAGTCTATTTTTTGCGCACTTAGTTAAAAAATAATGTAAGCAGTCGAACATTGTTGTTGGACGTCAATCGTAAAACGAGTGCAATTCAAAGGTGGTTATTTCATCGATATCATTTAATTAAATTCATCATCAATTTTCCACGTTAAAATTATTTAATTACTTAATTATTACCACTTAATTATATTTCATATTATGACTATATAGTATGTCCTTTTTACCCCACCCTGTAGAAGAGCAAGTAATATTAATTTGGATGAGAAGTAGTTTCAAAAAATTGAAAATTCGCAGCATGAAATTAGACTATACGTTTTCTTCTTTATATTTTTTTATAAGAAGTGATAAAAGCAGCTAATTTTCTCCACAAACAACCTGAAGCAATGTGTGGGTTGGCGTTCTCCTGTTGAAGTTATCTTGATGGGAATCTAGACTCACTTGCGGCTGAATTATTGTGCCTTCAACCCTTTATTTGGCAACGCTTCACCAGAATCATCATCTATTATGCAATCATCAGCACCAACTCTGAAAACGAAACATTTATTATAGCCGCAAATTGCGTCACTTCCGTTTACGAAATGTGGCTTTAAATATAGTACCTACGTTTAAGTGTGTACATTTACGTCTTGTCTTTATTCTAATGGCTACACCTCTTGCATTTTTAATGAGCTGCAAGAGAAAATCTGTAAGGCTGAGTAGACACACTTTTCGGAGATTCAGACAAGTCATTGAGACTTGTGATTGATTCAAGGTCGGACGAACCAAATGAATTGTTGAGTACATGTTTTTTTAAAGCATTTTTGAGTAAAATTTGGGCATGCCTTGCTTGATAGAAAATATTCCAATTTTATTATGCGAAATAAACTGAATGATTTAATGTCATATCGATACGCTTCAACTAAAAATTCGAAGCTCGTTCGAGTCATACGTTATTGGGACAATGGTTTGCCTAAACAATGATCATAAGATGAATTGGACTTTGGAATTCACCAGAGTCATGAAAAGTTTATCATAAGTTTTCTACGATGTTATGAAACCCTGTCCTCGGATATAAAGTGCAAGAGCGGACCAAACATTTCATACAACAATTGTTGGCACCGAATTCGGTGTAATACTTAAGTGTAAATGCTTTTGTAATCCTTATCAAAACTACAAGCCTGATTAACGAAAAAAGACTGAAGGTATAGCAACTTTTATTCCGGATCTTCCGGTTGTTAGTATTTGTTGCTTGCAGTGGTTCAAGTAGTACAGGTAGTAAAATCACAATTCTCTTGTAAAATCACAATTCCGTGATTTAACAAGAGACAATTTTTAAGGCCGCAGGTCTTGCGTGCATATGACAATCCTTAGAGAGCACAGTCATGCGAAATCATAAGGGGCCGTTTGCTTTGCTCAGTCAGAAGGCTTGAGAATGTTCTTTTTTTTTTAGCGTGAAAGTCTGGTCATATAGTACTTCAAATGCCCCCTCAAGGAGCCGGTAAAATAGTGAAACTGTGTTTAATAAACGCTATCAAGTCTCTTTATAAAATGTCTGTTTCGAGTGTTCGAAGTCTGTTACTTGTGAATCCTTTGCATTTGGGCCAATAATATAGAAAGCTGTTTTTTTTTTTGGTCGAAGGATTCATAATCGGTCAGCAGCATACTGAAGCATATCACTCAATATTAAACCATAAACACTTGCATCATAAAAACAAATCGATAGAATAATATACGGTCCATGTATGGACGCTTTCTCTATGGAGCAATTTATGAACGAAAAAGGTGACCCTTTTAATTGCGCCAACTTCAGAGGAATAAGTATTCTTAGCTTCGCGTCTATGAACTTAACCGCCATTCGATGACACGCTCAAAACCGCTCTTCAACGACTTGATTGGTCCATATATGTAGGTGTTTTAGGCCAGGAGAAACAAAATCGATCAAATCTTCATACTCTTGAGAAAAACAGAAGTTCTAAAACGCTACTCATAGATTTTGAAAGACCTAAAGTTTTGATATCTCTACAAAACTTATCCGGTGATACTTCAAGGGCTACAGAAAACTCTAGTGGCAAGGATGTAGCGCGCATTAATGACATCAACGATTCGGCCCGAAACTATACAAGAGGAATTGCGTATTTAAAAAGACGAAACCTTTTGTGCGCACACATTTTGAAAATGGTGCATGCAATTGAAAATAGAGGTAGCTTATGATCGGTCTATTTGGAGAAACTTGTGAGGTCCACTGAGAAACAAAACGCCTATGACTTTGTCGCACTTTGTAACTATTAAAAGTCGAAAAGTACATGCCAAAGAGCAGCATTGTATGCGAAGGTGGGATCTACTTAAAACCACGAGCACATTGTTTGAATGGTCTCTTCGAAACTTAATTTCGATGTTAAATTTATGTTTTTGAAGCCAAAAATCACCTTTAACAATGTCAATTTATGTTGTCAAACAGATGTTGCTGCATTTCAATGAATGCTATAAAATGAAAATTGCGCATTTTATTCACTTGTATTAGATACACATACTTTGCTTGCAGTACAAGTCGCTTTCAGTTTCAATAGCGGGCGATGCCTTCGGCTTTGTTTCATTTTAAACTTTTACACTTACACTTATTACTGACGTCAATAGGGGCTGAGGCCAACCGATGGATTTTTATGGTGTGATGGGGGCGCTCTATACTGACTACAAAATTTTATTCGACCGCTCTTTCTCGGCGTTAACCCCATAAGTACGGGCTTTAAAAAAATTATCTACTTTATATTGAATAAGCGATTTCCTCAATTGAAGACCATAATAAAAAAAAAAAAATGTAAAATAGAATCTACGTTCTAAATAGGCACAGGTTACCCAAAGAGAAAGAGTTTTGGTTTTTTTATTTTTCATTAGATTAGTATTCATTTAATAATTATTTTTTTCTTTTTTTTTCAGAAAAAATGTTTGTGTTGATCAAGAGGAAGATGAGGAGAGTGACAGTGATGGAGATGATGAAAAAACGACGGCAGAATTACACGTTAACGTCAAGCCAGAACAGTTTTTCGGCGGATTCCATTTCTCTGTGAACTCATGCGTAGAGAAGCCACACAAGCACACCTGCAAGAGAATGTAAGTTGACTCCTTTTTTAATGAATTACATTCTGTTGAACCTAGACAGCAAACGAATCTGGTAATTCTTGGAAGTATCTACAATATTAGTACAAGTGAGAACATTTTAGTAATTGAATCTTTGATGTTTATTTGAAACTGCTAGTCTTTGGTATTTAGTTGCAAATCATAGAAGTAAGTCGCTGTCAGTCCTTTTTTATCCTTTATGTCATACAACAATGTATTTAGATACGTCTAGTAGATATGACCATTCTAAAGGTCGTTCATTGCATTGCTGGTTGGAACATCACTCTCGGATGAGGTTCAATTATACATATGTACAATTGGCTTACTTTGGGTTATTATATGAAAATGAACTTCAAATGAAGAATAAAACTAATTCGGAACTAAAAAAAAATGTAAAAAAGTAGCAAATTCAATAAAAGGAAGATGCAACCCAATAAAGACGATCCCTTATTTGTTCTCGTTTTGTATACTACGTTTTTTAACAACTTTTCAAATGCTATTGTATTCCGTTTAATATATTTATTGAAGTGTAACGTTTTTTGGCGACCGAATTTATTACAACACAAGAAAGAATATAATAGGACTACCGGTTGAAAATGTCGTTATTGCAGACAACTTCATATCTATTTCTCTGAGGTGAATTTTGACCATGACAGCTGTCACATCAGAAACTTCATGTCATTGTCTAATTATTTCAGTCTACGTTATTGGTCATTAGTGAAAACACACAAATTTTTGTAAAGCCGTAAAATGTCTACATTCGTGCCTCAAAACAACGTTTGCGGGAAGTTTTAATACACTTCTTTCATTTAAAGAAAAACGCAACCGAAGCGCATCAATTGCTTACCGAAGCTTACCCGGGCTATACTATAGACGTTAGAATGTGTCAGCGGTGGTTTAAGCGGTTCAAAGATGGTGAGTTCGACACCGAAGACAAAGAACGCCCCGGCCAGGTGAAAAAGTTTGAAGACCTTGAATTGGAGGCATTGCTCGATCAAGATCCATCACAAACGCAGGAAGAACTTGCAAAATCACTTGGCGTCGCTCAGCAAACCATTTCCGATCGTTTGAAAGCAATGGGAATGATCCGAAAGGTAGGACATTGGGTGCCGTATGAATTGAAGCCACGAGACGTCGAACGCCGATTTTGCATGTCCGAAATGCTGCTTGAACGCCACAAAAAGAAGTCGTTTTAGCATCGAATCGTCACTTGTGATGAAAAATGAGTACATTACGATAATCCAAAACGTTGGGCAATGTTTGGATACCGCGGACATGCCTCAACATCGACAGCCGTTCAGAATATTCATGGCCTGAAGGTTATGCTGTGCATTTGGTGGGACCAGAAGGGTGTTGTGTATTATGAGCTGCTAAAACCGAATGAAACAATCGCATGCGAGGTCTACCGATGACAATTGATGCGTTTGAGCCGAGCACTAAAGGAAAAACAGCCGGAAACGGTCGCAAGACACGATAAAGTTATTTTGCAACATGACAATACTCGGCCACATGTTGCAAATGTTGTCAAAACTTACCTTGAAACGCTCAAATGGGATGTCCTACCCCACCCGCCCTATAGTCCAGACCTTGCGCCATCCGATTACTATCTCTTCCGATCGATGCAACATGGCCTGGCTGACCAGCACTTCCGTCATTTCGATCATGTCCAAAAATGGATCGATTCGTGGATTGCGGTCAAACCGGTCCAATTTTTCAGAACGGGTATCCATGAATTGGCAGAAAAATGGGAAAAATGTGTAGCTAGCGATGGGCAATACTTTGAATATTGAATTAATATCTATTTTTCCTCAATAAAGCATTGATATTTGAAAAAAACGACGTTTTCAACCGGTAGTCCTATTATATAAACATTAGCAGATATGAAAGTATAATTTAAGATTTTGTTCAAAATCTTATAAAAAAAATTAATTCTAGATAATTAAGAGCTTGATTGAACAAAAATGGGCATAAATAAGAGCTGCACGCTACTGTTGCGTTAGGCCATTGTTAGGATGAGAAATAACGATAAGTTTTCGTTTTCAGAAATCGGAAAGAGACTGAATTGCTCAAAAGCAATGGCCTTCAATACAGTTAGTTTCAGAAAAATCAAACTACAGAAAAGGTAGCAAAACATAAAAGATAAATAGAACTGAGGATATAAGCATCGTTTGAGTTGCCAACTAAAATCCATTTATGAGTTCTACACATATTCAAAAAGATGTTGTTGGTGAGAATCCGAATGCCCCTTCAGAAAACGGAGTTTATATCGAATAGGAAGTCTAATGAATTCGAAGAATTACATACAAATATTATAGAATGTCAAGTTATCCTGCACTGAGGAAGAACTGCTCGTTTCTTGGAAATAGATGTAATATAACGACCCAAAGCACACAGCAAGGGTAACAAATCATTGGTCTGAAAAAAATTTTGTTAACGTTTTAGATTGACCGGATTATAATCAAATAGAGCACAAATTTGTTTGAGGTCGCAAGGACGGTTTGGGCTAGTATGCCACCCAAAAATGCCGTGATCTTATTGTATCTACGTCCCAGAGGTGTAAGGCGGAGATCACGAGTAAAAGGTTTCCTGCGAATAATGAGCCAGGACAAAACAATTCCGTAAATAAGCAAAAATTTTCCTAACGTCCCCAATAAGGTCGCCAACCATTTCAGACTTGAATTTGAATTTGAATAAATTCTTCTGTTTATAACTTATATTTTTTGTTTGTTGTTACTTGCTGTTTTTATTCTTATAATAAATAAACAAAAATAAAACCATGCAGATAAGGCTACAATGCCAAAGACACGTACCATAAACCCATATGTATCGGTTTTAGCTCTTACTTGTATAAAAGAAACTTCTAAGCAAAACTTAAAGTGGTCCGATATCTCTGGATCTACATTCAAGCTTAGCTCGTAACTCTTTATGTCTAAATCTATCGGCTAAATCTATCGTTAGCGCTACAAACTTAGCTTCGTCCTTTGTACCCACTGTTTGAAATATAATTTTTTTTAAAGACTTTTCTATATGTAACGTTGACATGGTGTCATTAAGAATCTTTCACATATAACAAGCACATTACCGGATCAAGAACACTTCCTTGTGGAGCTCCGGACGTAATATCTTTAAACAAGCTATTATCATTACACCGAGTTTTCCAAATAGAATTCTTAGATAAAGCTGTTTTCGAATACTGGATATTTTGAAAATCTGGTCTGTTCCGACTTTCTACTGACCTGGAAAGCATTGCAACTTTATCGTGGAATTAATAAGGCTTAAGAGTTTTATTACATATTTCTTTGGCGACTCGTTGGCAATTGGAGACACACGAAGAAAATTCGCGATCTTTAAAATCTCGAATATTATTTGAAAGTTTTTTAATTCTTACCACTTGCCACTTTGAATGGAACGTAAGATAATTCAAATGTCTGCGGGAGTTCCTGTATGACTCTATTCTGACAAGTTAATTTTCGATTAGCTTTCGATACATAGTATAGGGCAATAACTAGACCATAACTTGACGAATATTTGTTATTAAAATCTCAGTTAGTCAGAGCCGCAAAGAATTCCAAGTTTGGCAAGTTTGTCGAATTTTTCTTGCAATGAAGCTATGTGAGATGTGGCACAACGAATGAATTCGGTTGCATTTGTCTACAACGATGAGAATTGACGGTAATGGTCACAACTTCCTCGTTTCCAAAGAATTTGATATGGACTTTTGTAAGTGCAATGGTCCTTCAACCATTTCATTTAGATTTTTAATTCTCAATATGCAATAATGTTGTTTATTGATGTACCCACCAAGTAAAAAACGACCCTCGTTGTTGATGAAAATGTTTTCGTTAATAGTTTTCGAAATGAGGAAGGAAATCAAGATCATATAAAATTCGATGCGATTTTATCAAAAGCACAATGCCTAAATGAGTACTAACGTTTTTTCACACAAAACTAACGAAGAGATCCGATAATCGAGGAAAAAAGCTATGTTAACACGAATAATGAAATGTTATTGCAAATTTGCGGCCCATTATTTATTGCTATTGACACCTTATTTATTATACTTATAAGACAACTCTCTGTGTCAGAATTTCAATCGATCTGAAACACCTGAGCTTAATACTATTGCGCGTTGAAGATATATTTTTTATGGTTATTTAATTCGATGTCTGAACAAGATGTAAATTTGTAATAGTCAAACTCTACACTGCTCTGCTATTCCAAAAGCGAATTTCATTTGTAGTCTTAACGTAAATTAAAATTCCCAATTTAATTTGTATCCCGGACGAGCTTGTTAATTGACCCATTTTTGTGCTGCACGTTTAAGAGTTGTTCTGTTTTAAACAACAAAAAATTAAATCTACAATCAATTCGATTTATTTCGTGGAATAATAATGAATTGCTTTGATTTGTACATTCCCGGAGAATATTTTCTAGACGGGCCTTCAGATAACAAATGTTTCGATTCAATATTAAGATTTATATTTATTTTAATCGAAATCATACAACGGACAACTTAAGAATATAAATTGTATAACGTGTGAGTAATATTAGATGACTCAATGTCAATGTGACAGAGGGAAGTAAGTGTTTGATTCACCTAAGATCACGGGCAGCATCGGACGTGATAACGTTGGAAGTGTAAATCAGATGGAATTTTTCAAATGATGTATTATTTTTTTATATTTTTCGTATGCAGTGTATTTCGATAAATTTAAGCAAACTCCTTTAGGGTTGGTTAAGGTGACTCCTAGGCACATACTAAGGTCAATTATTGGCCCATTATTTTTCGGCCTGATTATCTATAAGGGGCTTGTTGAGGTTCTTGGAGATCATTGGGTGGTATTAATAAAAACTGACTTTGCTAAAATATGAAGCAATTGCCCGAAAGAGTGACAGTTTGTAGCATTTGCATACTTTCATATGATAAAAAACTAATCTGAGCAATTGCTATGTTCGAAAATGGCTTTTACATAAATTGGTATGAATAAAAAGCATTAAACTGATCATTTGCTAAGAAAATTTCAAGTCTGCTATTTAGGTGACTAAAAGCATTTGCTTCGTACTTTTGTTTTTTTGAAAATCCTCCGATTTTCATTTTTTTATTTATTTTATTTTCCAAATTTCGAATAAGTGTGAATATTCGTCGTCCAGAAAATCCTCCGATTCCATTTTCATTTTTTTTTTATTAACTTTTCCAAATTTCAAATACACAACCAAATGCAAAGAAAAAAACTTTTTTGATAGCCGCTTTGCTGTCAAATGTCAAGCAATTGCTATCTTCGAATTTTCGAACTTGCTTAAGTAAAGTAAAGTCTTATTCATACGAATTCGAGCAATTATTTTCTGCACTTACTTTGCTACGAGACTCTACTTCGAGTAATTGCTAGTTTTTATTAATACCACCCATTATGTAGGAAATCAATGATTGAGCAAGGTAAACTTGAATCAAGACATTTTTTAGGCCCGTCTTTTCACAAGCCTTATTTTGACTTCAAATGACCTGAATATGTTTACTTAAGCTAATAATAATAAACAATTCATACAAATAAAAATACAAAATGAAAAAAATCATCTTTTTTTGTTCGAAAATTTGTGTGGGGTTTTAGGCCAGGATTTTTAGATCCATTCATTCCTTAGAACTAGATTTTGATCTTAAATGATCAACTAGTGTTTATCACAAGGCTTTTTAACTAGATTTATTCCGAAATATAAACAATTTAGACATACAAAAATATAAAATCAAAAATCACGGTTTTTTATCGCTAAAATTTTTGTGGGCTATGATTTTTGAGCCGTTTTTTCAACAAACCTGATTTCGACCTCAAATGAACCTATAAAGCTTGACCTTGAAGTTTGTTTGACAGCCATCAAAGGTAAATGCTCTTAGTGGGCCTGTAAATGTGGCCAAAATATTGGAGGTCGGTAGCTGCTTCATCTTTATTGTTTGTGCTTCGAAAGCCGCCGAAATTGTTGTGCTTTTTTTTCATTTTCATTTTGCATGTTGTGTAGATAAGCTTGCTTGTTTTTACCTTAATTATAATAAGGAACTGCTTCGTTGTCTGCGTCTTTGTACTATTTTTTGGACTAAACTTTTACCGTCTTCGTCTTCTTAACGGCATTTTACTTGTAACAGATCCGAAGGTTATTTTATCGCGGGCTTATTGCCCGATATTTCCGTCTGTAATGCCCAAGATTTTATCTTCTCGGTCGAGTCAGTTAGAGATGGTCGCTTTCAGGATTTCGACGTTGTGCCTTTTTTCCTATAATTGCATTGATTAATGTGGATGTCCTGATCACCGTTGTTTGGTCGCGTGGCTTCAAAAACACTTCACGTTTTCTGAATTTTTCCTCTACTGATAATGAGCCTTGGACTAAAACTCATGAAATATAATCTCGCACTTTCCAGAGCCGCAGCTCTTTTGAAAGTTTGGCAATCCACCGAAGATAACTATTGCAGTGAAACGGTTTTTGTATACGTTCAGAGACGACAAAAAAGCTCCAAATTTTGCCATTTGTGAGATAAATTATATGTGCCTATACCAAAAGGAACCTAGGCCCTGACCACTAGAAGAGCTGTGGTGCCAAAAGTTTTTGTATTATGAGTATTTGCATATTCTTGGCATCTGAAGGCTAGGATTTTACTAAAGGTGGAAATGAGAAGTGAACATGACTATTCCTTGCCACTATGCCATTGCATTGAAGAGAAAGGACGCAACGTTTTGAGATGGTTATGTTTGTAACTCCGCCACTTTGTTTTTAAGCTTTTACTGTATTAAACTTTTGTTTTTTTAATTCTGATTCGTCCTTGTACTACTATCTCACATTTACTTTTCATTTGTTTAACGTTTCAGTTACAGTCGTCAGGGTCAGAAGAAAACATACACCATTACGCGCCAATGCTGCCAAGGCTTTGGACGTCCTCCAAACGCTGAATATTCCCAACAGTGCGAGAAAATAGAAGTGAAGACCTTCGATGATGCAGCAAAGGATATGGATGGCAATGAGTTTATGCGCAGCCTTAAAAACAACGGTCTTGAGTCAATGCTAGATTCCAACATTACCATTTTCCTGCCAACAAATGATGCCTTCACTAAATTCTCCGAACTCATGTTCGAGAACGTAAGTAAAAACTTAGATTTTCGTTTGAATCATGTTACTTAGGGCTTGTTACATTCTTAGAACTTGGTTTATGTGCCCATGGGAAGTAGACAACGCCGCGGTGTTTCTGATGAAATTGGCTTCACCTCAAAGGACCTACTTAAGAGCCATATGGTAGAGGGACTAAAAACCATGGATGACTTAGCTAACGAGGATATCCTTCGTACGAAACTCGACAACAGCACAATCCGTATTAATGTCTATAACAGGCCCCTAAACAGAAAAGGAGCTTTACTTACAGCGAATTGCGCCCCATTGGAGAAATTCGACCAGATTGTGACAAATGGAGTTATGCACTCCGTGAGCAAGGTTTTGCCACCAGTCACACAGAACGTAATGGACATTATTCGAAAACGCAGCGACATGGCTGTGTTTAAGACAGTCCTGGAAAAGACTAAGTTAAGTGAACTCTTGGAAGGAGATAAACCCTTGACCGTATTCGCTCCCACAGACAAGGCTTTCGAGAAATTAGACATGAATCTAAGGAGAAAACTTAAAGAGGGCAAAGGGTGTGCTTCAAGTAAGTCTTAAATAGCTTGAATATGAATGTGTGGTATATATATATATATATTTATTTTTAGACATCCTCAAGAGTCATCTTCTGGATTTCACTTTCTGTTCGGAGGCAGTTTTCGCCAACTCTAAGCCCGTGGCTTACAATATCCTCGGCGAGACTCTCCGTTTTGAGCGATCATCGAACGAAGAACCCACAAATGAGTTAACTATCGCTGACATTCTCATCAATGGATTGGCACGCATCGTCGAGAGTGACATTGTGGGTACAAATGGTGTTGTTCACGTTGTCGATGCCATTATGCCAAGCGATAGCACCCGATCGATTAGCTCAATAATGCAAGAGAAGAATCTGACAATGTTCCGTAGTCTTTTGTCATTGTCCGGCTTGGAAGCTGAATTCAATGACTTAGACAACGCTACAATTTTCGCACCAGTTGACAAAGCCTTCGAAGACTCGAAATGGGCAATGAAACTCGAGGAAAACCCTGAACAACTAAAAAATAACCCAGAACTGAAGGCCTACCTTCGTGGACATGTGATTCAACCGAAGATCAAAACCTGTGACCTCAAAGAGGAAGTAATCAAGTCTGCGTCTGGGTCAGATTTGAGAATCAATCTATACTCAACTCATTCCATTTTTACGAATGTCATGAACCGCGCAACAGTTAACTGTGCTCGATTGGTGCATTTCGATGACGAAAGCTGCGGATCTGTTTTGCATCAGGTGGAGAAGCAGTTGGACAATCCTCAAGAGGTACAGCAATGCCAATTCCTATTGATTTCTCATTAAACACAATTTTTTCTTTTTAGAACCTTTTCGGCATGATTGAGTCGAACCCGAACTATAGTAAATTCCTCGAAGCTGTTAAAGTCGCAAACTTGACAGATCTTCTGAAGGACGATGCCGAAAGTTATACGATCTTTTTGCCAAACAATGAAGTTTTCAAAGAGTTCAACATAAACGTGGCTGAAAATCAAGCCGAAGCAGAACGTTTTGTAAAGATGCATGTCGTTAACGACATTGTCTGTTGTGCTGGAATCACACCAACAAATTGGCCATTTGTCCGCACAATCGAATCTTTGGGTGGAGTCAGTTTGAGAATAAATCGTGATCGTCGTCCAAAGGTTGAAAATGCCATGATAACCAAGTGTGATGTATTGGCTACCAATGGCATCGTTCATGAGGTCAACGATGTTATCATCATCAAGTCCCGGGAACCAACTCCAACACAAACCTCACCAAAATTTGATATTCTAAGGGATGTGTTCTTTTAAGAAACTAAGCCGGAGGAACAAAAACGCAGCGTTGGTCATTTAAAAACTATTTATAAAGATGACATGGAAGGAATTTAGCTAAATGCTAATGTATTTATTTTTTATATGCACAGATGATACCTAGTTAGTAATGTAAAAAAAAAGAAAAACGTAAATAGTGATCTTTTCGCTAAAATGATCCTCAGGTTGGACAATGGAGTTACATTTTGCCAAATCTATTCAAAATTTTTGTTTTGCTGTATCCATAAATTTTGTTATCGGACGATTTCCTTTGTTTCTTTTAAAGATCAAATAAACTTTTGAAATAAACAAAAAAAAAATCGTGGTTATTGATAATCAGAAAAGAATTTTAAACAAATAAATAACACTCAATATTATTAAACAAAGTTCCCCTGCCTGCCTGTCTGTCTGTCGGAACGCGATAAGCTCAAAAACCACCAAACAGATTTTCAAACTATTTAAACCAATGGATAGAGTGATTTATTTGAAGGGTTAAGGTGCGTAACTCATTGATTGTAAGGATGATTGTAGTCCAAGGTATCAAAAACTTGCCTTGCGTAAAAATTATACCAAAATAGAATAGAAAGGCGATGATATTAAAATCATGATCCTTACCCACCTAAATAGCTTCATAATCAAAGTTTATTAGGTATAGGTAAATTCATCTTATTATTTGAATCGGATGTTTTTGTTGAAAAGTTACGTCGTGTATAAACACTTTAAAAGTAAGAAAAAAACCTTGGCTTGACAGTTCTAGGGTTAGTCTAATAGTAACCTACAAAATTTATTTATGTACATATTCCCATATTAAATATTTCCATATTTATATAACAAATGCGAAAGAAACTCTGTCTGCGCGTGACGTTTTTACGCCTAAGCCACTGGACCAATTTCGATGAATTTTGGTCACTAATCGATAAAGGGCCCTATAGTACTTTGAATTGCGCCGTCATGTTGTGTGCCTTGAGAATGTAAATAGACCGCGCGTTGTCACCGTCGAGTATTACGCAAACAATTAATGTTCGCTGTAAGTTACAATATAGTATAATGTATTTTTATATTAAATAGAGGAAAATAAGAGTAGCCAAGTGAGAGTTGATTCTCAAACGAAGGGTTCCGCGCCTCCTAAGAGTATGCGACACTTTATTTATTAAATTTAGGATTTCTTATAGGACCGCCCATGTATATTAGTATGCATGAGAAAGCCAGACAAACTAAAAACTAGATATCGATTAAAACAATCACAAGATTAAAAAATTATTTAGTAGAAATGTGTGAATCTATGGTTTTGAAATTTTTTTTTGTCAAAATCGAGAAATGCTCTCAACTAAGTGCAAATTTGTTCGGAATTCATCGATGAACGTCAAAATGTAGTGGCGTTAGTGCGAATTCCAATTTCCTACCCTACCGCTTGTCACAACCGAGTACGTGTTTTTATTAATTTAATTTAATTTAAAAGGTTTTATTAAGCAAAAACAAAAATGCTTGTTACGCGTTGGCCTTAAGAAAAGAGAATACGAGGAAGAAAAATGAGGGTTGTGACATAAAAGAAAAGGATATCAAAATGGCGCGATGTCCAATGGGTAGATTACATTACATTAGTTTGAATTTACATTGAATTTACAGCATATTGGATGGTTGCAGTAATAGTTAATGCATGACTGGTTCGTATATTAAATGCAACTTTTCAGGATGCAAAGGAATTGAGCCTGTCCGAATCATTTTGCCGTCATTATTTTTATTATATAATTGGATTTGTCTTTTGTTTTTTTTTTACCTGCTTAAAGATATACAGGGGAATACAAAAAAAAAAGAAAATAACCAGTCTTTCAAAATATGAAGAAGTTACAGACCTATTATTGTCCAAATATTGTGTCAATGGCTGTATAACGTATCGAAATTTGAACATTGAAAAAACGTTTACTGAAATCAAGTCAACGTTCAGACAGAACAACGTGTGTCGGGTCAGCTAGTGTTCTTTATTTTTAACGCAGGCGACGAGGGATGATCCAAAAGCAATGCTAAACGATATTAAACACAATATTGATTTATCTTAATCCTCGTCTTGAGTATGCGTTTTTCTTTTGAAAAATACTAAAAGCCGGCCATCACCTAACTTTTGTCTTCAACGTTCTTACTCCTGAGTTGCACATCAAACCGACGAAATGGTCACTGGGGGCAACTTCGGCTTTGTATGCTGGGCCTGGTAAAATCATAGGGATATCCACACAATACCTAAACGCAAAATACCCAAACCCTAAAACCTCCCACTTTTTAAGAAATGCATAAGCATTAAATCCCTTAATCCAAAATCTCCAAACGCAGGAACTACTTGTTGATTAGCTGGGGGTTGCACTGTTTATTCTTAGGCTACTTTTGTTCGGGTTATTTTGGTCAGGGTTATTTTTGTTTGAGTTATTTGGTCCCATTTGAGGCTCGGGTACCCTAGTTGGTAATTTGTTAGTTAGTAAAGGCCTGCTTTTTCCTGGATATGAAAAACTTTTACCACAAAAAAAGACGCCATAACGTTTACCAAAAGTCAAAAGTTGACTTTGAATATTTTCTGCGTCGGTGGAGACGATGTTTTTCAGGTCACAATCAAAGTGACGAGTGATAGTTATAAATCACAAAAAAATCTATTCGCGTCAGCTTGATAGTTTTCAAGATTTGCTCTTGGAATGTTAATCCATTTCTTCGGTACTCAACGGTTACAAGATCTCAGTATATTATCCTTACTTTTGGATAACCAATCATTCTTTGTTAACAAGGGTCTTGGAACTGATTTCCAAAGTTAACGTATCCTGTTACAGATTTTTAGTTTACAGGTTTTCCTATACATTTTGCTTCATTACCATTGGATGTCGGTGGTTCTAGATATTCTCATCCGAATGCATTCGGTAGAGACAAGCTTCGAGTCCAAGGGTACACCAGAATATTAACGTACGTTCACAGAGCAATGTTCGAAAGAAAAGAAAAAGTACATTCAATGCACGAATCTTCGGTTACATGAGCTAAACACTACATAAAGTGTAAGGCTACGCGCACAGTGGTGCCAAGAAACTATGCGATGCGAGAGTCGTTTGTTTGCGATAAAATTGTTTATTGGGGTAAAGCTGAAAACAAAACGTCTGGGACACACATATTTGAAATCAGTGTGCAATTCTCCTCCGACACATGAAAAAAATCCCTGCAAGACTTTCTTACAAATACACGTATCAGATGATTTCAACAGTCGTTTTTTTTGCTCAGCTTTTATTCAGTTCTGAAAAAATTTTAACGCAAAGAAGAAATATCATGTATACTGAACTGAACTGTAGATGCGCCTGAAGGTTTCTCGTAGCTAGTGAATTATTTTGAAGCGGAAACACAAGTGAGTATAGCAACAAGTAACAAAGCATGACATCTTTTGGTATAATATCAAATTTGTAAGATGGCAATTTAAAGATTCCCTTTCCCTCCAAAAAAACTAAATCAGGTAAAAGATGTGATTTATGTTAAGACATTACTTTTGACACATATAAACGCAAATTTAAACGCCGGCAACAAGAATAATTTTAAAAGCTTTCGAACATTGATGACACTTATTTAAAAACGTGGTCTAAAAAAAGTTGGCACCCATACTAATTTAAAAATGTTCCGATTGAATCTAATCAAAATTAATAAAGCTTTCTATATTTGTTTACAAAATCCTATTCGTATTCGGAGCTGCCCTATAGCGTTCTGCCAGCCGAAGTGCTTATTTTATGGTCGTCTTATCTACCCGGTGAGTTGATTATTTATACGAACGCCGGTCAGCCAACGCCAGTAGTAACAAACAATCAGGCTTTATTTCCTGATCTTCAAAGTGTTCTTTTAATTTCTTAAGTTTAAAGAGTTTTGTAAAAAATGTCATTGCCTGCAACTTTTGTAAAGAGTTTCCATGACGAGAAGTCTGTTGCTCGTATGGAATATCGTTCACTTGGAAAAACAGGACTGAAAGTCTCTAAGGTGTCACTTGGCGGTGGAACATTCAGCAGCTTATATGGGTATTTATTCAATTTTTGCTTAAACATCTTAAGACACACGCAGTGATCAATAACAAAAGATCACTTGTGTTTTCAATTAAGATATATCATTGCTTCAAGTGCATATTTGTAAATGAAAGCTCTTTCGTTTATAAGCACATTTACAGGGTGTTTTAAGCACAAGTTATGAAATTATAGTTTTTAAAAAAAAAAAAAAAAAAATAGAAGATTAAAGATATTAAAAAACCAGAATCTTTAAGCAATGACAACTATCACATTTTTTCTTTATATTGAAAGTAGGTACTCTGTTTTCTAAAACAAAAATTATTATTAGATACTAAAATATTAAATCTTTCCTCAGTTCTACGGTCTACCGCTGGTACATCTGTTAAAATGGTTCCACAGTAGGTTATCCTGTCAACGCAACTTTTTGATGTATTTGCTTTGGTCTTGGGGTCTTTTCAACAACAAATCAAATTTTTTGACGACTTGTATGAAAGCTTGGTAGAATCATAGCTCACTCAAGTTCAAGCCAACATGTGTGGTTAAAAAAAATAAAGGAATAATGCTTCGGTAGCGCTTTGTATTGTATGAAACGTTTCTTTCGAAAAATTAGCCAAAAATGATACCAGTTTCGCTTTTAGTATGCCTTTGTCTGGCTTTTTCAAGCATGCTTGTCAATTTCGACCTGATCTTAACAGAAAATTCAATTGGAACTTGATCGCGAAAAATTCGAGATCTTTAGACAAAATTGTCTCCAGACTAGTGCGACTGATGTTTAGTTGTTGAGAGCTTTGCCCCGTTGACGTTTTCTGTTTAAGGAGCACACTCCCGACCATGAAAAACAATCCTTCGCAATTCGAATTTGTGCAGCTCCGAAAAAGGCTGTCCCGAAAATAGTTTTTATTTTTATTTTTGCATTTTTTCCAACTTTCTTTATCGATCAATTTTCAGGAAAATAGTTCGTACTATTTTTCACCAGATTGTGTTTACTTTCTCAATACTGGTGCATCTACCAAATGTTTGTGCCAGATTATTAATTACTACTCGTCCTTCGCTGGATTGACACCGCGCTACAAAGCCGAAGTTTCTCCACTAACCTTAGCCGTCTATACACATATAGTACAGTGATTAATCCAGGTGTATTTTGGCGCGTTATCGTATTGTAATATGAACTTTCTCTTAAAGAAACATTGATCCTTCAAGCAGTGTAACATCATTAAGTATTCCTAGGTAACAGGACTGTTCTTAATGATCGGGGCATTTCATAAGTGGTCCCATATCACGATACGTTACGCATCCCCATTTCATTACATTTCCTCCATTTGAGTGCCTAGTAATCAAAAGTTTGTTTAGCTCTTTACTTAAAAGGAACCAATAACTAAGGCTTCCACTTTATTTGTTGTGGTTTTTTTACACTACCAAATGTTTTGCGACGCAATGGAATCTCCAGAAACTGAGACACGGAGAATTTCATATCGACTTATTTGCATTCGCTCAATTCACAGTATTGTTTTTTGTTGAAATACGAGCAACTGATTTAATTGAAACGCCAGCGCTAAAAGCTGATCGACGCATTGCGGGCAAGGTGCAAATTATTTGTCACTACAAACTTGCCCATTCCAACAGATAAGTTCGGCGAGTTCGAGGAACTTTCAATCAACTATCTTGAAAAGTCCGGTAGAAGGTCGTTTCACTCACTCCGCAATATTTTGAAATTCTGTTTTTCTGAACTCTAATATGAATATTCGTCTCAACACTTCCACTCATTTATTCCTTTTCAGCGAGGTCGATCTTCAGGAAGCAATCGAAACCGTCCACAAAGCTGTCAAGAGTGGAATAAATTACATTGACACAGCTCCGTTTTATGGTCAGGGTCGATCCGAAGAGGTGCTGGGCAAGGCTCTTCGCGATGTCCCAAGAGAGGCATACTATATCGCAACCAAAGTTGGGCGCTACACAAAAGAATTCGACACCATGTTCAATTATACAGCCAAAAAAACGCGCGAAAGTGTTGAGAAGAGCTTAGAGCTATTAGGTCTGGATTATGTCGACGTGATTCAGGTTGGTCATCAAAGGAACACAAAACTAACTAAATATTAACGTACGTGTTTTTTTTTTTAAGATTCACGATATTGAGTTCCCAGAAACCCTTGATACCGTTTTGAACGAATGTTTGCCAGAATTGGAGAAGCTCCGTGATGAAGGCAAAATTCGTTTTATCGGAGTTTCAGCTTATCCAATGGAACCTCTCAAACGGTGCATATCATCGGTCCCAGGGCGTTTTGATGTGAGCTTGAAATAAAAAAAAAATATCTTAAAACAAAATGATGTTTTTTTAACAATTCAAGGTCGTTTTGTGTTACTCGCGTTACACGTTACTCGATGAATCCTTGAAGGAATACTTACCCTTCTTCCTTGAACAAAATCTTGGTGTCATATGCGCCGCCGGACACGCACTAGGTCTACTCACCAATCCCGGTCCACAGGACTGGCACCCAGCATCAGTGGAAATCAAAGAGATGTGCAGCAAAGCAGCAAATATCTGCAAAGATGCCAACGTCGAACTGGGCAAACTGGCCATGTACTACTATATGCAATTGGATGGTCCGTCCACCTTCCTGACCGGAATGCAAACCAGGAAATTGCTCGATATCAATTTGAAATCATTTTACGATGGCCTTACCAAAGCCGAAGCGGAAGTGCTTAAACGTCTAAAGGAAACGTAAGTTCCCCTTTTCACTTCCTGTGAGAGGAAGTAATAATTGAACAAAGAAAAAACCAAACAAAATGATCATTTAAAAAAAAAAACAACAAAAACAAAATTCCGTCCTGCATTTTGTGATTATTTTTCGTTTTCAATTCCATGTGGTGCTTGGACCGGCTCTCTTTATCCGTCTCTACGAATGTGTATTCTCGATTACTGGCGCTGGTACAGAGTGTTCACGAAATCAATGAACTGGGAGGGCATTGAACTGGAGAGGTATCGTGCCGCAATGAGGGAAATTGCACAGAAATGAGAGAAGTGGACAGTCGGAACCAATTGCACAAAACATAAAAATTCATTTTACTTTGTTATTAAGTTTCTTTTCCCCCACTGGCCTGCGATTAACAATAAAGTAGTTAAAAACAAAAAAACATATAATCGATTAGTGCATTTTTATTGCTAATTAGCGGTTTTCTTTTTTTTCGAAAAAAAACCGTTGATTAGATTGGCGCTTAAAAGAAAATGACTAGAGATCAAGGGTGCCGTTTCTCTGATGGTGAAGGCCAATGCTAACGCCCATTACTAGTGAGAAACTCATTTATTTATTCTACGCTATTTCCTCCTTAAACATTTTTACGCATTTCGTTTATAGTTGATTTTCGTGTTTTTCTCGAAGAGAAAAAGGAAAAATTGGTGCCATGATATTTAACAAAGTTGATCGCCAATCGGTCGGTGTTATGTAACGTGGATATTGATGTAACTTACTCGAAAGGGTACAGTAGAGTCCGGATAAAGTTGATTTTGAAATAAATATGCATGTATAGTTTTAGAGCTCTTTTTTTTGTTGGAAATATGGTAAGTTCGCAGGTTTTGCTGAACAGCCTCGGGACTAATTGTAAGACCCGAGCCGAATACTTAATTATACTGGATAGGGTAAGAGGAGTCAGGGCACCTCACTTTCGATAGACTTTTCCTCCATTTTCGACAGATTCAGATGGTTGACACATTTTAAAGTAATGGATAAGATTGGCTTTAACATAAATAAGGCGTCATTTTTTCTTCTTCTGTCGCCGGCGAATATTTAAGTGAACATCGTCACACTTTGATACCTTTCTAATGAAATTAGTTCGTTTATTTAGCTATTTCTAAAGTGCATTTTTAACTTCCCATCAGGAAGTTCTTGTAATCGGTCCGATTTTCGAAATTCAAAATTTCGTAGTCGGATTCCATTATTTTTAAAAAGATGTCTGTGTGTGTGTGCGGATTCTTTCTTACAGACTAACTCGAGAACAAATCAAGCTATCGAAGCCAAATTGGTTTCATTCGAAGCGTGCGTGCATAAGGATCACCTGAAAAGCTTTTGGTTGAATTCCATAGGGTGGTTTGAATTTAATGACGAAAAAACTGTCAAAAAAAGGGCCAATTTCACTTCTACAATTAAAATCAATTTAGTTTTCCAATAAAAAAAGTTCAAGATTAATTTAATTTATAGTTATCAGCTACCTTATCAGATAAAAAAATATGCATAAATATATACACTGCCGTTCATAAGTCTCCGGACAAATTCATATAAAAATGTTTTTTTTCCATTTTTAATGTCAAAAGTTTCATCAATATTATTTTAACTATAGCGACTACCAAAAAGGGTAAAACTGTATTTAGTTAAGGCCATTTCATACATTGATGTGCTCCTTTCTCTATTTCTTGATCCAAAGTGTGGAAGTTCGTGGAAAATTGTCTCAGAAATGTGAATCCTGTAAGTCTTTCCCATTTTCATGACTCGGAATGACGTCTGCAATATTGACACATGAAAACATCTTAAGAAAATTATGGAGCCACAAGTATTTTTGTTCAAAACCTGCCCGGCTCGTTATGATATATTAGCAAAAAGGAGCTCATGGCGCAACTTACCTGAGGCAATTGAATTCAAAGAAAAAGTGTCAAGAGAAAACTAAATGACAAAGTTAAATCACATGGATAAAACTGCATTACTCGTATAGTATAGAGCGTTGAAAGGAAGATCATAATATAACATTCGATTTAGTTTGTTTTCCACTGTTGTGGTTTCTTATCATGAAATAAAGCATAGAGGTCTTTCCAAAAAATGATAAAGAGATAAACAATCTCTCGAAATCGGCCTTTGAAACAACTATAAAAATCTGCAAAAAAAACTGGACCAAAAGAAAAGGACCAGAACAGCTGAGCAGTTCCCAGCTCGGAAAGAAGAGGCGGTCGAAATCTTTGGAGTGAGACTGAGACTATTCAGAGCAATGGTAAATATCTTCTTGATTGATTAGTTAAAGTTTCGAAAATACATGGAGTTGAGATAAGCAGCCTTTCACAATGTTTATATCGAAACAATTTGAATTCTGCAAACAAAAAATAAGCAAAGCCTGGTTACAAATTTCCCTTTGCTCATTTCAAAACAACTCTTTAAAATTCTTTTTCCCATTATATCATTAGTAATAGTAACGATTTGTAAGTGATGTTTCAGTGATAACTCAGCACAAGTTTTAATAAAAAGTTTTCTGAGAAAGGGAAAGTTTGCAAAGAAACTGCAGAGTTCAACCGAATCAGACAAATTTTCATGCTCGAAATTTAGTTTGTGTCTTGAGATGGGAAGTTCATGGTATGGGCAGGCCTACTCGCACCCAAATCAATTTTTTTAATATATTTACAAAATATCAAGATTTTTTTCGATATAAATTAAATTAGTTATTCAAAAACAGACACGCTATATGGAAAACTAAAACTAATTGAACGATTACCAAGAAGCTGTCAATAATTTTTACGGAAACCTGAAGAGTTTTATTTTGGTTATTACTGCCAAGTAATGTGGCACAATAAGACCAATCAGTTCAATTAGACGTTTGGCAAACGAATCTGGCATTGGTCCAAACAACACTAAGCAATGTTTTGTAGAAATTTCGGTCAATCAGCCGTTTCGTAGATTATGTTGTAAACTTCATGTTTAATAGGTTTAATTTAAGTGCACATAAATACTTCGATTGGAGACACGTTTATGCCATCAACTTCTTTTGTTGATCCAATCAAAGAGTTATGCTTGAAGTTCTTATAAAATTGCATGTATCACATACAATCATATTTTTTTAAAAATAGATTTTTATAAACTTTTATCTTTTGACTGATCGGATAAAGATATAAATACGACAAATTGATAAAAAAATTAAGTTTGAAACAGATAAAGTAATAAAAGATCGATTTTGGTATTCATTTAGTTATTTATTTATTCATCAAAAAGAGTTTATCTCTTACAGATTAAGATATTTAGAACAATATTTTTATTATACTAGATTTTATTCATTAACGACAATATATTTAGTGCATTCAATTTAAATTTAAATGTATATCTTCAACAGTTCATGAATATAACTATTTCATTGGTAATAAAGTTAAAGTTTTAAGAGATAGAAGCCGCGCTCGTACTGTGCTGGAGAGTGCATTCAAATTAATCAGGTCAAGTAACCTTGGACACTTAATCCCATATGTTAAAATGTCCCTAAAAAACGTTACGGAAACGCCGAGAATGATGGGTTGAAATTAGCAGGCATCTGGTTTTATAAGATGACATATCTGTGATACGTTCCAATTTAATTTCAAAAAAGTATACCTTATTAATCTTCTTCGTTCTTTTTCTACACAATATTCCTATATCAATCTTACAAATGAAACGTTCAACGACTTTAATCCATAGGGGTCCTAAATATCTCTTGTATTTTATTTATAAGCCCGAACAATGAATTTACTTTACTGATGAAAAAATCTGTATGTGGCGAAAATATTAACTTGGGATCTTGAATAACTCCAAGATCCTTCTCACGAGTTACTCTCGTTAGCTCGACTTCGAGAGAGACATAGCTTGACATTGCTACTACCACCACTTTGCTAGTTTTGAATCATCAGTCTATAACGAATATAAGAAGATATGGGATATCATTTACAAATAAAATGAAAAGCAGAGTTCCCAAATGACTTCCTTGTGGAACACCAGATGGTTCATAAATAAACTCTGAGAAAATGTTTCCAATCTTTACAATTTGGATCCGATTCGTAAGATATGACTTTATCTAATTTAATTTATTTATAGTAAAATTTTATGACTCATTTTTTAAAAAGCTCTCCTCTTTGCGAAATCACCAAATGCCAAATTACTCAACAGAGTGAGATTAGTAGCAGTAGAACAGCTTGCAACGCATCCGTGTTTAAGGACAGAGATGTGTTCTTTGGCGAGAAAGTAAACTATAATATTTAACAGTTTTTTTTTTTTCAAATAGCTTTGCTATTGAAGAAATTTTGCATATTGGCCTATAATTACAAACATCCTCTTTTAAGCCGGATTAAAAAAAAATGTATATGGGGCACAACAATTGTTTCCCCACAACTTTTTAAGAATGACGGAGGTACATCATCTGGCCCTTCTTTTTTGGACGCGTCAAAATTACGTAGAGCTTCTTTTACTTCACAAAAGTGTTCAGAAAATGTTAATATTTACTGAATTTGTAGCTCTATAGTTACACCTCTTTAGAGTGAGGTCCAGTTTTCATGTTATTCCAGCTAAAAGTTTACCCCATTATTCATCCAAGACACTTTTAAGAATTTTATTTGACTCAGTACTCCGGTTGAAAAGAAGTCCAATTTACACTGCGGACTGCGAGGAAAAGGAGCATCTAACTTCAGTCGCGCACACAAATGGAAAGGATCCTCAACCAATCCGCACCATATGTCGTTAGGATCAAACTAATGGCATTATCACTGGAGTGGTCAGTTATGGTAGCCTGTAGTTTGTGTAGTCAAAATAATGGTTCACAAGCTGTCAGGATTTCGAAAAGGATGTTCTACTGAGACAACCTTGGCATGGGTTTTGAAGAGAGGTGTATGATGAAAATTCAATACTCACCTCTTTTCTAGATTTAAAAGAGCGTTCGAAACAGTAGATAGTAGCCATAGGATGCGATTCTGATTGTTCTCTGGCAAAGCTGCAAGAATCACTTGAGAGGTTAAAGAAATCAAGCTACAAAAAATATAGTGTGGATCGTAACGTCATAAATTTGGTTGATGGTTTATTGCATTGAAGAATTCTAGGTTATGAGATTTTATTTTTTCATATCCAATTAATCACTCCTGGTTGTTATCGTTAAGCCGTCGCTTTTGTAAATACAACCACAATTCCCTAAGGATCAGTGACAAGACTTCCCCCGCAATTACAAAAAAATGATAGCCTTCAGAAATTCAATTGGTTTTTTCGAAGAAAGTACCTGTTATACTTCTATTCCTAGAGTCTTCAGTTTCTTTGAGATGAAAGACTGCACAAGTTGTTTTTGTTATTTTGCAGGAATATTTTCACTTCTTCTCGTCTAGATCTGTCCTTAATGATCGAGTTTTTCATTTAATTTCTTTTGCGGTTTGTTGGAAGCCAAAGGCTGTCTCATCCTGAATTAAAGGTAACTATCGTGACCACATATTAATGGCGTATATGGCAGGCAATGACTAAAAACTGATCAGAATCGACATAAGCCCCTCTGGACGTTGGCGCAACCAAAATGCTTAAGGAGATTCTTGCGCCAGCCGATTCGGTTTCAACCCAGACAAAGGTTATGTTGTTTCTTATAAATTGAAAACTTTTTAACGTCATTTCATTTGAAATTGATGATGAATTTATTTTTGTAATCTATTAGATTACAGATTATTAATCTGTAAATAACATTTGTTTAAATTTATTTCAACGGCTCCTCTGGTAAAACCCCGATCAGAGCTCCACGGCAACTCCAAGCCAAACAAAATTAATCAAATCCATATTTAAATCGACTCGGAAAAAGACGTTTTTATGTCACCGAATGTTATGTTAAGTAACAGATAGCTTGTTTATTGCTTTGTAAGATACACGATGATGTTTACACTCGAAACCCGGCTCAAACAGTGCTGTCCAAACAGTTTACGTTTTTGGCTTCTTTTCCGCTTTCTTGGATTCTTCCTCGATCTCAATCGTAAGAGTAGTCATATGAATGTCGGTTTCGATTTTCAGTCTCTTTCTTCTTCTTTCTCTGGTTTTTGTGTTTGCGCTTGGACATCCTACTGCATGGCACAACTCTTATTGTTATTTCGGGGGGATCTTGGTTTTTCTTTTTATAGGCTCAAAGCAGTCGGTTAATCCAAACAGTTGGACGCGAACTCCTCTGCACTCGTTATCTGCTCTTGAGCTTCAATTGTTATTTTATTTCAAAAGTCAATTTCAAAATGATTAAAAACAGTAAATTAGTTTTTATTTACTGCAGTTTGAGCCTATTTGTGTGTTCTTTTTGCGAGGAAGCTGAAACAGTGAAAGAAGGTAAGATGAAGTGGTGACGAGTTCTATTAGCTTAAAAAAAAAAAAAAATACGGATACATACACGTTTAGTGATCACGTTGGTTGCTTGATTCTTTCTTTCTTGATTCTTTTTTTTCGAAAAACATCGTCGGTGTGTTGTTGACCTTTTTAGTTGTCAGTGGTTGAAAATATAGCAAAGAATTTTCTTGATGTTTACCAACAAAGTGATAAAATAAATTTATTTTTTTTTTATTGAAAGAGCCGCACTAGTTACCAACTCATTTCTTTTTATGCTTTCATGGATCGTTAAAAAATCGAGTCATAATTGAACCATGCCTCAATCCCATTGAAATTTTGAAACACTTATTTAATTATTTACAAAATTTCGTTCAAGCTACTTTTCAGTAGAATAACCCTTTACATAAACTTGTGCGCTTAAGTATGAAGAAACATTTTACGCCCAGAGTACTCGATTGCTTGAGATTGATTTAAAACCAGCTTAGATTATTTTCATGGCGATTTTAACTTCATTTTCGTTTGTGTTGTGTCAGAAAGTAGGTAATTACTTAAGACTTAAGTAATTTTCTACCAAAGCAACAGCTGAATTATTTAAGCCGGCAAAATCGAGTTTTGTTACCACAAATGTTAAAAATTTGTAATTTATCAAACTTAAATTGGATATAAGTATGAGTAATGTCATCAGCTGATTCTATACACTTATGCTAGTGATGAAAAATTAATCTCAGCTTGTAACTTTTCTCAAGCCTGAAACTAAGCCAGGACTCTCAAGTAAAATTCAGAAATTCAGCTCAAAAGGCCAATGCCAAAATCATCATTGTTTGACTTTTGCGGATCATTATTCGAAAGTTCTGTGGTGAAGCATTCATTCAAATATTGCATTGGAAATAGTTTTCTTGCTATGACCATCCAACAATTTCATGTTTATGGAGTTGCAATTTTTTTTAACTCTATCCGTACCCCCTATAATTGCATGATTTATTTTTTCTTATTCGGATATACGAAGTGAAAAAAAATTAAAGAAGTCGGCTGTGGCTTATTTTGCTTTTAATAGTGTTTAAGACTTGAAATATTTATTGAGAGATTTGATTTTTCTTCACAATTGGGATAAGCCAACTTTAAGATTTGAATAAACGTTTTTTCTTTACTTGGGAATTGTTTCATCTTGGCAAGGCTGTCTTAAAACCAATAGTACGTTCAAGTCTATTCAGTATTATTATAAAGAATATTACAATTATATTTTCTTGTCAAATCATCGCTTGTGATTCAGCTTCCCTTAGCGATTCACAAGTTAAATGTTGCAAGGAATTCTATGAATCCTAACTTGTAAAGTTCATTTAACCAAATTAAGGTAAAAATTTAAACGCAAAAGGCTTCAATTTTACAAATAGGTGCATTAGCCGTGTTGTCTGGCTTGAATTAGCCAATTTCCAGGATGTAGTTGTCCTCGTCGATGGATGTTGAACGTTCTTAAAGGAAAAATCTCGACATTGCTGATATTAATACTTTAGTCGCTTAAATCTTTTATATCATATATTTTTATCTATGATTTTATTTACCCCGATTGATCTCAATATGGTCTTTGCTCTCCCCTGCTGCATACTTGCAATTTCAATAATTATAATAAATTTGTGGATGGAGGGTCATCGAAGATAACGTGCCTGCACTCCAACAGCGTTTGCGAATTAGCGACAGGCATGTGGTTTACGCGAAGCGAAGAAGAGTGGAACTATGGATTATTTTTCGCGGACGATAGTGGATAGTGTCAAGCATGAAAATATCTCAATATGCCAGTATTCTTTAAAAGGAAAGGATGATTGGAGAGGTCCAAGTCTTAGTCTAAGTCATTCAGAGCTATTCTTATTCGAGTGAAGGCATTCATTCAAAGATGAGGAGTAAAGACGTTGTGTTAAGATGTCCTTCTGTTAAGTTGGAGTCTCGTCAAGTATTGTTAATTTTTAAGTCCATGCCAATATTCACAAGCTATGGACCCAGGAGAAAAAAAAATTTGGGGCGTCAACTTGAGGATCAGGTCGGATATGCAAACTAACATCGAACGAGCTTCGACCACTTCCTGTTATATCTTTCGAGATAGGTGCCCTATACTGTTTCATTTGCACAAAACAAGAGCTTTTCTTCATTGGAGAGGAGGTGACCATAGCTCCGAATAGAAGGATGGCGCAGTTGGCAAAGAGCCTGCCATTCAGTTGGATCAATTGATTAATCGTTCAAGTTCGAATCCTAGAGTAAGTCTTGTAATTTTTCTAGTTTCGAATCGAATGGTTCATAAAAGTAAGTGGCCATACTGTAGTGACTGTTAAACCGGCTTTTAATGCTGGAGTTCCATCATCAAAATAATGGTAACTGAAGATAATCTAACGTTGACTCTCCGGTAAAGACAAAAAAACTGACAGCAAAGTGATGACAAAATCTTCAAACACAAAAAAATTGCACCTCTTAAAAGGAAGGTGGACTTTAACCAAACGGATTCTATCAGAAAGCAATATCATTACGTATTAGAAAAAGCCAATAAGCTGTGAATATGCTTATCCCTTGTTAGCTGTCAAGGGAAAATGCAGTAAAACGACAATAAAAAGGCCGTTTGTTGAATAGCCGTAGGTTGTCTGGTGGAAAATAAAAATAAATTCTCAGCCCGAAAGCTCATTCTAGAGCCATGATACGCCGCTGGTATCCGATTAAAAAAAAAAACAGAATGTTAGTTGATAATTGTACCCACGATATACTTAAGGCAATAATAAAATGTGAAATGAAATCGTTTATGAACTCAAAAGGAGCCGTGCTATTTAAGTTAAGTATCATTGAACAGGGTGCCTTCCTCACTGTGAAACAGACCAAATCTCACCTCTAAGGTTGATGCATAGAAACAATAGCTCATCTAAGACCCACCTAATCTTGTTCTCTGTGTCTGTGTGCTTTAGAAGCTTAAAAACTCATCTTTTTACATGCATTTAAGATGTAAATGATTCCTTAAAGGCGACTTTTGTAAAGTCAAAGTTGAAGTTGGTTGAAATAAAAGAGTCAATTCATTCCCTCATACACCCTGAGTATCAATCTGGTAAATTAGTTTCAAAAATAAAATGTCAAAGACTTTATTTTAACACGAATTATTTTCCTTACAAGATCTCTGGGAGCAAGACCTTTCGGATACTTTTAAAATCGATGGTTCCAGTCAAGGAATCCAAAAGGTTAACCTCAAATGCGGAGCCGAATCAATGCAAGTTATGCTTGAAACAGAACAAGAATTCACTGGCGTCATGTATACAAGAGGAAGCTTCTACAAACAATCTGCACCATGTTTTGTTAAGCCAACAAAACAAAATCTCCGTTCTCTGGAAATGAAGTTCAACTTTGATGAATGCCAAACACAACAAGAAGGTGACCTATTTACCAACATTGTGGTCATCCAGAACGATCCTGAACTTATCACCCCCGGAGATTCGGCATTCTCACTCGAGTGTGATTTCCGTCAACCAAGGAACCTTGATGTCAAAGCCGACTTCGAAGCTAGAGACAGGTTTGTACAGATTTCAAAATTAGATAAAAAAAAAATACTATGAGAGCTTTTCAATTTCAATATCTTCCAAACCTACCTGCGTATAGAAATCCACAAAAATTGCGTTCGTCTTCTCGACGACGAGAATAATTATTCTGCAGTTGAGTGGTGTATATAAGGTATGGCAAGAGATTGCTTTTAAAATTCTATGTATGTTATGTAAGGGACCCCCTATTAAATATTTAAGAAAAATACAATCCCATTCAATTGTCTAACAAAAATCCCCCCCTCATTTATAATAAACACAGAACGGTAAAGGGTTCACGTATAACACTGACAAGCCCCGATCCATCATACACACCAAATAGGTCCGATGACAGGGACACAGTACACAATACCACAGACACGGTAACATACCAGCCAGTAAATTCAGTCAAAATTATTGGGAACAAAAAGGTCCAGGGTACAGTCGAAGAGGTTTCTATTGGCGAAGACATCATTAGTTCGGTACTTAAAGACGAGCTATAGATGCAACCGAACACGCTTTCACAAACATTTCACAACTCACAACACCTCCCAGAAAATAAGGTTTAAGTTACATCTTCTTGCTTGCAATTAATTAAATTAATTTTATTTATTTTTTAGCATCAATTGATCATTAGTGAATGCGGTCGAGTAATCCTCATTTCAACATTTTATATCTAATATCGTTTGAATGTAATGAAATTTATCGGAAATCATTTAAGTAATGCTTTTTAGCACCTACTGTGATATGTATGTTTAAAATATGATTTGAGTTTGATAAAATGATATTGCGTTTGATTTTGGGTTAATAAAAGTTCGTTGTAAAAATTTCAAAGTTGATGAATTTTTCTTACAAAACAATACTCCGCCAGGTACTACCTATGATGCATATTGGAATGCTTAAAGTAGGAGCGGCCGTAGCTAGAAGATATAAAAGACGATGATAAGAAGGCGCAGAAACACCAGACTATGCGTCGGGCAAATCAAAGGTTCAAAGGTGAGGTGTGGAAGATTGTTCCCCATGTCTGTCTTGATTCTCATAACTTTATAAGGAACATCCCAAAAGAGCTTTTGTTCTCTGGTAGTGATTTGAAGGCATATGTCCGTAAGTCAAACGAAAACTATGAAGACAACCATGGAAGACTAGAATAAGGAAACAGGAATAGTCCTTTTGAAGACAGCGTAGACATTTTCATAAAACAAAGCTTGTAAACTTCTATGATATTTGAAATCCTAAAAGTGAAGACTGCAAAGTTATTCTATGAAGAACTTAAAACAAATTGGTATAAATGGAATGATGAAGAAGGCGAAGCACGTATTCAACATCTGAAAAATAATCTTTATAAAAACTTTAATAATGATGAAGAGTGTATATTTATGATTTCCTTACTTGGAAAAAGCTAAATCACCTTCGAAAATTCCAAAAAAAAAGTCTTTGTTGGTCAGCAGAAACCAAAGTTCATAATTATAAAATCAAACAATAGGAAAGGAAAAGCTGGCCTTGGGGTGGTAAACAGACGTATCAAAGATCTTGCGTTCGCCAGCTGCATTAGCAATAATAGGAAAACATCGTGATTCCCCAAAGGGAGGTGATCTATGCTATCTTGTGTGATCGGAAAATACCCGATAGGAAGGTACTTCAGTGTAATTATTAGTTCGGCATTGACGGTAGCTGAAATGAAGTGACAGGAGGTTTTAAAGTAAACTAAGCTGGTCCTTAAATAGGTAGGTTTGTTCAGTGAGGAAGATGTAGAGCAGAAATTCTTGTCACTGAACACATAATCTTATTCTTTTCTGCTCGGAGCAGAGTAACTGAACAAAAGTGGTTAGAAAGTAAACGTTAATATAAACGAAAATTCACTTAAACGACTGTGAATGAGTGGAGTGCAGGCGTCTTGCATTGTTAGCATCATCTTTATTCATCAATATTTTTTATAAGAGGTAAGGATTCTACAAAATCAACGCAACGGTCGTCATCCTTGTCGGCTCGGGCCTGGGGCTGTAATTCGAAGATCCTCACCCACATCTTGATACAGCTCATACAGTTCGCGATTATATCTTCTCCTCCATTCGGCCTCATCTCATACGAGACTAAATATTCGACGAAGAATTTTTTTCTCGATAGTGCAACACTCGGCTCCACATAAATATTAGAACTGGCATGATACAAGTTTGTAAAGCATACATTTCGTCTTCTGAGTAAGGAGTTTTGAGCCCATTTGTTTCCCCAAACTGAAGGAGAAGCGGTTTCCTATGGTGAGTCTTCGCCGAATCTTCATTAAAGTGTCATTCGTGGAGTTGATATTTTCTCCGAGGAAGGTAAACTCCTTAGCCACCTCGAAAAAATTATTGCCAAGAGTGTCGTTTTGTCCTATGCGATGGACAGATGATTTTTTTGGTCCTTTGCTTTGTCCTCGTTTACTTCAGGGCCAACTAGTTTCGCCTGATCTCCAATTACCGCAAAGCCTCTTGGACGGTGCTTCCTGCTACAGATGATGGCGATATCATCGGCTGGACAGATTTGTTGAAGATAGTGCCTTCCATGTCTACACCTGCTCTGCGCATTCTATTTCAGCACGAAATTGCAGAAGTCACACGATAGCGGCCTTGTATTTCTTTAGCTTTTTTATAGCTGAGTCAATCTCTTCCAAACTGGATATGAGTTCTCATCTTGCCCTATCATATACTCTACGTGATGGGCCAATGAAAAACTATTCGTTGTAGTGGTTTGTCAAGCAATGCAACAGCTTAACTTGAGCAGCTTAGCTTGAGGGACTTAATCCAAGATCCTCCACATTTTTCAAATTGGATCATAGCTGGCGGTGCTGATTTATCGCTAGTGGTTCGTTATCTAATAATATGTAAGCTTCGGGGAAAAAAGTCGAAAGCAAAAGCCCAACATAAAAATAAGAGAATAAATAGTTTAATGTACGTGAGAAAATGGAGGATCACATTCTAAAGCTAAAAATATTCGTCTGAACCTTGCTTTTCGTAATACTGAGCGCCTTTTTCAATGCTGTTCATATACAATGTAAACAGTGTACTTCAACAATAAAACAAAACCAATCACCAAAAATTCCTTGTTTATCATTTAATATATATTTTCAAGTTGATATTTTAAGTTTATACACACAAGAATGTTTAGTTTGTCGAAATGATATTTTTTTCGTAATAATTTAATAAAATAAATTTCGAAAGCAATAAGGAATATTTTAAGGAAACAATCAAGACATTTATAATACCGATATTCGATCCTCTATATAAATTTGTTTAAATGGACTCTATTTATACATTTTCTAACTAAATTTTTATTTCTAAAACAAAAAAAAAATGCATCTTACAAATTGTAATTATAAATATTACTTCAAGAAGACTGCTTCCTAAGAATAAACTTACATTTAAAATAATTGTCCAGTGTATATACAACTACTTAATCGACATCTATTTCGTAGCTTTTATTGTCATTTTTCAGTGTATCTGTGCTTTTTCTTTTTTTTTTTGTATTGTTATTGCAATCATTAACTTTAATGTACTATACATGTTCATAAAACATCGATTTATGTACCTAAATTCATTTGCTTGGCATTGACATTGGCGGTGGCATTCTACACTTATTAACATATAGAGTATATTGGCATTTAGACATTTAAATGTGCCGTAAATGCTTTGCAAGTAAATGTATCTAGATAAAAATGTAGGTTAATTTTAATTAAGAATGAGGACTCCTCACCACTTTGACTTCGTATGTTTTTTCTTTCGCTTACTTTTGGCCGAGCAACATTTCGGCTACACCTAAATAATACACCGTTTGAGCAATACCAAAAAGCGGCGCGATAACAATCACACGACAAAGTCCACCTTTGAAAAATGCCGTGGGCCCTTCATATCGAAGTGTTTTCCTAATAAACAAAAGGCATATAAACAATAAAACGTTATCAAAAATTGTTGTTAATCGCATTTAACTTACGCAATGCAATCTCCAATGCCTTTGAACTCTTTTTCACCTTCCGCCTTCTTCAGTGCTTGTAGACGTGTTTTTATTACATCGAAAGGATTGACCGACAAAGCTGCTACGGAACCAGCAGCTAAACCAGACATGAAAGAACACCTAAATTAAATTGTTCCACAATTAAATGTTAATCCGTGTTTTTCATTTCTTAATTTTTTGTTTGTTTTACCAAAAAACTGCTTCTCCGGATCCATCAGACTTGCGGGGTCCCAGATCGTTTAACGTAGCAAAGAGAGGGAAGTATATAATTGAAAATGAAACATCCCGTAGACCAGTAGCACCGATGCCTTTATACAAGCCAAAAATGCCCTTCTCCTTGATAAGTTGACTGGCGATTTGGGTCGCCGAAGTTTTCGCGACGGTTTTTCCAGCCAATTTTGCTTGAGCAGCAACGCGACCAGCGTCCTGCATTTGAATTTTCAGCAGTTCCATTGGGGTGGTAACAATGATTTGGAAAGCACCTGCTAGGCCACCAGCAGCCATTTGATGTGTTATTGGGAGGGTTCCATCTGTTTTTTTCAGATGATAGCGGAAGAAGTCGTTCGCAGCCAATTTGATTGCCTTTTCGGGTGTGATAAGCAGTATATTGACACCAGAGCCACGATACATACCAAAATAACCTTCGGCACGATATGTCTTTCGGAAGCAATCAAACCTATAAAAAGATAGAGCAATTATTCATCGGCAACTTGGAAATAATAATACTACTCATGCGATCTTATCTACATCTAAGTAATGAGTTTGAGAATGGTATAGAATATTGGATAGGCGATTATATACTTGGGTGTTTCGTGACACTAAGATATACAGCATGTGAGAGTGGATTTTAAAAGATTCCGACGGCGATAATAAAACAATTCACATTGTCTAACCAAGAAATAACATTTTAGATAATTGGATTAACCAGATGGAGGCATCGATTAAAGCGTTCACTTGCAGTAACAATCATTCTAATAATAATTCACATAATTCATAGTTGTCAGACGAACTCTTTCTTTACAACCAGCCCTAAAAGCGATAAATGAATTAATGGGAAGCATCCTGTACAGATAACACTGTGAATTTAGTACTTGCAAACCTTGATTGATCAAAATCTGCTGCAATATATACACTCCGCGATAACTGGTTGAGATAAGCTTCCGATTTCGGTGTTTCTCGATAATTTTATTCCGTGGGTACTGAAAATATTGCTGTCAGGTAATCATTACAAATTTGTTAGAATGTTCTTATCACGAAGAATTCTAGTTTTACTATAATTTTCTTGGCATTTTCAATTTTTCCCTAATTTTCCGCGATAAGTGGTTACGGGTGATTTTAATAAAATATTAGGCAAACTATGTGAATGTGAAATCCAACTCAAGGTGAAGAAAAAACTGCTTCCTATTTCGAACAAAGGATAGATTCCTTCAAATTAGAAGAAGTGTTAAGCTGGCTGTAAAGGGACTTAGTTCTTCAAGTTCTAAACAAGTCGAATTTATTGAGTTTACTAATTAACGGTCCTTAAATGGATAAATTAACTTTGGCAACCGATAGACTTTCTGATTGGAAGGCTTAAAAATAAATAAAAACGAGGTAAATGCATCCGGATTAGAGAACCCGAATACTAGTTGCTGTAATTGTTAACAGAAGGCTCTCTTTTCATCGTTCAATTGCTCATAATATTTAAAAGCGAAGAAAAGTAAAATATCTCAAGATGAAGAGAGAAGATGCATTCAGAAAATTCCATCAATTCAAAGTAGAAAAGAAAAATCTTTTTTATTCATATTTGATGAAGAATTGATGCACGGACATTGCTGTATTAATATAAATAAATTTATCATCTTTTGGAAAACGAAAAGAAATGCAACCGGAATTATTTACTTTAAGTTTAAGTTAATTTAAATTTATAAAAAAAAAACAAGTTTGATTCAAAACAATGCAAAAAGAGAAAGAAAACTCAATAACAGTCCAGAGAGGAAAAGCTTCGAAATAAAAATAAAAGCCCAATCCTTCAACCGCAAACATAGGAAAATTTTCTTCAATACACAGGACCACTCAGTTGACATTGAACCCAGCTACGAGCATTTTTACGGCTTGAAACTGTTTTGAAAGTGCTGTTTATTAAAGCCGACCATGTTATGAGACCACATGAAAACTAAGGTTGGTTTTACGGTTTCATATTCAAGAATACGGGGAATGATCAATAAATTTCGGTACAACAATGGTAAGCACTTGTGTGCTCACACAACCCCTATACATTCTTTAGTAAGTCATTTATCTTTATTAAGCCATACAACAACGCTAAATCCGTATCGAGAATGAAACATAAAAACAAATAAAGAACATCTATAAATATCTTTGTTTAGCCCGTCAAATGAAATTATTAAAACAATAACAATAATTTATACTCACATGTTTGCGTACATCTTTTCGCCATTTGGGCCAACCTGTTGATTCTGCAAACGCGTCTTAACCAAGTCCAGTGGAAATACACACGATACACCAATGATACCGGCAATACCACCATTGATGATTTTAGGAAGAAGTCTGCAACAAACAAAAACATTTCATAAACAAAAAGTGAGCTATAAAATAAAAAATCAATACTCGCAAGAAACATGTTAACGAGATTGAGTTCACTCAAGGCTAAATAATTCGAATGTTCCGTCTTACTTGTCACAAGAACCATGATCTTGATTATAAATATAAACCATTGATTCAGATAAGACGAACTCATTGTGCTCTTCTATTGAATTATTACTTGTGACTGACAAGGAGACACGCGACAGTTTTATTTTAGAACAAAGTACACCAAAGTACTTCTTTTTCGAACGCAGTGGGTGTCTAGAAAATTAATTTGGCAATCGGCCCATTCTATTGACACAGAAAATTTGGTAGACGCCAAGCAACAAAGGCGGTGCCTCTAAGATATTAATCTCTTTGTACTCTTATTGATTTCAATGGTTTATTTATAATCATTTAATTTTTGATATAAAAAACAGGTGAGAAGAAAATTCAATGTTTGATTCTCATTCATTTTTGTACAATAGCAATTTTACTGATGTCAGGTTGATAAATATACTTACGCAAATTTTTGTTGCGGCTTGTCGCTTTGACTAGACATCCTGAAAAAACAAAAACAGACAAAAAACAATATTAGCTGAAACAATTCTGTGTACATTTTATAGCACCACTTTGCAATAGATTATGGCAGTTGCGATGAGAATGAAGGCACCTGACTAGATTTTTATTTTTATTATTTAACACATGGATAGTTGCCAATATTAGGCAAACAAACAATGTATTGCTTAAGGAAAGAATTTGTGAACCGAGTTTATAACATACTTAATTGCACATTGCAGGATCCGCATATATATGCAAGTAAATGTTTTTACAGTACGTTTTTGGTTAACCAAGAGAGTAGACCAGATAAAATCTAATTTAAATAAACCTGCCTAACAAAGTCAAGCCTATAAATGTCCGTTAATTTTTTGATTTTGTTTAAAAAAGATTTGGAAACAAGTCCGTGGCTTTTCTTGTAAGATGTAAGATAATTTTTCTTTCTTTCGCGAAAACGTGATGAATTGGATTTTCTCCTCATTAAGTCAATCCGAAGTTCATGTGCTCAAATTCTTCTATTATAATTTGAGCAAAATATATGAAGGACTAAAACACGACGCGACATTCAACCGTATCGTCAAACTGTTTCATTGGGTCATTGTAATGCTCTATTTAGAACGGAAGAAGAAATGGAACAAATCCTTAGCGTATAAAGTGATAGCTAAATTACACTTAGGGCTTCCTAAGTTCTAATACAATTTCTGAACGGATTCTTCCATTTGGGGAAAATGCTTGGGATTTCTTTTAAATTAACGACAGAATGTTGATTATGCAAAGAAAGGCAAGAAAAAAGCCCAACAAATAATTTTTACTCTGGAAATCACGAGCAACGGGACATAAAGCCTCCAAGGAAGATCGACCAAATAGCAATATCAAAATTTGAGCCAGAAAATATGCTATCATGACAATGATGTTGAACGAAGATTTTGGATGAACTAGAGTTCAAGAAGCATATCTCTACATCCAATTAATGGATAAAATTTCCGTAACGTAATTTGGATGGTTTTAAATTGCCAAGATTTAGAAATTTGAAAACCAGGAAAATGGTACTTCAGGATTAGAAATGTATAATAGCCTGACACATTTTTTAAAAAGCGAACATAATTTTTTAAGATTCAAAAGACTACTTATGGAATATGTTAAAAATGTTCGGCAAAAATGTTGGTCCTCCATTTTCAATTCTCTTTTTTAGATTGGTGTAGATAAATTTTAAATTTGATTTTATTGTGAACTGATTATAGAATAGATTATAAACAAAATGTTAATCGCAAACTAACAAGCCGAGGTGTTACTACACTAAGGATCCGTGCATTATGTATTTAATACTAAGGGCTATAGGAAAAGCTACACGATTCGGGAAGTATATTTAAGTCCAACATCCACTGCTTTGGCAGAAAAAATTATATTAATCTCGGAAAGCAATATTAGGAAAAGAACTGTGGCACATGCTAAAAATTAAATGTATTCCACATCACCAAACTTCATAACATTATGTTGAATTAATTGAAAACAATTGTAAAACATTCTCTGCGAAAGTAGTTGAAGTTAAGCGATTTTTTTATAATTTGCTCACTCTTAAGGGATTATGACTACCCTAATAAACCATTTTGCATATTTACATATATCGAAAACATTGTAACAACAAAAAAAGGCATACACGTTTGATTTTTTTTATAAACTTCTTATATAACAGCTCATGTATAAATTCATAAAATTCAAAATTCAGAAATTCTAGCACGTTATGCAATACAACGGAACACTGCCTGGTAGGATGCCTAATTCCTCAAGAGCTGAGGAGTCTATATTGGAAACAGTCTGTAATTAAAATCTGGGGTGAAAAAATCCGAAAATCAGTATTTCATTATGTGCCGGATGCGTTGGAATTCGAAAAATCAAAATCTGTAAGTATGTATCAGTTCAACAACATTTTAGTAATAAACTAAACATGAGCACTTACTTAAGACCGTATTGAAAAAAAAATTAGATGAGGGCGTTGCTTTTCCCCTAATCTCTGCGCCCTCAACTGTTGTCATAATGTAATAGGGCAGTAAAATATTTTTTTATTTTAACCTATCTCGTCTTTTGAGGTTTATAAGATTATTCACTGCTCGAGATAAATTTGTGTTTAATTTTTTATGATAGTGAAAAATCATAGTATTCTTTTTTAAAGGAAACAAGGTTAAAATTACAATTTTCTGCGTTAGCAAATAAATGTGTTTACAAAATGTATGCAAGGGAATCAAATGAATTATTTAATCTAAAGTACATCGTTGTTGTAAATCAATGAAAACAAAAAAAAATACATGCTCTTTATTTATTCAATTGATTAGGGCCGAATCTGTGCACAAACATATTTCAGTCGATTTGAAACGATAATCATAATCAACTTGTTACATATAACACGTGACGTTGACGTAACAGATCAAACGATTCCAGAGCCATTAAATAGCTCAACAGGCACGGAAACACTTTATTAACCATTTGAAACTCAATAATTTACAAGCTCATATGTAAATTTGCATACGCAAAAGCTTCTTTTCGAATAAAACATTATTTTTCAGCAATACCAAGTGTTAATTTGAAAACATCGCTTCGAAGTTCAATCGATGTCTATCAATTTACATGGTTAAGTGCCTATTCCTTTTAGATAAGCAATTCAACACATTTCTCGCACAAATGTAATTCTTATTTACTCGCTAAGTAAATAATTTAAAATATTTATACGTTTTGATGCGAAATCGAAATTGATTATTGCCTGGTTCATAATTTAATTAGTTGGTCTTGTTTTGATTCAAATCTGTCTGTCACAGACAAGCAAGCGCCCACTGCAACCAACAAGAATAGCTCCAATTAGGTGTATTGAATTCAATCCAACAGATGATATACAAAAAAATCCTGTGAAGAGGAATATCGAAAAGCGTGTATGTATGTTGTTGTTTGCAGTGTTTTTATGCGCTGACGACGGTTCCAAATGAAAATAGCCGAATCAATTCCAAGAATGCATAACTAATAAAAATGCATGTGTAGTTACTGAAGGATGGTTTTAAGGACAAATTTCGTTATGTAACCAATCGTTGAATGAGCTTTCCCCCATCATCAAAGATAATGGAATATATACCATGTTTTATCGTTGATTTTGTAGTTCGGTGTCAGAATGTTTTATGAATTGTGCTCATATCTCCGAGATTATATATCGGCTGGCCTGATTTTCTTTTTTTTATGTAAAGAATGAAAGCTTTCTGTATAAATTATATTAACAATAAAATTGCTTACTTGGAAGAGGTTTGATAAAAGTTTAAATTGACTCAAAGCAGCCGGTAATGAGCGAAGTACATATAAAGATGTTGATTTTTTTTTTTTTTTTATAAACACTTTTTTTTTTTAAATTTAACTCAAGAACGTTGGGGATGTAGTTAACTTGGTATTATTCGGCATACCACGTTACGGATAGAAAAGGAGGAATCAAATGGAAAAATGATTTCGAATACTGAAAATTTATTGATTAAAAAATAAAGAACTCGGGAATTTTGATTCTTGTGTGCCGTTGAATTTTCACTTAACTGACAGAAGCGACGATACGCCACACAAGTTCATACTTGTTTATTTTGTTTTTTTGTTTTCGCAAATAAGCAGTGCTTCCAAGTTTTATAAATTTTTAGTACATTCAAATAACAAAGTACTTATAATTATGATACTTTAGTGCATGGACACGGGCATGGGATTGCAAGGCATGTCGGGTGAAACAGGTAGCTTTCTAGTGAGTTTCAAAAAGAAAGGCTGATTGCACCGAAAGAGCCTGTTTCGATGATTACTTTTGAGTGCGAAGTAAGCAGTGATCTACTTAACATTGAAGTGCTCACTGCTGCACTACTTAGATAAAGTATAGGGGTGGATTGAGTGTAATGAGGAGCATTTACATATTTCTTCTCTCGCCCGAGTACAGATTTTAACTCACGATCCTTATCTCACAACCGAACTAATTATGATGTTCATCAGCCAAACTCACTACTCCACGATCGAAATATAATGATAAAATTGAATAGAAACGGAACATTTCGGGTGTGGAACGTGACTACCCACCCCGATATTTATATTTCTTCGTGACTGTCGCTTTCTCTTACAACTCACTCCTCTCATAATAAAACTCGAGTCATGGGGCACTCAAAAGTAATCGTCTAAACAGGCTCAAAGTCATCTTCGGAAGAAGTCTCTCTTCATGTACATGAATGTTTCGTTATTAAACCATACCGATTTCGAGGCAATTGCCGCAATTAGGGATGAACGAAACATGTTACATGAATTTTTCTGATGATGGTACTCACGAACTATACGTGCCAAAATTATGATGCCTTCAGGATTTAATCCATTCTCTTTTTGCTTTCATTTTCATGTTGTAAGCTTTTCGTTTTCAGCTGCAGAAAAAAATATAGCAGCGGGTGCAAGAAGCATTCTTGTCGGCTCTAAAAAACATCACGTTCCTCAATCAGTCCAACTTATTTTCATTCCAAAGACTCCTTTTTTTGTGTGAAGCCACTTCGTCCATTGGCTGATTTAACAACTGAAATAGAACTTCTCGAATTTTCACGAAATAAAGTTCTTGCTCTTTTTTGCGTGGCGGCCACACAAAGAAAACAAACTGGAGTGAGTGTAATGAAATTTTGGAGCCCTGGATAAAATGCAAGTAATGGCCGTTAAGAAGTCACAGCATTTACATCTTCAAAGGGCTCTTTTGGGTGTAATAAAAGGACAGTATTCGTGCGCATAGCCACAATCTCCAAGATACATGTTTAGAATTTTGTAAGTGCAAAAAACATGCCTGATTTATATTATATATATGCTGTCTTTCAAATATCCTTATTTTTGGCCCCTTTTAAGTTTTCTAGGCAGACTACAGATGAGGGCGTTATTTTCCCAAACCTTATTGTACATATAACAGACTGCAAATATTTTATTTTGCTGGAAATATATGCTTAATTGAAGCTTTACAAATTTTATTGTCAGACAATTGAATCAGAAATAAATTGCCTTCAGTTATTAATAATATAAAGTTTTTATATAAAATAGTAATGAGAGCTCGTGGTATGCTTCATGCAAAAGATGTTACAGACGCACTCAGAAGCAACAGCAAAGTTAAGTACGTTAGACAATCTGCAAGACAGCACTCCTTGAGTCTGACGCATGATTTTAAATTCTGGAATTGTTCTGAGGAGTTATATCAACGATATATGAATAATATTTTAAAATACCTCCTAACATACCTGCATTTTGTTTTTTTTTTGCAGACAATCAGCTGACATTTGGAGAGCGATACATCAAAACTATTTGTTTTGTTTGAGAGTTTCTGTAACTTGTTTGAAAAGCAAATTTTCGAAAAGGTGATTTAACTGAATTAAAAGGATGTAGGCTTCCTTACGCCGTCAAAATAACCCAGTAGACATTTGTTTTTGTTCGTCCTAATCCTTTATGCATCATTCCTTTTTAGTATATTCGAGCAATCGAACTGTTGTGCTACTTTAAAAAAATAATATTAATAATAATTTTGGTGGAAGCCGCATAGATATTTTTGTTTCCTTTGAATATTTATTTCGGTATTTTGTTCACATCTTTTGCTACTTATTCACATACATACTTCAAAATACCAGTATTTTAGTCGAAAGAATGTCGGAAAATAATTCAAATTTTGATAGTAACGGAGTTCAGGGTGACTACAACAGCACGGATTCACAGGATATTCCAATGGCATCTCCAACACACGCAAACTCCATTGGACCTCCTCAATTGAGTCACACCAACTCCATTACATCTTCATCAGCTATGAATGGCTCACATCATTCAAACATGAATTCATCAAAGATTACCAATAACAATATCGATTGCCAGCCGGTAAGATTGATTTTTCCATCAATTTGAGGCAGATATTGCGAAATCCTACTTTTAAGGTTCTAACAAAGTCGCGTCTCTTGGAATTGGTGCGCGAAGTCGACGGAACTGCCCAATTAGACGAGGAAGTTGAAGAACTACTTTTACAGATCGCTGACGACTTTGTTGAGGATGCAGTGCGATCCACCTGCGCCTATGCTAAACATAGAAAAGTTTCCAAAGTCGAGGTGAAAGATGTTCAGTTGCATTTGGAACGCAAATGGAACATGTGGATTCCTGGATTCGGAACAGACGAGCTGAGACCCTATAAGAGAGCTTCAATAACCGAAGCACATAAACAGCGACTGGCATTGATACGGAAAACTATCAAGAAGTATTAAGACATTTATTTTAAGACCAAATAAATCAAACATTTTACAGTTCAATTCTATCAAGCAGTTTAACTAGTTCGATTTCAAAGTAGAGAACAGCGTTTGGCGGAATAAGTGAGCCCGAACCTTTTTCCCCATATGCTAGATCCGGTGGAATAATTAAACGACGCTTCTCTCCCACGCACATCCTTGTCAAGCCGTCATCCCAACCTTTCATCACTTGGTTATAGCCCAGTGTGAACCGATACGGTGGTCCATTTGGTAAACTGGTGTCGAACACTGTTCCATCCTCCAATGACCCCTTAATAAAAACATTCTATATAATTTCAATTTCATAAAACTTATTCCAGAAACAGTACTGTGAAATGGACGAAGAGAATGTCCCCATGTTTGGTTCTTCGCTTGCAGTCGTCAATTCGCTTCTTTATACCTATTTTTACTCGAGGTACTTCTGCGAAAATCGCGTTCGTAATCATAAGCAAAGTTAATGTAAATTGCAACAAGAATTTCATTTCTATTTTAGTTTTGTTAGTGATTTCACCGCAAGCCGGTTTTGTAATGGTCCCCTATAAACACCCCACTTTTGTTTGTGTTCCTATAAGGGTTGGTTTTTTTGACATTTGGCAAACGCATTCGCAGGTGAGGGATGAAAACAGTATGAGTAGAAAGAGTGTATAACTTTACAAGCAGTCTTAATACCTTCTAATGTAAAAGGTTCTTCTTATTTGTTTACGTATGCGCAGGTTGAGCTAAGAATAAGCGTCGATAGTTTTAGATCCACGCTTTTTAAGCACCACCCATATAAACAGGCCATGATTCAGAATGTTATCGGTGCCCAAAAAAAGGCCAGGAGCAGCAATGATTTACATGTCCACATGCCTCTCAATATCCAAGTCATCTACGCACAACGTCAATGAATCCGGAAGTAACAACATTCCGGAACGTGGAATACAGTTAACGACGAGTACAGGAGCGTACAAGCGGAACTCAACTGCATCAACGTGATGTTCCGAAACACTACACAGAGGAGCAGTGATGTTCCAAAACACCACACAGAGGAGCAGTTTATAAGACGCCTTGAAGAAATTCAGCCTGGATAGGACACATTCAATCAAATCAATGTGATAATTGACGAATCCAAAACGCTACAGGAAAACATTAACAACGGACAAGAAGTGGTCACCACGCCTGCGGATAAGGCTGAAGCCTTCGCCGAAAACTTCGAAAGGAACTTCAACGAGAGGCCCCCGGTGCATTGATGCAGAAGTTGACGCTGTGATCAATTAAAAAATATACGACACCAGCACTGTGGCAATATTTAGCAGAGAAAATTCCGCAACAAAACCAGCTCCGAACAATGGCGTTCTCACGAGTGCTGAAGAAGAAGAGGACCTAATTTTGAGTGGACATTCAAAAAAGTCTACAGGTCCAGATCACATTTCGAATTTTCTGCTGAAAAAGCTGCACTTCTGACTTCTGTATCCACAATAGCTATTTCCCCAACTCCTGGAAAATGGCTTTAGTTGTCCCAGTTCCAAAAAAAAAAACACACATGGATCCAGCTTCGATGGGTACAGGCCGATAGCGCTTCACTGCTGTATTGGGCAAGTGCTTGAGTCCGTTCTGCTGCGCCAAATCAGACTAACAGAAAGATTCTTTTTCGTCCAGAGAGAAAATACATTTTCAACATTAAGAAGACTATTACATACGCTGCATCACTAGCCAACCCAATAGCAGCCGCAAGGGTATAACTATACAACGAAGCTCTGGGATTACTACCTCAAATGGGGACTGAGCATCAACAGCAGCAAGACTGTCCTCATCTGCTTCCGACCACCGACTACAGCAACAAGGAGTAGAAAAGCAATCGCATCGAGATGCCACTACATGAGGATGACACTGCCAGAAGGGACCTGGGGGTCACCTTCAGCAAGAGGTTTTAATTTAGGCCAAAAAGCCAATTTTGCCCTTTATCTTGTGCCCCTCTTCTTCGAAAGAGAAGTGGATTGCATAAAAACCCTAAACTAAAATTACTAGACCAGTAATAATGTCTGCCTACCCAATATAGTTTACGGTGCCGCCATCAACAATGAAGAAAATTCATTTACTGGAGAAAAAATCCTCAGATCATGCACTGGACTCTGAAGGAATCTCAACACCCAATATAAAAAGGGGTTAAAGCTGGTAAGATCATCAACTGAAGATGAAAACCGCGATGGACTCTGATCTACGTCTCTTACTGAAGACAACATGGAAAATGTTGTTGTATTGGCCGATCGAATAGTGTTGAAACGTTAACATCCACTTTATTCGTCAAAGCTTTTCCTTTTGTTTTTCTTTTGTACCTTTATAGATATTTTTGTTCTCACAAATATTCAATAAAGAAGGACTTCCAACAAAAAGTGACCATCAGGCAGGCAGGGATAAAGTATGGCAGAGTCCAAAGTATCCTTGCAATCGAATTCCATATGAAGATCGTTGGCTGCTGAGAATGTGAACCGACGAGCCAAAGAAGAATCAAGTCGATATTTCAAGGATGAATCTTGAAATGTTTCAGACAGATCAGTAGAAGTTTTTTGTGGATGAGATATGGACCCAATATTTTGATCCAGAAACCATACACCAATCGATGACCTGGAAGCAACCCTCTTCACCGACCACGAGGAAATTCAAAAGGGCGAGTTCGGCGATTATTATTAAGTTGGTTTTCTTTTGTTTTGTCGTCATCATCTTTTTCATACGATCTCGTTGGTCCTTTGGTTGCGTTATTACCAGTTTATTGTTTCAAAGGACTTTATTCCTCTTAATCTTCTAACTAAGTTAATTTTGTTTAGTAAATGAATAATTTCTTCGTTTTGATGGTTCCGACCTCTTTCTTAATGCCTTCTTGCACCTTTTTTGACTTCGTCAGCCACCATCAGAATTTAAAGATCTCTGTGAAGATGGTGCATTTGGCGAATATTGTGTAGAATTTTTTTTTGAAACACCTCGTTTGCATATTTGGTTTGTTGGTGCAACCACACAATTGTAGACCATAAGGTTGATTTTGTTGAATGTTGAGTCTTTTCCTATGAGCCAAGACATTTTATTGTAACTAACGTTCAGCTCTTCTCGTTTTTTCTTAACATGTTCTTTCCTTCACTATTTCGTGTCAAGGGTCATGCCAAGATATTTAGATGAGTTTAAATTTTTAAGTAAATTGTGGTCTCTCAGGATAAACTAAATAAAAGGGCATTTCGTGTCGATAAATGTCGTAACTAAAATCGATAAAGAAACGGTCGAGCGAATGCGTTTTTCCGAACGCTGACTTAACGGTAAGAGATATTCGTGCTGATTCCGTGTGTCGTTTGTCGTTTTACACGACTGTCGTTATTTTTTTTGTTATTCCGCAACCTTCACGACGCGACAAATTCGTAGTACAATTGAACACGACTAAAATGTAATAACTTTTTTAAAAAAAATTGGCAGCACTTTTAACTATTATCTCAAAATGTGATAATTTAATTCCAAAGCATAGACAAACGAGTTATCAAAGCGGCAGAGAATAGTTTAAGAAAGGCTTAAAAATTATTCAGAAATGTTTTTTAGCACGTATTCTTCGTCAGAAGAACTCAGGATTCAAATTTGTCATGCGTCAGAAGCTTCGGGAATGTGCGTACCGTCAGCAGCTGAAGGCTATGAGTCGGCCTGCGAGTTTAGAAATAGATGAAATGATGATGCTAAAGCAGATGATGCAGACGTGACGGAAACACTGAATTTTGTGAAGATAACATCAAACGGCAATGTGATTTGGCAATAGGAAATTGTGTTAAAGATTCCATTAGGACACCTTAAACAATGCCATTCGGATCTATCACATTTTTGTATGATAGCAAACCAGCCACTTCCTCTTCTAATGGTGTGAGAATCTTCTGTTAATATTAACCTCCTCTTGTAGATTACTGTTCTTTTTTGTTGTGAACCAGTTTTTTTTTACTTTTAATTTTAAATTCATCTATACCTAAATCAAACGAATTGTATTTAAAATTTCAAATTCAATCTATTTTATTAACCTTTTACCAGCCATCACCATCTCTTGTTGGTGGACCCAAACTATTCATCTTCAAGCGTATGCCATTCCTTCCTAATATTTATTTTATTAATACCCCTATTGAAGCCTCGGGGTGTTGATGGTTTTCATATATGAAACCAAAAACCCAAACTAGCTTTGATTTGTGATTTTCATTAACTTTTTGTTTTAAATATGTTTTTGTAAATTTAATATCGGCTTTGCAAATTTTCCTATAAGTTCTGACCGTTGTCGCCTTACTGTCGTCCACTTTTATCTCAACGACAGAAATAGTCGTTTTTACGACAGTATGTCGTGTCGAATTTAATTAGGTAATTAGGAATTGACATCGTTTAACAACTGAAAAACGACAGCTGACATTTGAGCACGACAAAAACGACATACAGAATACCGATTGTTTTCTGTCGTTTTTTTTTTTGTTGTCGTTTACGACTTAGGGAATTGCCCCGATTTAATTACTTTCTTCAGAATAGTTGAAAAACTCAAAAATGTCTATAAAAGAAGTCCGGCAAGACATATTACTTTACATTATGATTAATACACATTTTTTTAAATATCGATTTTCAAATGTGACTTATCGTCGAAGTTTTTTTTGCAGATAAAGTTGTACGCTTTGGTGCCAGCGGGCGGTGAATATACATTTTTGAATTCTACAAAGCAACAAAAACTGTCGTTATACGTTAACAATAATATATTAACTAATGTCATTAAGCGGGGAATGCCGAAAAGAAATCGAATCGATTATGGAGTAAAGAATAAATCTAAAAATAACGTCTGGTGTATAATTCATTTTTTGGCGCTTACAATAAAAATACGGTTAGGGCTTGATGTGTCTGTAGTGGATACAAAAAATACCACGCAGACAAAATAAGAAGATTACACCGGCTCAGAAGGCTGCATTAAAAAATAAAAACGCGATTCGAACTGCTTGAACATCCACTCCATCCGCTAGATCTAGCTCCTACTGACTTCAATCTTTTTCCTCGGAGCACTTACAGAGGCAAGATATTTGAAGATGACAGCGAAGTGATGGTTGTTTTTGAGGCGTTTTGTAAAAGTCAAGACAAAGAAGGTATCCTCAGTTCGGAAAAAGATGGATTAAATGGCCCCGTTCCAGCACTCCTTTGCTAAACTAATGTATTGCTCCGCTACGGGAAATTTCTCTTGAACGCATTTGGAGCAACTGAAAATTGACGTCACGTTTACCAGAAATCTTATTTTTTCAGGTTAAGAATCATCATCCGGGAGGGATGAATCTGGCGAATATGGTGCGTGAGGAAGCAATTCGAATTTAAATTCATTGTAATGTCTTGGTGATACAAGAATTTCTTGTTCCAGTTTTTTTCTGAATTCAATGCAAGTAGTTCGTAAATAGCTACTAGATTCAATAGCTATGTGCTTGCGTCCAGATGGAGCTTCATATACTCCTTTATGCCTTTTACAATATCCTTTGTAAGATTCTTGCGACGAAAATTTGATCACACCCTACTGTGTTTGGCCTCCATGTTCTTTTGTTTGCACTAACAAAGAGGACATTAGCCAATTGAACTACCTTATCGACAACATTTAATTTTGTCAAGTGTCAAGTTTGTGTCAATCAAAATACTGAATTCCAAACTATGCATCAAAGAAACATCAAATGAAAATTTAAGAATAACTTTTCAATCGAGCGGAATATTTAAGTAAGAATAAAGTGAACAAAACAAATTTAGTAACAATTGAAAATTGTATTTGAATGACTGCACGTTTTTCCGCACATATCCATTTTCCGCACCTTTCAATCTCCTCAAAAATCATTTCATTTATAGTTTCCAAAATAAAACACTCCCAGTTGCATTAAAGTGATTAAATAATTTATTTATTATTTGGTGGCAGAACCTTATACGTTTTTGTTTTTTTTTATTTCTTTTTCATACTTTTGTCGGTATTTTTTCTACATCTTTCGCTTCCTATAAAAAAACAAAAAACATTATTTTAAGAAAAGAAAAAGTAGTTTAGACGAAAGCATGTCCGGAAATAATTCAAATTTTGATAGCAACGGGCTCCACGGTGGTGTCAACAGTGATTACAATACAGACTCTCAGGACATACAAATGGCATCACCCACACAGAGTAGCCCAATGGGTGTGCCACAAACTAACTCCAATTCAACTGCACACAATTCCATACACAGTTCCAATGCGAATTCATCAGCTAAGTTAGTCAATAACATAGAGAGCCAGCCGGTAAGTATGAAGCAAATCTAATATTGCCCAACGAGGCCTTCAATATTGTGTTCTTTTCTAGATCTTGACAAAACCTCGACTGCTGGAATTAGTTCGAGAAGTCGATGCCACAGCACAGCTTGACGAGGATGTGGAGGAGTTGCTCTTGCAAATTGCTGATGATTTCGTTGAAGATGCTGTCAAGTCAACGTGTGCATATGCAAAGCATCGAAAAGTCTCAAAAGTCGAAGTGCGAGATGTTCAACTGCATCTGGAGCGCAAGTGGAACATGTGGATACCCGGATTTGGTACAGACGAACTCAGACCATACAAACGAGCCTCGGTAACTGAAGCTCACAAGCAGCGATTAGCGTTGATAAGGAAAACCATTAAAAAATACTAGCCCATTTGTTGGTTTTAAGAAAATGTCCCATTTATATAAAATTTACTTAGATCTACAAGTCTTGCCTTTTTTCAATTTTCATCAGTTCCACCTCGAAGAGGAGAACCGCGTTTTTCGGTATAAGGTTACCTGATCCGGCCTTTCCGTACCCAAGCTCCGGGGGTATGACCAATCGGCGCTTTTCGCCCTCACACATGCCCATCAGACCTTGGTCCCAGCCTTTGATCACTTGATTGCTGCCCAATGTAAAAGTGAATGGAACTCCTCTTGGTAAGCTGCTGTCGAAAACCGTTCCGTCCTCCAGTGAGCCCTACCAAACCAAAATAGAATATAGGTTCACAGATGTTTAAAAAGTTTTCGTACCTTGTAATGGACGTGGATAAAATCGCCCCTCTTGGTGCGCACTGTGCAATCATCTATTCGCTTTTTGATGCCAATTTGAACTCGCGGTTCGTCTTTTGATAGAACAACGGAAAATGTGAAGAAGCATAATAAAAGATGTAAAATTATCTTCATTTTCATGTAATCCTATTTAAAGGCTGTATTAAATGTTTTTTTTTTTTATAAAAAGACGGCGCTGCAGGCTTTAAGAGATTAAAAACAAAACAACCCTTATTTTATGTTTTGCCGACACAGGACTTGTCTTTTGACATTTTGTTGGACATGAAATATGTTCAGAAATACAACTTTCATACTTACTTTCAAACTTAAGGAAAGTACGATTTGCGATTAGATCGACGAGCACCACGAAAATGGCAGGAAATTATTTCCAATTAGACATTTGCATATCATTTGATGAATTGAAGATAATTTGAACTAAAACTAAGCGAATTATGAATTCTGCCATCAAATAACAAGGAATGCTTCCAAAATAGCAAGTCAATTTGAAGCAAGTAATAGTGGAGCATTATACATTCGATGTGGCCGAGCCAGTGAATTCGACGAATTTTTGCCTTCCGGACTATGTCCTCAGCTTTGTACAGCTCGTCCAGTTCACGGTTATGCTTCATCCCTATTCGCTCTGCTTGCAAACAGGACCAAATATCAAACGAAATTTTTTTTCTTAATTCTTCCTCAGCTGTTATGCTTATCGCCCTCCACACAGTATATTGAGGAGCAGTATTTTTGTCCTTCGTCAACTGTGTAGACTTGAAAAAGATAGTTGAAGTCACATAACAGCGCCTTCCTGCCGATGCATTTACACCATCCTTATGAAGATCCTTCTGGAATAAGAACGGGGACTTGAAGGTAAATTGCAAGGAGCTGCTGATATAAGTACACCATATGTATTGTCACATAGTATTAATAAAAGTATGAGTGAATTCGATGGAACTAAGCTTTTTTAACTAGGGATGCTTTTCATCATATATATTTAAGATTCATCAGACGGAAACATAAAACGAACACCCTGTACTACATTTGACATTTAACTTCTTTGAAGGCACAAAACAGTCTGCAACCTGCCAGCTGTAAACTGTCAAAAAGCTCAAAAAAGTGAAATTTTTGCGATTTTATGTTAGCAGTGAAGATTTGTTTATTTTATTTATGCAAACTAATTTAAGATATAAAATTAGCTAGTAAAATTTACTACTAAGCCAAAATGAACAGCATGGGATGGGCGCTCATCTTTCGAAAAGGTTGTTGGTGCTCAAGGGAATCAATAAACATCAACGGCAGCAAGTACGTGGTTAGAGAGCGAATCGCACAGGGGTACGAGAACTGATTACCATGCAATGTTTGCAGTGGGATTAACTTTTTAACTTTTGCTCTGATACATTGTAGTGGATTTAGTAATATTGACCTGGCAGAGAACATAGTTACAAGGAAGCTGTATGCAATAAAACGAATAACATGCCACAGCATCGAGGATCAAAATATTGCACTGCGCGAAATCGAACACTGCCGCCAAATAGACTCGGAAAATGTGATCAAAGTTGTTGATTATGAACTGAGGGGTTCAGCGGATATTGTTATAAATACAATTAGCAAATTGAATATAGTTTTACCGTATTACAAACATGGTTCGTTGGGTAATCATTTGACTATGCGCGAGAAAAGAGCAGACAACATGCCCGAGGCTCAGATTTTGCAGATATTTCTGGGTATTTGTGATGGATTGAAGGCGTTTCACGAAGCAAAGCCACAACCACTGGCTCACAGAGACCTAAAGACAGCTAACATTTGCCTGTCGGACTCGTTTGAACCGATTATAGTAGACTTGGGCTCTGTGACAGAGGCTAGGTTGCAGGTGTGTGGACAATCGGAGGCGCAACGTCTGCAAGACGAAGCCGAGGAGAGAAGTTCCATTGTCTACAGGGCGCCAGAGTTGTTTTCAGTCAAAAGCTACTGTACGATCGATGAGAGGACAGACATTTGGGTAAATATTCTTCAGCTGGAATGTATTAAGGTGTTGAAGTATGAAACAAACCCTTCTAGAGCCTTGGGTGCGTGCTTTATGCGATGTGTTTCTTTCATTGTCCGTTTGATCCGATCTACGAAAAAGGCGACAGTGTAGCGCTGGCCGTTCTCAGCGGGAACATCAACATTCCTGAGAACTCGATATATTCTCAAGTGAGTTGACAATAATCTGCATTTTGCTGAGGAATTCTCATTCTTGTTTGTTTGCATTGCAGGACATGCACGAGTTAATTGAGTATATGCTTCGCTTGGACCCAATGGAGCGCCCATTCATTTATAGTGTAATAGAAAAGACTCACGATCTGATAGCGAAACTCGAGGGGAGAGTTTAGAGATTAAGTGCAAATTCCACAAACTGGGCAGCCTTGCAAAACAACACACTCCAATCAGCATTTTTACTTTGTCATTTTATATCTCAATAAACCGGTTTATAAACTAGTGATCGTCTTTTGTAAGACCAGGACAATTAGCGTCCATATCCTCGACATCGGTATAATGTACGCCACACCAGTGGCAGTAATTGTAGGACGTGCGCATGTAGCTCGTGAGTAGATCGAGTTTTTCTGCACATGTATATTCAAAGGGATCTTCTTCGCCTTCGGTGCTATCACTGTCGTTGCCATCATCGCTGCCTTCAGCTGGAGGATTGCGATCTGGCCAAAACCACTTCAGGTGTGGTTCTTTGATGTTAGCCTTCTGATCCAAGTCCTCACAAGATTTCTGGCACTTTCTATAAACTTCATGAATAAACAGTTGATTTTGGACAGAGTTATGAGCTCACCTTAGTGCAGTTTCCACGAAGCGTTCTTGTGCTTTTTCCGTCATTCGACGTCTGTATTCATCGGGTGTTACTTCCGGTTCATTTTTCTTGCGCAGCAAATGCTTAGCACGTATTTCTTGTCTTTTAATCTCAATTTCCTTCAAGGCGGCCTCTCTTCCAAGTCCACCTCTATCTGATTTGACATTTATTCCTATTGGAACTGTAATGCCAGACGATGATTTTCCCAGTGAGTCGCCGGGTTTGTAGCCCATTTTAGCAAGCAGTTTGAAGCCTTTGTTTTCGCTTTCAATTGGACATTGCAGACCTTCTTGGAGACGTTCACTACTCTCGGTTTGTACTGATTTTCTTTGTTTCTTACTGCACTCGACTTTTTTCGCTTCTAAGTGGACTAACCGCTTCTTTCCACGATCTTGGATGAGACTTGGGCGAACATCTGCAATACTACGGGATATGATAATACGAATGGAATTGGCTCGAAGTGCAAATAATTTACCCCTTCAGTATGGCATCGGACATGTAATCTTCTTCTTCTGAAGACATTCTGGAATTCAATTCTAGTTTTTCCGGGAGTTTAAAACAACACGAACACTTTGCGCTTTGATGTGTAAACAATTCAAAGTGTCAATTTGCAGCTGATGCCATGGGATGCGTTCGTTGACTCGCGACAACAGGGTGTAAATACAATATTTTGAAACAAAAACCGTGTTTGCACAGCAGATATTTTAGAAAACATCAAAACAGAACGGCTAAGGATCTTTTATGAATATAATCATCTTGAAAAGTTATTTCTTACATTTAGTGATTGGAAAACTTGTAAAATTTTACAAATAAAAGATCATCTAGAAATATCTGGTAGCAGAAGCAAAGTTCATTCAAATTGTCGAAAGGAGAAAGGCTTCCAAAAAACATGTCAATAGTCCCTAGCTGAATGTAACGCATGAAGACCATTATTTGTACTGACAGCTTCTTCTCAACGCTATTTGTATACAAGAAACCGCTCACATATATCCGAGACAAATTTATCAGGAACAAAGCCCGACTGAACTTGGCCAAATCTTTAATGAAGATAATCCTCTATATTTCAGACATAGCCTTATTCTACTCACGATGTTTCTTTCGTAAGTTACGTTATCAAGGGTGACCAGATAAGGTCAATGTGTATTTTTTTTAAATAAGACCATGAACTGTCCAACGTGTACTACGTCTTTCTGGCAATAATCCAGTGGTATCAAGTCCCATGATCGTGGCGGTAATTGATGAAGGCTCGCCGCTCAATTCACCATATTTCTGCTTCACAACATCGGGCATTGCTTCGTTTGTATGGCAACTAGCGCCGTCTTGATGAAACTCCAGCTCAAATATGTCGATGTTGTCGAGCTCTGGCCATAAAAAGTCGTTTAAGATCGCTCTTGACCTGATACCATTGACGTTTACAGCACCGAATCTACATTTTTAGGTCTTTTTTGATCCTGGCCGCTGTTGTTTTCATCTCGCACCAATCTCTTTCTGGTTGAGGACTTAAGGTTCAAAACTGTACACTCAATCCTTTCCACGGTGCGGCTATTTGCCTACGCAATGAAGCCATGATGATGACCGACCTTACGACGATATTCACGTTGCGTATTGACAACTGAGCCTGAATTTCGATAATAATTTTTCATATTTTCCGCACGTTCGGCAAGCGTGAAACGATCTGTGATGAAATGGCAAATCTTACCGAATATTTTGACAGTTGCTTTCTGGTCACCCCGTTTATAAATTTTCCAATATTATACCATACAAAGTGTAGCCGGACCATGAGAGTCTATTTTTCAATTGACAACATTTGATACTGGCAATGCCACAAAAATATTCCTGTGCACATGGCAAAAACCGAAAAGTCAAAAATAGAAAACTAAAGTCAATTGAATAGTTTCGCTGAGTTGTTTTCGTTTATTTCCAAAAGAAATAACTCGTATATTTTCGAAATGGCAATTGTAAGTAAATTCATATCGTTTATTTTAAGGATCCAGAAAATAATTTCCAATGCACATTATAGAAAAAGGTGAAAATCAGCTCTGTCAAGCGGTCGGCGCATCTCAAAGCCAAGAAGAAAACGTTGTCCAAGTCGCAGCAACAGAGAGCCAATGCAAAAGGACAGGCTTCGAAAAAGCAAAATATATTTGGTGGAGCGGCAAATAGCAAGAAGGATTTTATTTCGAAACATAAAAAGAAGTCGGAAAATATTCCCATGGAAGATGAGGAGGACGATGAGCAAATTGTCGAAAACGTTATGGATATGCTGGATGGAGATGATTTGGAATATTTAGAAGCAGCTGGCTTGAACAGGCAGCGAAAGCGGAAACATGCTGAACCTGAAATTGACGCTGAATCAGTGGGTCTGGAATCGCATTATGCGACTCAGAATTCAAAAGAGAAAGACGACATGAAGATAAAAATCAACTTGTTGCCGATTAAGAGCCGTGACGGAGAAATAATAAGTCGCACAACGGAAGTGGATTATAAACCAAAACCGAAGGTCGCCAAGAAGGATGTGAGTGCAAATAATGAGGATGATTCTGAACAAGAAAGTGTATATGAAGACAGCGACGATGATGTTGTATACGATCATGATGCTAAAGCACAAACGCCTCAGAAACTGATCTCGACAACGGATTTGCTTATACACCGTCAGCAGGAGATTGAACGGCAGAAATATCGCATTGGGATTATTTGTTCTGGAATTCTAGAGAAACCTGAGGACAAGATGAGGAATTTCAATGCTCTGTTTGATCTGATGGATGAAACAAGTCAAAATGGTACTCCGAATTTGCTGACTGTCCGTAAAGTAGCTATTCTTTCGATAACTGAGATATTCAAGGATATTTTGCCAGAATATCGTGTTGGACAGGTCGATACCAAGATGACAACAGGTAAACACTATATTTAATCATTAATACAAGAATTATTTGTTTTATTAGCGCGCCAAATTGCAGGGAAACAGAAGGATCTTGAGAAAAATTTTGATATTGATAGTTAAATAACAGATTTCGGAATTTTCTTACTTCCAAGGCCTTTGAATCTGAGTCTGAGCCGTATTCAGAGTTTCATTTCACCGAAGTCGTCTCAACTGTAGATTGGGGCATTCGCGCCTAATGGTCTCTCTTTGGCTGTCATTTGGAAACCTCTAAAAACAATGCGTTTTTTAAGGAATCTGACTGCGTTTCGGACGCTAGACTTCTATCATTTGCTTACTGTTTCAAATGCTCGTTTGAAGTTGTCTATAAACACTGCAATTAGTCCATTTCCTTTTGCGATTTCTTGTTTTCAGTTTATTTTCAGCCAAGCTTTGACCTATTTCATTGGAATGATCTTTTTTAAACTTGATTGCTCATCTAATAAAAGTCTCTTGATTTTCAAATAATTTGTAAGTTGTTGCTGACTATACTTTTCAATATCTTTTCGAAGACTGGCAGCGCATTCACCGGTCTATATTCGTCACATTTAACAGTGGCAGCTTTTTTTGATTCTGGAACCACTGTTCCAGCCTTCTGGGAAACTCAGTCTGACAATGTATTGAATTCCTCCAGGGGCAGTTTTTTGGGTGCAATGGCCTGTTATTATGCTTGAGACGAGGCGGATATACTTTCGATTAAAGTTAGTGAGATCTCTACAAGCGTCGATGACTGGCCATGATTCAGTTTTAACCGCTGATATAATGTTTAGTTGCTGTTTGCACATCCTTACAAGCTTTGATTTTATATGTGTCGAGTTCAGAGCCTTAATGACCGCCTAACTGTCAACATAGATGGTTGTGACCTTGCCGACTAAATTATGTCCAATGAGCATATCCGTGGCTTGAAGTATGGCGGTAACCTAGGCCTGAAACACGCTGCAACTATCTCCTATACGGAATGAGCTATTTACGTACATGTTTTTACAGAATACACCGCCCCCCGTGCCTAGGGAAGTTTAGGATCCATAAGTATAGAAATCTAGCTCAGCATCAGAATAGACAGCATTATTTTCCCACTCCTCCCTAGTAGGAATTTTAATAAAAAGGGTCGTGTTAGGGTCTGTTGTGGGGTGTTTCAATGTGTTCCATTAAGGCTTCCAATTGTAGTAGGATAGAGGCGGGCCGTAAGGCTTTATCTACCCATAGTCATACTTTTCTTAATCTAAGCCATTCCTTAGCAGCTCTATTGATACAGTGCATCTTCGGAAGGTTGAACGTTGGAATCATTCTTCTCCTAGTGAATAGCCCTGCCTTAAAGACAGGTTTTCAGTCCAAGTTCCCTTGCCCACGTATGTTCCAATGAAAGTGCATGGTTGAAACTTCGCTGAGGGTGGATAGGAATTTGCCTGATACCAGAATTGAAACATTATCGGCATAAGCTGCGACATTGAACCCAATGTTTTCCAAAAACTTTATAATTTCGTCTGCAACAAGTAGCCAGATCAATGGCGAGCCAACCCCGTCTTGTGGACGTTTGACTTTCGTGGCGTGGTTGACTTTCTTGACTAAAATGTTTAAATCAACAATTAAAAAGGAAACAGCATTGTAAGCTGGTATGTTTATTGTTGAACTGAACTCGGCTTATTGAAACCTTCATTCACTTCGATATGCACGTTGGTCGTTAAGCGTCGTCACCTGTTTTCCGTAAATAAATCGCTAAATCTATTTTTTTTATTTTCTGTTTACAGTGCGGAAAGCGACTCTGGAGCGTGTTACCTACGAAAATGCCCTTCTACAACAATTTAAGAAATTTCTCCAAAAGCTGGAGAAAATCACTGCTTCGGTGACGAAACGTGGCTTCGGAAGGATTACACCGCAAACAGTAAAAATTGCCGAAGTCGCCGTGACGTGTCTTTGTGAGCTACTCGTGGCTCACCCTTACTTTAATTACGTTCAAAACATAGCACAGCTCCTGGTTTACATGTTGAACAGCAATTTCCCTCGTATGCGAGAGGAAGTCAGCAAATGCTTCAGCACAGTTTTTTCAACAGATAAAAAGCTCGACATGACCCTCTACATTATACGCAGGATAAATCACTTAATCAAGAGCAAATCAAATCAGGTTCATTTGGATATGATTGCATGTCTGCTGGCACTCAAAATAAAAAATGTCAATTTAAATGCTGAAAAGGAGAATGAGCTGAAACAGAAGAAACTAGAGGCACATCGGCAGCGTTTGATGAATCTGTCGAAAAAGGAACGCAAGCGTCGTAAGCGACTAACAGAGCTCAATAAGGAGCTGGAGGAAACGCGTGCAGAAGAAAATAAACAGTCCAAGCACTACAAATTAACTGAAATCATAAAAATGGTCTTTACGATCTACTTTAGAATTTTGAAGAACGAACCCAATTCCAAAACCCTCAGTGCCTGTCTGGAAGGTCTAGCAGAGTGAGTGCAAACTGGAAGTTTACTTTTGTATCACGAATTCATTTCTTTTTTCTTCGTTTCTATAGATTCGCTCATGTCATCAATTTGGAATATTTCTCCGATCTAATTGATGTTCTCAATAATGTCTTGGAAACAACTGAACTCGGATATCGGGAGCAGCTGCATTGCATTCGCACAATATTTGTGATTCTCTCTGGCCAAGGAGAAGTTCTTAACATCGATCCAATTAGATTTTATGGACATTTCTATAGGAATCTTTTGGCAGTGCACGCTGGCAAAAATCATGATGATTTCCACATTATCCTTCGGACGCTAGACGATGTCTTAGTGAAACGAAGGAAAAATATCACTCAGCAGAGGTTGTTGGCTTTTGTGAAGCGTTTGTCAACGGTTAGTATGCAGTTGATGCATAATGGAACACTTGCCTCGCTGGGAACAGTTAAAACCGTGATGCAATTGACTTCGGTGCTCGACATTATCTTGGACACGGACACAAGCGTGGGATCAGGACGTTTTGATCCAGAATTACCCGATCCGGAATATTGCAATGCATCGTGTACAGCACTGTATGAACTAACGGCTCTGGCCCGACATTATCATCCAACAGTGAGAAAGATGGCGCAGCACATAGCCGCTGGAGTGCCAGCCACTGGCGAAGGCAGTCTTCCTGCAGACATTGGCAAATTGTTAGATAGATAGATGGTTTGTTTTAAAAAATTTTATAATAATTGAATATTTTTTGCATCAAAGGACACCCGAGGAGCTCTTTGAAAAGTACGACAGTTCAGAAATGGCATTCAACCCATCAATAGCGGTTCCAAGACAAACAGAAGTTAAAATCAAAAAAGGCAAATTTCAGTTCTCTGATGCTTCGTTCAAAGCGTATTATCAGTCGATAATGAGAGACGCAAAGTCGGATAGTTCGCCAAAGAGCTTCGATTTCTATTCAACATGTCAACAGCACTCATAGTTTTATTAATTTAAGTAAAAAGGTTAAATAAAGCAAGGATTACTGATACATTACACATCATATTTCAATTCTTCGGGTCACCTCTTGAAGTAAAATCAAAAAGTGTATTACAAGTGGATTCAAGATTGCTTGTTAAGCAAGTGGAGGCATCGTTACGGTTGAATGTTCATGTTTGACAAAATCCGGTCAAATTTCGATCGTTCTCAACTACGAGATTGGCAGTGATTGTTGAGCTTACAACGGATAGGTCATATCTAAGCGTTATTGTTACGAACAAGGTTAGTGTAAAGTTTTGAATTCGTATTTCGTGTTAACGCGTTGAGCTAGAACGTTGATTCGGGTGTTGTCGTGAAGTGGTCGCGCAGTTCTAACAGGATGCAAATTGGCACAATAAAAATTGAAAATTATAAAATATTTCAAGATGTTGCCTCACAATTTTGAAATCTGCGAGTTTAGTATGGTGGAACATTTGTTCGTTTTATATGGGGAGATATTGTCTTCGAGCGAAAATGTCTTAGAGTTTTCACGCGGTTATAAAAAAGCGCTCATTAGGTCTCTAACAAAAGACTATTGGATGCTTCCGGTGAGTCCAGAAATGACAATTTTATTCTGGAACTTGTGTGAATCATTTCTCGCGGTCAGTGAATTTTGCTGAGAATGAACTAGTATCGGGTTTGTTTTATCCTTACCTTGGGTATTTTTGGAATTCATTGGAAAGTGGACGCATACCTCCTGAGGCATTTTTATAACTGGATGCACGTGGCTATCCATTACACATTATGCCGCTTGAATGGCCACAGACAAAAGAATCCTCTTTGTGAATCCTCTACGCAATCAGGGGATAGAGGCAATTAAATATCCCTTATTGTTGAGGCAACAATATATTAATTGTACTAGTTTTAGGACAAAATAAAAATCATTCTTAATCTTAAATCCCGGCTGTGTGAAGGATGAATGGAGAACAAGGAAATGCTCGCAGGTTTAAATGCGGGTCAACTTAAGTGCGTGCTTACATATGTATAGTATTTTAAAGTTAAAATGGAACTATCTTTTTGTCTTTATAAAAGTGCGGGAAAGATTTTTACGCACTCAGTTGAATGTTGGTTAATATGTCAAGAGAAACTTAATCCCCATATCAGTTCCCCGCAACTTCGAGATACATATCGGCATAAAGGTCAATCCAGAAACTGAAAGGAGTGTTCTCCGGAAAAACAATTTTAATGGCTGAGTTGCGGGGAGGAAACCATTTGTGAGCAAGTTCCATCGGAAAAAAGGAAAGATTTTGCAAAACCAACAAGTTTTTCTCAATGATGAGAGCAAATACAATGTTTTCAGGTCAGGTGGTAGATCATATGCCTGGAGTAGGGCCAAGAAGGCACTAAAAGAAAAGGACCTGCGGCGAAGAGTAAAACACGGAGTTCGTTTTGAGTGCAATGCCAGCTGCATGACCAGGCACCGTTCACATTGTTGACGGAATAATCGATCAGACAATGTACTTAAATATTATTTCTGAACATAAACGAAAGTGTACAGAAAATGGTCGTCGCAAACAACTACTAGTTTTACCAAGACAACGACCAAGACAACTAAACGCAATTAAGCATTAATAGCTGTAACTAGAAGAAAAGTTGAGAAATCATTCCATATCCAACAAAAATCTGTTAAAAGCGGCATAAGTTGAAGTTCCTCCTGCCGAAATTTAGTTAAGTTCATGCCGTGTCGCCTATCAGCAGTAAAAAAGCAAAAAGGATAACCGATCAAATATTAATTTGCACTAAACTTTTGTAGAATTAGCATTAATAATGAATTTAAGATTATGTTCCATTGAAACTTTGAGACTGTTTTCTTACTTTCTATCAGAGTTTTGTTCATTTTTAAAAGACGAATCGAATTGGATTTGTGTTTTATTAAAAAAGCTTCGAAATTTTTGTTTAAACTTTATTTTAATTGAAATATTATTCTCCATTTGATATTTCTTTTTTGTTTGTTCCATTGTAACTTTGAGCCACTGTTTGTCGCAGTTAACTCATTGTAATGTTCTTAGATAAATAAAATTCACGTGTACATATTAACGTTAAAGGAAATAAAATTTCGTGATTAAAAGAACAAAAAATTATCATACGACAAATTAAATTTGAAATTAGTTTTAAATTGGTATCTTGCCCTCCAGCTCGAATTGCATTTCCTGCATGCAAACGAATAACTTGAGATTGTAGCGAAAGATCAGCGACATAGCTGAGTATTCATCAATAAGTATCTGCAAATTGGTTTTATTTGTCTTTGGACAAGGATTTTGCGAAACAACAATCCAATGATCTGGCTTTATTTGAAAGCTATGCTTCTTGAGTTGCATGAAGAAACACTTCGATCCAGTAACTTTACCCTGAATTTTTACCGAAAACAAATAAACATTGTTGCCAATCGGTGAGTTGCGAGTCGTTGTCATTGGAACCGAAAGATTCGCACTAAGAGCCGCAATGCAGGTGGAAAGATATTCCAACGATGTCTTATCCTCACAGACCACTTTAATCTCATCTTCGACATGGGCAATGTCATGGAATATCGGAAAAGGTGAGCCAGTGTATACATGCAACGAGTTCACAAGATATTGATGGATTATTTCGAAAATTTCATCGCTTATAGATTCGTCTTCTATTGCTATGTGCGCGACAATCATTGAATCAACTTTCGAAGTTTTAGAAGCCGATTCAGCCTTCAAACGCAGGCGTAACAGTTCGATGTCTTTTTTGTGATTTTTTTGCACTTGTAACAATCGCTTTTCTCGCTTAGTGACTATACCAGACGGCGCTGGTTGAGATTTGCTGCTCGACTCCTTCGTGCTTGATATGATTTCTGCCTCTTTTGCTGACACCGATTTTGTTTCCAAGGATTTCGTTATACCCACACCATCTTCGTAACCCATTTTCTTGGGAATGCTTAGTTTTTTTTTGCTTTTGTCCAGCGACTTCTGTAGACCTTCTTTTAGAGCTGTTTGCTGTGTGTCAATTTGTAGGGCATTGCTGACTCTATTCGTCGGTTTTGAACTTCTCCAGTGTCGTGTAATTTGTGGCGAATGGCATTGATATTGATTTGGAACCAATAACGATGCAAGTGAATACAGATCTTGAGCTATTATTGGGTAATTCTGATTATAAACAGCAAAATTAAACATTTTTATGCGGAATTCAACACACGAGTGCACAAACTTCTATAACGGTTTTTGGGTGACAGTCTCGCGCAATGACGTCTGTCGGTAAAGTAGATCAATGTCCGCATTCTAAGATTTACATGTACATAAGCCTAACCAGCGTCAAGCGCAGTGATGATAATGCTCATGAAAGCTGGACAAAGATCACCCAAACAGTAATGAAGCAAGATTTTCTAATAAGTGTAAGAAGCACGATTGCTCTGGGTATGTAAATTGGACTCAAGGCATATGGAACAATGTTATTTTTACTGACGAATCAATGTTTAAGCTGCATCATGTTGGAAGGAAGGAAATACTGAGCTCTGAATGCATCTTACGGTTGTCCTTAAAAACTGAAGGTGCGATGCGTGTCTGGGGATGCTTCTCTGGAGAGGAAAAATGTAGAATGATCTTCCCAGAATTGAAAGTGACTGCAGAAGTTTATCAACGGGGTCTGAAAACCGAATTTGAGCACTCTGCGCTAACCGTTATAAATTTGACCAAAATCGAAAAAAAAAATTGACCAACATTTTTTGAGCGGCACTGTATGTATAAATATTACACAAAGTTGTGAGCTCCACTGGAGGATCAAGTGTGGCAGCACGTAGTTGAACGTGTCCACATCATTTTGACCCTACGTCATCAACACATTTGACGTACAGAAATGCTACCTTCGAAGCTATCTCAGGATTCTCGTTCTGCTGCAATGGCAGCTTCGGTGGACTTGAGCAACGACACCTCTCTCAATGACTTCTGGTAAGCTCTGCCTCATAGTAACGACATCTCCCTTTATATCATAGTATCTCAGTGAAAGAGCACTCGAATTGCCATTATCTCTTTCTTGGTACCTAGTCAATTTGTCCAATTATCCTTTCGAATCTTCATAGGCACACTTCAGCTTCTGGTACAGAAATGCTATGATACTCCCTTTCAAACTAGAATGTTTTCAATCAGCATGTGTCTTGGGAGCCGTATTGGGCATCTGCTGCATTAATTCTACTATCCAAACCCTGTTCATAGTACTCATCGAGAAATGTTGGTAGCTAATAAATGCAACTTTATTTAGGCACTTACAATTGTTCATGCAGCTTTTTGGCTTGTAATAGGACCGGTTGAAAATGTCGTTTTTTTTTTTTTTTTCAAAAATCAATGCTTTATTGAGGAAAAATAGATATAAATTCAAAATTCAAAGTATTGCCCATCGCCAGCCACACATTTTTCCCATTTTTCTGTGCAATTCATGGATACCCGTTTTGAAAAATTCGACCGGTTTGGCCGCAATCCACGAATCGATCCATTTTTTGACATCATCGAAATGACGGAAGTGCTGGTCAGCCAGGCCATGTTGCATCGATTAAAAGTGATAGTAATCGGATGCCGCAAGGTCTGGACTATACGGCGGGTGGGGTAGGACATCCCATTTGAGCGTTTCAAGGTAAGTTTTGACGACATTTGCAATATGTGGCCGAGCCTTGTCATGTTGCAAAATAGCTTTATCGTGTCTTGAGACCGTTTCCGGCTGTTTTTCCTTCTGTGCTCGGCTAAAACGGCCGTCGATGTTGAGGCATGTCCGGGGTATCCATACGTTGCCCGACGTTTTGGATTATCGTAATGTACCGTCTCGTGGCTTCAATTCACACGGCACTCAATGTCCTACCTTTCGGATCATTCCTATTGCGACGCCAAGTGATTTTGCAAGCTCTTCTTGCGTTTGTGACGGATCTTGATCGAGCAATGCCTCCAATTCATGGTCTTCAAACTTTTTCACCTGGCCGGCGCGTTCTTTGTCTTCGGTGTCGAAATCATTATCTTTGAACCGCTTAAACCACCGCTGACACATTCTAACGTCTATGGTATAGCCCGGGTAAGCTTCGGTAAGCAAATGATGCGCTTCAGTTTTTTTTAAATGGAAACTTCCCGCAAATGTTGTTTTGATGGCACGAATGTAGACATTTTACGGCTTTACGAAAACTTGTGTGTTTTCACTAATCACCAATAACCTAGACTGAAAAAATAAGACAATTACATGAAGTTTCTGATGTAACAGCTGTCATGGTCAAAATTCACCTCAGAGTAATAGATATGAAGTTGTCTGCAATAACGACATTTTCAACCGGTAGTCCTATTAGCATTTTTTTTATTAGTTAGCTCTTCTGTTTGATGTGGCATTCCCTATAAAGGACACCTTTTAGCGGCAGTAGCCTGAGAGGCATTCAGCGTTCGGAGACAATTTGTGGATTGGCACCACCCTCCGCTTACCCAGACTACTATCGCCGGCTTTAAGGACCTCAGTTAAATGGAAAACATCTTTCAATCTTCTTGTTTTTCATAAAAAATAATTCGTTATTTTATTTTATAAACTTTTACAGAACTTTATATTCAATGCAAATTTATTATGATTATTTATAATCTTAAAAAAAAAATATACGAGTATATTAAAAGCGATACATGCACTTGGGTGCTAATCCCAGCTAAGGAGTTGTACCATGCGTTGTAGTGTTTTAAGGTCGTCTTGGTGGCAAGTATTCTCGGTTAGTAGCTGTCGGAGAAACCTGTGAAGATGGGAAGGCTGAATCTTGAATTGGTGCGAAACCAGCTCGAATTGTTGTTCCGAAGGCTGGTGCAGTTGTGGATGGTCCTGTGGGAAAGGCTCCGCCAGTGGGCGCATTAGCTGCACCTGCAAATCTTCCGGTTCCTGTTGATCCGCTCGGAAATGCAGTTGTGCCTACTGGAGAAACCCCAGCCGGTACTCCGCTAAACGATGAACTCGGGACTGTTGGTCGTACATTTGCGGAGAAAACACTGCCACTTCCAGCGGCTGTTGGTCGTCCTGTGCCTTGGAAGCCGCCTTGTGTTCTAGTTGAACCGGTTAATCCAGCACCAGGATATGCTCCACCAGAAGCTGGTCGTGCTTCAGTTGGTTGCAGATAATCATAAATGAATGCATTGTTGGCATAGAGATCAGGAGCAGAAGCACAATCAAACATGTTCCACCAAACACACACGAGGGTTTCTTGGCTAAAAATTGTTCCATTTGGGCAAAGGAACGAATATGTTCGATTCAGGGCACAAATGTGAAAAACTTGGCATTGAGCTTCGATGTCGGAGTAATAGCCTGGGAATTGCTGCTGGGTGCAGTCAAACGAGGTCGGTGGTACTTCAGCGTATACTGGATAGTTTACGCCCGGCTCTCCTGGTATTGCTGAATAGTCACCTTCAAAGTCCTCATTGTTGGAATATTGCTGTGACCCAAGATTGCCAGAGCCACCACCATAAATACCACTTGAACGAGATGGAATTGTGGGGCGCTTTCCAATTCCACTTGTGGCGGGAAATCCGGTTGTCGGAATGTCGGCCGTGGAGCGTCCAACACCAAATCCTGTTGCAGTTGATGGGAACGTTGAGCCACTTCTTTGAGGGTTTGTAAATCCGAAGGATGGAGAAGCTGTTCCTACACTTCCACCATAGCCAGGGCTGGAAGGAAAACCTCCTGCTGTTGGAGCGGTTGGAAATCCAACAACTGGTCGTACTGCAGTGCCGCCCGATGCTGTCGGAATTGCAGGACCACTGCTGCCGAGAGGTACCTCCGGTCTGGGATAGTTGTAACCATTTTGTGCCTGAAAATAATGGAGCGAACATTTATTTAAAGAAGATGTTGAAGGTGTCTGCGACCTTTCGGAGTCGATAACAAACTGTAGATCTCCGCCATTTATGTGTAAAACATTACACGAACACTTTATGGATGAAATGGTCGAGAGAATGAAACTTGATCGAAGCAATTAAACTCGGTGCCTCGAGTTCGACCAATTAATATGAAAAAAACGGCCAAGTGCAAGTTGGTCGCATACATTAGGGATTCCGTGCAACTTGTAATGCCACATATATTTTTTTATTGCAGATTTCAGTCTTGCATTTTTCGCTAATGGCGGGGCGACCTACAGTTGATTACCGACTCTGAACGGTCCAAGGGGGCTTTTCCTTGACAATTCGTACTCATCGGAGAGATTGTCAGTCACTTGTTTTGATCCCAGGTTTCCGCGCTCAGAAGCAGACGTACTTACTGCTGAGCTACGCCACAGACGAATGGACGGAAGGACGTATAGTGGAGGCTTAGTTATAGGGTTTCGCCCTTTGGGTGTGGAACCCCATAAGCGAGCTTAGAGACCTTCGTATTTTCTGTCAGACGCCGTGAGGTTGTTTCGGGAGTTCGAGACCCCCAACGATTCGAGTGCTACAAAAAGCTGATCAGTCTCGAATCAGTCAAGGACTATTACAAAACCAAAAAATCCCAATTGTAGAAGGTGAACATTTTATAAAATTAATGTAATGGATTGTCAAACAAGTTTTGCAACACAAAGCAAAGGAAAAAAAATAAGCCATGAACTGAAGCAGGATTGGTTGACTTAAGTTGAATTTGTAATCTTTAACCTGTTCTATTAAAAATACGATCCAGGGTATGGTTTGTCACCAAGAGAAATTTCATTCCATCCATAAGATGGTGTCCAGCCTTTCAAGCAAACATAAATATTCCCGACTGCAAATTTAAAAAAAAATTAATTTTGGATTACAAGTTTTGGCTCGATTTTTTTTTTTAAATCACGAGTTTCGAGTATGTCAAAATCCAAATCAGCAAATTTTAAAAACAAAAACTTTCTATAGGCTTTATACACCCATTTTAAAGGGTTGTGCCTATTAAGCAAGAAGCTCCAAAAACTCACGTTTAAGACACTTACAGACGCACTTTTTGAAGCGCCGACATCTCAATAAATGTTGGTAAACACCAAATAAGCATCTTAGTCCTTTATAATTAACTGAAGTCGCTGATCATTTGCTTGAAAGTTCAGAGTCACGAAATGTGAATACATAAGTGTGGCGATAAAAAAAAATTCTAAATCTTCTCCGACAGAAAACCTTATTCTTCAACAGACATTGCGGCGGACAAGTGGCAGCATGGAAGGCAATATCTTTTTCGACTCAGTCCAGCTTTAAAAAACTGCAGATGATAATGACATCATCGCTCGCACCTGACGTGTCGTCTTCGCGTTTGTGGTCCAGACCTATTGATCTTCAAATTGCAAAATGAGTTTTTCTTTCCTGGGTACAAACATCAACTGCACAAACGACCCCTGGAGGACCAAAATTATGCTCTACAAAATATGGAATGAAGAAGAGATATTGATGACCTTCGGAAGGGAAATTCTCCCTCGGATTAACGATCATGCCTGCGAAGAGGCAAATGGAAGAGAAGGTGTATTCGCAAACTCACGATAATGATCTGGATCTAGTTCGGAATCCAATTATGCCTCGGCCACATTGAGCAAATGGACAACATTGGTTAAGTTAACATTCGAATCGCAGCCACGAGGTTCGCGAAAAATCGAAGACTCAACTTCCGGTGTATACTCGGACCGTGAAGAATGAAAAGCAGCTTTAGTTCAGTCTCTTCTTCAGGTTAAATCTATACTAATATTATAAACAGGAAATGTTTGTTAGTTTGTATGTATGAGGTAATCTTCGAAACTACACACTCGATTTCAAAAATTCTTCCACCAAAACTTACAATGGACCTTCAGAATGAGCATAAGCTTTAAGAGACCTTTTAAATAAAAGGATCTTTCGTGGCTATCGATTTTGTTAGTAAAGTTGTTGAAAAGACTGTAGTTTTTTGCGAGCGCTGTCGTAGCGGTAAGATATATATAATTGCTTTCTTTAGATCTGATAAGTTTCTGTAATTGTTAAAATATGACTAAAAATTTATATATAATTAATTTCAATCTGTCAGGATAATTATAATCTAGGAAATTTTATGCAAATAAAAATTGTTTGGACAATATGATGATACGTTTTGGTGTCAGAGGGCGGCGAATAGACATTTTTACATTTTCAAGTTCTTCAAATTTTCTACTTATACCAAATCTACGCGGACGAAGACTTAGGAGACTTACAGTATGTAAATAAATCTGTGACATTATTTTTAGAAAAAAAGGGAACAAAGAAAGTCAGTGAATCACTTCACTTTTTCAGAATCCCAATAGGATCACGGGCTAAGTGAATACGCTCACAAAATTTGCACGTTTATGAACAATAAATTAATTAAGAAAAATCATCACTGTAAAACACATTCCTTCTTCCCACATTTCTTTATCAGGTTTTGAATAAAATTAATTTAAAAAAAAAAAATTATTATATATATTTTGTACTCACAATGCACGAATGACTGGCCAGCAGCAACCCTACAGAAAAATAAAACAAAATTTATGAATATCTGAAATAAGGAATGAAAACCTATCTTAACCCCTTAGCCTCTAAGAAAACAAAAAAAAAAATAAAATCAAAATGAAGCAATCGACTTTAGCCGCCAAATACAGACAACAGTGCAATTATTAGGCCAAGAGCGCGATTCTTATCGAAGAAGTTATTTATCATCGGATTTCTTTTTCTTGCATTTTACCATGCCACATAGAATAGAAATAAGAAGACAAAAAGAAGCAACTGCTAAAGTGAGTAGAAGACCCTCAAACAGTTCCACAATTTCCCGTCCGAAGGAAATCATGCACCATACGCTAGCATGCCACTGCATCATCAATAACTCTTTCAGCCAAAGACCGGAAAACACTAACTTATCGGTTTAGGGGTTAAACTTCCACAAGGGTTTCTTTCACTTACCAAACAGAATAACGAGCTTTTTTCTATTGTGTCCCATTGGTGGTGGTGGTGGCATTTGAAACCTGGAAATTCGTCACCTCGTTGCGTGTTAGTTGGACCTTACCGCGAGTTCTAATTAAGTAAAACTGATTTTTGAATACTTGTTAAATTTTTCGTTGCGTTGTTGAAGTTCTAAGGTATTCTCTTGCAACAAGACATGTAGAGACTGATCAAGTACTCACCACCTTGTCCGGCTATTTATACTGAGAACATTTTTCTCTGCGTTCTGCAAATTTGCCTTTGCGAGGCTTTGTGCATGCTACACTCCTCGGTCTGCGTTTAAGCCTATTGCAGATTGAAGCTGGAAAAATTACGAGACGCGATTGGTTATCTCTTGTATTCAAAGCTAACCATTCTCTTGAGAATATTCATAGCTTTACGTGCCGCCGGCCGCCTTCGCAGAGAGGGAATAAAGATGAACTTCTAGATCGAATATGAGCTGAGATCGTTCATGGGCTTGATTGGAGCTGGGAATAAGTAAATGGACTCAGGCTGCATTTGTGAATATAATTTCAGGCATATTCTACTCATTCATGACGCAAATTGAGCCGACTGATTTGAGTTGGCACAGACTATAATTGGAAAATCAAGTTCAATAGAGCCCTTCTGATAGCGTAAACTTATCACATGATTTTGGGTATCACTATAAATTAGTAATACATTTGGAATGTTCGGATGCTTAATAGAACAGCTGGAGCAACAACTTGCGAACAATCCTAACCTTAATAAGATGGACATACTTAAACAAGAATTGCTATGGAATGGACTGAGATAAATAAATGGTAAAATCAGAGCCCAATTAGGCTAGAAGCCTGGAGTTAAGGACATGCATGTCAACCCTATAATTTTAAAATGGATAAACGTCATATTTGATTTTCCTTTTTCTTTTTCAGTTTAATTTGTTAAAAATCCATGTCCGATATAAGGGTAGAGATTGAGTTCAACGCCTTAGTTCAACTTGAAGTCGAAGAGCAACTGATGTATAGAAGCTTAAGAAGTAGCAAGTCTTGTGTGGTGGAACAAATGCTAAGTACGAATTAACACTTCGTAAATCATAATCAGATGGATAACGATAGAGAGAATAGCCGCTCCTTAAGCAGAAAACTTTCAAGAGTAGAGGTGCTTTAAAGGAAGTATTTCCGAATTGCAGAAAAATAAAAAAACTATTTTCCAGTCTTCGTGAGTCGTGAGAATGTGTTTTTCAATACTCACGAGTGGTCGAAATTTTGATGTTATGAGTGCCTCCCCAACATGCTAAGCCATATTGTAATTTTGAATGTTCTAGTCCATAATAGACTGTTTTCATGAGCTTATGAGAACAAAACTGCTTCAAGTGGTACAAAGTTCTAGTAAGTGCTTTCAAGAAATATTTCCTCATTAATAAGTTTGCGTTTTTTTCAAGGCCTAAGTATTTAAAGTTGGCAACGCGTTCAACAGTAAAACATTTTGAAGAGCAACTCATGTCGTTAGTAAACGTTTATTAAAAGCATGTGTTCATAACACGTTTCTTTATTAAGTAACAATTTTAACAACAATGGCTATGAAAATTTAACTCGGGATTTGGTAAATTCACTTCAGATAAATTGAAATACATGACCTTAGTTTTATCACTGAGGACTTATTTGTGTTCAACGCCTTAATAAAGTGGTGTCTAAGCTATTATAAGTTGTGATTTATGTAAGCATTAACCTCAAATGCCGAAGAACAAGAATACGAGCAAACTTTGTCATCCGCAAAACCATTTGAGTTCCTTTCAGCTTAATATTAAAAAATCAATTGATAAAGATAAAAAAAGTGTTGGACCAAGTACCGAACCTTGAGGCACACCGATATGAATATCACGACAGTCAGTAAATTTGGCTGATATTTTAACCATTTGCTTTCTTCCAGTTAGAAAAGATGTACATCATTTCAGCATTATTTTTTTTAAGCCCACTCTCACATATTTGTCTAATAGAAGTACATGATCCACGGTCTCATATACTTTGGTAATATAATTAAACAAAGCAGCTGTAGCTCTTTTGGAAGTGTATCTTCTGTATATTTATGTGATCCTACCCGTGTTGACTAGAGCTAAGGAAACTATTTTTTCCAGAAAAGTGAAGGCTCTTACTTTAACGGCTTTTTCGAATATTTTCGAGAACACGAGAAGCAAAGAGATTGGCCTGTAATTGTTAAAGATCTTATTGTCACTTTTTTTACGAGTAACCTCAGAAACGAGTGACCTCAGAAATTTTAAATTTTTCTTGCAAAATTCCACAGTAAATGCTTTTATTAAAGGATAATAAATAAAATTATGATTAATTTTTTTTATTAAAAATACTAGAAAAGCAATTCCGGGTTGTCGAGTTTGAATTATCAAGCGACTTAATTTAATAATACATACACGAAGATGTATCTGCAATCAAATGATTAAACGAACCATACTTTGTGGCACTGAAGAAGTACCATAAACAAACTCAATGAAATACAGAGGCTAGTGTCTAGAGCAATACTGAACATTCCGCAATTTAACACTGCTATCAAATATAGGCTGCTGAAGCCGTAAAACAAGCCTTAATTTTACAGAGAATCTACAAATACAAAGAAGGAGGTTTTCTCGTACATGTAGAAATTCTGGAACGATTCGAAATCATTTGAGAATTGATCCGAGTGAGTGATTTGATGTCCCCTAAGTTGAACTCTAAAAGATACTACCAAGTACTCAACTGCCCTTCGATGAATGAAGGAGCCCACAAATGGTTTACAGATGGGTCGAAATCTGGGAACAGAAGTAGGGGACCAAGATGCAGGCTACACATTCCTTTCTGAAAAGCACAACTATAGTCCCCAACGAGCCAAAGAAGCTCTAGATCTAAATAAAGCTGACTTAAGAGTGCTTTGTGGAGCACTAATAGGCAATGTAGCATGTAATTATAACCTCCATATAAAGGGTCTTTAAAGTTCAGAAATCGGTAGGCACTGTAGCCTGGCTAAGGAAATTATGGAACATATACTGACCGATTGCCCAAGCATTGTCCGAAAAAAGTTTAAACCAGGAAAAGACTTTAAAGAAATCCCACTTTGGGATGTTGTCAAATTTCTGAAGGCAGTACTTAAATCCTAAGCCAATTTCTATGGTCGCAGTACTCGTGTCTTCTTGCGGCACACTCTGAGTTCTTCAATATAACCTGGTAAAATTGCAAATACCTACTATGCCCCAATTGATGTCGAAAAACAAAATGTGAAAGTGCGATACTAGAGGGAACAGGATGGAATCGCTGTACAAAAGTTGAAAATTTTTAAAATCAAGTCAATATTGATAAAATTGGAGCTTTTTCAGACGCGCATATAGAAATTTAGAGCAATTTCAGAAGTCAAAAGGCAAATTGACATAGCAATGAAAGCTCTTTTGGCAGGGAGTAGAATGGGCCAAGGCAGATTGACAAAGAAGGACAACAATCCCAAGGAAAAGTTAAGTTTCATGCCGGATATGTATGATATGAGATTTTATTCATCTCAAAAGTCCTGCGACGTAAATCTGTAATTGCAACAACGTAACAAGTGGAAACTAAGAGTTATTTTGAATTGTTGCAAACGAGTGTAGAAATATTTTTATCCTTTGTGTTCTCGATAATGTGATGCTCGTGATAAACTATTTGTCGAAAGACGAATAAGTTTAAGAGTGTCTTTTTTTCATCCTGAAAAATTAATCTTATACTTGCCTCTATGGACGACCTTGTCCATCTATCTTGTCAATCATAAACTTTTAACTGAACTGTCATCTGAGATTGTATTAAGTTAGTTTAGTGTTCAAAATCACTGAACGTGTTCAAATTTTGAAAGCTTTCTGCAAATTGTTGATGCCCTGATTCACTGTCCCCAAATTCGAAGAAATTGCAGATGATTTTAAGGCCTATCCATCGTCGCAATAAATGCCTAAAACGTAGGAAAAGATCCAAATTTATTTGGCTTGTCTTATTTTGCAGTTGGATTTGCATCTTTATTCTTATAAAGTTTAAAAACATTTGAAATTGAAGCCAGGCTGACCAAGAAATGAATGGAACGTACACTGATTGTGTGCTTGAGCACAAGCGTTTGGGTAACCGATTTTTCACACAATATTTCTTCAGGAATGGCAGTCACCATTGCATTCACAAAATCACGTTTTGGGGTTCAATTTAGAGTCCGTACTTCGAAAATGAGAAGGCGTTAACTGCAATGGTCAATTCCTATCGCTGTAGCCAAAGGTAAGCCGACAGAACTTGTTAATGCTCCTTGGGGTATTCCTTGGTCAATTCCTATCGCTGTAGCCAAAGGTAAGCCGACAGAACTTGTTAATGCTCCTTGGGGTAAACCAGCACTCGCATTACCGTCGTCCAAGAGCGAGTTACTTACAGTCACCTTAAACGTTCTTCCAAAGAGAAAGGATGGGTAATTCTTACTAAATATATTGGAAAATTCAGAGTCACAAGTTTATGCAAGAGTCCATTATGCCACACGGTGTTAAACGCTTTTTCGACATCGAGTAGCATCACGCCAGTACTCTTCAATATTTTTAGATTACTTTTTTTTATATTTTTTATGTTACGATGGATCTGACTGACCGTGTAATGGTGTGATCCGTACTACTCAAGCGAACTTATGTTTTAAGCATCGAGATGAGTCACCAATTCAGCTGAGCTGAGAAAACTAATTGGCCAATAGTTGCATGGCAAACTTGGAATTTTGAACGGTTTTTATATTTGTACTAACTTCGCAAGCTTCCAAACCTTTGAACTATTAAACAAAAATTAACACCTACATCAGGACGGTGCCAAAGGTATACATTCTTAATATTATCGGAACTGGAAGATTTAAAAGGTTTAAGGGTGGTCAATACCTTTTCAATATCAGCAATTGAATCAAGAAGGTGATCTACTATTATGTTGGAGAAATGGATTGAATTTACCAATTCAATCCATGTTTGAGCTGCTCGCAAAATTGCAATTAATTGAATGATTATTAAGGAACTACTCAGCTAAAACGTCGGCTTATCCATGGTCTGATAGTGTCACAGTATCACCTATTTTAAATGCAGGAATAGGGGAGTTTTTCTACCTAATTACCTTAAGTATGTCCCAGAAGGGCTTAATGGCTTTCCCTATAATTTGAAGTTTTTGATTCCGTTTTATGTTTCTCACTTTTTTGATTAGATCTTTTATAACAGTATTTTCATTTAAAAAAAAAGCCAGTGATCTCGGGTCCTAATCCATCTAGTTCTGAAACTATTTCTAACTTTGATAAGTACTCTGACATGTTTTGGAAATTTATTCTCATCGTTACAGCGTTTTACTTATTTCAGAACCAATATGTTTTTGACCTCAAAAGGAAGATATGGATGTAGAAAACATGTGGTGTCAACTAGACGATGCCACATCTCACACATTATGACCCATTTTGGCCATACTCGCATTGTAGGGAAATTTCCAATGATGAATTGTTTCGTGTTTGATGATGTAATTAATATAATAGGACTACCGGTTGAAAATATCTATTACTCTGAGGTGAATTTTGACCATGACAGCTGTCACATCAGAAACTTCATGTCATTGTCTAATTCAAAGATGGTGATTTCGACACCGAAGGCAAAAAACGCCCCGTCCAGGTGAAAATATTTGAAGACCATGAATTGGAGGCATTGCTCGATTATGATACGTCACAAACGCAAGAAGAACTTGCAAAATCACTTGGCGTCGCTCAGCAAACCATTTCCGAATCGTTTGAAAGCAACGGGAATGGTCCGAAAGGTAGGACATTAGGTGCCGTATGAACTGAAGCCACGAGACGTCGAACGCCGATTTTGCGTGTCCGAAATGCTGCTTGAACGCCACAAAAAGAAGTCTTTTTTGCATCGAATCGTCACTGGCTTGGAGCTCTTTAACAATTTATCCTTAATTTCTCATGATGTATGATTAAATCGATTTCTGAGCGCCTGCATGTTTTGTTAAAGCTCCTTCGGTGACTCCGAGGACAGTTCTGCACCAATTTTTTCCCGGTTTGTGAAATCTTCAAGGATCCGAGGACAGTCCTGATCTTTTCTTAAGCTTACAGGCTATTCATTTCAAAAGCTCTTTAAGGTAAGTATGCAGAAAAGCATTTAATAAATAAACCAACGTCGATAGTACCATTTTTCATTGCTCACTCCTAAAGAGAAAGTTGTTTTCCCCAAACTCTGCTCGAACCGAAAAAAAATCAACAAATTGAGTTTTCCTTTGTTGCCCCGCCACAAAAATGACAGCTTTGCGAAGCTACTTTTCAAAGTCTCCAAACCTCGCCATTTTTATTTCAATTTTATCAATTGTCTTGCTATCCTGTTGCATGTGCCTCAATGGATTCAACTATGAAACGAAAAAATTCAAGTGCTTCCTTACAACGTTGACGTTAATCTTCATCTATCATTTCTTTATTGCCGATGTCATTTTGATTCTTCTCAGGGCCATCATCTACGCTGCTCGTCTTCGCCTGCCCTGGACTAAAGAAATAAATCCTGCTTTTGTGGGAGGATACAATCGAAAAGAATACCTCAAGAGACGTTTGGCAGCCTTGAAAAACCAACTAGAGCTGGGACCAACATTCTACAAGCGCAACGAAGCGATGACACTTAAATACAAGGATATCCTCAATGACCTGCTTATATTCGGAGGCTATCTGACTATATTACTTTTGCTTCTCATTGGAACACGAGATCCTATGTCCTACTACAACAATCGAATTATAAAGGACGTCTTGAGGAATCCTAAATTGAGCAATCATTCCATAAGTGTGATTATCAGTGTCGACGATTTGTATGACTTCATAAACGGCACCATTGTGCAGGGGCTGAACGATGGAAGGTCCTACAATGGCGAGACTTTCAGCGAAAGTGGTTGGATGGATCAGCAAATTGCCAAGGTTTTAGGTGTAGTCAGACTAAGGCAGATAAGACTCAAGCGTCTGGATAAATCTCTTATTTTTGAAACGGCGGATTTTGGACCTGGCTGGACGAGGGAGGCTCCAGATTTAGCATTTATGGACAAGTTCTGGAGAATTTTCCAGCCGTGGCAGTACCAGAGCAACGTGCGAACCGGAGGACTTGATGCGACTGGTAAATTGTATGACCAGCCTGGCGATGGGTATGTAGTTCTTTTGGGGCGGAATGTGACCAATAGCCTTCAGATTTTGGACTTTATTCATAAGCATAAATGGATTGACAGTCAGACGGCGGCTGTCATAATTGAGTTCACGTTGTACAATGTCGACGCGGATATGTTTACTTTGGTAAGGATCTCCGCTGAACAATCAGCCTTCAATTCGTTTGTTATGACAGACAGCATCCACACAGTTAAACTGCTCTTCAACATCGACAATCTGGAGTGGTATGTCCTCTTGGCGATACTCGTATACTTTTTGGTGGTGATGAATGTTCTTGCATATGTGGTTAAAAAACTCTGGTACTCCCGCTCCCGAAGGGACTTTTTCTCCGAGGCTTGGAATTATGTTGATATGGCGATTGTGTGTCTTAACATATGCATCGGAATCGGGGTCGTTATTCGAGAAATTTATGTCAAAGACCTCCTTCTGGAGCTGGAAACAAGTAAAAAGAATGAATATATTCCCTTCAATAACGCGGTTACAATTGATGAAACGTGCACAGTATTTATCGCATTCCTTGTAGCACTGACAATTATAAGGCTCTGGAAGATCCTGCAGTTTGCTCGGGTTTTTCGGGTGCTGACAAGTACTCTGAATCATGCTAAAAAGCCTTTAGCTTCAACAACGTTCTTCATTGCTGTTTTCCTTGGGGGCATAGGACTTGGCGCTTTCATCATAAACGGCAGTAATTCTCCCAATTTTGCCGATTTTTTGAAGAGCGTCACCTCCCTTATGTCGCTGTCATTTGGGTTTACTGCAACTGCCTCCGCCTCGGATTTGAATCACGGCGGTAGCGCTCTAGGATTTATCCTGTACACCGTGCTGGTAGTGGGTGTCACAATATTCCTGCTGAACATGTTTATCACCATACTTTGCTTGCACTTCTCTAAGGAACAAGTGGACGATGAGGAGAAATCAAAGAATAATGATAGCTATACGTTTTGGCATTTCCTGGTAAGTGAAATAGCTGAAAGACGTTGGTTAAATGTTTTCAAAAAGGATAAGAATACGAAGAAAAGTGATGAAGGCGATGTCCTGCGGCTCAGAGGTGGAGGTGGTATTTTTGGAAAGCCCAAAGATGACCATGTTGATAGCAGTGAACATTTGAGGCGAATGGAAATAATATCAGAAATCGTGGATACGCAAATGCAACTTTTAATGGAGAATGTTGAGCAGGAGGATGTGAAAACGGATGACGCCAGTGAGAGTGGTCATTTGCGTGAAGTTGTTACGGGGGAACGAGTAAAATTAAATACTGAGGCTCGACAGCTTGGTGAAAGCTCAAAAAATTTACCAATAAGCAGTCAAAGGAATCAGAAAAACCGAAAAAAAATAGGACGCCAAGATGAGTTAAATGAAATAAGGAGTATCTAACATGAGCGTTTTTTAAGTTATTAAAAAAAATTGTTAAATTATAAAATCCTGTTTTTTTTTTCTCGTGAGTTAAGGATAGAAACTCATTTTTTAAAACTAATTAGGGCAGCATTAAGAATTATCAAGTTATCTGATTCTTCATTTAGTGCCCCCATGATGCACATACTCGCAATATGAGTGCTTTGTTTTCTATCTTTTTTTCCACTGGGCTTTCTGCATCTCCAAACCTGGCCAAAACTTGAAGGTAACTGATGTTTCTTGAAGCGTCGCAAATCTTTTTTGTCTTTTTAAAAAAAGCACCGAAAATATTCTTCGGTTTAAAAGTAACCTCAAAAAAGCCCGGACAAATATTCAATCAGCCAAAAAATTATTTCAACTAACACAACAGGTGCGTTCTGATGATGCAGTGTCTGTTGTACACTTATTTTTTCACGACAAAACTAAATTTCTGAATCTTTTTCGATAAAAGATAGCAAGAATGTTAATTCATATCTGGTACCTATATGACGATAGCTGAGAAAGGGGCGGCTAGTACCACACAATTTAGGGCGACCAAGATAGCAAATCCGCCACTGATGAAGGCATGAAGCTTAAGATGTTCGTTTATTCGTTGTGGTAACAATTTTTTAAAAGCCTTTAGACAAGCAAGGCAGAGAAGAATTCTTATGGGCCTGCATTCCGTAATCATTCAGAGAGAAGGATCCCGTTTTTTTGGAATAGGTAAAGGGTGATTTTTTAGCTATTATCTTTTTGGCAACACTGGTTTAAACAGCTGACGCACGTTTCGTGTTTTGTTTCACTGTCAAACATCTTCAGTTTGGTCTATAATTTAACCATATGCAAAATATTGAATTTTGTTATCAAAATGCGTGCTCTGTTAAGAAAGTTCATCGCGCGCTTCTTCCTTTTTATGGTCACTTTAATCGACCCACTGAAGCGGCTATTTGGGCTATTGTGACTAAATTTCGCACCAAATTTACATTGTTGGACATCAAACTGAAGAAAATATCACAGCTGTATCGGCCAGTGTTAATGATGACCATCAATTATCGATTCGTCGCCGTTCGCAGCAATTGGGCCTCTGTTACTCAATAACGTGGAAAATTTTGCGGAAGGATTTAGGTGTGATGACTTTCAAAATACAGCTTGTGCAAGGATTGAAGACGAACGACCTACCGCAACGTAAAATTTTTGGTGAATGGGCTCTTGGAAAGTTGGCCGAAGATCCACTTTTTTACCGAAAAATTGTTTTCAACGACGAAGCTCATTTTTGGCTCAATGGGTACGTAAATAAGCAGAATTGTGAATATCAGCCAGAAGCATTGCAAGAGCTACCAATGCATCAAGACAAGACACAGTTTGGTGCGGTTTATGGGCTGGTGGCATCAATGGACCGTACTTCTTCAAAGATGATGCGAATCGTAACGTAACTGTGAATGGTGAGCGCTACCGTGAGATGATATCCAACTTTTTTTTGCCCAAAATGCAAGAGCTTGACTTACATGACATGTGGTTTCAACAAGACGGTGCCACATGCCACACAGCACGCGCAACAATGGACTTATTGAGAGGCGAGTTCGGTGAACATTTTATTTCACGTTCGGGACCGGTCAATTGGCCGCCTAGATCGTGCGATTTAACGCTTGTAGCTTTTTTTTTTTGTGGGGCTATGTTAAAGCTCATGTCTATACAGACAAGCCCGCTTCAATTGACGCATTGGAAGACAACATTGAAGCATTTATTCGTGAGATACCGGCCGAAATGTTGGAAAGAGTATGCCAAAATTGGACTAAGGGGATGGACCATTTGAGGCGCAGTCAAAGTCAACATTTACATGAAATAATCTTCAAACATTTAATTATATGGACCGTTCTATCGATTCAAACAAAAATTTCATGCATTTTTCTGAATTTTATGTGTTTTTTTTTTAAAAACTTTCCTAAAGCTTTTAAACCTCAGATTGGAACACTTTGAATTATTCGTTTGGATCTGGGACACATCCGCATTGTTCTTAAGGGACTGCTATTGAAGCCTCTGTATGTAAAATAGACTGGCTTAAAAAAAATTAAGGACTTTTCATTGTCCTATGATAGTTTTGACGAGTTTATAATTAAAGGAGATGTCCTTCTTCATTCATTTTAAACTTTAAATTTCATTCAATATTAAAAAATTCAATTTCGTCTTTACAGAGCTCAGTCAAACTTTAAACTCTCATAGAATTCACCACCACTAAAACAGGCTTACAAAGTTCGTTATTAGATCGTTCATATACAATTATCTTGGCCAAATACAATGAACTTCAACGCATCTGTACAAAAGCTGGGATGTTTATTTCCAATTGTCAACGGTATTGAGCCAGCGTACCTACGAAACAAATAGATAGATATCTCTTAAGATTCATGGTTATTTATATTTCATTCAAATTTCAAGGATGAGCGATCTACGAGCACGACCTTAACTGCACAAGTGGGTGACATCTGTGAAATTGTACGCTCAACGATACTTCACATTGAAGCTTCAAAGTCATTCATTTGTACGTTCATATAAATTTGAATATCAAAACTTCTGATCTCAATGCATTCAAAGAGGATTACCTATTGCATTATTTTACTCTGGTGATGTGTGCGTAAGCAGAACATAGGGAATAACAAGGTGCATACGTAAGCCAGTTCAATATCGATGCCACCGTACTTATTGGCCAGTTGGAAAATCTATCAATCTTTATATATATTTTTTGATGCATTCGCTAGCTTAAACTAAGACGAGACCATTTTGCACAGTTCCAGGCGAATGACATATAATGTCTTACCCAAATTCAATCAAAATATGTACTTGCAAGGCAGGTACAACGTCCCGTCAGGACACCAATTAAGATATGTAGCTTATTATTACTCAAAGCCAATGGGCTTTTATTTCTTGTTTTGTAAATTGAAGGCCAGAAGAGTAACATATGCTTCTAAAGGACCCTGCTCCAATTGTGGCCAATCTCTTGTTAGGGTTCCATGCCCAAGGTGCTAAAGGAACCCTATTTCTTAGCCCCTTCTCCGTTCGTCCGTTCGTTAGCCCGTCTGTCACAGGGCTGTATCTTTACACTATTTTGTCACAGAAGGTGTACAGCTGTTGCCGCTACAACAAATTATAAAAATAGTATAAAGTTAAAAATAAGGTAGGTTACCACACAAAGAAAATATTAATATATTTACCAGTGACCTTGTAAGATCCCTTCCCCATACCATAGAATACGCAGACGACTTAATTGCGTACAGATCAGGTCCGAAGATCGAAGGCATTAGAAATCTCTTACAGAATGACTTCGATGAGATTCAGCGATATTGCGATTACTGGAAATTAAAGATTAACTTTAAGAAAAGCGAAACTATATTGAAACGCCGTTGTCCAGGGCCTCTTGGAATACCATAGAATTGGCGAAATCTCTCAATTATTGGCAGCCAATGACGAGTGGAAGTGTAGTCCGATATCATGGGATTTGGCTGGACCAGTATCTGTATTTCAACAAAATATAGATGCGGCTCTTGCCAGAGCCAAAGTTGTATTTGCCCTAACAAAGAAACTGTTTTATAACCAGCAACTCAATGGTAAGGTAAAAACAATCTGCTTCATATCTCTGATGCGGCCTATGTTCTTCTTTGGCTATTCCGGGACTTGCTTACGTTTATATAAAACTCCAGAGTCTGAGTACAGAAAACTCTATCCCAAAGAGGTCCTGTATTACAGGGCAGTCATTATAAGTGTGAATAATTTTATTTTAAAGCTGACACGAAGTCACGTTGCATGATTATATGTATATCCCAATGAAATGTATTACGAGAGGATGCGCCTTAACGGCTTTATCCCCCCAAAGGCCTTTCTCTACCTAGACTCGATAGGTCTGATCCAGGACAAATTAGCGGTACCGCTTATCTACCGAGTTATTCAAAAACTTTGGATAAGCGACTCAGTTATGAACGAGACGTCACCATCAGTTCCGCTAAGAGTGTGTTCGATTCAGTAGGGCGGTTTCAGGCCGCGATATGAAAGATGTAGAACGCCAGCACCGACAATGCTGGTGGCTGACGGGTATCGTCGTATCCTTCCATTGACGGGTAGCCCATAAGGCAAATTTTGGCCGCAGCTTTATTTTTTCTCGTATGAGTGGTGGCTGGCTTTAATGGGTAAAGGTCATCTCAAGTAAAGTTTACAAATGAATGTGCAAGAAAAGGACATCCGCAAATCCATAAATTTTGTATATGTTGATATATAGTATGTCCACGTGTCTTTGTGTTTCTTCTTGTCTTGCAGATACACATTAAGCTAGAAATAAGATAGTTTTTATAGTAGAATTAAGTTATTTTGGGCTATTTTTATTTTAAAGCAAAACTCCTTTTCACTTTTTAAAACTTTATTTTCTTTGTTTATAGTTAGCATTTTTAAGAAAGTAGTAGTAAACTGCACCAAAAGAAAGAAGCAATTATCATAGTTAAAGTAGGCAACGAGTTAATAGTAGAAATCTCGTAGTAGATAGCAATAATCTCGAAATCAGTTTACATGCCTTTCCAATAAGAAAAAATGAAAAATAAAACTTTTTGAAAGCGATTACTTGTTGGGGATTTGTGTAATGAATTTCAAAATGTTGAAGTATTGGTGCGAATTGAATGTTTATGTAGTTTTCTACCCAACCAAACGTAGTGTACGTGTTTTTTTTCGTAGCGACATTTTTCTCAATCAGAAAAAAATTGTTTACAATGTTATTTTTTAAAAATAAAATAATTAAAAAAAGTTTTTCATGTGATCACTTTAAATGGAGGGTTGAAAAATAAAGAAAAATGTTGTGTGTGTTGATATTTTTTTTCAATATTTTCAAATTTCATTCATAAAATCAATTTCTGAAATACATTCTCAGTTATGATATACATGTCTTTAACTATTAAATTTCAAGAAAATATCTTCAGTTGCGATTCAAACATTTCTACAACTGTATCAAATAATCTTTAAATTTTGTGATAATTTTCAATCCTTATTTTTTTAAACTTTTTAATTTCTACGTGGAATTTCTTATTCTAATTGGAACTAGAAGTTAATTGATGTGAAGCTTTAACTTTGTCTAGCTTACTCGTACATATGCTAGGAGAAATCTAAAATTAAAGAAATAAAGTGTTGCATACTCTTAGAAGGCGCGGAGCCCTTCGGGTGCGAGTCAACTTTCAGTTGGCTATTTTTTATCACCATGCATCACCGATGCGTTATATGGAATCTTTTTGTTACGTAGTTCTGCCTCAAATGGGGACTGAAACCCAGATTGACGCACTGGATGTTTACAGCAGTCGTCAGACCAATCCTAACATACGGAATCCTCATATGGTGGCCAGCATTGAATATTAAAGAAAATCTGAAAAAGATTTCAGCCGCCATGGAAATAATGCTACATGGCCATCTACGGTAAGGTGGTAGTTATCAAGGCAGCGATTAGGTTGAGTGATTGTAACCGCTTGAGCAGAACACGTACCTGAGAGTTCCGAGACATACAGGCTATACAGATTATATCGCACCCATCTTAGACTTTGAATCAGGATATAAAATATTCATCCCATATAGGGGAGGACAGGACTAAGGATATAGTCAGAAAATCTGCCAAGTTTACACGGACCGTTCTAAGGCGAATGACTGCACCGGACTCGGAGTATTCGCGATCTCGTCGGAGATCTCCTTCTCTCTGTCTCTATCGTCTGACTAATCACTGCTGTGTATTCCGGGCAGAAGTTAAAGCTATCCAAGAGGCTGCCCGCTTACCGTCAATGAATCCAAAGGACGGGTTATCTATCCTTTGTACAAAGACAGTCAGGCGTCTAACCTTGTGCGGGTCCTTGGACATATACTAGTTGTACTTTAAGTAATGAAATAGCGCACGAGCTAGATAGAACAGAGATGGCACTTGATACTGGCAATAAATCAGGAGAACCCCTACGCCTCAATTTAAGTGATTAAAACCTCTCAAAATCCAATTTAAGTGAAGGGTAGTGTTTGATGTTCACAGTATATAACGCAGATGAAGGATCTTCAAGAAGAAGCTCTTAGGACTTTTGAAAATAATTTTTAGTAGGGATCTCAAAAGTAAAGAAGATATGAGGAATAAAGTAAAAGTGCGAAGTAGGGTTCAGATTTTGATAATTTTAGCAAAAGTGAAGTAGATGTACATATGTACTTCAATGTACTCCTTTGTGGAACGAAAGTCGTCATCTTCAATTGCTTCTACTGGATCAATGGCTGCAGTTATAAGTATTTGTTCGTTATTGGTAGTTCGGGGGAGCTTAAGACGGGGAAGTTCATTCTGATTTTTCAATTCGAAAAAATTTATTGATTTTCAGGAACATGCTAGGGTTGCTAGCTTAAACAGCCCGAATTTTGGTATTCCAGTGCGAATTAATTGAAGTTCGGTAGTTTTGCTTGATTAAATGCTGAAGGTTTTTAAGCTCGGACTTCAGTGTCTTAATTTCCGCATCTTGTGGGTCAGTGAAGCGTCTGTACAGTAGTTTAAGTCTCGCCAGTAGCCTACTTTTTTGTCGATGTAGTGCGTCTATCGTTGCATTGCGGTAAAAATTAACATTGTCAGTTAGTTCGTATCTCGGAATAGTTCTGTCCATCGTTTGTTTAATAATAACGTCCATCATTTTCAGGTAATCATCGATCTCCTCGTTCGACAGATTTCTATAAGATGGTGGATTGAGCAAGTTCGAGGAGAGTGCTCTGGTTAATAATCGAGAGAAGTGCGTCCAACGCGTCCTACTATAGTTGTAAGAAAACGTTTGAACATTCTCCTCCAACTCCGCAATCTCGTTAGTAATAGTAATTTCGGCACTAAATCCGCAATGGTCACTGTCATACACAAATGTTTTTAGATAGTTTATCGTTTGTCGGTCCGCGTCAGTCAGTTGTAACTGTTCGTCGAAAAGCAAAAGATCCAAGTAGAAGCCTGTTCTTGGATAAGACGGGCTATCAGTTGCCCTCAAATCTAGCCTATACTCAACATTGTTCTGACCCTACCAATTGAACAGTAGGTTCCCTCTAGTGTTTGGTGCATGATTTCTCCAATTGCTATGCCTGGCGTTCAAATCTCCGGCCATGAGGAAATAATTCTCCTCCAAATCCAGCCGTAAGTATTGAAAGAGTGTTTCGAGCTCTGAAATAAAAGCAGATTGTTGAGTAGCTTCAGTTGCATGGACTGCGACCATATACATTCTCTTCCCACTACGGAGGGGGATGCATATGATGCATGGAACCTACGCACTTGACCACTGTACATAACCTTATAACGCAGATTTTTATTAATAAAAATAGCGACCCCACCTGCTCGATCTTAATGACAATCGAGTGTGTCGCATTTTGTGTGTGTGCTTGCAGGATCCTCGCCCATTCTAAGCCCATTCAGTGTCGAACAGTCTGAGGTGATACAAGCAGAGTTAGTTAAAAGAGAGTTAAAGGTGAGTTATTCACTGAGCTTGCATTTGTTTTGTTGTTGTTGTTGTTGTTTTATACTTATTTTATTTGGTTGTTGTTTTTTTTAAAAGCATAAATTATGAGTTTTTATTTGTTTTATTATGGTGTTTTTTTTTATTGCACATGAAATACGATCGAGTGGTGACGTGAGAGTGATTGGAGTAATTTCTTCTTGTTGTGGGTTGTAGCCCAGTGAAGCCTAGAAGTGAGGTAATCCAAACATCTGAGGAGAATAGGGTTGCGTTTTCCATCCTGTTCAGTACCGGTGTGTTGGATGTTGCCCTCCTATTGCACACTTTGATTTCGTCGGCTCGCTGTGGTGTTTCCGCTTGCCTAACACTTTTTCTCACACCCGGAGTTGTGCGTTTTCCTGCTTCGGGTGTAGCGTAGGCTTTACACTACTCTCACGTTCATCACTACTTTGTTCATAACATAATTAATTTATCAAACAAAACTAGACTAACTGAGCTCATGTGTGTTTTTTTTATTAATTCACAGTTGATGCTGACGGACCTTTTTCCACCCGACCGGCAGCAACCTCGTGATATAGTTTTCTTTTCGTTTTAAGCAGATAAAAAAAAATAAAGTTTAATATTAAAATAATCCAAAATAAAGTGTTTCATGTTTTTTATTTAAAACACATTTATTCTCTAGTTTTATCTTAATTTTCTTACATTTGTGAGCAAGCGAAAATAATTTAGTTAAACTTGATTTGAAGGAAAATGCTACTTCAAACAAAAAAACGTTCGTGCATTAAAAAAAAGAAAGAAAAACAGAAAAAAAAGACAAAATGTATGGATAGACAAAATAAAAAGAATTATTAAATACCAATAAATTAAAGATATTATTCTGATAAAATAATCATAAATTAACCAGGTTTTTGAAAATCTATCACACAATTTGGGATTTTGGTCACAAATTGGTTCTTATTCCGCCAAGTCATGGAGTAGGAAGGTCGAGAAGTGCCATGATAGTTACTAAATCATTTTTAGAACTTTATTCTTGAAAATGACTAGTTTATTTGAATTTTCGGTTTATGAACGGATATAAAATTTGGTAGTATCATTTACTTAGGAAATGGTTGAATTGTTCAAGAGCAACGTGCACCAATACCTACCCGTCCACAGTAATTTCATGAATCTACCATCCGCACTGTATTTACATCATAAGGGTAACCATAACCCCCTGAACCGATGTGAATTTTAAAAACAATGAATATGTAGAGGTAACAAAAGCAAAGAAATTAAGAGTAAACCAACAATTTTTTAAATAATAAAAAGTAATTTATTCGAAATTTTTAATTATTTACAACATTTCAAAATGTTTACATACTAAATCATCTAGGATAGGAGAGATTTGTAGCGAATAAGGAGTATTCTTTCTATTTTCATCTTCGTTGCTACAGTAGAGAGAACAAACAAAAAAAATTATTGTTTTTTATTTTAAAATAAAAGAATAACAATATATACAAGTTTCGGCTTTTTTTTTTTGTTTTTGCGAGCAGAATGAGTGATATTCCGTCTGGCCAAATGTCATAAATAAATTTCGCTTATGCGAAATGTTCTAAATCAACTGTCAAAACTTTAATTTTTTTCACCCGAAAAATTAACTGTCAATGTCAATTTTAAAATATTAATTTAAATAAATTTCTTAAGCAACATTTCTAATTTTGGAATTTTGGCTCTTGGCCAATTCGTTTTCGAGGATAATGTTGGCTGACTGCTAAATGTACATATTTGTGGAATCATCGTCGGCTAAATTTGGATGCCAAGGAATATAGGGATTTGAGTAGTTCTAAGGCTCTTTCGTCTGAGGTCCTGTTGGGGTTTTCGAAACCCTTTGACTGTCGTTCCGATGACACTGTGGTCGTATTGGCAGTTGTGTCTTCCTCATCCTCGGGATCAGCGACACGAATCTCGAATTTTGTGGTTTCTTCACTGGAAGCTGATGACGGTTCGGTGTTCGTAGTCGTGGGTGTTTTCAAAGTGGTTGTGGGATCGCTGAATGCGCGGCGATATGTGGTGATTGGTATTTTGTTTGTTGTCGTTGTGGTCACTTGTGCATTTGTTTTGGATTTATGTCTTCCGTCCATGCCTATTAGAGCGTTGAGAAGGATCTTACGGGATTTTTCTAGAGCTTTGCCGTTCTGATCATCGCAGGTTTGGATGAGGAGGAGCAAAAGCCTCAAGACGCTTTGGTTATGTTCGGCCTTCTTCATGACGTTTTTCAGGTGCAGAGCTTCGGTTTCGTTTAGACCTCCGAATAGCTTGTTTGCAATTCTTTGGAGCCCACTGTTTCGGGGTAAGAGTTCAGATGATAGTTCAGGACTGTTTAAAATGTCATCAATGTCGTCTTCATCTTCCGATGCGTCTTCAAAGCGACTACGGTCTGTATTGATGAAATCGAACGGTTTGAGTGTGGTTGTCTTCAGATCCCCCCGCATCAGGCCATCGTTGATTGTTAAAGGGTCAATGTATATCGAGTGTGTGATTTGTGCCCATGGGTTATCGGTGGGTTTGAGTTTTTGATTTTGATTTTGGAACGAGGGGAATCCGGTTGTCACTTTTTCCGCGGACGTGTCTGTTTTGACTTTACTGTCCTTTTGGGTGACAGATGAATTTTCGGATCGAGCTAGCGGTCTTGGCGTCGCAATACCAGTTGACGTTTCAATTTTGTTTGAATTCCGTATTGTCGTTGGAGTTTGACTTTCTGGCTTTTCAGTTTCTGTCGCTTTCCATGCTCCGCTGTCAAATTTGTTTTTGCTTTCCGGGCTTGACTTTGAAGTATACCTTTGGTTTTGGCTCGTCACTGTCGTTGTTGTTGGGGTATCTGTTGTTGTTGTTAGTGGGGTATCTGTCGTTGTAACAAAGCTAGATTTTGTCTCTGTTTGCCTGTTGGTGGTATTAATCCAGGGGTTCTCTGTCCTAGCGCTATTCTCTTTTTGACTACTTGTTCCTTTTCCGGCTACAATTTCGAAGGTGTTCTTGGGTTTTCCAAAAGATATCGACTTTGGGGATTTTGCCAAGTCATTGAAAGACTTAACGAACGATTGACTTTGTACTTTGTGCAGCGATTCGTGTTCCTGCTCGTCGTCTTCAGTCGGGGGTAGAAGTTCGGATGAAATACTTAAGCCAAAGCTTGCTCTTGGTCTTGAGGTTGAGAAGCTACTACCACGGTATGTAGTGGCTTCAGTGGACTCCGGGGAGGCAAAGTCGTATAAGGGAGTTGAAAAATCAAACTGGCTATTGATCTCCTTGGCAATGTCATTGGACTGTGTTGAAGGAGCTGTGGTTGTGTCGTACTTATCAGTCGTAGTCGGTAAATAGGACTGAGTTGTGCCTTTGTTTAAGCTAACCGGAGTGGAATCAGTCACTACTGTAACCGTCACAGTGCCTCCATTGTCGAAGAAGTTTGTTGGGGTGGTTACGGATGGATCGGTTACATCGTCAGATGTTCTAGATGGCTCTGTCGGTCTGACATCGATGAGAGTGGCTCTAAATTTGTTCGGGTCTTCTATATACTTCGTAATGGCATTTGAGAAGACCTGTGCGATTTTTCTTGTCTCTGGATCCTTGACTAAATCTCTGATAGTAGTTCTGGTGAAATCAGCAATTGAAGTCGGAGCTTGTACGATTTCCGGGGCAGAAGTTGTCGGTGCTTGATCGTGTGCGGGTTCGTCGTTTTGATCATTTTGATTTAGACCAAACAATGATAGATACTTTCCAGATGTTTTGTTGCTTAGAAGGCTAGCCGATATATCTAGTGTTGCTGGGCTAGTCTGTTTAGTTTCTTCTGAACTTGATGCAGACGCGTCCTTTTCAGTATCCTTCTCAGCGTCATTTGCGAAGTAGTTTGTAAGAGAAACCAAAGTGCCCGGGCCTGATGATGGTGGAATGTCCAAACCAAAGCGAGGACCGATGAGCTTGGCATCTTGACTTGCCTTCATTGTTTCCTTAAGCACGCCAACTGTCTGCAGTATGCCTTTGATATTTCTGGATACGGAACTCTCAATGTTCGGTGGTGTCACGGCAATATTGTTGTTTGGCAAGTAGGTGGGTCCCGAGGTCGATGTGGTAACTTGACTTCCCGCCAGCCTTGGAGGCTCAACTGACACAGCAGGCATTTGAACTTTCAAATCGCCATTGGTGTACACGGGGAAGCGGTGGATCTCTGAGTTGTTGAGCCTGGCAACAATTGCTGGCCTTGGAGACGCGTTGTCAGTAGTGACGGCTCCTCGTAGAGTTGTTGGTTCATCCGAATTGGCGATGTTCACAAAGTAACTTTTGGGTTGAGTGGGCCTTGTCTTGGCTATCGAGGGAACCGTAGGTGTATAGAATGGGGTCACACGAGTAGTTTCCAATCTTCGGGCAGTTGAATAGGTTCCAGGAAATGTTGAGGGAGTTGTAGCACTCTTAATAATCGGACCGATTCCAAAGAAGTCTGGCTTAATAGTACTGTGGCTATCTAAGATGAGTTTGTCTTCCGTTTGTGGTGTCACGATTTGTTTGTCGCCAACAGCCTGATTATCCAAAGAGTTCCTATTTGTGTAAACTTCAGGCTTTCCACTGGTAAAGTACCCGCCTCTTGCTGCTGTTGATGAAGCATCAATTTCTGGCTTGGAAGTTATATAAAAACCTCTTGACTTATTGTTATCAATCCTTTTGGCAGTCTTTTGCCTGTTGTTAAATCCATTTCTCTGAGTGTTTCTGCCAACACTTTCAACTTTTGGACCCTGTGCTTCTCGGTTTTTGTCAGAGACGAATTCCCTTTCCTTGCTTAGAGTTTTTTGAACGCCTGCGTAACTATTCCTCCTTGGCTCTTTCACAAACGATGAAGTTTCGGCTGTGATCTGAAGTTCCTGTTCGTTAGGCTGATTGCGATTGCGACCTTCAGGCAATGGATCCGAAAGTAAATCACCTTTGGGCAACTTTAATTTATCATTTGATCGATTATTCGTTTTGCTGCTTAATCTGACACTTGCTTCATTCGATCTATCATTGGATTCTTCATCTAAGGTGTCCTCTGTGATGTCTTCAAAGTCTAAGCTCTCAACCGATGGATTTTCATTGGAATCAATTCTGCGTTCGGAACTTTTGTATTGTTTGTCAATTGGAATTAATTCGGCCACTTTATTATGATGATGGTATCCTTTATAGTGTCTTGTTGGTTTCACTCGTTGCCTACGGGCTTTGCTAAGGATTTCAGAGCTTTCCGCATAATAACTCGGGGAACCGGCGCAGTTCACTTTGAACCACCAATCGCATGTGAGCTCACTTTGCTGGAATATCGTTCCGTTTGGACAGAGAAAGGATATCTTACGCCCCTCTTCGCAGATATGGAAAACCTACAAAACAAAAATAAGTTATAAGGAAGTTGCTTACAAGGAAGTACAATTATTTTTTACCTGACATTCGGTTTCCAAATCGGCAAAGTAACCATTTCCATATGACCTACAGCTGAAGGTGGTTTGTGGTATCCTCGGGTAGATTGGAAAATCTATACCAGGACGTCCCACTACTCCTTGGTAAACTTCATAGTCAAGATCTTCATCAGAGGACCTTTTTCTTAGACGATGATGATGTTCGTTGCAGTCGCGATGTACAGGTTGTTCCACATGCTCTTCGAATTGGGCAGCACCCGTTTGTTTCGCCAGTATTCTGGCGGGTGTTCGATTCTTTCAAAAAAAAAAACGAGTATATTTGAAGACTAAAACTGAATAAGGAAAATTCAATTTACTTACATTTGCTTCACTCAGCGCTAGGTCCGTCAGCAAAAGGAAAAATAAAACTAAAAAAGAACAGAAAATATATTTGTTAATATAACTTTAAAAAAAATTAAAGAACGGACTCTTTTTTAAGGTTCCCTTGCACAGGAGGAAAAATCAAAAAATCAAATGATCGCTTTGTTGTCCGTCTGTCTGTCTGCCATGACCATTGAACGCCTGGAGCTATCATGATGAAATTTATACCCTTAAACTTGACCAAAATCAAGCTTCTAAATTGACGGGGTAAAAAGCTCCGGCTGTTTTTGCCGCATATTTTGATACTTGCAAGGAATATTCATTTAGGGCTCTGAATGCTTCAATTGATTCCCATGGCAAAAAAATAAAAAAAATTCATTGAAAACAATTCTGAGCTTTGCAGGTAAGTTGGAGCAGTCAGAAAAATGTATCAGGGAAGAACGCGAATGGAGGAAAAGGCACGAACGCGAACTCTATGAGCCGTACAAAGATGTGGATATACTTTGGGAAGCAGAAGTCCGTCGGCAACACTCACTCAGCCACATCGAGCAAATGGATAATTTAAGCCATCAGGTTCAATATGAACAGCAGAGACCGAACCTCCATTCCAAGGATCAAGCAATCGCGAACGATAGAAAGCTTGGTCTACCCAACTGGACGTCACGGCTGCAGGGCACCTCTGTCAGGCTCTTAACTTTCGGGACTGGTGGCCGTTTAAGTAAGTTTTCAGATAATATGACAACTATCCTTCCAGCTACGAAACCAGCAGATGGCTTCGTTGAATCTCTTTACTAGGCCAGACTATAGCTCCGGGCAGAGTCTGAGGTTCTTGGTTTAATATAGGTTAAGCCCGTGCTACATGATTTAACGAACCTCAGTGGATGTTCCGCGTTTGCAAATGATAACCAATTGCATTGCTCCCATCAAGACCAGGATAGAGAATTTCATATTAAATTATTTGCAATCACTAAGTTCGCAGTATTTTTTTCATCATAACTAGTAATGCGAGATGCAGACTAAATATGTGCATCGAAGGCAAGAACACAAGACAGAAGAATGTTGAATAGGAAGAGAAAAGGTTCTAAGACTTTTGTGCTTATGGAAACTCAGGCCACGGTACAAGCTGACGGACTTACGCTAGGTCCAGTGTAACCACTGAAGGATGCAGAAAAAACCCGAAGGCCTCGAGTACCTGAATCTGAAGCTTATCTACTGACTATTTTGCTTTCGATTTAAAAACGAATGAGACAGTTGCAACTGGGAAAACAAGACCAGATAACACTGAAGAATCGTATATGCGCACTTTTGTCGAGCCTCATCCGCCCCCAGTCTCCAGGCACTTATGCGGAAATTTGACGTGAAATTTGAAATAGGCGTACTCTACAAGCTGATAGAAGAATGAAGACTAAGCTCTAAGATATCACAAAAGCATATTTTGAGACAATGAATGGAATACCATAAGGAGAGGCGAACCCAAATCGGAAGGAGCAGGTGGTGTAGATTCGAGGTGCAAAAGGCAAGCTTGTGTATCCATAATGGAAAGAAGTTGTACATGTTCGAAGCCTGTATGACAAGTGTCGAAGCTTGAAGTATGACACCTAGAAACCTTGCACTCGTCGTGGTTGATTGTGGAAGCGTGAAGGTCGGCATTTAAGTTTTGATTGTAAACAGCATCAGTTTGGTTTTGATTGGATTTACACTAAATGCATAACTTTAAGCCCAAGCGTTTAGATTATCGGCAGCTCAACATATCGGCCACCACAGGGCGTTCCTTGAGGTATCAATCAAATTAGAGGGTTTTTCAACAGGGGCGCTACAAAAGTAGAGCGACAGGGACAGCAAACGACGCCATATTTCTTGCCGCTCTTTTGACATTTCTCTTCAGTAAGTAAATATTACTATCAAAATTCGGAGTCAGTGGCCTCAACGTTAAGAGCGCTACGTCCAATTTATGGTCGTCATAATCGTCCTAGCAGATCAACAATTGAGCGTCTAGTGGAAAAATTTGAATCCACAGGCACAGTACAAAATGTTCCGTGCCAGTAGTGTCGAGAATATTGCTTCCGCTGAGGGATCAGTTGCAGAAAGCCCAAATGTGTCTCTCATACGTCGTTCTCAAGCGTTGGGGATCTCTGTGACGTCGTTGTGGCGAATTTTGCGAAAAGATCTTGGCCTAAATTCTTACAAGATTAAATTGGCACAAGAACTGAAGCCGCTTGATCACCAGCAGCGTCGTATGTTCGTGAATTGGGCTGAGCAACAACTTCAAAATGATTCGGATTTTCATCGAAAAATCATCTTCAGCGATGAGGCACATTTCGGGCTGAATGGCTCCGTCAATAAACAAAATATGCGGTATTGGTCAGGCAGCAATCCACACGTACTCCATGAGTCATCATTGCATCCCGAAAATATTACGGTTTGGTGTGGTTTATGGGCCGGCGGCGTCATTGGGGCGTACTTCTTCCGTTGACCAGCACGTTACTGTGAATGGGAATCCCTACCGTTCAATGATAACCGAATATTTTTGGCCCCAATTGGATGATATGGACTTAGAGGACATGTGGTTCCAACAGGACGGCGCCACAAGCCACACAGCGAATGTCACAATCAATTTATTGGAAACAAAGTTTGGAGAACGTGTTGTCTCACGAAATGGTCCAGTCGCTTGGCCGCCTCGATCGAGTTCCATACATAATGGCATCGAACGTACTTTCACAGGAATAAAGAATTTCATTGATATACAAAATTAAAAAAAACTTTTGTAGTGCTCTTATTGCTGAGTTAATCCCTCTAATTAAAGTTTCCTGAATCGCTTCAATACAATCGTAACTGAATGAATCTCCTATGTACATACTACTGTGTCCAAAAAATAAGGTGACATTGTATTTATTTTGAAAATTCTTTATTTATTCTTCCAAATCAATTTCATCCCCTTCAAAGTAATCCCCTCCCGATGCAATGCACTTATGCCAACGGATTTTCCAATCTTTGAAACACTGGTTGTAATCACTTTCCGGGATGGCCTTCAGTTCCGTCTTCGCTGCGGCTTGAATCTGCTCTTTCGTATCAAAACGGTGTCCCCGGAGCGATCTTTTGAGCTTGCTTAACAGCCAGAAGTCGCACGGCGCCAGATCAGGTGAATACGGTGGAACGATATGGGTTGAGTTTTTGGCGAAATGATCACGAATTACGAGTGCGGTATGGGATGGTGCATTATCGTGGTGTAAAAACCAAGAATTGTCTTTCCACAATTCCGGCCTTTTTAGGCGGATAGCATTACGCAAACGACGCATAACGTTCAAATAATATTCCTTGTTGACTGTTTGGCCAGTTGGAAGGAATTCATAAAGCACAACACCACGATAATCGAAGAAAACAGTCAACATGACCTTGATTTTTGAGCGACTTTGGGGTCGTAAGCATAGATCCAAGTCTCATCGCCAGTTATAATGCGTTTCATGACATCCTGGTAGTCGGAAAGCATTGTTTCACACACTTCAACGCGACGCCTTTTTTCCAAAAAATTCAATGTTTTCGGTACCAGTCGAGATTTGACTTGAGGCCCAAAGCATCCTTCAAAATGGTATTGACTGAGCCTTTCGATAAGCCAACTTCATCAGCAAGGTCTCTAATCGTTAATCGATGGTTTTTCAGCACCAAATCTTTGTTTTGTTGGACGTGAGCTTCATCGGTTGAGGTTGATGGTCGCCCAGAACGCTCTTCGTCTTCGACACGTTCACGGCCGGCTTGGAAATCACTATACCACTTGTAAACATTTTTTTTAGACATAGCCTCATCATCAAAGGCTTTCTACACCATCCTCAACGTATCCGCAGCAGAAAATTGATTCCGCAAACAAAATTTAATGCAAATTCTTTGCTCAATAAATTTCGACATCGCAAAAAACGAAAAACTCACTTTTAGCAGCTCACAAAACGACGCGTATCTCAAACACTATGAATATATTTTGACATGAAATTTCACATAGATGTCACTGACAGTACTACCAACCTAAAAAGAAAGAAAAATTTCCAAATCCTTCGACGCGCGCAGTTTAAATTCATATGTCACCTTATTTTTTGGACACAGTAGTATATAAGATGATTGGTTCAAAAACTTTGCGTATTGTGACGGATATAATCACCTAATAGGTTGTTCCTCTCTTGCATTCATCTTTGAAGAAAGCACGTAAAGAAGATTGAATTCTGTTATAGCTTTCAGCCATAATTAAGACTGAAAAAGCTACTTATTTGCACTTTCTTTTATTCTATTCTAAAACTTGTCTAGAAATATGACGAATCGGTTTTTTAAAAACAGATGAAACTGCAAGAAAGCAAGTAAATTTAGAACCGTTGGCACTTTATTTGGAACTATTTAGTGAATTGAAGAATTCAAAAACAGCTATATGCCGTCCGCTAACAATAAAGCGTTCTAATTGTCCAAACAATGTTGTGTAAAATGCAATTTTTATCTACAAAAAATTTCCTCGATAGTAAGCAAAATTAGCTTGAAACGAATTTAACATTTTGTACTTAAATAACTAATGACGGATTGAAATTATTAATAAATATTTATTACCGCTAAGGCAGTGCAAGCAAACAATTCATTCGATCGTCCGTTTTTTCATAGACTTTTGTTCCAAGAAATCCCCTATTTTTGTAAATGGGAGTATATAAAGGGTCCGCCAAATAACTTTTTTTTTTGAAAATGCTATAAAAAAAAACTGCTGAATATTTTCGACATCAGCTCTGCGGCTGATAATGCGATCTTCAAAAACAGGGCGCAAAACATTGAGTGTGGCTTCGGCTGTTTGGCACGTAGCGCCGTCCTGTTGAAACCAAATGTTGCCAATATCCTCCCCTTCAATTTTTGTGAACAAAAATTCGTTCAACATGGCCCGATAACGATCGCCATTGACTGTAACGGCCACTCCTTGCTCATTTTCGAAGAAAAATGGCCCAATTATGCCTCTGGACCAAAATCCGCACCAAACAGTGACTCGTTTTGGGTGCATCGGCTTTTCAATGTTTGCGTGCGGGTTTTCTGTGCCCCAAATGCGACAATTTCGCTTGTTTACATACCCGCCAAGATCTAAATGAGCTTCATCTTAAAAGATGATTTTTTTTCGCAAAATCGGCATCTTCTGTAAGTCGATCGCATGCCCACTTAGCGAAGCGAAAACGCATTGGATGGTCAGTTGGCTTCAACTCCTGAACCAATTGGACTTTGTATGGCGTCATACCGAGGTCTTTATGCAAAATTCGTCTCAATGATGTATCCGAAATGTTAAATTGTTGAGAACGACGGTGAATTGATGTTGATGGCGCTTCACGCACACTTCCTGCCACAGCAGCAATATTCTCGGGTATACGCACTGTTTTTTGATTTTCACGCTTTGGTTTATCGATGAGGATGACAGTTTCTTTCACTTTTTTCACAAGATAACGAACATACGAAGCTGACGGTGCTTCTCTTTTACCAAAATCCGTACGCAATTTTCGCACACATTCTGCAACATTACCATGATTTTCAAAGTAATGTCGCAATATTTCCCAGCGTTGTTCAAGCGTATCCACAATCATATTCAGCGGAAGGATAAAACTAATTATCTGTCAAATCAGACATGAGCTAAGTGTTATCATTCACGAAATAAGCACTAGTTGAGAAAAAAAACGTTAGATGGCGGACAGGTTATAAGTACTTCTATGTTGAACAGGAAGGCCCATTTTAATTAATCTTGATTTTTTTTTTGAAATTGGACAAACTTACAAGCTTTTACTCCACATCCGCTCGGATAGTTTTGTAGTTACATAATTCGTCGCCATGAAAGGACCTTCTATTTGAACGAGGTAGTATATAGCTTATGTTCAATCCGAAGGTCAATTAAAAATATTGGTGAACAAATTCTTGAAATCGGATGAGTAGTTTCGAGGATTACCTCAAACATACAAACTTACAAACATTACCTCATTAAAATATTATTTATAAAGAGTCTGTGAATACAGTTAACAGTTTGGTTCAAAAAACATAAAGATTATGAGTGATGCCAAATTTAAAATCAAACAGCATTTGCATGGCGTTAAAAGAAGTAATCACCTTTCGAGATTATTTCCTGATCCAGACTGAAATTAAGACATCTTTTGGGTTCCCTTTGAAATAGCGATAAAAACATAATTATCATGACCTTCTTCACTTCTTAACTACAATTTTGAATAAACAATGAACAATAAATGATGAACTGCTGACTTCACACTGTAATTAAGTCATCTGATAATTATGGATACAGATCAAAACCGATTGCACAGGAAGGTAAACAAAAAAAATATACGTAATTATATTTTATTGCTTATTATTCAATATTCCACAAATCGCAAAGCAAATATTGATAAACTGAAAGTGAAGATTCCACTTAAAGCTACTTCGGAACCTCTTCAAATCCTAACAAATTAATTCGCACTTAAAAGCCCATACAAAAACAATCCGATGAATAATGTTGCTTACCTAAAATAATAAACCTATAGTATGTACCATGGCAATGATGTCATTATAACTATTATTCCGATTAACCACTTTAAACGGTTGGAAAAATTTGAGCAAACAGTTTTCTACCTTGGATAAGCAAAAAATAAATAAAACGTTCACACCTCCATTATCCGCAAAGAACCATAAAAACAGCTTCACACGCGCATTACGATTCGAATGGCGATTTGTGCATTAAGCTAAAAATATCTCAAAGATACAAGACGACACAATTAAACCATCATTACAAAACCATTCAAGAGAATGTTTCGAGGGTACGAATCTTGTGCGGCTTCAATAGTACCTTCCTGCTATATGCTAAGAACTTCATACAAGTTTGCCGTAAATGAAGGATCTTCCCTTCACTTTTTATTCGAATGAAAGAAACTTGAAATTTATTTATTTTTTTATAAAAGACAACAACGAGAAATGAGATCAAACTGGGCCGAAACCCTAACCGCTGCCGCCGTGAGCTGTATCGAAGGTCAGGGTTAAAATAAAATCAGTTCACTTTTGAGTTCAAAAAATCTTCACAATTCACTTTCAATTGCATCCGAATGCAAACTGCATCAACTAAAGGATATGCCTCAAGAGTGGAATCTTTTTTGTGAGTTGGGGATAAGAAAATCTTACTTACCTTGAACCATCAATTTCCCGGAACGTGGATTCATTTTGCTGTTGACTCTGATATCTGAAACGAGAGAAAAGAAAACCAGTATTTTTACATCATCATCATCATCTGTGGACCAACATAAGCAATAACAATTCATCATATCCGTCAGTTATAGTATAAGTGCAGTCAAATGTCATACTGTCAATGTGAGGCAACAATAATATTGTAGATACAAAGTATCTGCGGGTCAAAACAAACCAATTCAAAGAGTTACAAAACAGATAAACAATAATTTGGGTAATTCCTTTTGTTAATTAATTTATTTCTAATTAAAGCGATGATCGAATCGTTGAACTCAATTATTTTTAGCACATAACTGACCTTGAAAACAGGATCATCATCATGTTCGTCGTAACTGGTTTCCATAATAAAATCTTTTTTTTTAATTTTTATGACAATAATAATATGCAGGAAAGTATTCTGCACGCGAGTGAAGATATTTTCATCTGGTGGTGAGCTAATCTAAATTAAATTTGAATAAATCTACACATGCAGGAAGCTTTCATCTTTTTACTGGACTGGAATATATGGATTCATACACGCGACCGGTGAAAAGATTTACATTTTTAAAGTGAACCATGGTTTCTTGGTATGAAAAGGGGAAAAAGTCACATGAAAGTTTTCATTTGTCTTACACAGAAACGCATTCGTTGTGAGAGAACGCATTCATTGTGTCTTGACTGCGAACTAAGCATACTAATACAGACAAGTGAATGGTCCACTTAGCCTTAACAATTATCTGTCTTTCGACCTCGATTGTACTTAAATCCGATATGAAAGATGCGTCTTGGCCAGACTATTCTGAAGTAAATATTTTTAATCGAAGAAGGTTGTCGATTTGTGGGGAATTCCCCAAAATGCGGGGAATCTCAACTCGGGACTTTGAGGGAATTGGCCATACGCGAGGAAAAAGCGAGGACCTTAACATTTGAGCGTTGAGTACTTTATTTTCACTTTAGGACGATTCATTAACGGTTTAATATTGTCCACTTGCCACTTACCATCCAAGCCATTTACGCTCACCGACAGCGTCTTCGGAAGAAGCTGCAAAGGATATTGCATAGGATATTGTATAGGAGCGTTCAAGCGGAACTCAACTGCATCAACGTGATGTTCCGAAGAGCCGTGAAACACCACACTGAGGAGCAATTCGTAAGATGCCTGGAGAAAATCAAGCCTGCACCGGACACGTTCAAGCAAATCAATGCGATCGTTGGCAAATCCAACACGATACCAGAAAGCTTGAACAGCGGACAAGAAGTGGTTACCACGCCTGCAGATAAGGCTGAAACCTTCGCTGCGCACTTCGAAAGGAACTTCACCGAGAAGCCACCCAATGCACCTACCAGAGTTTTTGGAAGAAGTCGACGATGTAATGAACTACAAACCCAGCCCCGGGTATTGGCGTTTTCACAAATGCCGAAGAAGTGGAGGACCTAATTTTGAGTGGAAACTCAAAAAAGTCTACGGGTCCAGACCACATTTCCAACTTTCTACTGAAAAAGTTGCCAAATGTAGCTATACTACTTCTGACTGTGATCTTTAATAACTGCATCAACAATAGCTATTTTCCCAACTCCTGGAAACTGTTCCAGTTCCGAAAAAAAACTATTAGATCCAGCATTGGCGGGTATAGGCCGATAGCGCTTCTCTGCTGTGTTGGGAAAGTGCTGGAGTCAATACTGCTGCGTCAAATCATGTCATGTTCGGAGAAGGGAATTCTCCCAAACCATCAATATGGTTTCCGGGCGAAACATTCAACCATCCATCCACTGCTGAAGCTGCATTATGATGTCAACCAAAGTCTAAATAAGAAGGAAATCTTAGTGGCTTGCCTACTGGACATAGAAAGGCCTTTGACAGTATCGCTTCCGCTAGGGTAGAACAACACATAGCGAAGCTATGGGACTACTACAAGAAATGGGGACTGATGATCAACAGCAGTAAGACAGAGCTCATTTGCTTCCGACCATCGACCACAGCAACAAGAAGTAGGAAAGCTTTCGCAACGAGATGCCACGACACGAGAATAACGCTGCCAGATGGTAAGGAGATTGCTCCACAGCTCAAAACGAAGTACCTTGGGATAACCTTCAGCGAGCGTTTCCAATTCTGGCAACATGCTAAAAAGGCTATTCAGAAAGTCAATTTCGCCCTTCATCTTGTGCACCCACTCCTAAAGAGGAGGTGTGGTTTGCATAATAGCACCAAATTACTGGTCTATAACCAACTTATAAGACCAGTAATTACTTACGCCTTCCCAATTTGGTTTACGGTGCTGCCAACATCAATGAAGAAAATTGAGATCTTGGAAAGGAAAGTCCTCAGATCGTGCACTGGACTCTGGAGGAATCTCAACACGCTGAAATACTTCAGCAACACAACGCTGTACGAAAGCGCAGGGAACACACCAATCATCGAAGGGTAAGCAAGCCACCCTAACGAAGAGATCAGGATCATCAGCAGGCAAGAAATTGAGCCAGCCCACAGGTACCTCAGCACACGGACAATCATCGATGAACACCTTCAAGAGATCATCGACTGGACCTCGTTCTACACGGAAGCCAACAAGAACTACTACAGAGGTTAATACCCTGTATAATATTTTAAATATTTTTCGTTTTTAAAACAACTCCCTCAGAGTCAATTTTCATAATGTTTGGAAAATGTTCACAAAGAAAATTTAGTATTATATAAAATCACAACTGAATTACGTTGGGCCCTTATTGTTGAGCCAACAATATATTAATTGTAGTTACAAGTCTAGTTTTAAGTCAAAATTGTAAATTTTAGACTTAATAAAAATAAATCTTAATCTTAATCTTAAAACGGTTTAATGTTGTAAATATAAAAATCGATTACGATGGAGGAAGTAGATTTTTTTCTTAAAATGGAACATTCCTGTATCGTAACTCTTCACATCGACTTCAAATAATAATTCAGGGAGTCCCATTTCCCTCGTAAAATGGAAACAATGAAAATTCTTATCTCACTATGGTAGGTGCATATGACTGATTACATGTAGATAATTTTATTCTCTTGTAATAAATAATTTTTTTTTTTTGGGGAAAAGGTTAAAGGTTCAGAATAAAAAATCTGAATTCGTTTCAATTTTATTTTATTTATTTAAGGGAAAACACGAGGAGTAAATATCGGTTCCGAAAGCTTTTACATCGTCTGCAGAGCTGATGCTAGTTTCAATCTCAATCCGGTTTCAATTTCAACAAACGAGACACTTTCGCTTCAATAAATTTAAAGATTTGTGGCTCAAAAAAATTAGCATCTGGTCACTATGTTTCCTCTCTAGTGACGTGGACGCCGCCGCTGATATGGTCACAAATATCATTCTCCAAGGCATGAATGACTTCATCCCAAACAAGCTGAAGACAGTTATGCCAAAAGAGAATTCATGGTTCGACTTGAGCTGTAAAGAGGCTGTCAGGTTGAGAGAGCTGAGTTTTCGGTCCTATAAAGCCAACCCTACAGAGGAAAACCGGAAAAAGTTTCGACGAGTCCATAATGACTGTAATGCTCTTCTACGACGTACGAAGTTCTCCCATGGACTTAAATTAAGGCAAAAAATACTGCGCCAGTGGCTGAAATCAATTTTGGTCCTTCGTCAAAAATATTAAGAACTCTACTTCGTCATCAATTCCGACGCACATTTCGAATGATACTCCTGTTGTAAATAATCTTGACAAAGCCAATCTGCTTGCTTCACAATTCGCGGCCAGTTCCACACTTCCAGATTGCACTTTGCCACCACCTGTGCTCGAGGGCGTTAAACATTCTATGGGACAAATATATTTTCGCACTCGCAAAGTCGCAAGTTCTTCCAAGCTGGCAAAACCATTGCGTAAGCTTTTTCATCTTCTAAGGTAATGGAAACGCTGATTTATCGTCAGCTTATGAAATATCTTGAATCACGAAAACTTCTTAGTGAATGGCAGTACGGTTTTTATAGCAACAGGTCCACTGGTGATTTGATGACTTGTCTCACTGAAAAGTGGAACGCTCACATCTGGGTAGGTGCACCCAAGACCACCTTGCAACTCCTATAAAGAATCCAAAAGCGAGCGATAAAACTCATAGACGATGACAACATATCGAAAACAATGCACTCGCTGGAACACCGTCGAAATGTGTCTTGCTTGACTTTATTTTATCGCTATTTCTATCACCAATGTTCCGTCGAAATAGCTAATTGCATTCCGCCCCTCCAGAATTTCACTCGCAACACCCGTACATCATCGAATGCTCATTTGTTTACCCTAAAGCCTGATTTCCGGCGCACTGTGAAATTTAGAAATTCTTTTATAAGCCGCACAATGCGCATGTGGAATGCGTTACCTCGCTCTATTTTTCCTTTGCACTGCAACCTACAACAATTTAAAACCAATATGCACTGGTACCTCCTTTCTCTCCCTGCCGTTTCTGCTCGTGCTGTGTAAGAAAAAAAACACTTTAAGGGTACTTCAAATCCCTTGATCACTTGAGCACTATTTAAAAAAAAAAATAATGATAAGTTGCTTACGTAAAGATACCTACAAGAAAGATATAACTTTTATATTGTTTTCAAATCTGTCCCAGTCACCATTTGCCATTGGAAGAAAATCAAGTCAAAATCAAATTCGACCGGTCTTGCTGGAGTTCCAAATTCGTGTAATTGAAAAAAGGCGAACTGGCAGTACAGTGATCATTTTATTTGCCAACAAGAAGCAAATCGTACATTAACTCATGCCGAATAAAATACTGTGAATTGAACGAATGCAAACAAATAGATACCGAATTCTCTATCCCAATTCTAACCCCTTCTATATATCGTACTTCTCTTCTTTATCCGTCCATCCATAAATAAAATGCCTTTCCAAAGTCACCTTAAAGTTTCTAATCAAACTTGGCTTACACCAGGGATGTGTCCAAAAACCTTTTCTATATATGGTTGTCCTTGATTGCTTGCTTGACGGAAAACTGACGAAGTCTAATGTACTTTAGTTATTCTGCTGTTGATGGAGCTATCACATGCGATGTCGTGCACTCGCAACGAAGATGTTTCGGACGATAGAAGGAGTAAGAAAGCTTGATCGATCGACTTTAAGCTTAAGAGTTCCTAAAAAAGCATTCAAGTGGAAAAAACAATATCAATAACAGACGAAGCTCAAAAGGGAAATTGAACTTCGGTGTCTGGAGACTTTCGAAGGCTTAAACGTTAACTTAAACGAAGACTTATGTCTCTGTAGTTTTGAGGATGTCCTTTAGGATATCCTGTCCACGCATCAGACTATAATGAAGTTAAATTGGCGCACAGCATTAAAACGTTTTTTAAATAAATAAGTGATGTTAAACAAAAGCCAACTTTTGATGGAGACTTATATATAATCTTACTGAATACCAGTTGCGACCTTCTCATAGACTATTTTAAATATATCAAATTACGTTGAGGGAAAATCTTCTTTTACGCATTAAGAAGGCTTACAAAAATTCAATGGTAAGTTGCTTATAACGAGTATTTAAAACGTGACTACAAATTCCATAGCAAAGCTCTTCTTTTCATTTCAATTATCTCAATTTAACGTACTCATCTGGGTGCGATGTTAAACTATTCATAAGCCTCATTCTTTGCTCGTTCATTCATAATAATCGTTGAGCATCTGACTCAAGCATTCTCCAATTGCATTCGTCCGAAGTTTCTCCATTCAAAACGATTAATTGGCATCTGTCCGACGAAGATGCACTTCGTGTACGCCGCAACCATAATTTCATAAGCCATTTAATAACCATAATTACATAAACGAATTGATTTAGGAAAATGATTAACCGACCGGCGCACTTCATACAACCAGAGTCACCGTCATTGACGGAATTAGTTTCTAACGCGCTTCCAATCAGCCGACTTCAAGAGCATTCTTTTGCAGTCAATCGCAGACGCTCATCACTTCCAGTCAACAATAAAGTTTCCAACAAGATGTATTCATTTGTTTTTTGTATCTGCAGCACACAAAAACACAGAATTGTATCTTTTTTTTCTATTTTTATTCTTCGTTCGATGTTCAATCCACGATTGTGTAATGATATTCATAAAAAAAAATGGAAAAATTATTTATCACCGAAAAGACGGAAACCGGATGATGCTGATGGTGATGATGGCGATGTGATATGTGAAGTTATTGCAGCGGCAGATGAGGCAGACGACGGACGCAACGATGATGCCAGCGACAAAGACACGTCAATGACTCTTCAACACGGTTCAACGAAAGTTGATCTATGTACTTGCGACGAGTCGCGGTACCGTGCCCAAAACAAAAGTGCGACCCGTCGCGTCGTCGTCTGCATGACCATTTGGTGAACTCTCGACAAGAGTTGGTAATTGTTATCCATTGTGGTGGCCAGATCCCCAGTTAAGAGGAGATCAAGCCGCGCGTCGTGATGAGCACTCTGTGTTCCGACCAAGGAGACACCACAAAAAACAAAACACTTTTCAATTCCCATGGACAGGCTAGACTTTCTTTGGAGTTTCAATTCCGATGTGAGGTCTTCCTCAACATACCTACCCTCTTCCTATATAATGTATGCGCGACGAGCACGGTTGCATTTTTTTTTTGTTTTTTTTTTGCACTTCGTGCCGAATCAGAACTGCAACTGCGATAATACAATGAGGAAGTACAAAATGCTCGTCAACAGGTGTTTCTAAACGAGTTAAAGATGCGCTCCTAACGCCATCGCCATTGCCACCACCGACGCCACCGATGCGATGGTGCAAAAAAAAATATTGGTCCCAAACAGATGAACATATATTTCGCGTAACCTTTTTGCGACGACTGTAACCTTTGCAGAAATGCACCCGAGACCCTGTGAGTGGGCTGTTGGATTTATTGCCTTGCAGAACGGAGCATATGCAGATAATAACAATGGCGGCTATAATGCAAAACGCTTAGACAAGCCTTTCGTTATAAAACAAACAAAGATGACATGAATTGCATGAATGCGCTATCTGAAGGCAGCATCTCCTTTGCGGAGTGTGTGCTTTGGCGTCAGCTTTTCCGGAAATCGTGTAGGAAGCCTGGCATAGACTTGTAAATTAATGAACACCTCCAACACTGGACAAGTTCGAACTAATGGCTGGTATTTCGTGGCTTATTAGCTTGTGCCCAGAATATAATGCGGTGACCATTGTGAGCCAGTAGTGGTTGCGGCACGCGAAGTTAATGCATTTGTCGTGCCTCTTCACACATCTTCATCATCATCATCACCACAAATCTTTGCACATCAATTGGTTGAATCATTGTTGAGGTGTGATGTACGCCGCGCAGACGCTGTGAGTCGTTCTGTAGTTAAACTGACGTTTTGCTGCTAATTCATGGACAAGGAGCTGCTAAGTTTTGACATTTTGGCGAGGTTGTAGCCAGAGGTTATTATGATTCGTGGATCTTTATAATTAGTTATTATTGTAAGAGAATATAGGTTTTATTATATATTCAAATGAGATGAGCTTTGATAATAAAATTCAATTAAATGCTGAAGGCAAACGTCAAGCCGTCTTCGGACAATGGCCGAAAGTCTTGTGTCAGTGGGAGTGTCAATTGGATAATGGCTTATAAATATGATCTTCAGTAACTTAGCCTTGTGCTTAAGCTTTTGATTTCTCCAAATTAAGTTGTCTATTTTGACAGGTCTTTCATGTTGTAACTCAATTAATTAAATCACTTATAATTGGTTCAACTTTAAATGAGTCAGGCTTAAAATAAAGCGTGCCTACGTAGCCTCCAGGCTCTGGGATACCGAAGAGTCTTGTTACAATGGAAATTAAAACACAATTTTATAATTGCATTAATCGACTGCGTTTTGAAATGTGAAAATTTCATTGATTTAGCATTGAAAGGAGTACATTTTTGAAATTTAATTGCTGCTAAAATTAAGTTAGTCTTGTTTGAAGTACTGTCTGATTGAAATAATAGCTTTTCATTCATCACTCTTGAGACCGGAGTTTTTTTTCACGAAAAGTAAGATTTGATTCGGTTGTTTCTACCAATACTAAAACTCACTACCAAAGAAGCCAGGGAGCTGTCCCTTTTCCGATTCCTTTGAATTTATACCGCGGTGATAAGGACTTTATGCTGCTGGTTGTTCTAGAGACCTTTTACGCAAATACAAACAACTGTTTCTGTAGTGTGGACTTATCGTAGGACACAAGGATGCTCTTCAGATGGTATTCTTGAAATGTCTGCCTTCATGAAATTGTCAGTTATTCTTATTTCAAAAATAAGCACCAAATTTTTAACCGGGAAACAAATGTTGTTGAAGTTTTAAAGATGATTCCAACTCCAAATTGTGCTAGAATCTAATTGTGTACTTCTGGCATTCAAATATGCCTCCAATCTTCATTGTGTTCGAAGTGTTTAGGATTCGAAATAAAAAAAACTACCCTTCAAAATTTGTTCTTCACCCAAACACGTATTTCAAATAAGTTGAGCTCGGGATTTCAGGAATTAAGATCTCTCGTGAACTTCGTGGTCTTATCTACTTACTCGGTTTAAATCGATGACTGCCTGCTCACATTGTGCTGAAGATCTTTATTTCCAGCGCAAGGAGTTCCGATCTTCTAGCTTTTTATCGGAGGACAACTGTCCATACGACTGTCTCCATGGGGTCAATTATGGCAGAGGATGAGCAAGAGGCAGCACTCATATTCCCAAAATGGGCTACAGACACGGGCTTGCATTCCTTTGCAAGTTGCGAAGGCTTTCATGTACCGAATACGTAGGCTGCTGGATATATTTCTGGCCTAGGCAACACTAAGTGTTGCCAGGTGCAATCTGACATTTACATTGGAAAGTTTAACATTCTTTAGCATAACATCACTCAGGCCGTGTTGTCATTTAATCGTGAATTGTTTTATTTACAGAGACTTGAAAAACCCATTTCAGCAAAAAATGGAATTTACTCGTGAGCACTTGCGTGCGATAATTTTTTACAACTTTCGAGGTGGATAATCACGACAAGAGTGCATTGATGAACTTAAATCTTTGTATGGCGATGAAGCACCATCCTATAGCACTGTGGAAAACTGGTTTAATAAATTCAGACATGGCCGACGCTCGCTCAAAGACGAATTCCATGAAGGTCGTCCAAAAACGGCCGTTGTGCCAGAGAACATTGATGCCGTGCGTGAACTGATAATGCAAAATCGTTAAGAGACATACCATGAGATAGAGGCATCCCTGGGCATTTCTCCCATCAGCATACATTCGATATTGCATGAACACCTGGCCGTAAAAAAGGTTTGTTCTCGTTGGATCCTTCACAATTTGACAATCGCTCAAAAAAGGCTCGTATCGATTGGTGCAAAGAAATGTTAAAAAAATACGATCGCGGTGCTTCAAAAGACGTTTATAAGATTGTCACAGGTGACGAATCATGGATCTATGCGTATGAGCCCGAAATAAAACAACAATCAACCGTGTGGGTCTTCGAAGACGAGCCAAATCCAACAAAAGTTGTTCGTGGAAGAAGCACTTCGAAGCAAATGGTCGCCTGTTTCTTCGGCAAAACTGATCATGTGGCGACTGTTCCGCTTGAGCAACGTAGGACGGTCAATTCTAAGTGGTACACCACAATTTGTTTGCCTGAAGTCTTCGGAGAAATTCGAAAAACGAACAAGAGAAGACGAATCATTGTTCACCATGACAATGCGAGCTCTCACACATCGGCTCAAACCAGCGCCTCTTTGACCGGCCAAGACGTCAAGAGTCATCCGCCGTACAGCCCTGACTTGGCACCCAATGATTTTTTTTTATTCCCGCAAATCAAGAAAAAAATGCGTGGTCAACGATTTTCGTCGCCAGAACATGCTGTTCAAGCGTTCAAAAACCATGTTTTAGAGGTGTCTCAATTGGAGTGGAAAAAGTGTTTCGACAATTGATTTGAGCGCATGCAAAAGTTTATAAATAATGCTGGAGAATACTTTGAAAAACAATAAAACCAATTTTGAAGATAAATATTCGCATTTTCATTATTAGGCCAGAAATATATTTTCAAGACACGGAATCCACACAGCAAACTTGTGCTCGTCAGATGGCAGACAACCCGCCAACAGAATCGACCACGCGTTTGAGACATATATCTAACTGACTGAATTGTCAAACCTTAAAGGGGGCAAACGTCGTCTCTGATCAATTTCTTGTTGGAGTCAAATTTAGAATTAAAAGTCTAGGCCCAACTTAAAAAGCCACAGTCTACGGAGACCGCCTGAGCCTCCTCGATCAGAATAGGAGCACACCTAGAATGGTTCCCTGAGGTAGACCTATGTTTGCACATAGGTGGCTTGACCCATTTCCATTCACTTTTGCACGCTGCTGTCTTTCACTAAAGAATGATCTGAACCAGTTTTATTCAGTGGACCGGATTCCGACTTTTGAAAGTTTGTTGAGTAAAACAGTGCGGTTTACTGTTTTGATTTCTCTTTTTAGGTGCAGTATTGCAGTAACTATATTGTACATATTCGGTCCTGTATGTGAAGAGGGTGAACTAAAAATGAACTCTATGAGCTGTGGGTGTAATCCAAAAAGTTTAAAACACGACGACTTCAATGGCTCGGTAACATCACGCGAAAGGAGAAAAATTATCCACTAACGAGGATCATCAAAGCACAGTCTCCAGAACGAAATTCTGTTTTAAAAAATCAGTATGAAAGCAGCGTTCATGGAATCGAAGAGAGTGCATGATTTCTCTATCCAAGGCAGAGACTTTTCAAACAACAAAAATGGTCTTAATTTTCTAAGACTCCATGATTACAAACATACTCGTATTTGGCCAATCTTAATCACAAAAACTGACTGGTTTTCGTAATTAAATCCCTTCCGTAGAAAATGAACTGGAAAAACAGAATAATGTAAAATATTCATCCGTCCCGATCATCATCAACTTCTTTGAACCTGTGTTACAAAATTACAATTGCAAATTAAAACAGAAGGCCCAAACTGCCCTCCAATACTATTCGCTCATTTCCTTGAATATTGATTTGAATTCCCGGTAATACTGACCCAGTGACTAAAATCCAAATAATTCGAATAGTAACAAATTCGAAAAACCAAACAAAGCCTGAGTCATCTCATGTTTTGGAAACCATTTGAGTCTTCTGCGACTAAATTATCGCGTGCCAAGTTATTTTTACAAATTATGACAACAACCAGAAATGTTGTAAGGTCATCATGGTAGCCAAACAGGCTAGGGCTCATGGGCATAAATTAACCAGCGAGTCTAAATTTGCATGCTTATTGCATATGCATACGCATAGGCAAACATTTTTAGCGTTGAGTGTTTTATTAGACGGAAAAAATGATAACGATGATAACAATACTTTATTGTGAATACTTGGCTTAAGAAACAAATCTCGAAATCAAGAAGGTCGCATGACAAAAGTATCTAGGTATATGGAAGAATAGTTTTGACCGATGCCAGTGTTATTTTGAGATAAATAACAAATTCCTCATAAATAATGCCAATGAATACATCAAGTAACCTTTAAAAATAGAATTATGATAATCACAGTGAAACTGAAGACAAAAGTTGTTCTAGTGCAGTGAACTAAAGACCAGTGCGGCAACATTTCGAAGTAGCGATTGGTTTACGCACATTAATCCGTAAGTCAGATTGACTAATAATTCACCTTTTGAGGTACAACATCTTGTTGGAGACTTAAATGGTAAGAACAGTACCGAGTCAAATGTTAAACTAAAAAAGAGTTAGACCATATTTTGTTTGAAAAGAATCTTAGTCAAGACCATAACCTCGTTATTGTTTTCGAATTTATTACAGTGCGTTCGGGAAGCATTGTTCCTGCATTGTCCTTGGGACATAGAACTCCTGATCGAATTTTTTCCTGTCTTCTTCTTTGATAGGTTTTTGCATTTTTCTGATTTGGTCTGGTAATCTTTTAACATAGTTCAGACGGCATTCCAATCGGATGCCATTACTTTTGCGCTGAATCTGCAAAATGGTATTCAGAAGTGGTGAATATATAAGGTCATTGAGCGTTGCCAGTGACTACAGACCTATAAGCAGGTGCCAGCGAAGCAGATACAACACCATCTCTCTATCAATTCTTTACTCTTAAATGGACTAACCATTTCAATTTGGCTCTAGAAAAGGTTCGTCCGCAATGTTTAATGTCAAGACATTCGGAAGGACTTTGATAGGGGATGCGCTTCCTTACTTTGCCTTCTGGACTTCTTTAAGGTACAAAGTCAACCACAACATCCTTTGCTGGAAACTGAAGCATTTGTCTGGTTTTTAGTGAAAGAGTGGTTGAGCTCAATAAAAGTTCTTTTCATCTGACAGGTGGCAAAAAGTTGGTCATGATGCTAAGTGCTCGATTCTAAAACATCTTTTTCAGGGAGTGCCACAGGGCTCAATCCTAAGGCCAATATTGTTCTTTATAATAATAATCAACCCACTCTTGGTATATAAGCATATGCTGATGGATTTATATGCAGACGATGTTCAGCTCTATCTGTTCGACCACCCAGAATCACGTCTTAACAGCCGTCAATGAGTGGTCGAAAAAAAAATGGACTATTCATGGTGATACCTAATTCACATAGATCTGTAAGTTTGAATGTTGACATGTCTGGTTACAACTACGTCAATCGGGTGATAGGTCGCATTTATGGATACTTACGCAAACTGTGGTGTACAGCTAGCTTCAATCCGAAGTCATTTACTGCAATCTCGATCTGTTATTCCACCATAAATTGTATGTTCATGGTATTCAAAGGTACGACCAAATTTCAGTCTTTGCTCCTTTCCCTAGATTGGAATGCCTTTCCAACTAGGGTGACCAGATGGTGATGTGCCCCATCCGTTGATTTTCCCTTCCCGTATGCATATTGGTTGGGGTGCAGAGGAGAAAGAGTTTCCAAATGTCCCCTGATATGCAGGTCTAGAAGTCTTTTCATGGTCTTTAAGATGAATAAAGATAGACTAATAGGCGTATACGATAAAGGTAGCTCTGGAGGTCTGTTTCCAGGCTTTGGTATAAATACAACGTTAACCTGTTGCCGGATCAGGGGAATATATACCCAAATGTAGCATGCTTTAAGCAAAGCGATGAGCGCCGGAAGGATTAGGTCCATGACCTTATGTTGAAGCACAGGAAAAATGCCATCTCCAACGGGAGCTTTGAATGGTTTGAATGAGCCAATTGCCCATCTTACCTTGTCACTACATACTGGAGTTTCAAGTTCGGCAAATAGAGATCGTTGGGTCCAAAAATCAAGCGTTATAATGACGACTGAAAGCTCAAGTGTGCCACCATTGTATTCAAAATGTCGTTAAATGCGATCAGGGATACCAGAAAGAATGGCTGACAGTCCGGCCGACATACATAATTTAAAACAGTTAAGTTCCTTAAAAATAAAGGTAGATAAAGAAAAAACAAAAAGGGTTATAATAAAGACAGCACTTAACCAACAAAATGGATGATGGCTTCTAGATGGCCTCTTAACGAAGGAGTTACACTTGATTACTTCCGAAGGAAATAAAACTGCTAGCAGTTTTTTCATAAAAAGAGCATGTTTAACAATTCAGACATAATCTAGATCATAGCTAAACGTTTGAAGTTGATGAACCGCTTAAGATACTATGCTTTAACGACGCTTTTATTCAAAATTCAAAGTAAATATGCGCAAATTAACAAAGTATTCAGGACAAATATATAAGTTTAGATATTAATTCCATTGACATCGATGTGTTACGATTATGCAATAATTGGAAGATTCAAATTGGAAGATCAGCGTTGCCAGGTGGTATCACCACGTTAAGTCTTGCCGAAGAAGATCACTTAAGCTGCAAGTCTTGGTAAGTCTCTAACCTTTGAATTCTTTTGTGTCTGCGATTATATCTTTGGTGCGATATTTTTGTTCAGATGGGCTTTGGATTTAATTTTACTTATTAGAGTTAAATAAATGGCTTTAGCCTGAAGAGCGTCAATACTACGAATTTAATAAAATTTTTTGGAGCTTTCAAAATTTACTATTTTATTTTTTTATTTCGCATTGGTTGGCACACCTATCGAAGGGACACCCACTGAAGTCAGTAGAGATGAGAAAAAATATTTTTATTTTATCTGCTTTGACAAATGTGCTGATATTAAACACGTGCTTGGATTAATGAAGAGGGTCGATTGACAAATAACCGATCAAGGGAATCACATTTTATGCGGATTTAAGGAATAACCGGTTAGGAAAATGCAACACTTTTCACTGCGTTTTCATTGACAATCGTCTGGAGAGTAGATTAGTGCTATGAAACAAATTTTTAGGATACTGCGAAAAGTAAAACACGCACACACAAATAGTTACGCAAGATCCTTGGTTCAAAATAGCCGTCGCGCCAAGATAATATTTATTTGTTTTATTTTTGTGCTTATTAAACAGCGGAATACTGTGAGTTTTAATGTCACACGAAGGGTTACACTTCACTCTACAGCAGAGTTGTACAGGAATGAAATCATTTAAGAATATAATTTGTTTGAATTTTCTCCAAAAAATTTTAAATCATAAGTTCACTTAAAGATTTCAACTGCAAAAAAGAAATCTCCATTCACTTTGAAGTCATTGATTGGTCATTCATTTAAGTCAATTCAAAGATTGCATTCAAATAAATGAATGAATTTTGAAATCATTGAAGTCATTTTGAAGTCTTTCGAATAATTAAATAAAATTATTTAAATTTAAATTTTGTACTTTTAATTGTGTACATTGATCTTCGAAACTTCACATCCAATTTTTAGTATTCTTTCACCTGTATTTACAATGGTATTTTAGAACGGATATAGACTTTAACATCGCGCTTAAATAACTTTTGTGTCTTTTGTGGCGATCGATTATGTAACTTAAATGAATGAACGGTGATTTCACATTTTGAAGTTTAAGTTTGATAGTGAATTCTTTAATTGCAATGAATACAAAGAAGTTTTCCTCGTGACTTCAATGGCCCTTCAGTATGCAAAACTTTATATATCTGCCATTTGCTACTTATACTTCTCACTACTACGGAACCCTTAAAAGACACTTCTATCTAATATTCTAACGATTCAAACAACGCTGCTTTGGTGAGCCGTTCACGCTATTTGTAGCTTCACCTAGGGGCTTTCGTTTTCTTCTTATGCGGCAAGGTCATGATCCATCTATCCGCTTACGTATATCAGGAGCTGACAGACAGGCATCTTGAGCTACTTTTATTTGCAATTTATTGCTTTCCTAAAAAGCGGTTTATCGTCAAAAATTTGCTATCACTAAGTGGCAAGGTCGTTGCCTTATCAATTTTCTTATTTCGGGCTGGCTTCGAATTCGAATAAAATATTCATCCTGGCGCATAAACATGAAGCATCATTAATTTAGGCAAATGCTGATAAGAGTTACTTGATTTGGACATGCCAGTAAAAACCAAAAGAATTAAATATTCAATAGTCTTGGATTTTGTTTTTGAAGTCTTTCTTTCAGTAGCCATCAGTGATATCTTCAAAGGATGTTGAAATGTGTATTCTTCAAAGAAATGACTTCGACTCTTGCTAGTTTTACAAATAACAATTGATCACAAGCAATAAAAGTTTTTTCTATTTTTTTAACACTCACAAGCATTGTTTTATTTTTTTTTTTTAATTTTTAGATGGTTAAAGCTTGAAACAATTTTACGATCTTAAATAAACTCGAGTCGTTGAAGTTTATATTATGAAAAGGAATCAGATTGGTTTTATGAACCGTAAACAAGCTGTTGAGAGATGGACTTGTTTTTTGAGTTATTTTTTCTTTGGATCTGCAGAGTTTATTCAAGAAGATCGATTAGCTAGTGTAAAAAGAATTTAACCTGTTTCACAGATATATGTTTGAAAATAAAAAATCTATTTCATGTCCGATGAGTTCATAGTTTTTTACGTCCTTGTTAGGTAAGACAACTTAAATTCTAATTGATAGAACTCGTTGTTCAACTTTTTACTTTCCTTTATAATGAAAGGGTTAGTGACACCGCTGTTTTGATACCAAGTCTAAAAAAATAAAACCCACCGGTTTAGTCTGGAAGACATTTTTTAAGTGGTTCAGCTTTGCAATTGTACAGAGAGAGGTCATTATCATTGGACGCAATCTCATTCTTCTGTCTATTTTAAGAAATGAGAGGCAGATGGTGGAATGGGATCACTATCGAAAGTCACCTTAAGAACCGATTATTTTTAATACTTTTTTTTTTATTTAAATACTTAGTAAGAAATGTTGCTAAAATATATATTTATATAGGGCGAATTTGAGGAGTAAATTTATCAGAAATTTGGTAGCTAGAGAGAGAGTCATTGGCGGACAAAAATGAAAGGCACCTGAACAAACTAAGCGTACGCGAGTAGAGAAGTTAACTAAGGATAAAGCTGTCGGGAGAGACTTGCTATTTTAGACATGAGTTCTTTAAATGAATGAGCTTCTTCTGTCTACCTTTGAAAAGTCGGTAATGCCTGGAACATATTTAAAAGCATCATAGTCTCTTAAGTGCATTAACAGGGTAACTTCTATGACTCCAAGCGCTCAATAGAAGAAGTTATCTATTTCTCTTGCTTTAGGCAGAAAGCGGGTATAACCCTATGATCACATATATTTACCTCAGATATCTAAACATATTTCAGAGAAATGCTGCTAAACAAGTAGAAATATGTGCTTGACGAGGCTCTTAATACGCTCCTAGACTTTTCAACATATGTATAAGATACGAAAAAATAGGCTTGGAACTGAAGGACACTACGTCCACTGCTAGACTATAGAGGCGCTGGCAACCCACTCTATCCCAGCTTCGATGGTATGGATGCCTTCTTACCATATAGAAAATAATGAAAAGATGACACCATTAAATCCGCTTTAAAGTGGAGAAGAGCATAGAATAATGTACTTTTTCAAAGGGTCTTAACGTTTCAAAACTAGCAAACAGGAAAGCATGCCTGTTATTCAATTCCACAGGAACAAACTCGGTACCAGTTGCAAATCTTTATTGACAGCCAGGTCTTTATCAAAGCTCTTTGGCAAAGCCTTTTGGAAACGAAGTCTACTGATATAGCTAACACGAAACAAAAAAGGTGATGAACTTTTTAGGCGCGGCTTGGGGTTGAAGTCACCTGTACAGAATATAATCCATAGCTGTGTGAGGAGAGAACTCCGTAACCTCAGATGAAAGAGTTCAAGCAACTGTTCAAAAGAAGAAAAGAAGAATCCAAAAGATCTGGCCCACATGCAATCACGAAAGAGAAGACAATTTTTTGAGCAAAAGCAGGAGTAAGATGGTAAGGACACTGACTAATAAGCAGTCGCGGGGCCAAACAAAGCCATTATCATACAAACGAGTTTGTCGCAGCTGCAAGAGCGTAAGTACGAGTGAAACCTAACATGTATCAATGGCAAGCCAGAGCCTAGTTTTTTTTCATGCACACATGGCAGTGGTTGGGCCAACATTTCTCACCAACATTGAATGACTCCATAAGCTTTATCATGGCAACTGTTCTCTTTAAAGGATGCTCAAAAAGAAGTAGCCCTTTGAAAAAAAAAATGAAAGATCCAGATTTGATACACACAACTGATACACATTCTAACACGATCTTTTCAACTTGCTCCTTTGACTCTGACTAGGATTTATATCTGCGGCAGCTAAAATGTACTTAATGTAAATGATAATCTTTCTCATTCACACCTAAGGATCCATCACGATCTTCCAGAACCTGCTCAATTTACAACAAACTTATTTCAGTGATTAAGGTGCCATCCGCGAAAGTAAACTCAATTTTCAATCGCACATTGTCTTTACTATATTATTTACAGCTATAGGTTATAAGATGGTCAAGGAGTTCGAAATATCCTTTCTCACCTAGTCCTTTTATATTCCTTTTGTTAGGTTTGTCCTGGAATATGTTTCCTAAGTTGCACGTCGGAGTATTTGTGTGGTAAAACCGCAAAATTTTTTTTTTCCTTTCATTGCAATTTATTTTGAAAAAAAATCTACTTAACCCGATTCGGTGGCCGAAAGCTCGTCTCCATCTTCTGTTTCCTTATATCCTCCATATAGAAGATTTGATTTTCTTTTCTAAAACTCATTAACAATCTGTGTATCACGTCTCTGTTGCAACCAATCCTTGAAATGTTCTTACAAAATCTTAGTCTATATTGCTTTAAGAACCTCTGCTACCTCCTCCGATAGCCCACCAGCGGATACGATTGCGTATTTTGTCACTACGGCGCCCTGTATCAAAACGTTGTGCCTAATTGGTGATATGTGATGTCAACCATCTATTTTGTGTCCCCTCGAAATCATTTCCATTATAGTTTCGAACCACTTTATTAAATCCAGATTGCTGCCAGTGATACCAGGGCACGTTGTTGACATCATAAGTGTTTCAAAATCCCGGGAAGCAATAAGTTTAGAAAATTTCTTGGGTCAGTTTGGCGAGTTTTTTATTTCTTTAATAATAATCGACGGATCAGAGTTTCTTATCTTAAAATAAAAAAAAATAAACTTTTAATCAGTCATCTCATATTAATACTCCGTTGTCCGCCGGCTCATTGGTTTCGCTTACACTCGAACGTCAGGAAGTGCTGATATTTTTTAAGCAACTAACACATTATGTCAATTACCCCGCGCTGCCTTGACTGATTTCTATAAACACCAATCCTGTCCAATTTTCCTATGCCGGCGATAGAAGTTTTTATTGTGAAGACGGGACATTGATTTCCAACCAACTTTCCCGAATTGAAAGAATAAGCTTTATTTTTTGGTTTTCGTTTCTTGTCCGAGTCCGAGAGCGAGCGGAAGAATTAGGAGAAGAACGATGTATTTGGCCTGTAGCTTAGTTTGCAGAACCTTATTCGAAATAAGTTTGATACACATACAAAGTTTGGCAGATTTTTCTTAACATCCTGCTGTTAGTCTTATGCATTCACTGCAGAACCATCTACACATCATCTGCACAAACCACTATTGAACACGTATTAAATATTCTAGTAGCCGATACAACAATCATTACAATAAATACGCTCATCATTCAGACTACTATCACTGGTCCACCAATCAAAAGGCAAATGGGCATTAGGCGAGGAATCGAATCTATGACCTATCAATTAAAACAATTGAAAGGCATGCACTTAACCGTTTGCTTTCAATATGTGAAATCGGAAGAGAATTTCGCAAGAAGCTTAACAATTCTGTAGCTAAAAAGCGCATCCAGCAGGTCAACTTATCAAATGACTCTTTAAAAAAAAACTCTTCAATAGTCAAATGCAATTTCGAAGCACTCATCAATCATGTTTCTCAATATAATAGGCGCTTCATGATGCATCCGCAAATTGACAGATAGAATTGCGTGTGTCGCGATTATTATTATTCTACGGATGCAAGTGTCAGTGCGTGCGCGTTTCCCCACAAATTTTTCAATACAATTGGGCAATAAATAGATCCATTAGATAAACTTTGTGTTTTTGTTGTCGCCAACCAACCAACTCACATGCTATAAATCATCTTATGCAAATTCCTAATTGAAGCGTCGTCGGCCCTCATCATCATCATCATCATCATCAACAACAAGTACCTGTGAATTGCAACAGCCCCAGTTGGGTTACATTAGATTTTGGCCAAGAAGTCATTGTTACAAACCGATTCGCTGGTGACTTCTATCGATTAACATAATAAATTAGCCCAGTTCCCGAGAAAGCAGATTGAACATTTAATTACCGTCCCGCTGGGCCTGGCGTTTGGCTTTGCATAACGCCGACTGGAGCATCGCACTTAAGTATGAAAATTTGCAAACTACCTCGAATTTGCATTTTGGCCCGAAAAGCCACAACAAGAAACACAATTGAAATGGGTCTGTTGTTTTTTTTTATTATGCAAAACAATTATCATTTGTTATGCAAAAATGTGTTCAGCTTTTCCGCTTATGGATATTTGTTTTATTATTATTTTGAATTTTGTTTTTTTTTTTTTATCTTGCTGGGAGTTTTGTGTTCCCGTAGTTTTGGGGAGGATTTATGACCCCATTCATTGGACTGTGCCGGGAGATCGGCAACAGAGATTCCCACATTTAATAGCGAATTTAGGTTTGCTCCAAATTTTGAAAGAAGATTTGTAATGCAAACCGCCGCTGATGCTGACAAGAAGGAGGAGGCTCGTTTGTCGTAAAAACAAAAAAAAAAAAAAACAAAACTCATTGTTTACTGCCACTTACTGAGTTGAGTGTATTTAATTGTGTAATTTTGGTTTGACGCTGGCAGGGTTTTGAAATTGGTAACTTCTCACACCTTGTCAATACATATTTATAATTGCTTTATTACAATGTGGACTGTGGCTTAATTAATGAGTCTTCTTTCTTTTGGATGTAAGTTTGGGTTTTGTTGTAAGCATCAAGGTGAAGAAGCGGCAACGCAGCATGGTGCGTCTGCTCAGCGGACGGATAAGATGGGTTATTAGGTTTATGAACATGATTTAAGACATTTTAGCAAGCTGGAAAGTGATGGATTGCAGTCGTAAGGAAATAAGCCTGTGAATTTTTTGTATTCAGATTAGCACATGTAGTAACAGCATGGTTGTTGATGGATTTGATACTTAAATGTTGTTGAGATCATTTATGTAGTAAAAAAGAGTTGTTTAGATTTAATCTGCTATGTTAAACATCCGCGTGAATGGCTTAATAAGTAGTTAACAAATCTTTTTTTGGTTTCAAATACTACTTATGATATTCAACCAAAAGGATAATGGAAAAGAATGGAATATTTTTTTTTGGAATGTTTTTCAAAAGCCTATAAATCATTATTCTGATTTAAATTGTTGTCAGACTTCCGTTGAAATAAGTAGAACTTTCAGATCGCTTGCGAAATTATTTCTGACTTGAAAATGAGAATGGAATGGAACTCAACCATGGAAGGTCTCCGGACCTTTTCCACCCGTTACGAGGGCCACCCTATGGTGTGGATTTGAACACCTCAGTCGTCATTTTCAATGCATTTTTATTTATTTATTTATTTTTTTTTTTAATTTTTTGCTTCGCTCTTCAAGAGGATATTAAGACTCTTATAATGCGTTTAGCACAGAGCGATCGGAAGAATTAGGAGAAGAATGAAAGATTGTGTAGCGGTTTGAGAAACTCAGGTGTAATTGGTTTCAACTCACTTCCGTGGGTGAAGCCCGCAAAGGGACGGAGGATTTTGATATCGACGTATTTGCTTTAACCTAATTCGCAGGATTTTATTCGACATTAGATTTGATCTATGAACTTTGAAAATTTGGAAGATTTAGCTTAAACACCCCGCTGTCAGTGTTATGCCTTCACAGCAGAGCCATTTTTAATCTGAATTACTTACTAACAAGGCAAAAATATCATACTTAAACTGGCTTATACAACTGAACTTTTAATTAACTTACTGGCCCTATTCTGGCGCTCTAAGCTTAACCAAGTGCTTTCTATAGAAACACTATAGATCTATAGAAACGACTAAAACAAAATATTTTGTATCTTATTATTAACAATTATTTACATAACTACGATACTGTTCGTGCTTTTAATATGTTTTATATCAAAAGCAGGAAAACAGCAAGGGGGTTCATTATAAACTTTCAGACAGCCATCAAAATTGCTGGTGCTGTCTTTGTGTATCTGATATACACGGACTGAAACCGCCCTGATAAAACGGAGATAATTTCGGAACTGAAGAATCAAAAAAACATTCTGGTTTATGATCTCTTCCACTGCGCGGCCCATGCAGCACTTCTTGAAACGCATTCTCCTTCAACTCACAAAGGGGGCCTTAATTTTTTTTCTTACTTTATTAAGGACGATAAGTCTTTTGTACAAAAAAACGACTGCATTTGAATTCACTACAAGTCCTAGAATGATAAAGTCCTTGATTCTAGACGTATTAACTAGTTAATAAACAAATCAGAAAATATAAGTGTAGCTAGTTCTCAAGGAATTAAAATATTGTTTGATAAAGAAATATCGTTTTGGTTTGGATCGCTCCGTGATTGGTGTCCGAATAGCGACGGACAATTTGATATCAACTTATTTGCATTCGTTCAATTCGCAGTATTTTATAAGCCATTGGTAGAAAAACTAGAATTACATTTTTTGTGTTATTTAAAGGTCCTCATAACAGGCCCTTGACAAACCTTTTATTTTAAGACATGAACTGGGAGCTTCTGCATGACAAGCCGATAGAGTATTCACTTCAGCACGGCCAACCTTTTATTGAGACTAATATCGTTGCTCGACAACTTCAGCTAAAGCGCCACCAATTTCAAAAATGATAAAACGGTTAAGGACTTGCTCTAGGTTCGAATGTTAAACCTTACAATGGAAAGCGATCAAAAATGAGAAATAAGAAAACGTTTTAAAAAAGAAACATTTTATATCTGAATTTAGCGCTATCTTAAATCGATCGAACAGAAAATGCCACGGACCACCAATTCATGAAAATTCGGTGGCTGATTGATGGCAGTCGTTTAGTTTTTGGTCAAAAAATGCTTCATGCAAATTTATAATGCTCAAATCGTAAAACTGGTTGATTGATAGTGCAAGACCATTGTACGCCATGAAAACATTGAGAATCTGCTTTCTTCTCGGCTGAAAACGACTCTCGCTTGATGCCTTGATCAGTTTTGTCTAATGCTATGTCAGCGTCTTTTCAGCTGGGATCTTTTTATGGGATCCATATGAGCTTTTCAAGTTTATTGCTTTCGTTATCCTTGACCGACTTACTTTTAAATCATGAAGCACGTTTTTTTCCTATAGTTAATCGTTGCCAACATTGCCCAACTCACTGCACTATTTCATCTGTTTGAAAGATCCAACAAAATTTGTCACACTTGAACCAGAAGCCTTTTTTAACTTTTTAAAGATTGTATTATATTTTATTCGTTTTCATTGCCTGGAACTAAACCGAAAGATGGAAGTTGTCTTACAAACAAGGAAATATTAAATCCCTCACAACTACGTCAGACTTTGTGCGCTGCTTTTGCGGTGAGAATTCCAGCTCCTCAAAGCTTAAAAATTTATATCGTTTCACGTTTTACTTCGGAATTAACAAAGTGATCGATTGAGTTGATATATGTTAATTTATTTTTTTCGAAGAAGTAAAACATGCAAGCAAACTTCAAGTATTCCAGAATCCTAAAAATTTTCTAAATAACAATATTTCTAAGGTAAAAGCTTTGAGACAAGTCTTTTGAAGAACTACTGGTATTCAAATTCTATCCTGATTTCTCTCTCTCTGAACAAGTATTATATAATCTATAAATCGTTTCTTTGCGATATATCTATTTTTATATCCAAATATTGTATAATTTAAGCAAATGCAAATATCTCGGTGGTTAGGTCAATATTATATTTGACCAGATTCGCCATTACCAGTCTGGTGAGTTCTGGAATATGGTGCCAAACTGGTAATTGCGTGTACTGCCGGTCGCCAACTTGTTTGATCTCCAATGGAACCTGTCGTTCAACAAAAAAACATCCCCGCCCTCAGTTAAATAATAAAAGCTTTAAACCTTTAAAAGACAAATATTATCATAATTAAAATTAAGATAGATTCTTTAAATCTTTGCTTTCGACCGGAAGCGTACCGTCTTGCGGTTATTCTAGATGAAAAACGGTTATGAAACTAAAATAGAAATATTTTATTATCTGTATTTTTTTACTTAATTGCGTCGTTAAACAATTTTTTAAAGGATTTTGTAATGAAAAGCTTCTTGGGTATATTTGATGTACATTTCTGAAATCTTTCGATAGTGCAGAGTATTTAGGCTACACTTTAAGTGAGTATTGTCAAATATGTCTTCAAATTGGGGAGGTTTCACTTCGTCTAAAGACCTCTTCAGTAGCCTATATTGTCAAAGAAAGCTTATGTTGGTCCATAACTCCATGGTCTTCACACAGGATTTCCCCTCCCCAATCACTAAAGACGGTCTGAAAACTCAACTTCATCTCCATCTTCGGAACTCGTATGCCACACGGTGAGGACACTTTTAGTTCCGTAAAGTGGCTGCTGTGTAGTTTTTACCGACAGTCAATCTTCCGGGTTATTCCACGGTCCACCATTACTCCGTGCCAGTACATAGACACAAACATAGCCCTACCTCAAGAAACTAAACCAGAGTCGCATTTCCTTAGATGTTCTCTTCTCTGTTCTTTCGGGACACTGCCTTTTTGGCAAACACGCGAAAAAAACTGGGCGTGCAGTCTTACGATTTCTGTAGAAGTTCCCGGTCCGTGGAAGAAGAGAACACCGTCACCGTCCTTCTTTGTGAATATTCGTCCTTAGCAACTTACAATTGCCCGAACTTCCTCAAGAAAAACTGAACCTCACCCGGTTCAAAAGAGCTAAAAAGTGTGTCTCTCCAAGCAAGGAACACCCCCTTCCAATGTGTGGTGAAAATCAACCATCTTCAGGGTGATATATACCAAACTTAGAGAAAGACGCAGACGGCCAGAAGAATCAGCTTCAATTCAAGGTTTCATTGAAATAAGTGAAATATCTTGATAGAAACATCAGATCGGGTTCCATCCAAATGAATCCGATTCAGGACAGAATCCCACTTTGCTGACGGACTTGCTATTCTGGTATCGAGAAGACTTTAATTTTGCACTGGTGGAAGGTACTTGAGATCAAGGCTCCTTAAGACTATTCGTTGCATGTCTATGGGCATTGGACATAAAGCCTCATAAGGCATGCATTACAATGAAATGACTCAAGGAGAATTTCGAAAATAGTCTAAAAACAAATCTAAGTACTTGGCAGAATGAAGTGGAATGGGAAAGCAAATATGCACACCCTCCTCTCTGTTAAAGAACGAGAAATCGTTATGGGAACAACAAGCATCTCCGTCTTTTTGATGAAAATAAGTACACTACAGGCATGATTACAATCGAGACTTGGGATATCTTATATCAAGTTTTGCAGACACGAAAACAGAATAGGGTCCGTCCGTCATCTGCTATGTAAATTTGCAGCACTAATCACAAGAAGAAAGAGTCCTCCTCCTCATGTTGAATGTGGCCATGTTTAACCGAATACTTGCCTTTCTAAACACAGATTTTTCAATGGACACAATGGACTCGAATTGTGGTGCTAAGAAACTAAAGGGCACCCAGACCAACGAAACCAACTTACCAGGACAATCAACCACTTACAACGCTTCGCAAAATCTAACCTCAATAATAAAACGATCACTCAGCGACAATGAGGAGAAGTGTTCAAAGCAGAGGAGATATCAGTACTGCATATAAAATGGGCAGTTTGTAAGTCAAAGCTTCCTATCATCCGCGATTGCTTGGTTCTTGAACGAGGGCGTTCCCCTGTGCCCTTTTCAGGTTCATTTGGTGGTTGTTCCAAGAAACTTCATCAAGCTACGTATTTTGTAAATCATTATTTTGGTCGTTAGAGTTTTAAGTTCTGATGCTAGTTATTAAGACAAACCAAAGTGGTACCGGCTTCTTAGAATGAGTCTTCATCAGATCTCGCCTTTTCCTCGATAACCTGAAATTAACGAGATCACATGACACCGGATCTCCCGATGGTAATCGTACGCAATCGAAAGAAGCATATCACTTTCCAGGATTCGGTCATAGCTTTTGTAAATTCAGTATTGTCAGGATTGTCTAGCAGCTACTGGTACGGTATTGTGACTTCATGCTGCTGACGTTTGTGCAAGGCAATGACTCATTTATAAGCTTAAAATATTTCTAGCGTTTCATGCCTCTTTCTTATTTAAGTTTTCTTGAGTGATTTGCATGCGTCGTACTCCGGATTTGATTAGTTGACGCCTTATAAAAGTTGAAAGCTTAATGACGATGTTGACAACTTCACATATAAAAATTATGAAGAAGGTTTCTTCGGGTAGGTGTAACCTTTTTATTCTATCTGCCATTCCAACTGGACCGCATTCTGGAAAAATGATTCTGACTTGCTTGCTCTGATTCTTTGCAATCAGAACTTTATTTTGTTTCATCTCTTCCTGGCTATTGTCCATAATGAATCATAAAAATTAACTAGTTCCACATTTTGTTGCACCATATGTCCAGAAAATAATCGAAATAAGCGATTGATCTTTGCAACTACAGAACTATTTTTCAATTCCTTAAAGAAAATATCTCCTTATTCAAGCATAACCTTTTAAGCTTTCCAGATTTACTGGAGCTATTAATGTGACAAATTAGCATTCTCATAATTCACTGTGCATATAAAATAACTCTCAGCAAGATTTAGCTCACTGGTTTAAGCTCTTCCATGGTTATCGACTTGATTTATAGCAAACCACAGACAATAACGAATGTATTGTTAGAATACAGATTTATTGATCTTATGTCACAGTAAGAGTCATGATTTTAGAACAACTTAAACCAACTAAAACACGTGTTTCCAAGTAACTTAAATTAAATGTTCCTCTAAAGCCATCTGCTTGGAAGAGAATTTATTAACTTTCATTGTTCGACTTAACTTTTAACCTTCAAGCTCGTAGAATAGAATTTAGCAAGACCACAAATTACCAAAAGCTGTATCTGATCTCATGTCAACAGCCTCTAAGATCTATCGCCTTTATGGTTTAAAATCATGGATATCTTTTTATCAAATCAATCAACATCCAGTTCCGTTTGGGTCGTAAATAACAACACCAAACCCCACTGGATGCTTCTCATAGATTGATCCACTAAGTCTTCTTAGAGATCGTCTCATTGGGCATCAATTCTCTCACAATAAATCTTGCAACACTCATGCGCTTCTTGTGAATAATTGGAATGGAATCCATGTCATTCTTCTTCCACATCGAGGTAGCCAGAATGCTAGAAACTTTTTTATTATTACAAAGCTTCGTTTAACAGTACACTCACGTTATTAGCCTTTGGTATTTAAAAATAAAGAAGCTCGTAAAGTGATTACTGGTTATTGTGTGGAATTGACGACAGAATGCCCAGAAGAGAACTTGGGCAAGATCTTCATCATCAGCGAGTTTTTGCTTCTCGAATTGGTTTTCTGATCACAAATTTTACAGAATTAATTTTGTTCTTTGGTCCGATCATAAAGAATTCAGATCACATTTGTTTTAAAATACATTTTTGGGTCTCATTATAACAAGTGTCACATCATTGCGGTGATTGGGTCATTGAAATACTTTCTTCGGTGAGAGTGATGCTGTGCCAAAAGGTTGTGAATTATCTTCAAGATTTAATGAAGGCCTTAGAAAACCCTTCAATAATTTTCCATTTGTAGCAAAAGTACCGAATTTTGAAATCCAATCAGATAAAGAACATCTTAGGTGTTCTTTTCTAGCTCTTAGGACTGCATCATTATTTGTTGACCAGCTCGCAGATAGAATAGCCTTCCAACTTTATAGACGTAGTTCCGTAGATTCGAACATCATAACTCTGTTAAATTTATTTTTGGGCTGGAGGCTTTTAACATAAGAACTTTTATATTTCAGTAAGTTTCGTGGATTTTAAATTGTTATTCAAAATATCCTGATTCGCATGGAAAACAAAACAAAGGATCTACACTGATTTAATGAGCTGATAGGCTAGTCTGGATAAAATGCCAGCAAGTCGACTGTTTCGGGCAAAGATCTTGAAGTCAAAATCTTGAAGCGGTTTATTTGATGTTAAAAATCGCAGAGTCAAAATAAGAATGATTGGCGAATGTTGTCTTCACCGATGACAAGAAGTTTTATTAAGAGGCACCAGATGGCAATCGCTTTTACATATTTTCACGATTAACGCAAAAAAAAAGGTTCATCACAGCCGAGAGAGTGGCGTAGTGGTAATGGTATATGATCCAAGGTAAAGGTGATCTGCTACACGGCCCTTATTCGGCCTGTCCTTGCCTACGGCTGTCCCGTTTGGTTTAACGTGGGAACAAGTATAATGGAAGAGATACGGGTTTTCGAGAGACGATGTCTAAGGAGTTGTCTCTATTTATAAAGAACTCCAAAGTCTGAGTACAAAAAATTCTATAGTAATGAGGTCCTGTACAACGGGGCCAACCTGATCAGAGTGGATAACTTTCTGATCAAACTTATTCGAAGTCACATTGCAAGAGTAATGACAACTTGATCTCCGGGGCTTTGTACCCCAATGATATGCACCATGAGACAGGGCGCCCTAACGGCCTTTCTCCCCTGAAGCATTTCTCTATCTCGATAGAAAGGGTCTGGTTCAGGATAGATTAGCGATCCCGATAATCTTCCACGTAAGCCGAAAAGCTGTGGACGGGCGAGTCAACTACGACCAAGACGTCGGAAGTAGTTCACCGGGGACTCTTCGGTTTAATAGGGCGGTGTCAGACCGCGACAGAGTGGATGTCGAAAGGCAATATCGACACTATGGGCGGAGAATGAACTTCGTCGTCGTTATGTATCTTGAGTGCGCTTATAGCACGTATAATAGCATATCCTGTCAGCCTTGGCCGGCTTGTCTATGTTTAATGTAGTCTTAGTAGTTTTTAATATAATTGTAAGTTATAGGTTAAGATTTTACTTTGTAGATTAGTTTGTAGTTTAGTATTTAAGTCTAATTTAAGTAAAAAACATAAAATAAGTCCAAATTCTAAGTTTTCGTTAAAATTAATTTTTGTTTGCTTGGTCCTATTATTAGTAATTTAAATTTAAATATAATAAATATAAGTAAGTCGCAAGACATAGATTTAATTGTAAGTTTTAGCTTAGAGCGCCCGTACAGGGCCAGTAAGTTAGTATAAACATAGTTAATGTAATAAAGCTAGCTTTAAGCGTTTTTGTCTAGCACGTAAGGAAAATGAATTGAAAATTAAAAATGCTTTAAAATGAAATGAAAATAAAATGGTACATGATGAGCTATTATGACCAACTTAAGCATAAAGCCTTGGATTTTGCCACAGCATTAAACACCAATCTATACTCCGCGAGTATAGCCAAAACGGCAGAGTGATTACTTTGCCGCCATATTTATCTGACTTGAATATTATATGTTACAGACATTATTTGGCATGGCTTACTTGGAAAGAATACGAAGGAGGGAAGCAGTACACATTTAGGAATCACTTCTCCGGGGTATTAAGTCTGCATAGATCGAAATTTAAACATTACTTACTTACATTGTAATGTTAATCGCAACCCTTGTCATTTAAAAGTCTATATGAAAATTGTTTGTAAGACTTCTAAGGACCATTGTTTCACTAAAACAAGCATTATTAACAAGCAACCCATACTAAAGTTCACTAAAATTTGTAATCTGCCATTAGAATATGCAGCATACGACAAAATTAAATCAGCGGTAAAGAGCTGAGCGAAAGAGAGAATTTAAGATCACAATAAAAAAAAAGAGCAAGGGTCCTAAGATTGAATCGTGAGGAACCCCCAGTTTCGATTACAAATCAGGTAACTCCTTGATCAAATTTGTTCTGTTTTGAAGATAGACTGGATACAATTTCAGGGTTTTATTTCTAACGCTAAGTCTGAAAGCTGTCTTTAACAAAAATTTATAATTTATAATTTATATAGTGAACTTTATTACTGCAAACCAAAGTTCGCAGGGTGTAAAAACCGTAATCAAGGTCCTAAGAGGAATATCTCCATACTGTGCCTGTGAAACAGATTCTGTTGTAGCACATCAGACATCGGTGTTCAAAAAAATAATGACACTTCCACAGAAATTACACACAACACAAGCTACAGTGCCAGTGTTTATGACTGCGTTTCCTTAGGTTATCAAATATCTCATTAATTTTATTTCGAGTATATACATTTAACACCGTATCATCATACCTTAACGTTGTACCATCCCGTGGAAGAACAAGTATGTAAAAATCCAGAGGATAAAATATGAAGGGAAATGTAGTGTGTGTAAAGTGCAGAGTGAAGTGAAATGGACTAAGGCACATTGAATATTGAGAGCTGCTTTATAATTCTTTCAGGTTTTAAGAATGATCGCTTTTATTACCTAACACATGTTTTGCGGTCTTGAACCACTTCGAAGTTTGCCAACCCTATTTCAATTTTAAGAGTGACATCCATAAAACTCCCACGTTTTAGCATTACGCCCCCATATCTTTTAATCATTTTATAGCTATTGTCACATATTTAAAATTATTTTATGTATTTTTATTTATCCTGAGTTAAAAAAAATAAAAAAAACGTTTGATGTGACATTTGGCCACGAGCGGCACGCGATTCAGGAATTAATTTATTTCCACTTTAAATCGATTTTCAACTGGTCATATACTTAGACATTTGACCTCTCGACTAGAGCAACACGTGCCATAGGAGGTGCCTCAGATACGCTCGTAGATCTCGTTTCGACAACGATAAAAAAATGTCATGTCATGCAGCGTTATTAAGTCAAAGAATTGAAGAGAAGTCACTGCCTCAAAAGCCTAATTTTTTTCGAGGACGGCGTTGGTAGGACGGTAAGTTGTCGAGAACCATGATGAATGACTTTTTACAGCCGCAAACAGAACGAAACTGGAGGAAATGTGGTCTCAAGATGACGGCTTAACCGCACATTTCGAGCAATGTATTTTTGAGTCGCCTGTTCCATACTTCTTTCCTTGTGGTCGGAGGTGAAGCCACAGACTCCAGAAGCGCTCAGAGTGCATATCCGGCAAGAGTCCAACTACGTATCGCCCGATTTAAATGCGGTTAAAAGTAACCAAAAGGTCATCAGCTTAACCAGAGCAAACAACAAATTTAAAATGTGTCGTTTCTGCGAGCCAATGTCCTACCAAAAGTCTTTTTAAAAAACACACCTACCGGCAGAATAAAACATATATGCAGTAAGGGTCGTGCAAAAGTGATTTATCTAGTCAGCGATCCTCAGCCATTGTAGCTATACTTCATTAATGACAGGATAAATCAAAATGCAAAGAGAGCGACCCTCTGTGCTACAATAACACTCGACACCTGTTTTTTTTTAATTATTTGCTCGCTCTTCAAGAGGATATTAAGACTCTTATAATGCGTGTGGCACAGAGCGAGCGGAAGAATTAGGTGAAGAATGAAAGATTGTTTAGTGGTTTGAGAAACTCAGGTGTAATTGGTTTCAACTCACTTCCGTGGGTGGAGCCCGAAACCCGATTTTATTCGACATTGGTTATGATCTATGAACTTTGAAAGTTTGGAAGATTTAGCTAAACACCCCGCTGTCGGTGTTATGCCTTCACAGCAGAGCCATCTTCACACAATCTACACAAACCGTTATTTTGAAAACACGAATTAGGAACTTAGCCGATACAACAGCCACTACAACAACGCCACCCATTAGTCAGACTACTATCATTGGTCGACCAACCCAGTGATAGTGCCATTAACTTGATCCCAATGGCAAATGGTGACTGGACCAGATTCGAAAAACTATACCACTACTCTAGGAATCGAATTTGGGACCTATCAATTGAATCAATTGAAAGGCAGGCGTTCTACCAACTTCGCCACCCAGCTTTGTTGTTGAATATATTCTCTGAACAATTCCTGACTACCCGAGTTCATGCTTCATCTTAAGCTTTCTAAACAAGTCTGGATCCGGCAAAGAATCCTGACGAAAAAATCAGGAGGTAAAAGCTCATAAGACATGTTCTACACACCACTTGTGCGCATAGCTTTTGACATTTTTGCACGCGTTGGCCTGAGAGCCTCCGAATGGCTAAAAGGTCAATAACTGCTAAAAAGTTATTCTTGAAAAGGACGAATGAAGGGAAAATATAACCCCATAAGAAGTTGTACGAAAATGTGAATATAATTCGAAAGGTTTTCGTTTTTGAAGATAAATGTTAAGCTGGTAACTCAAATACAAGACAAGCAATGAAACACAATACTGATTGAGCTTTTCCTCGGAAAGGTTCCACTTGTTTTCAGGAAATAGAATCCTGCCTATAAAACGACATCATCCAAGTTTACCTAAGCAATGTAAAAACTATATAGATTGGACAAAATGCTCCGTTTTGATACCCATATCAATAGGAAGACTACTTCAGCTGATTAAAATGAATCAAAGAAATGGTTGGCCTTGTCACGCCTAGAAGCTTGAATTTTTCAATGTGCGATAAAAGAGCTCTGCTTCATGGGTGCCTGCTAGTGCCCTGTGCTTCTCTTATCTAATTTTGTTGTTCTTTCTAGAAGTGTGAAACAGGTAACCCACACTCAATCAATAGGCAGTCCAATAATGCTGTATTTTTAAGTCTCAAGCTCTTTTTAAAAAGCATACAGCTTGATTTAAACTGGCGGCAACAATCATCCAACAATCAAAACAATGGTTGGATGAACTGCAAGATTATTGCCGCGTCATTTACCTCACTTCAAATATGAATGCATTGATTATTCACCATTTTAGATAATTATAAAATATTTTTCTTTGTAGACTTATCCTATAATCCCGCCACTCCAAAAGAAAGTATTCATTGAACCTAATGACGTGATTCACTCTCCTATTCCCCAAGCTCAAGGTCTCAACTTTCTCACAAGATCCAAGCCAAAGCAAATGCATTGACGAACGACAATCGATTCTTTATTTACGAGATCTAGATCTGCTTTAGCGCCATTATCTCACCATCTGTCAACATGACAACTTACATAATGACTTTAGAAATACATTCCTTCGCACTTTGACACTTGAAACCGGAAGACACAATGTCACTGTGCCCTCTCACGGCTCTCAACCGCAAGTATACAACGCCTTCGATGTATAACTCTATTGACACTGTCGAACTGTCAAAATATATTCAATACAAAAGAAATCGGTTTTAACACCGCTAGTTGTACAGTCAGACCGAAAAATCAATCATGACTAGGCAAAAAAAATAAACACAAAAAACTATGCCACATAGAATGGATGTATAGTATGATTAATTTCGTGCCTGGTCCATTTTTGTTTCACAATTCTTCAATTTTTCAATTTCCATTTCCATTTCCACGTACAATAGGAGTACGCGCACCAAACAAACGAGACGGACTTCCGACTCTACAACAAATCAGCCGGCAAGCATCTCCATTTTTTCCCTCAGATAGCACCTCAACTCCAGCCCAGTCGCAGTCTACCAGTCCATCTGCATAACATTGAGGATGAACATAACTTTTTGCGCATGGGCAGCACGACCGACGCGACCACGGCAAGCAAAAAGGAAGTAGTAGCTGGCTTTTGAGTTCGTGATTTCTTTGCTGCATCTTTTCACAGCTTGAATACCGCAAAACCAAAATAAATAAAAAAAAAATAAACAAGATATTTGAGGTCAATTGCAAATGCTGTGTAATTGCCGATTGCTGGAACTGCCAAAGTCGTAGTTGTTGCTGGCTAGCTGATGGATTTACCACACGCAGACAGAGCCGCATCCAGCTGGTCATTTGTATAATGCAACTGGGCACAGCTCCGCTGATCGATAGCGGCTTATGAGACGCATAACTCTTGGCTTTGAGTGAACAATAAACAAGTATTTGACTTTCGATGGCTTTACAATGCTTTCAGTTAAATTATGCAATGAAGATGGACCTTTCGCTAAGAATTTTTGACGAAGCCTAACGTCATTTAAAGGGTTTTCCAATAAGGACTTGACAACTTTTTTTTTTCAAATTAAACGCAAACCATTTGGGATATTTCACAAAACTTTTTTATCGGCTTGACAATTTACAATACATTTATGAATGGAACTCGACTTAATTCTTATGGATAACGTGGGCACTTTTGCACCGGTCGATTCGTTGGACCCAATTTTTCAAGAGTCGGTCGAAAACGTCCGCTATTTCGTGTTCAATGTTGGCTCAGAGCTCTTTCAACGTGGTCGGCTTGTAAACGCTATAAAAGTTGCGATCACAAACTCCGTTGATCAGTAGTATCCGGGTTCAAATCCGGGTAAGAACATTTGGCATTGTTTGCAGCTCCCACTCTCGCAAGTGACAGACAATTAGTCCGATGGGTTCAAACTCTCAAGAAAAAGCTCCTGGGGTCGTTCGGAGATGGCAATAAACTGTGTAAATGGAATGTAATGTAAGACGCACACACAAATGGCGAAGCTAGGCCCTGGCCCTCAAAGGACCTCTTGCGCCACCAATTTTTAATTTTTTTCTTTGCAACAATGGTCCTTTCAGAACGCTCGAGACGACTTAAAATCCGGGAACTGAGGCAGATTATTGACTTCGGGACTATTTAAATCCACGGCAGGAGATAGCAAAGGTTGTGTTAATATGATGCTAGGGTGGGTTAGGGTGCCTATGGCTGATCCATGGAGGTCTGCGAAGCTTTATGATGGATCGGATATGGAAGGATGTGGAACAGGTTTGTTAGGATAGTTTAGGCTTAGCTTAAGATGAATAAGGGTTACAGCAGTGAAGTAAATCTTTGGACGGTTAGGGCCGTGGTTGTTTTTCTTCAGACTATCTTATGGTAGATTTCTCCACTAATATTCTATATCTTTATTTTATTCTATCTTTCCTGCTTCTATCCTTTTATTTCACGATTCTTCTTTGCTGTTGTGCAGGAGATATAAGCAGAGGAGGACCAGGACTACCCCGTCTGACGAGATCAGCCGAGCAACCACAATCGTGTCGCCGTCCTACCGACGAACCTTCTTGGTCTGTTCCTAGCTCTCAACAAATGCCATCCAACTTGGCTCTTCTAATCTATCATTGGTTCATCAATTCCTTTTCGTTGAGTCTTCTTTTGCGGTCTGCTCACCAATTATATTCCCTGGATGCTAGATCTGGCAAGTTCGTGTACAATCGAAGGTTGTTGATCGAAGTTCAACTCGGAACAAATGTTTTATTGCACCACGTAACTTGAAACGCAGGAGTTAAAGCACTTGATCAGATAAGGAGTTCAAGGATTGTAGTATTTTTGAACACCTGATAACCTTTTTTAATACACATAGGTTTAGTCACCGTGTCAGTTGGTACTGTGTTGGTACTGTCATCCTTAAAGGATCACTCAAAGTTCCACGGTAATAGGATTATCACGGAGAAGAGACTAGCTCAAGTGATGAAGAAACGCAAGACCGAGAGGTTTGTCAATATTTCTTTAGGAGCAATTGACGAAGCTCTGAGGCAGACCGGAATATAGTACAATGGGACGTTTGTGATTCCTTAAGATAAGATCATGAAGTCGCCTTAATGAGTGAAGATGATTCTGTGAACGTGAGTGCTTCCTAAAGGTCATATGCATAGAAAAAAAGACCTGCGACGTTTCAGTAGAGTAGAGTACGAGTAGTCGTGTTCGATTATGAAGGTACGTTGGGGACTTTCTCCTTCAACAGCTTCTTTAAATTTCGATAGGTTGCTTAGAAAAAATGTATGATCCCAATCAAACTTGCAAAACATTTCCCTCAACAATTCCCTGCGCTGAATCAAAAATGAAAGCCGAAGAACTAAAGTCTTTCTGCAGGAAAGTTGAACAGAGGACAAATTAGTTGTTATTTACGGCGTTAAAGCTTGCTTGCTTTCGATTTGTTGTCTGACGCAAATAACCTTCAATTGAAAGATTGAAATCGAAAGGACTAACTAAACGAGTTTTGGTTCAAAATCCTTGCTAAAAGAGTCTTCCATTCTCGTAGATCTTTTATATTACTCAGCGCAATGAAAAGATTGATCGAATCAAGAGTCAGGGTTTCACTTGATTCCGGTAACATACTCAAAAGATTGAGTAGTAGTATATTGATTGTCGCCAGACTGAATGCCAACATAAATGGTTTCCAGATTCATTTTAATTTTTAAAGTATGTCTTCAGAGCAACATTTTCCCATAGGTCCTCCAAAGGTGCTCATATTCAAATCGATTCTATCAAAACAATCAAGCCGCCATCAAATACACTATGAGCGGATGTGATCCCAGGGTTCAAAGCTAGTCAAGATGAGCATCACATGAGCCTTTTCACTTTATCGACACACAAATGCCGTCACGGTGTCATTTAATCAAATTGAGTAATCTTCATCATGTTCAATATTGTTCGCTTAATGATAGCTCGCTGATTGAGCTGGGAAACTACTCGTGATCATGATGGCAGACAAGAGATCAACTCGTCCAACATACGAGTAAGTTCATGGTTTCTTCTTCATCGCTAAAGATTCGTTTTTTCTGTGAGGAAGACGGGTATGTGGGTGAGTTTACACGGATGTAGGAAGTTTGGATAGATTTTAATTGAAATCAATCATATTGATCGGGGATATAAATTGGCTCTGATGATGTATCTTTCAATTAAGGGGATCCCGTAACAATGATCAGGTGAAATTTAACCGCCCGCCTATTAATCGCGAAGGTGTGAGAAATGTGCGGTGCCCATAAATTTGACGATCCTCAAGGTGAGCATTTATATGATTCGTGAGGTCAAGGCTTGTACAAATGGCGAAGCTTACAAGATATATTATTTATAATAAATAAAAAATAATGACATTTTGTTAGGGGAAATCGCTGCTCTGCTCGGTGAGGAAATACTGGGATCTTACCAGATCGAAAAGGCTTCACTTCTTTCAGAAGCTTTCAGAGCTGTGAACTTAAAATTTGCTACCTAGTTTGATATTTTACAATTCATCTCCACGCGGAATGAGAAAGTTTTCAAGGCGTGGGAGCAACAACTGAACCTTCTGATTTTACACTGATGACAAAACCGCCCGATTTGCCGCTCCAAACTTCTCTGCTTGCGATTTTATGCGAATAAGTCCTTGACTTAGAAAAGATTTAAAAAGACTCTCCACGCTTAAGTGTCACTAAGTGATCGGCCAAAAACAGTTAGGATCTGATCTTTTGTGAAAAGATTCGGACAAAAAGAGGCATTAAGACGTACAAAAGACCTTATTCATTCAGTGATACTTGAAATGATTTGCCCTTTTTTTACTTCGAAACTTTGATGGCGTTAAATTCTCAGGTGGACATGCAACCCAACCATCGTCTATCTAGGCAGTTCCATCCTTAGCTTACAGGCTCCGATTGCATACGCGAAGTTGATTGAAGTTGAAGTTGGCAGGATGCTAAAAATTTGTTCGCTTATATCAATGTTGTCATACGCAGCCTTAAAATCGATGAACCTTTGGTGAGTATCGATTTGGAACTCCTGAGCTATGGTCTTTTGTTCAAGACTCAAAATATTTTGGTAAAATAAACGTTATTTGATTAAGATTTATTTATTCAACGAATTAGGTATAATAAGACAATATAATAGACATAAGTCAATATAATAAAGATCAGGTTTTTGAAATTCAAATTTTCTACATGATTACATTTTGATGAAGGAGAATTATGTGAAAAATTAACTGATCGTTATGGTGGCCAATTGGTGGAGGTAATACCAATTGTCAAATAAAAACTTGTGCTAGTGAAACATGACATCTGGAAAGTCTTAGGGTCATATAATATCAGTCTACAATTCGATAAAACATTTGGCCTTAAACCACGGATCGTATACTTGCGATACACCATTGATAGTCGGACCCATCTTGCGAAACAATTCAGATTAGGACGAGAATTGCAAATCGGGTAAGATACTAAGCTCACAATGGAATTTATTTTCACCTATCCGACCTACAAACATTTATGAACGTAATTCTTAATATATACCTTCAACTTGGAAATTTAAAATCAATGCTTCCAAGACTCAAGCGGTCTTTTTCACTTGTAAAAGAAAAGTTTGTTTCCTAGCAAGCAACATACTTACTTTTGATGGTGTGCAGGTCGAGTGGAAATCTAAAGCGATATCTCGGATTACATTCAGATAAATGACTGATCTCTTAACTAAGGTATTAATCCGTATGGTAATTTTTCATGCCATTATGTGTTATGCTGCCCATATATGGGGCCAATGTTCTACAAGTCATCGTAGACGACGTCAAATTGTGCAAAACGAGACACTTCAAGTGATCCTAAATCTGCCACGGCAACAAATGACAACATAGCCAACATTCATACGATTATAATAAGAAACGCAAAACTTGGAGATCGATACAAAAAATCTTGTTTAGGATCGGACAACGTCTTGATTTTAAGCTTAGCTTAATATCTAAAAACCGTGCGATGGAATATTCATTTTTTTTTAATATATTTGCTTACTTTTTATTTTATAAATTTTTTTTATTTACTTATTTACTTGCTTTATTTGTTTATTTATTTAAATAACTATTAATTTATTTATTTGAATAAATTGTTGATCTATTTGTTCAAATATGTTATATTAATTTATTAATTTATTTGTTTACTCATTCTTTATTTTTAATATATTATTTACTATTAAATCATTTATTTTGTTATCAAGTTAATTATTATACTATCTCTTTATATAAAATATATTTTACAAACTGAAATCAAGTCTTGTTCCAGTCATCACTCTGAAGACTCTATTCTCTTCCCTCAAGCTAGCTTGAAGGTTTTTAGTTGATTTTTCTTCAAAATTTATACTTAAGGGGGGAAGTCACAGTAAAATTTTTAATTTTTCGAAAAAAAAATGTTCGCTTAAAAGGTGCGACATACGGCAAAAGTGTCCGAGTCACCAAATTTTTCAGTTACGCCTCTCCGGTATGCTCAGATATTTTCATATGGTTTCTCAGTACTTAAAACTTTAAACACGTTTTTCTCGAAACCACTTTTTTTGAGCTCGCCGAAGACATAACTCGAGCAAATCTTTACCGATCGACTTGAAATTTTGACAGTAGCTTCGAAGTACCTTTCTCCAAGGAGCTACGTAGGATTTTTCATTTTATGTGGCTTATTTTTTTTTATCGACAAATTTATGGCTTTTTTTTTGTGTAAAAATTTAACTTTATTTCCAAACATGCACCATTTTGTAAAAGATCAATATATTGAAAAAATCCTACGTAGCTCGCTAGCTGTTGTTATATGAAAACTAAAAAATTGTGTTGTGATCTTCCAAGTCAAAAATTAAGGAGTCTACGTCTTCGGCAAGATTTCAAAAATAGGCGCACATTTTGTACTTTTTTAGTATTGCTATAAAACCTACTATTCAGAGTTTCGATTGATACTTTTATTCATCCACAATTAATTCCCGAAAATATGCCTATTTTTTGTGTGCTACTATGATTTCCCCCCTTAAGATATTAAAGTTTTTATAATATAAATATTACAGTAGTAAGGCAACCAAACCATATCTTTGTAGCAATATTGTAAAAAACATTTCTTATATGTTATCCACAGTAAAAATATATTACATATGAGTATTGTTATGTGAACAAACGTGCTTCACTAACAGACTTTTGAAGTAAAGAAAGCACAGTTCAATCGAAATTGAAGCTTTTAAAGTAAGCTTGAGTTCGTCCTGGCAGGATTCCGTCTATTAGCAAGACAAACGAAAGTACATTTGATGTACTTTCAAGCATTTTCTGTCGAATACTAAGTATGCAAGCCTTAAAAAACTTTATTAGATTCAACAAATAACTCATTGAAGTTACAAGTTTTATGTCGTTATTATTGTACGGTAGCAAATCTTCAATTGCTCTTATAGAAGCTACTTCAATCTAACCTTTCAAAGGCATTAAATTTTAAATTGAATGTTGTAAAAATGAACACATTACGGAGCTTAGTGCACAGACGGGTTTAAGCTCAAAGTATGCACTCTAGCCTTACCCAATCCAAGCTCATAACATGGTAAACATTTCTTTTATTAAGTTTTATAAAAAGAACAGAAGTACTTGCATCACCTAAATTAAGATCGCACAGGGCACTTTCGAACGAATCAGAAAATAATGTTTGCCAACAAAATTCATTGCAACATTCGTGCCTCTCATTGCGCTTCCTGTTTTGTTTGGTAAACACCTTACCAATTCAAGCACCTCTATCGTAGCGTCAATTTTTGTTTGTCTCCAAACAATAATCAAACAACTCACCGTAAGTAGCTCAATACATCTCGTGTCTTTTGTATCCCTCACGAAAGAGTCACTTTCAATTTTGCTGTCTATGAAGTACCTACCGTTATGCAACTTTGATCCAAAAACAGCCGTCAGAAATTGTGTTTACGGATTTCTAGGTTACTCACTCATTCATCTTCATCTCATTACATCTTGTAAAATTTTCAATTAACACATAATCAACAGCTAATAGATTATTAAACTTAAGAAAAGACACCGTCTTCGAATTAGCCTAGTTTTATAAAAAAAAAAGTAAAGTCATGGTGCGCCATCTACATGTTAACAAATTCCTGTCAGGGAGCTGTCACTGTAAGGCGATTTTAATCACGCGCAAATTCGAAACACTCGTACGTACAATTAAGTTTTAATTGTGCACCTCGACACAATGGAGGCGTCTCCGAAGAATGCGGTAATGCGGAAGTCTCGAAGAGAAAGAAGCATGAAAATCTGAAAAGAAGTCCCATTGTTGTTTTCGGGGGGAAGGCTTCGAGGCGATAGTTGGGGTGCTCCACCCACGATTACACGTCCATTGTTGCGAAATGTAGTATGTTGCGCCAAGGAAAAACACTACGAGCCATAATGTAAGGTTTGATCGCTTAGGTTTCAATTTATTGTAGTTGGACTTCTTTTTTTTTCGGGGAAAAATAAGTCTCCTTTCTTGGGTGGAAGCCATTGTTTAAGCGGACAATAAATGGCTAGACCGGGTTAGAAAGACTGCAAGCTTTAAAATTTGAGACGAATGTGGACTGCGTGTGGTGGAATAAATAAATTGTATGTGCAATACCTCTAGATGACGAATGGGTGAAGTTAGATTTTTATTTTTATTTTTTGTATTTTTCTTTTTTTGCGAGAAATCGAGAGCTGGGAGGAGGCTTTCACGTGCTATGACATCTGATAGGTCTTTTATACTCGCTGTGATTTACTGTTCAGGAGTTATTTGAAAACTAAAGCCATTAAGCTGTCAGTCTTTAAATTGGCAGACAAAATGAAACTTTATATGTTAATGTTCAAGTCGCTTAAGGCATACCTCAAGGGTAGAAATTAGGTCTCAAGTCTTTTCCGATTGCAAATATTGACTTGTTTTCTTTTTCTTGATGATTCGTTACTTGAAGCGATATTTATGAGTGATAATGAACCATCTTTTGCTAACAATTTATTTGTTATTCAAGCTTTTCCAGAAGATGCAGTGAAAATTGGGCTGAGATCCAAATACTAAGACTAAAAAGAACAAATTAAGTTAAACTGTTTGTGAAATAGGATCGAAACCATCGAAGATTTAAATAAATTCACTGTTCGCTCTTAAATTCAAAGAAAAACAAGCTTATCGAGTTCGTTGTGGTAGTGAATTTATGCTTTGCCACGTGTTTTGCAGGTTCTGGGTTCAAATCTGGCGGGATTTTTTTTTTAATTATGTGACTTTTTTCAATAACTTCCTATCTGTAAGTTGTTATTTGTTTTGTTTTGTATGAAAATATATTTTATGTTTTGTTTTCCGAAGTAGAAACAGAATATACACTACGGCTAGTATTCGAAATATCGGCCCTGGGTATTGATGCCAAATCGTTTTTGGTATTATTTGTAAAGAAAAATCAAAACTGAAGCTAGGCACTTATTTAAAACCATTCTTCCCCAGGACGACCTGCAAAAAAAAGATCACTGATTTAATACTTTCTTGCTTGTGGAGCTGGCTTTAACATATTTCTGCATCTTTGCTTAGCAAACAAAAAATACACTCATTGGATAAAAATACTTTAGAAGATCATATCAAACAAATTTAGTAAGAAGATGTCTAATCCATGTGGGCTCTACTTTTTCATAACCCTTCTCCTTCTCATACTTAAATCACAGTCAGCCGTTTCACATACCTGTACCAGCAAAATACCAAGTAACTTGGTACTTAAAAATACCAAGTACAAGTACTTTCTTCTAAGTAGATTTACTGTGTACTGCAATACTGTCCAGTACTTTTCAAGTGCAATTCGTTGAGTGGTCTATGGTGTGACATCACAACATTTACACTACATCGCATTCATTATCAGAGCATTGTTGTTGTTCTTCATATGAGATCGAGATAAGAGATCAAGAAAGTATAAAATAAAAGGTTTATCACAGAATTAAAAGTTTTTAACTTCAAAAAGTATTTTTCCCGACTCAAATACTTAAAATGAACTTTTACTTCAGAAGTACTTAAAAATGTACCAGCCAGTATTACAGCACCCAGTAAATATACTTCGAAGAAAGTTCTTGGTATCGTACTTAAACTTCGTGATTAACTTTGCTCCAAGTAATTTGAACTTTTTTTTAAGTACCCCTACAAGGCACTGGGAACTTTACAGTACTGCAGTATGTTCTTTAACACAAAAAAACACGCACAGTTGAATTACTCGATACTCAAAATGCGATACTACTCAAATTATCGCGCTACAGTATAGAGTTCTCAGTATTGGGTATCCAAGCGTAAAGTATCGATACCTCCTTAGCATTGAAAGTATTAATCGAATTCTAATAAAACCGAAAAAGACAATGATTGCTAGGCAAGGAAATTTCGGATCAATAAACCACAAAGCCAAAAAAAGTGTCTTTTTTGACAGGATTTGTATATTATACGTGTAAAGTAATAATAAGATTACGTTTTATTCAGGCAAACATCTGTCTTTATGCAATTATCAGATAATAATTTGTTAGTCGCTTGATAAAAATATTTTTTAAACGATAAACAAATTTATTTGTGCAATCAAAAACAACATTTGTCATTTGTGGATGCAAAAATATTGTAGCTGAATCAAATTCAGTTTTACTGAGTACAAATATCCGTATAAGAATATCCAATGTATCATTGTCATGTCAATTGGACAGCATTTTTTCAGAATTTCTGAAATGAGTTTCTAACTGAGTCATCCTTAAGACTAGTACAACCAATGAGTCAAACATAGCTTCTAGAAAAAAACCCAAAAGAAAGTCAAATCCTTGAGTTGCTGAAACCTCAGAAGAAAATGCTAAAGAACTTGAGAGCAACCTCAATATAAATTATAAATTCGAAACTTCATTAAAATTATCAATGAAAAATAATTGAGTCAACATAGCTGTGGTCCATTCGTTGAAATCGGTGAAAACTTTTGATTGTCATCATAAATTAATACTACTCGACTCTAAATACTACACGCCTGCCGTACGAAAAGTCTCTCTACTGGTATCATAATAAAATTCAACCTTTGATGATATACAAACAATGTGCCAAAAACCTGCAAGACATCCTTATTTTCTTTTTTTTTTGACAAAAAATTGTCTTCTGTTCGTCATTTATAATTTTTCTTTAAGGTTTTGAAGAGCTTGTTCATAAGGTCCAGAAATCGTTTTTCTCGATTAATCACAAGTTATAATCTTCATGGAAAGCTTTCGTCCTTGTTATCACTATCCAATTATCATATCTCTGCTTATAGTAATTTTTACTCTGTTTCATCCCGTTTTTTAATAAGCTTCCACAGTCGATCAGGACAATATCTGATCCTGAAATTTTCTTTGAACAACTTTTCAACTTTTATTATGCTATCTTAAAATAACTTAACTCTGAGGGTTTGGTTTAATTACTTGTAATATATTTTTGTTATTCATTAATTATTTTCTTTCTAACTCTAAGAATACCATAATTAATTTTATGATTACTTTCTGCTTTAATAAAATTTTATATTATTTTTTTTTTCAAACTAACAATTTAACTTAAGTTGTACATTTTGTGGTCGTGGGTTGATCATTTATTTAAAAAATATAATCTCATTGAACTCGTATTTGAAGTACTTTGTTGAAAAAAATCCAGAATGTCACCTTTTTAATTAGAATTAATTAATTGTCATAAAACTAAAAGAAATAAAAGAATGAATATACGAGCAGTCCCAGATACCAGACCAAGATACCCAGTTTCCCACTCCCCCGTCTGAGTGAACAACCGCTTTCTCTGTCTACCAGCGCCAAGTTCCTAGGCGTTACCTTAGACCCTAAACTCAAGTGGAAGCTAAACGTTGATCAGCGAGTTAAAAAGGCGTGCATAGCTTTTTACGCCTGCAGTAGAACCTTTGGTAAAAAATGGGGTCTCCAATCAAAGCTGATCCTATGGATGTATACGGCGGTGGTTCGCCCGATACTAACATACGGATCACTAGTATGGTGGCCGGCTCTCATGAAGAAATTCAATGTCATCAAACTAAACAAGGTACAGAGAACTGCATGCATAGGCACCACAGGCGCTCTACGATCGACTCCGTCGGATGCTCTGACGGTAATGCTGCATCTCCTACCTTTGGACCTACACATTAAAAACACTACTGCTCACAGCGCCATTAGGCTCAGAGAGTCTGGATGCTGGACGTCAAAACCCTATGGTCATAGCGCTATACTCGATCTTATACCAACGGATCTGGTATCTTCACCTACGGACTATACGTTCCCTAGAATTTATACATCAAATAACTTTGACACCCTAATCCCAGAAAGAGCGGAATGGAATAGTGGTCAGATATGTAAGGACTTTAACTGGACAATCTACACTGACGGCTCTAAGATGGGCGGCGGAGTCGGTGCGGGTGTGTTCTCAGGATCTCTGAACATCTGTAAAGCCTATAGACTGCCCGACAATTCCAGTGTTTTCCAAGCCGAACTATTTGCAATCCGGGAAGCATGTCGTCAAATCAAATTACATCCAAACATCCTGCCAAGCCAGAAGGTTGCCATATGCATTGATAGTCAAGCAGCCATCAAAGCTATTGCCTCCTTTACTTCACATTCAAAATTAGTACAAGAATGCCGAGATGAAATAGCGTCGTTAGAAGGTAAGCTCATTTCCCTTATATGGGTTCCCGGCCACAGTGCCATCCCAGGCAATGAGAAGGCCGATGAACTTGCTAGAAAGGGATCTGCCCTTCAGCGCTCGCTTGCAGGTGAGGTTTTCATCTCACTACAAGCAGTTAAGACTAATATATCCTCATACTTCCTTGAAGTAGCAAATCTAAGATGGGTCAGACTTACGAACTGTGCAGCATCAAGGAAAATATGGCCGGAATACAAACAATCAAAAACAAAAGATCTCCTTCGGCCAGCCCGTCATGATATTGCTAGATTAGTGGCGGTCTGCACAGGACACTGGCCGATTAGAGATCATGCCATTAAGCTAGGTATCCCACACAACTCACATTGTCGCAGCTGCAAAAATACAGCTGAGAGGGAGACCCTAAGACACTTCTTTTGCGACTGTCCGGCTCTTGCTAGAGCCAGACAACGGGCGCTTGGTAGACCCTTCTTCAACTCAATTAATGAGATTTCTGCTAAGGATATTAAGGAACTAATGTCCTTCTTAAATACCTCGGGCTGGATTTAGAGATATCTCAAATACACCAAAATAACATCATAAATAAGGTAACAGAGCTGTGGTATTAAAACGGCACTTAGTGCTAATTAGGTTCTCACTGAACCACCACTTTTACCTACCATACGAGCAGTCACATGCGCCTTCCGCTGCGTAAATTTCTTATAATGTAGAAAAATTTACCAATTCAAAAACATCTTTTCGCCGCTCGCTGACAACGAAGCGTACTAATTGTTTAAAAAATTTTGTGTAAAAAGCAATTTTTATTTTAATTGTCTATTTAAAATAACCCAAACAGAATGAAGCAAATATTTTTATATATTGTTTATTCATATTTTTACTATTTGTATATAAACCTTAACATAAAGAGATATCTCATCCCGGACTTTTTTTTATAGAACATTTAAAGTACTAAAACTTTTCTATAGAAAGCATTAAATATCTTTTGCCGTTAAGGCAACGGTTACGAAAACGCTTTTGCATGACCAATCTTTAGTCACATTATTGGTCGCCAACGAAGGGCTTTCTTTTAAAAAAAAAAACAAAGCCTTATTAAGGAATTGGGCTGTTAGGAAAAATTGTTGTCAAGTAAGCAGAGGCAGTCCATAGAATTAAATAATTTTTTTTGGAACCTCGGTAGGTTCACTCTTCGCAATCATTGAAAAATATTGAACTGTAGTTTTTATAACTTTTTTCGAAAAGGAGCCAATTCATTTTGCTATGAAACAGGCACGAGATCATTTGTCAAGTTTGGCACGTCAATGCCCATTGTCCAACTTAAGGTAAAGATGGCAGCAGTCATTTTATAACTACGACATGTAATTGCGCACTTTTGACAGAAAGACATCAAAATTTCATATATTTAGAACGCTTGGTTTTGTTTGACAATCGAGTATCGAGCTGTCATTAAGTTTTTGAAAGGCAATACGTCAACGCTTATCGAAATCCACGAATTACGATTTTAAGTGCTTTCTCGAAGTTCAGAAATGATATGTATCTTGGTTAGGTCGGAAACTTTTTAGACTCTCGGCTTGGCTTTGAGATAAGTGAGAATTTCAACACGTACAACCAGGACTGTATCCCTACAACTGCATTTTGGCCAAATCAAGATGAGTTTCTCTGCCGGCTTTTAAAAGTGAAATCGAATCGGAGATCCAAAAAAGTTTAATTTCTCGCCACCGTTGCTATTCCGGTTTGTGAATAAAATCAGAACGCTTCTTTCGGAGACTTCGTTAAATGAACATGCGTCGGATATCGGATATTTGGTCCTATCTGAAGCATACAAGCTAAGATTTTTCAACTTCATTGAGCAGTGTTAAAAGAATGGACAAAAATGCTCAACAGTCTGGGCCTCCACAATAAGCCGTGATTCCAACCTCCCGCCATTTGTGCAAAAATTATAACGCTCACAACCAGAAAGGGAAGCTGGGCCCTGGCTCCCGAAAAGAAGTGACGAACCTCATAAAGCCGTTGTGAGGTATGTAGCTTGTTGTTTGAGGTTCAGGTCCATCCAACATAGACGAAAAAAAGCTTAACATCGATTTTAAATTTCAAGTCTAATTAACAAGAATCATGCGTGGCATACCCTATGAAGCACAGGGTGTTGAAAAATGATCTAACTTAACAAAAAAAAAAATTAATACTCTTCGTTTTGGTGCGATGTCGAGGAATGGCTTTAATACATCTCCCTGCCCAACTTGAAATGATTCGTAATGAGTGTGGAAACCGCCAAGCGGATTTTCTCCACTTCATTAATCATGCCGTTCAACAAGTACCCAACTTCGAGTACATCCCCGACAATTGCGTGGAATCCAAGTGGCGAGGGCGGCACTGAAGAGCTAAATCTTCTTTGCACTTTCCTTACAGTTACTGTTGTTTTTTCCTTTCTTTCTTCATTTGCTTTCTGTCCGATCCGTATAGTCATCGACACCTAGAGGAGTTTAAATCACAATCATCGCCATTCGATATTCGCATCTCACACAATACAATTTAGAGGAATTACATATTCGTTTTCGTATTCGGGCTTTGTTTAGATAATTGACAGGGGCGGAACGTGTGCCAGCTACACAGTTGCGGATGGTAGATCTTTTTGTATCTAATCCGAATGAAAGCGCTAAACGGATGATTTTTCCTGTGAAATGCCAAATCGAGAGACGTCCGTCTCGGCCATAATTGACACTCGACACTCGTTTGGGACACCTTAAGGCGGCAAGGTAATCTCTCCGTTCATTTGCCAAAATTAAATCTCCAACTTGAATGAAGATGTGAATGTTTTTTTACCACAAGATGCCATTCAACCATTCAATTCGATCTCAATAGCCATCCTGCGTTGTTTGATTGAAAGCCAGCAATCATGTGGATGCCGTCGCGCATAGAATACTTTCACTGGTCCAAGCGTCCGCCAGTCCAGCCGGAACACACTTTGTGGCTCTTCCGATTGAACTCGTGCGATAATCAAGAGGGTATCCCATTGTATCAAACCGCAGATTTTCTTCAAGGCAGATGATACAGTTTAACTATTCGGAGGAGCTCATCACTTAAACCTCACAGCGTTTGCGGTGTGGGACTTGCGCTATTATATTTTAATTGTTTGTCTTGCGCGACTCTTGAGCAATAGGGTACCACCACTGACAACCGCTCTTGAGCAGTTCTCCATCTCCAAGTGGATTTCTATGCAAATTTCATTTCAAATTTTTTTTTTCTTCCATTTTAAGAGAACACACAAAATTTCTTGTGGTAGGTTTATTTGACTTTTGGTCTTTCTAGTTGTTTTGTGCGCGTGTTTTTTTTTCAAAAAACAATTTCGAGGCTTCTTTCTCAGAGATAAATTAAAATTATGCAAGTTGGATTTTTTTTTTTCACAAACGAAATACTATAATGACTTGAATCACTCATTCCGCCGCACATTGCTTAATACGGGGGCACTGGCGGCAACTGACGGCAGCATCGCGGCGGTAGGGCGCAATGATGATGACAGCCCGGTTGGTGGCAGGCACGGTACCCATTTATTAACTTCGACATTGTGAGTGCAAGAGAACTTTGCCAATTGTCACTTCATCAAAATTTTGCATGGATTGAATGTTTGATAGTTCACAGGAAAAAGCAAAGAAAATGCGTTCCTGAGAATGGAAGGCGTGGTAGATCTGATTTGGAGGTAATTAAAGTAATTAGCATTAAATTGAGAGGTAATCACCGACAAATTTGTTTTTATTTGATTATGTGATAATTGGACACGCGACTTGTGGCTCCGTTCGCATTGCGCAGCATCCGTTTTGCTGTCAATTGAAATCGTATAATGTGGTTGAAGTAACATCGCTGCAAGACTTTGATGGATCAATTTTGATTGTATTTGTGAAAGGGAATGGAATTCACCTTTCGAATGATGAATTTCCAGAATTTAAAGGATTCAAAAACCAACAAGATGATATTCGCGTATTCCAATATTTATCAAGAGGCGTGGAAAGGCACTGGAAACAATATCTGATTAAAATAAAATATGTCACATCAAAAGGAGGCTTGTGGGCTTTCTGGGCAAACATGAATTGGTGAGGCTCGGCTTCTAAGAAAACAAGAACTTCCTGATGGAAATTTAAAAATAAAAGTGATTATAATTTGCAAGCTTTCAAGGCACTATGAAATTAAACTTATGCCAAGTCATTTTAAAAATATGGTCGGACTAGAGTGTATTAGCTCGAACCTCAAAATAGTTTGTAAGATCCTTTTTAACTTTATCAAGTACATCGGGAAATGTTTTTTAAACATGCGTTTTCGATTTCCGATTTTTGAGAAAACGCTACCTTAGAGCTTGCATAGGTACATGAGTTCCCTATTGATACAGTTCATCGGTTTTAAGGTGCATCTGCTCCTGAGTGTGGAAGCCCGGTTCGAATACGAGTAAGAAAATCTGGCATTTTCACGGCTCCATCTTTTGCGAGTGACTCACAATTCCTCCGATGAGTACAAACTGTCAAGAATCAGCTTCTGGGGCAGTTCCGAGTCGGCAATAAATTGTAGGTCCAACCCCGTCATTTGCAGGAGATGTAAGACGCACACACAAATGGTGAAGATAGGCCATGCACCTCAAAGGAGCTGTTGTGTCACCAATTATATAAAATTAATAATGTGAATTTATAGAAGCCGTAAAAAAGGAAAGAAAAATGCACTTTTGCTAGACGCTCTCTCTTAGGGCTAACAATGCCCTATTTCAAAGTGGCTATGGCCTTGTCAATGGACGATGATGAAACTTTAAGTCGTTTTGAGAGGAAATTCATTCATGTGAATTTTGGTCCCCTTTGTGTGGATAAAATGTGAAAGAACTGCCTCTGAGTATAATAACTAATATGATAAGGTGATCTATTTATTTAGAGAACAAAAAAAAATGTTTGTTTTCAAAAAGATCAATGTTAATTTGCAATTCAAAAGATGTGAATATTTATTTATGATTAGTAATATATTATAAAAAAGGAGTGAGAAACACAGAATAGTGGGTGGGAAGGTGGGAGATTATGCGTGTCTTGTCATTCCAGTCCTCTCAAGGCAAATCTGAAAAATCTTTTTTGAACTCTTTCAATACTGCCAATATGACATTAATAGCGAGAAGACCACACTTGACAAGCATTTTCAAGGATCGAACGGACAAATGTTATGAACAGTTGTATAGACTCTCTTCTTATCGAACCAAGCATTGAGTGCGCTTTATTGGAAATTATGTTGAGTACTGTTTAAACTCAAGTTTCTGATCAAAGCACAGCCCCTTAAACCGTAATATTGGCTACATAACGAATAGTCGAGCAACTAACATTGTAAACTTCTTCGTATAAAATTAATGGTATGACACTTGTTGACATTTAAGAACAAACAATTATTGGTAGGATCATGCTGCAGATCATGACAGTCTCCAACGTTATGTTTCTTCTTAAACACAGTTGCGTCGTCAGCATAAATGAAGAAATGAACAATTACGGTTCGAAGTGGCTACCTTGTGAAGCCCCGAATTTTTGGTAAAATAGCGCGAGTAACAACAATTTAAAATTACAGAATAAGCATTATTTTACAAATATGACTCAACTAAAATTAAAAACTTTGTGCTTATGTTATTTAACTTTAAAAGTGAGTTGCGATGGGAAAGCTTATCAAAAGACGATAGTTGCGGATGTCATCTTGTCAAACCTTCTGAAATAAACGACTTGACAAATGATCAGCATATTTTTTTAAGATAATAGATAATACACCATCTGGACCTGATGTTGCTATAGGGTCAGTAGTTATATACTATAAATACTAATGTTATTCAAGTGGTTAAAATATTTCAAATGATCAAAAAGTTAGTAATTTTCGTTAACTTTATCACAGCCAGCAATATAATAGTTTGTCAAATCAGATTAAAATAAGTCTGAAAACAGCTTAGCTTAAACTAGAGGGTTATGACTATTGTTTTAATTGTAACTAAGAACAGACGGATATATCCACAGTCCTTCTCTTTTTGTATAAAACTCCAAAATTCTTTGGATTATTATTTTAATCACTTTGTACCGAGTTTACTGAGTTTAAGATATCGGTTATAAGTTTGTTTATCTACAGAAAACAATTTGTTCTTGGTAGCTTGGTAAAGTTTTGAATATTTTTTTTGTATGTAATCGGTACGGAACAAAAAGTTATAGATGTTAAAAGATGTTAGAATCAACATCGGAATAATTGAGAACACGTGACCAATTTAACAAGAATAAACAATAATTTAATTTTACAAAATCGGCTTTTATGTAGAGGGCCCAGCGAACGAACATCAACGCTCCGACCCAATATTCAAAGAGAAATTTATTAAAAAAAAATTGTTGGTTAAATATTCATCACAACTTGAAAAAAAAAAAAGAAAAATGAACGTGAACAAGTGTCTGCAGAAATGTCTTTAGCTTTTTTAAACGTCCCGTAAAGGGCCCTCTTATTTAGGTCTTATCTTACCTCTTGTTATAATAGAAAAAGAGCGATCGGGTGTAGCAAGCAAAATACTTCTTCATAGTTGCCAAGGGATATGCGCCGAACATAAGAAAGGCCAAATTAAAAAACATAAGTTTAATTCCACTTTCTTTATCAATCTTTGTGTACCTCATGGTTCTATAATTGGATCTGTTCTGTTAACCTACGCTTAAAAGTATTGGGAGACTTAAATAATGATGGTTTGCTTGGTTTGGTCAAAACAATAATGTTATGCAACAAAATCATGTTTTTCAGTATTAATAACCAGGAGTATCCTGATATCGAGGACGCTTTCTAATGTTCCAATTACTCGTATTCTTTTACGCAAATGCTCCGTGTCATGATGGCTGTTTGAAAATGTATAATATGGACTGAACTGATTTTGTTAAAAAATTTGACCTTTTAAAATAGGATGAGATGTGAAAGAGTTGGTTTATTTTAGGTTTCAAGCTCTGCTCCCCAATATCTGGCTCATAGTTTTGTGGGATAATTAATTTGAAATTTCGATAGAATCGTTGGGTAACAGATCCCATACCGAAGATTCCCCCGTGAAACGAATTGAAACTACTTTCCATTAGAAGCGGTCATAGAGAATCACTGGTGCTTATAATTTAGCAAATCAATTGCTACGATTCCTGTTTTTCATACAACTTGCTTCCGAAATTTGATATATTATGTTAATATAACATAATATAATATTATGAAAAAAGTAAAACCAATGATATTTTTGTTTCGTTTCCAATGAAATTGAAGATTTATTGCTCTACACTTGCTTGAACAACTTATTCATTTTGGTAGCATGTATAGTTTTTCCTTACAAAAAATAAATTTCTTTACCAGAAGCTTCCTCTAAATAGGTGCACTCAACTTCAAATGTGTGAAAACGGCACCTAAGCTTTTCATATATATAGTATATGCAGATTGCATAACCACAGTTTTTTATGATAGAAATGCTCTTTGCCGCTTAAAAACGACAAAAAATTGAAAGGCCCATGTCAATCGTTTTGACAGTCAGAGTTGTTGACGCTAACAATAATATTAAGTAATTTCACCTAACAGGAGGCAATGAACAAAGTTTGTAGTACACCATTCTTAAACTTTTGCAATTGGGCAGAAGCTGACATTTGCCACTATTTTTTTTTAAATATTATAACACAAAGTGTCATTTACTTTTGTCGCCGTTTTAAGTGGCGAACTAATTAGGAATGATAAAAAAAAAAGAAAAAATAGAAAATACAAAAAAAGGAAAAAAAGATGTGTTGTCCCATTTAAAGGATTTGTTTTTTCGTTGGCCTTCTTTGCTTTAGCATGTTTTGCTAGCGACAGTGTTTCAAAATGATGTTGTATAGTTTTGATAGTTTAGATAATTGATTGAACAAAAGATGGTGAACAAAAAGAGCTGCACACCATAGATGCGGGACGCAATTGTTAAGATGAAAAATACCGATTTTTTTTAAGTATCATTTTTAGAAGTCGAGAAAAGGCTGAACTGCTATACAATTAAGGACACTAAATGAAGTAACTTACAGTGAGAAGAAAACCGCGCAAGACCATTGAGACTGAGAATCGAAGAATTGTTTAAGCTGCCAAAAAACATCCATATGTGAGTTCGAAACAAATTTAAAAGAAAGTTTTTGCAGAAGACCCGAATGCCCTTTCAGCACGCTTTATATTGGCACGATTGAATGAAATCCAACTTCTTGGAAGAGCGACAAGGAAAAAAACATTGCTACACGATTTCTGGATGAAAAAAATTAATGGAATGGGATGAGATGGTAAAAGACATGCCGGGTATCCAAGAAATGTGGTATTTAATCCGAAATGCACGATAGTTACTCTTAAGCACGTAGGAGGATGTGTTATGCTTTGGGAACCGGAAAGGAACCAGACCCTTATATCGCGGAAGAACTGCTCATTACTTGCAGATTCATGCAAGATAAGAACTCAAAAAACAAACCAATGGTTCGAACAAAATTCTGTCGCTAGTTTAGAGTGGCTTTCATGTAGTCCGGACTTGAACCCTTTAAACCAGTGGTATGAACTTTAAAACGAAATCGGCAAGTACAAAATTCAAAGTTCGAACTTATTTATTGCAACATGCAAGGACGATTTGGGCCCCCACCAAAGCATGCCGTGGTCTTACACGTTGTAATCACGTTGTTTGCGAACGCTGCCTTAACGTTTAAAGAAATTTAGTTGCTTTTTATAGAATAATTGTAGGAAGAAAGATTAATGCAAATATATTTTAAAATAGGAACAAAAAACTTTTTTAAAATTGATTTTAATCCATCAGAGTAAACTGTAGTACAAAATCATATCAAATTAATTTTCTTTATCGTCGAGGAAATTTTAAGTACCTATATAATAATTGACTTTACCATTGAGGCAAATAGACATTTTAGGGTTCTGCAACTTTTTTCTGTGCACAAAATCTTAACAGATGAAGTGGCAGTTAGTAAATAAAAATAATTTAATTCAATTTCAAGGAACAGTTCAAAGCTTTCCCATGAAACATTAGTCTCCTTATTCCTTGAACGGATTGAAAAGGACGCAAACTTTTCCTATTAGAGTTCATTCTAGATTGTATAAAATAATAGAAGAAAAAACAAGCAACGGATACTTGAAATGTTAGCATTTTTATCAAAATCAAAAAGGTCTTTGATAATTCATTCACAGTAAGTAGTCCATGATCAATTCCAATCTTTCACAGCATGGATGTGAGCTCAGCTGGTAAAATCATATAAATAAACTGTCACTTTCGTCACTGACCTCCAGAAGGAAATCCAGCCAAATGAAGAGTCTTGAGATGCTGGCTCACGGTTATTGCATCATTCACCTCCGTTTTATTTTATTTATTTTTTTTTTGCGATTAGTGCGTAATGCGTATGCAAGAGTCGAAGAGAATTATCTGGAATATGTTGCGTAAAAGATGTGAAGTGATGCTAAGAAGCGAATGTAATTTTTGACCTGTTTGTTTATTCTTTTTTTTCTGAAGCGTGTGAAAACAATGTACTTAAGAAATAATTTGTTAAAAAGTAATATTTCCCACAGTAATCATGTAGGCTCTTCACAAGATCATCATTATAACGAAGAGGTTTGAAAAAGATGCAAATCAATGCATGTGAATGCGTTTATAGGAAAAAGTCATAAAAATTCAAGTTTAAATTTTAATAACTCGTGAGAGGAGTATCGTTCGATGCGCGTGATTTGCGGATTTGACACTCGCATTGTGTCGTAATGAGCATCTTAACAGTTGAGGTAAGTAGGGTGATTCATTGGTGCATCGTGCGATTTGTACTCACTTCAAAATTCGACGATTGTGTGATGGGCCGATCAAGCAGCTTATTTGGTCGTATGTGCCAGCGTCAGCGGCGACACCAAAACATGTGGCTCAATTTCGTATAAGGGAATGATTCCCTGAATGGACTCCAACACTAGAGGTATGATCTTTTAAAAATCTGCACATTTAGAGAAGTACATGGAGCAGCATTGGTGCGTTTACAGGCTGCAAAATGGGACTCAAGTTCAACGAAACAGACATGTATCCAATCAATAAAGAAAGGATAATCCAATTCTATGCTACGGGCAGAATTTCACAATGTATTTATCATAGAAGATAGTCAAGGACTTCACCAAAATAGAGTCTTATGTAAATTGAAATCATTCCATCGCAGAAATAAAATGTTCATTAAATGCGAATGTCTATCAAAACGAGACATAGATTAACCATAAGGTTCAGTGTAAGGTTACAACATGCCAGGTGGCAAGGATATGAAGATAGAATAAACTTCTATTTCTCCGGCCCGAAAAGTACGCTAAATTGACAATAAGATAAGAACTCATCTTTGATCAACTTTGTACAGACGCAATTTATTTTTATTAAATATTTTAAAATTGAAAAAGAAAGGAAAGCCCCATTTTTCTCATGTGCAAAGATAAAGTCAACTTCAGTCCTGTTTTAATAAGAACGAAGTTTGAAAGCAAAAATTATGACCCGATTCGATCTTAAGAGTGGATCATCTTTTGGTTTCTTTGACATTAACTCACTGACACTTCCATAGTGGATCCTGTGGTGTTCAAATAATGCAAATTTTGAAAAGAAATTTCGTTCGATTTGTTTTTTATTGCTAATGAATCATTCATTCACTCATTTATTGTTCATTATTCTCATACAGTTTACATCTTTCTTAAAAATTAAATATTTATTCTAATCTAGCTATAATAATAGAACTATTTTATGAGAATAGTTAGTTGTATTTTATATTTAATAGTAAATAGAAAAAAATGACACTTCAATTTATTGTTATTCAGTGTTGGGTGTACAAAGTCAAATATTTATTGATAACATCTATGTCCAATAACAATTAAAAAACACAAAAAAATATACAATTTAAGCGTGCGGAAGCAAATAAGAATCTTGGAAAGACTATAAAATAATTCCGATATTTAATAATTCAGATATTTAAATATGGAAGCGCAACAGGATTTCGATTTGATTAGGGTCAAAGTTTTGAAGCCACAACTTTAATTTCTTCAAAAACGAGGTCAGATTCCTTGTTATTTTTATTTCTATAGGAAGCCTGTTAAATAATCTGTATGAAATTATTGAGTAGAAGTTTCTGTAGCTAGTGGTTCGAAACGCGGGAACACAAGCAACGTAGTTTGTACTACTACGTAAGTTCTGCCGGTCGAAGATTGGACTTTGCATGTAACCACCTCTCGCAAAGAAAACTTTCATTACTTTATAATAAAATAAATGTTTCGCAGGCAAAATATACAAGGCCTTAAATAGATGCATAGTGTGAGAAAAACGATTAGTTTTACAAACTTTCCTTATGGCACATTTTTTAAGGACAGTTAACTGTTGGAGTTTATTGCGATACGCACCACCCCAACAGCTAATACCATATTGCATTTTTGAATGAAATATGCCATTATAAAAAAGTTTTAAGGTACGTATGGAACAGTACTTCATGAGCCGGTAAAAAACAACGAATGGATGATAGCAGATATTGCTTTAAACACAAGATGTGTTTGGACCAACTCCACTACAATCAACTTCATTAATTTGTTATTATTGTCATTAATTTTCCTTCACTTACAGTCAGACAAATTTTGTTTATTACAATCAGATGCATGTAATATAATGTCTAAGTCCGGGGGTTCTTGCAAACTAAGGCTATAAAACATTAGCTTAGTTTTGTTACTAACGATCAATTTGTGTGTCGCAAACTAATTTCTTAAGATGTGCACATCATGATTTATATCGGCAATCAAATTCAAGGGGCTTAATGAGCTAAAGGCAATTCCAAGATCATCTGCAAAAGCGCTAATTTTGCCTCGAATAAAGAGTTTATATAAATAAGGAACAAGATTGGGCCAAGCACAGATCCTTGGGGTACACCGAGATTGGTCACTTTCAAGTATTTTCTCCAATCTTAACTCGTTGTGTTCTATCTTTTAGATACGACTCAAACCATTTGAGGATAAACCCACGAAAACCTACTTTTTCCAAGAGCAGCACAAGACTTTTTGCCATCCAAACCCATATGAATATATGAACAAAAATCGAGTAGAGCATCTTCAGTAGAAAGGCCTGCCCTAAACCCAAACTGCAAAGGCCTAAAAAATCGTATTCTATTAAGAAAAGATAAAATTCTAGTTTTAACTGCTTTCTCGAACACATTTGAGATTGAAGACAGCAAGGAAATTGGTCTGTAGTTTGTTTTATCCTTCTTGTTATCCTTTTTGAACAAATGAATGACAAGTGGACATTTTAACTCCTCAGGAAAGTTGCCGACTGTAACAAGCCTTTTTGAGAAAGTTCCAGAGTCCAATTTGATGACTCAGTAACTTAGCATCAGTCGAACTACTACCCTGCAGAGAATAATGCATAAAATTTAGGCTCTATTGGTTTTCGCCTTGCTCGAATTTGTTAAAAATGTTCCTCAAAAAATCATTTTTCCGGCTGAGACAATGCACCTCTGCAGGAAAAATTGCTAAGCTTGAGGCTCAAAACATACAGATTTATTCATAGAAAAGCCAATGCACTCTGAATGTGTGACTTGCCGGCAATATTGGTTCAATGAAGCCTGGAGGACTTAAACTTGCGCTAGCTATGATTCCAACAAGATTACACAACTTGTCAATTCGAATTCGAACATAAAAATTTTGCTTAGCTGCCATGGAGCAAGGATTTGATACCGTTGATTTTTTTTTTGTGTGGTACCAATAAAGATCGATGCTATGCAAAAAATCTAAAATCGATTTAAGCACGCAATAAAAATGTATGTCGAGCTACTCGTGAGATAGGGGCATTCAAAAAAAAGACAAAATGCCTATTGCCGAATCCGCAGATGAATATTTCTTAGTAAATTGGAAAATCCTTGAGAACATTGGTCACAATTAATTTTTTTATTTTCTTCATAGCCATGGCATCTAAGATTTGTTTTCAAAACTGCATCTAACTTGACAAAGCCTTGATTACCTAGTTAAATTGTTTGACGTTCTGGAATCAAATTTATGTAATGTGCCTAATTTCTACTGAACTCACATAGTTTGACTCCTTGATCAACTTGTTACATAAAATGATTCACTAGGACAACGTGCTAAAATTAATTGCACCGCTGAAACAGTCGTAAATTTTCCAATTGAAATTTTCCAAATCCTTGGAAGATGTACAATTTATGCAACTAGCTAAGACATAATAATGGATTCGCCATCACTTCAAGACAGTGTCAACGCAAAGTATGTGATTGTCAGTGCGCAAGTGAAAGGAAAACTTCCAGCAACTTGTTGTCTTCACCAACCAACCAATTGGCTATCTAGAAAGTCTTGCTCATCCACAAACCGGCATCGACATAAAGTAAACCTCAACGATGGCTTTTTGCAGAAATCTTTATAGTAGATACTATTGAGCAAACAAGACAAATATCTAATGGCCAACCGCTAGTTAAAGTCGTTAGAAGTTCCATAAATTAAATATCTACCATCATCCTTTTAATATACCCATGATGTCATCAACAGAACATCAAGTTAATAAAAAGATATAAAAAGATTTATGTAAAACCAAAAACACACAAAAAAACAACCTCCCCACCAAACCATGGAACCCCAATCAAACTTTTTGATAGAGGCACACAAATTAAACGGACCAAAAAGAATGGCCTAGAGGAGTCTTCTTGCCCCTTGCCCATATCACATCAACCAAAGAAGTTCTCATAAAAGAGACGAACAAAACCCAAGAATATAAAAAACCTCTGCAGACTTGAAGACCCCAAGATGCCCCCAAACATTGCACCAGGGTCAAATATCTTTAACGAAAAATTGTTAAATTCCACAAGCAAAAAAAAAAAATAATGAAAGGGAAAACGAGAAAGAAAAAGATACAACGTAACTCTTGAAATGAAAACGAAAACAAAATGAAGGAACACACGAAAACAGACCCGAAAACAAAACAAAGCTTTGAGTGATTCTTAACTTAAACACTGGACAGACGCCCTAAAACAAGAAGGCAGTCCAGTAGATCAGTAAAAAAGAGAATAAACCAAAACAAAACAACATGCAATAAGAACGGACAGAGATATAAGAAAGCAATTAGAAAAATATGCGATGAATTATGGCATTTATTAACGCGTACGGTTTGTTGTTAGAACCTTATGACCATGTTCCGAAGCGGTTTTCAATGTATTCATTTGCTTTACATGGCTATGATGCAACGATCACCGATCGGCGATGCATCTTCAAGTGTTGACTGACATTTATACCAGTCGTTAGTCAGTCATAGATACACATTTCTTTTACAAAAAGGTTAAGACTTACCCGCAAATTGAATCATGTCAACTGTGTTTTTTTTTTCTTATGCAAACCAAACGATTGTCTCCTTTTCTTTGGATTTAATATCTTTTTCTTCTTTTACAATTTTAAATATACAGATACTTTTGAAATCATTAGCTGTTAAATAAATACAAAAAAAAAACACAATTATTAGTTAGACACTGAAGAATTTTTACAACCGTTTTTTTGTAGTCTAGCGCACACACGGATTATTTTTATTAATTATATCTTTTTTGAAAATCCATCGACGTGAACTTTAGATAGTAAAAGGCAGGGGGTTGTTCGCCGCCATACGAGTACTCGTTTGGTATCAGATTTATACCATTAAACTGGTCCAAAAACACCATGCCAATCACCATCCAAAGAATTTCAAACGCGAACTATTTTAAAAAAAATAAAAACACTTTAAAAACTAAAAGACTAATCCTCATTCGGAAAGGATATAGATAGTGTTACAAAAAAGGATTTAACGCAATATTATTTATTCACCAAAAGAGCATCGAGGAACAGGCACGTCTTTCCACTATCGTTACCAACATTTGAATGGCCCAGGTGAGATACAACCGAATAATCTTTAGTACGATGCCGACAAAACCCTCCACACGGATGAACTTCGTTTTTTTTTGCAGCAAAAATACGAATGTAAGAAGTAAAACACAATGATAAAAGATACAAGCCATCAGACAGACAAATAGGCAAAAGAAAAGATACTTCTTTGGGTTTACATTTTGTTGTTGTTTGTGAAGAAGATCTCTTACATCGTTGAGAGTGAATCTCTCTTGAAGAGGCGATCAGCAATTTACATTGGATATTGCGCTGTTTTTTAGGTAGGAGAGTTCTTCTGTCTGCAAAGTGAGCTACTGGTTGCTTTGCAGATTATGACCAATCGTTGTCGTCGGCGTCGATCGTCATGGTGGTGGTGGTGGTGATCTTCAAAGTGATCATCATCGTCACGTCACAAAACATATGTGTTAGCCGTTTCATCTGCCAGCCATGTTATAATCCTTTCCATACTTCACATCTCACTTTCATTTGAATATGAGATTGTGATTTATCATTTTGTATGATGTCGACGAACGGGCTCGGCGGGTCGGTACTATTGTAAGTGGTTGCTAATTAATATGAATCTTCTTCTTAGCTGAAACGATGATCTAAGTGATTGGGGAAATGTCTAAGGAGCTACACACATATTTGCTATAGTGATTTGCCAAACTAGTTAGTTAAGCGAGTTGTCTTCAAAATTTACTCAGTTTTCTAATATTTCAAATTTTTTATGCGAATGAAAAACGAGTTTGATTTAGAAAAAAAAACATGAGTTCTTTGTAATTTTTTTTTGGGAAGAATTTATTTAAAATATATAATTAGATGAATTTTTTTGAGTCTTGAATGTATAATGAGTTTGGAGTGTTGTTAACAAATTTATAACGAATTAAATTTAGGAGAGGATGATAAACTTTTTTTTTGTTTGATGCGTAGTTTACGATCTATATTTGAGATGATAAAATATTTAATTAAGGGACATTGACATACTATTTAATTAAAATTTTGTTGAGATATACATTTTTTTTTTTAAAAATAGAAGTCACTACAAGAGCAGTTTTCTACTCGGCTAAGGTCTTCCGCCGCGCAAGCTACTTCAATCCATGATAAATAAACAATCAGCGATTTTACAATTTTATAGGAAAATTTATTATAATTTACTGTGCAGAACTCTAAAATTAACAGCTTTCGCTTTCGCTTCTAATCTTTTAACATTTTATTTCATCGAACCGATATACGATGCAGTGTACTCTAATAAATAAATACTGAACGATTTGACAATTTTTAATTTAATTTGTGAACGCGCCCTTTCACTAATCATCGAACTGTCATTGTCAATATATACAGTAAACTCAACATTTTCATCATGGTAAAGTACACGAACGAGCAACGTCTGCAAATTTTAAAAATTTTCTACCGAAATTCTGTCGGTGACCGTAACTTTACATCTAAACAAGATCAAGCTGACTCAAGAATTGAAGCCGACTGATCATTTGAAGCGACCTACGTTCTACGATTGGGCTCTGGGGAAAATGCGCCAAGATGATGCATTTCGTCGCAAAATCATCTTCAGTGAGGAAGCTCATTTTTGGCTCAATGGTTACGTTATTGGTCGGATAAAAATCCACATTTGCTTCATGAATCATCACTTCATCCACAAAAAAAGCTGTTTGGTGCGGTTTCCATGCTGGCGACGTTATTGAGCCATATTTTTTTCGTCAACGATAAAGATCGTCAAGTTACTTTGAATGTTCAGCGCTATCGCGTCATGATTTTTTTTGGCCGAATCGGAAGATATGGACTTGGTTTCAACAGGATAGTGCCACAAGCCACACTGCACACCTTACAATCGATTTATTGAAGAGTAAGTTTGATGAGCGTGTTATCTCAAGAAATGAGCCAGTCAATTGGCAACCTCGTTCGTGCGATTTAACACCGCTAGATCATTTTCATTGGGACTGCGTAAAGTCACTGCTTTATACCAGCATTGAACGCGTAATAGCGGCCGTTTCGGCAGAAATATGTGGCCGAGTCATCGAAAATTGCGTTCAAGGAATCTGCCGGTGCAACCGTTCTCGCGGTGGCCATATAAACGAGGTCGAGTTCCATTCATAAATGTTTTCATTGTACTTCAAGTTGATAATAAAGTTTTTGAAATATCTCAAATGGTTTGCGTCATTTTTGAAAAACCCTTTAGTATTGAATCTTTTAAAGAAAATTTACTCACATGGGAAACTAAATCAATTCTAAATTGTAAATAATAAAATTGTTTTATCAAAATGGGTCTTCTGTTCGGGAAACATTCTTTCCTAGAGGACATTCAAATCTAGCTCAGTCATCATTTGTTGTTGGGTTATTTTATGCGTGTCATAGACTCTGCTGTCAACTGGCGAATAAAATACTGCGAACTGAGCGAATGCAAATCAATCGATTTGAAGAAATCTCCGTCACTATTCTTTCAGTTCGTCCCCTTATTCTAACAACTGTGATTGTTAGTTCTTCCGTGATCATCACGTATCAGGACACACAGAAATATGATCTCGATATTTAAGTTTCAATGTTTGTGATTCTCCATTTATTACTTATCTTCACATGTTCTCGAAAATAGTAAGTCAGAAAAAATATCTGAATACATATTCTTATTTTAAAGCGAAGGTATAAATATTTTGTCCTGCTTGCTTCGTCGTTGAAAATGTTTGTCATATGAAATAATAAAGTATAATAATGTGGATTCAAAAGTCCTTTTTGGAGGACAAATCTTTTTTCCGAAAACAGAAATGGACTCCAAAGACTCCAAGCAGCACTATGCAGACGATGAAGTCATCATATAGATACAAAAAGATAAAAGAGTCTTCATATTAACATGGATCTTGAAATGATGATCGAGCTCATCAAATTGGATCGCCTTTCTTTCGTGTATATTTTTTTTGGACTCATTTCTTTGAATGCTTCCGGAAGTGTTCTTCGAAAAGCGCGTTTGTTCGATTACATCGATCGCTTCGACGAACATAAGTATTTGCACAACACTCAAACCTAGCCAACGGCTACAGATGAATTTATAGAATAAAAGGCAAAAACAACAAGACTGACAATTTTGAAGAGAGTTGTGGAATGTGAAAGCTCGGTTAAACTTACCCCGAGCGATAATGGTGAATATCATTTGAAAAAGCTGACCGCGAAAGCAATACGATTTCAAAAAAAACATGAAATTAAAACAAAATTTTTCTTAAAAAAATTAAGTATACGCCAGAGAATCCACAGTGGAAGATCTTTGACCAGCAAACTCATTTTGGCTGATCGTCTTATGTGTATGATCATTGGATGCTTCTGACGATATGAATTAACAGCCACAAATGATCGTTGTTAACTTTAGAGAGTCCGCCAGTTATCCCCGATGGAAGAAACCATACAACAATCATTGCTTCTCGTTTTTGCTCGAATCGAAGTCCACTGTACTTCTTAAAAAAACCGCTTACCAAATCAGTGGCCAGTAGATAAGATGCCAAGTTTCAAAACCCGGCGGGATGTCGTAGAGGACATGCTCCACGGTATCATCTTCACTTGACCTTGTACCATTAATGAGAAGTATCAGGCTGGTACACCATCGGAGAAATGCCATCTACGATTGCGCTCACAAGAAACTCAGTTGTCAATAGAAGTTCCGACAGAGGATGCAAGCTTTTTAAAGGTCAAGGGCTTGAGAATCCATGCCTTCCTTTAGTTCGTTGGAATCGGTAATAAGTCACAGTGACCGTTTAAACCAAGGAGTCCTCGAAGAAATTAGGCCACTTCGTATATGATTCTTGGATTTGAAGTAAATCCGGTTTGCTTCGATATCCATTTAGATTGAAATCGGCCTCGTTGCTCATGATGAATTTCGACTGAAAATCTTATCCTGCATTGTTGAGGTTCAAGATAGGGATTGTGTAAGCCGATCTGCAACAAGTAGCCGAGAGACTGCCTTGACTTTTAAAGGGAACATATTCGAATCTTTCACTTAAATTCGCTGCAGAGACGAACGAGTAATGGTCAATTGGATGGCATGTCGTCTTGAATCTTAAAGAGGGGCCAGCTTTCCGTATAAAGATGCTTGCCATACATCATCCGGATTTTATACTTTTGGACAATCAAAATTGATTTCAAAGTGTTCTTATAGATACTATATCTCCCCAGTTAACTATTCCGTATTGCAGTTTTGATTGAACTCACCCGTAATTGAACTTTGAACGAACCTTGCTCGAGCAGCATGGCTTCAAGAAATATATTTTACGAGTTAATAATATCATGTATGATTTAAGATATAGTGTATGAGTTTTCCAGTTTAATTTATTGTCAATGAAAACACCTAGACATTTGAAAATTTCTACGAATTCAACAATGAAGCAGCTCGTTGTTAAGGTCTGAAGTGATATCGCACTGTTAATGAGTTTGTGGAAAGAAACCCAGATTTGAAGTAGTTGGAGATCAAAATCAGCATTTACCACGCATTTATGGATCGAAGGTTCAGTATAAGTGAAAGCGCTAATGCACTATTATTGTCATAAACATTTTGAAAGAACATAGAGTTAATGTAGACGAGGAACAATATAAGACCCAGCATGGATCCCTGTGGAATGTCATTTTTAAGCATCAGTTAAGCACCATTAACTAAAACCCTTTGTTCTCTTTCCAATATATACGACTTCAACCATTCTTGTAGGTACGATTCCTCAATTTCAGATCCACCATATCGTGTCGATAAAAAAAGCAATTGTTGACTGACTTGTTAACACCACTAAACAAATCACCCAGTATAAAGCCATATTGATTTTATGGATAAAATGTTTTTGCTTGATTTCATTTATTTTTCAAACATTTTTTTAAGATCGTAGGAAGTAGAGAAATAGGTCGAAGGTCGCTTATAGTTTTGCGATTCGCTTTCTTGAACAGAGGCATAACTTCTGCTTTTTTAAGGGAGTAGGGAAACTTCCTGCTGTTAACACTTTGGTTAATAAGATAGCACAGTTCATCAACAATTTCTTAAGCAATCTTTTTTAATAATAGCACTACCGGTTGAAAATGTCGTTTTTTTCAAAAATCAATGCTCTATTGAGGAAAAATGGATATAAATTCAATATTCAAAGAATTGCCCATCGCAAGCCACACATTTTCCCCATTGTTCTGGAAATTCATGGATACCCGTTCTGAAAAATTCGACCGGTTTGGCCGCTATCCACGAATCGATCCATTTGTTGACATCATCCAATTTACAGAAGTGCTGGTCAGTCAGGCCATCTTGCATCGATCGGAAGAGATAGTAATCGGATGGCGTAAGGTGGGGTAGGACATCCCATTTGAGCGTTTCAAGGTAAGTTTTGACGACATTTGCAACATGTGGCCGAACATTGTAATGTTTCAAAATAACTTTATCGTGTCTTGCGACCGTTTATGGCCGTTTTTCCTTCAGTGCTCGGCTCAAACGCATTAATTGTCGTCGGTAGACCTCGCCTGTGATTGTTTCATTCGGTTAAAGCAGCTCATAATACACAACACCCTTCTGGTCCCACCAAATGCACAGCACAACCTTCAGGCCATTAATATTCTGAACGGTCGTCGATGTTGAGGCATGTCCGGGATATCCATACGTTGCCCGACGTTTTGGATTATCGTAATGTACCCATTTTTCATCATCAGTGACGATACGATGCAAAAAAGACTTTTTTTTGTAGCGTTCAAGCAGCATTTCGGACAAGCAAAATCGGCGTTCGACATCTCGTGGCTTCAATTCACACGGCACCCAATATCCTACCTTTCGGATCATTCCCATTGCTTTCAAACGATCGGAAATGGTTTGCTGAGCGACGCCAAGTGATTTTGCAAGTTCTTCTTGCATTTGTGACGGATCATGATCGAGCAATGCCTCCAATTCATGGTCTTCAAACTTTTTCACCTGGCCGGGGCGTTCTTTGTCTTCGGTGTCGAAATCACCATCTTTGAATCGCTTAAACCACCGCTGATACATTCTAACGTCTATAGTATAGCCCGGATAAGCTTCGGTAAGCAATTGATGCGCTTCGGTTGCTTTTTTCTTTAAATGAAAGAAGCATATTAAAACTTTCCGCAAATGTTGTTTTGATGGGACGAAGGTAGACATTTCACGGCTTTACAAAAACTTGTGTGTTTTCACTAATGACCAATAACCTAGACTGAAATAATTAGACAATGGCCCCGTTCCAGCACGCCGTAGCGCAGATCCGCTACGCGAAAAATGTACTGAGATGACAGTTCTACGCGTAGCGAAAGGTAGCGCAGGGTAGCGAGTCGCTACGGGGAAATTTAAGGGATATTTGAAGGGATTTTTGCAAAGATTTCTTCGCTCCGCAAGGAAAGCTGTCAAACCCCATTTGATTTGCTGGTTAACGTGACGTCATATTTTTTGTTGCTCCAAATGCGTTCCAGAGGAATTTTCCCGTAGCGGAGCAGTATACCAGTTTAGCAAACGTGTGCTAGAACGGGGCCAATGGCGCTACCCTGCGCTACCTTTTGCTACGCGAAGAACTGTCATCTCAGTACATTTTTCGCGAAGCCGATCTGCGCTACGGTGTCCTGGAACGGGGCCATTGACAGGAAGTTTCTGATGTGACAGCTGTCATGGTCTAAATTCACCTCAGAGTAATAGATATGAAGTTGTCTGCAATAACGACATTTTCAACCGGTAGTCCTATTAGAATGGCAGAAACACCATCACTGTTCCATGTATTTTTGTTTTGCAAGACAATGATTGTTTTAAAAATTAAAAAAAAAAATGAATTGCTTCGCATTCTTTTTTCAACTAGAACCGGTGAAATATTGCAGTTGCTATCACTGCAGTTACAATCACTAAAAAGTGGCTAAGAGTGTTTCAAAGTCTTTGAGATATTGATATCTCCCGCTCCATCTGCGGCACCTTTTCAGGCTTTGTTCCTGTCTCTTCAAAGCGATCGGCTGAACATCTTAGTACCACTAAAAACATTTGGGCAAAAATTGCTGATCTATTATTCCTTGAAAAAAAGGAAAAAATTATTCCGCGATATTAAGGAGCTTATGATGCATTGAAGAATTGACACTCATAAATATTTTTGGCTTCACATCAACTTATTTGCATTCCCTCAATTCGAAGTATTTTATGTGCCATTTATTTGTGTACTAACAAGTGGAGATTTTGTTTCACTCTGCTGTCAGTTTTATGCTATGACAAGAGAGCCAATCATAGATCATCAAGACAAACCATTTAATGGACTTATGGCAATGCCAACTCCTAAAACAAAAGAAAAGTTCAACGAACTACCAATTGATCCAATTTAAAGACAAGCGCCGAAATTTGTTTCCATATTCGCAATGCCAATCAGCTGGTTGAAAACTTCTTGCAGCATAATTGATTAGTTGAATGTGGTGGCAGGTTTTGTTGAAACATTAAATGACCCCACAACCAATTTGATGGCTTCATCTTCTTGCACGGACTTATATAATTTTATCGGCAAAAACTGCACAACTTCAACTGATACCAAACACGTTCGAAATACTTAACCATAAATCTATCGCCTGCCATAACAAAAATTGTTTCCTGTTAAAATGTTTGCGAAATACTGCAAATAATTAAGTACCCCACAGTGGAAGATCTTTGACCAGTACTCTCAATTAGTTGACCCTCTCATGCCAATTTGTTCACTGGCATATGACTCCCGTAATAGAATGTTCCTACATTGAATACATCACCGTCGAGCACCGATAAATCACCGCCACAACTGGCTGTACATATTTGTTTTACCTAAACGAGACCCCGCCAACTTGCCTTCCATGAAAGAAACCGAAAATAAAAAATTAATAAATCGTGATCGTTACAACAATCAAAAGTTACATGCTGCTCATTGGCTTTAGCTGTAGCCATTCTGGTGCGGTACAGTGGCAATTAGGGCCGCTACAGTAACCCACCACACACCAATCCAAACCGACGACGAACTTAAATGCATTTTCCAGCAAAGTTGACCCTCGGCAAGACCTTTACTTCTCGCAAATTAATATCTGTGGCAGCAACAGTGTAATCTCTGCTTTGGTGGCTCAAAGACCCGGCGCGCCGCCTCGTAAGCCCTTTAACCGTCTCTTCATTGTTGTCCGTCACAGTTCCAATTTAATCACGATAAATATAAACAAAGTGGAAACAAATACCGTGAAGTAATGTTAAAACTATTTTGATTTATTTTGATATCCTAATCAAGACGGTCTTCTTCATTGGCGGAATTTTTCACCTAATTGGGGAAAACAAAGTATGAACTGAATTACAAGCGACGCCAACGATTTGGCGCGAGATGAATGAAATCAGTAACGGTAGCATAACCAACAAATAAACAAGAATGACGTTTGAAGTTTCGCGCCCATCGGCAAACGGAACCGTTGATTTCGAAATTCACGTAAGTTAGTGAATGATTCATTGAGAATGTGAATAGGGAATGGATGGAGATGGTTAATCGTCCTTTTTGGACAGCTCTTCGACAATCTTGGCGCTGATTTGTTTAAGCTGCTTGCGAGTTGGAACGCTGCTGGCTCTGCGTGCCTGAGTTTCATCTTCGTCTTGTTCGTCTGTAAAAAAAAACAAAAAATACATAAGTTAGAATATTTATATTAAATAGGATGCATGCATAAAAACTAGACGTTTTTATTGAAAGCTAAGCTTTCGATATTTGGATTTAACCTGCAAATGATATTGCTTGGTGCAGTGACCTTCTTTTATCACAGACATTTAATTTTTGTCAAAATGAGTTCTCGGTTAGTTTAGTTTACTTATCCTAAGTTGTAATAATCTTGACCAACTTTTTGATCATTTGAAATCTCTTAAACATTTTACCAACATTAATTTTAATATAACTACTGACACTATAGGGACATTTAAATCCAACCTTGATAGCAACATAGCATCAGTCCCATCTTTTGTCTTTAAAAAAATGTGCTGATCATTATCTGAATGCGAATTTCCTATTGCCTGAAAGATATCGCTTATATTTCCTTCATTTAAGAAGGTTCGAAATAATAACATTCACACTCATCCGATCGGGAGACTGTCGGCGATACCTGAATTGTTCGAATGGTTTTTGTAAAAGTGAATCTACAACTACTCGCTTACTTGAAAATCCTGCGTTGACTCACTTATTTAATTTATAAATCTCACTGATTTTAGTACAGCTTTTGATAAGCTTTCCCGCCGCATCTTCCTTTTAATATTACACAAAATAGGCTTCAACATCAAGCTCTTTATCAAACTATTTTACTATTAATCCGGGGGTACCACAGGGTAGCCACTTTGGTCCATAACTGTTATTTTTTTATGAATGATTTGTCTTCTATTTTAAAGAGCTCACAACGTCTTACCTAGTTTGACGATGTTTTTATATTTAAGAAGATAAATAACATTGGAGACTGTCATGATCTGCAGCGTGATTTTTGGTGTACCAATAATTGTCTGTTTTTAAATGTCAACAATGTCAAATTTTTTGACAAAGTGTAATGTTGACAATATTTTGATTTAAGGAGGTGTGTTGGATCAGAAACAAGGTCGGATTAAAAGAGAATCTAAACAATTTCTGTGGAAATCAAATATTAAAGCTTTTTTCGACAAGTAGAAAAATTTTTTTTCTCGTATTAATTTAATATGCAAAGAAAAAAAAAGAAAAAAGTTAAAACCGTCACATTAGACAAAAACGCTGTTTCATTATATCATGTTCCCGGGCCTGAGGTTTTCTGTCTTATTGACACAGATTTAATGCCTCTTATGTTGTTAAACAATAATTTATGTCATTTGTCCATTCGATCCTCGAATATGTTTGTCAGGTGTGGTCTCCACGCTATTAATTTCATATTGACAGGATTCAAAGCGTTCAAAAAAGGTTTTTGATATTTGCCGTGAGAAGACTGGTATTGCCTCCCACCTTGTTTCAGAAATATGCCTTACCTTATACCAACTTTGAACGGTTTTCTCCTTTTTTAATTTATTACTTATCTTTTATAAATATTCACATCTTTTTATTTATTTTTTTTAAATGGTATTTTTACATGTCAATAATAATGTATTTTTAACGGTAGATCTTTAGAATTCTAAATAAATAAGTATAGGTTTGGGTGGCTTGGAGTTCTACGTACTCATAGACGGAGTATGTCAAAATCGTACTAGGTTGAAAGTCGTTGAAGACTACAATATCCACGAAACGACTACAGATAACGCATCTGACTGCAGAAGTCAACAATACGCTGGTCAAGCCTTCTTCACAGAATCAATCGACAATCGACGACGCAAAGACTCTTGATGTGCGAATGTTCAAAGCGGCCAATGTCAACTCTGATAGAAGGTGGACTAGATACTGCACTAGATGTATAAGGAGCTGTATTAGACGTCTTTACAGACCGGAATTGCCAAAGTCTACAGAGAACATCTCAGACAACGACTCTCAAATGTCAACCAGAAAAATATATGGCCACGATGAGAACATGACGATGACGATGAGAACATTTGCTGAATGAAAGAGGAGAATTTGGAAGCAACAGATGAGGCTCATTAAAGGATGCCGTAAATATGTACAGAAGAAGCTACAGAAGAGTACAGAGCAAAACGAGAAGGAGAGAACAAAACACTCAAGGATATCGAGGAATTAAAGACTTGAAATTTATAAAAAAAAAAGACGAAGTTTTGCTGCTGTAACTATGAAGGAAGTCTTGTTATTATCCATTGGCGAATTGAGGATGTATAAAAGCATTACTTCGGGGTTGAGAGAATTAAAAATACCGGATAAGGTTTTGTGTGCTTCAAATATGCACCTGATCATATGTTGGAGGGATGTCCGATGACTCGAATATCAACTCTATCCTTCCCATCTATAAAAAAGTTTTTCTTCAGATCGGTATAATTTGTTTACGTCAGGTTTCCAATGTAGGCGCCTCAGCAATGTAGGCTGATGATATTGCGATATTTGCGTCATATGAAATCGGTCTCAATAACGGGATGATACTGGGTCATGCGATCAATATCGTGGAAAAATATAACAAAAAAGTTTAAAATCAAAATAAATGCGGAAAAGACGCAAGTAATCTTTTCTCTCGGAAAAAAAAAAAACTTTTCTTAACTTTTAATGTACCTCGGATACAGTAACAGAAAATCGCAACTCTCTATTAAAACGAAGTGATAGATTATAAAGTTATATTTCAAGCCTTATTTCTTTATTGGTGTCAAGTTGTGCAAAGTATTAAGTCAAAAAATTGCAGATTTCTTAAAAGAAACTATTAAAATTGATGCTTTATCTTCCCTGGCATCACTCCACTTCAGTTCTTCATGATAGAGCCAAAGTTGAATTGGTCTTTGTCAGCATTCAGAACTCATCGATAATTCTTCACTTGAGTGGCACACATAAATCATCAATTTTTCATTATAAATCTATGGTTAATTTATTTACTTTTCAAAATGTTTATTCATGTGAAAATTTATATATAACATTTCATTTATCTTATTTATTTATATTTATTTAATTAATTTTTGTTTATTTATTTATTTAATTATTTATTTATTTATTTATCCATTTATTTATTTATTGATTTATTTATCTACTTTTTTATATAAACATCATTCGTTGTTTTTTAAGGCTATGATTTTAAAATATTGTTTTTTTAATATACATATATAAATTTTTGTTTTTTTTTTGTACAAAGTGGGTTTGTCTCGTACTTTCCAACCAAAATAAATCGGGTAAATGACCACATTGTTAAATATATTGTAACAGTTGAAAGATAAATAAGTATATCATATGATATCTCTGTACTGTACATTTTGTGGCAGCAGGTCTACATAATAGTAATTTTTTTGAGTACGAAAGAAATGTCTTTATCATCTACATTTTAAAAAGGCAACAGGTATCAAAGCATATACCTGCTTGACTTTATCCACAAAATCCTGTCCAGGGCATTGTGAGATGTCTCTTTGCAATACCCAAATCAGCAATCGTTGCTACTTCGGTTTGTCAAAACAACTAGGATCCAAACTTCAAACATGAAGGACAAAAATGCAGCTTTGCAGGACTCTGATTCTGCCAGTTCTGCTTTATGACCGAATGGTACCTGCGAGGACACTGGCTCGACCATATCAAGAGAATGGACAATATAGCTCCAGCATGGAAAGACTTCGAATCTAAGCCACCAGGTTCAAGAAAAACGAGAAGAGTGAACCTCCGGTTCATGGACCAAAAACGGGAAGAGTGAGCCTCCGGTTCATGGACCAAGCAATCGTTAACACTAGAAAGCTTGAAAGCAGCGTGCTTAAGATTTTCAAGTCTGGGAGGCATCCGTAACTCTTCCACGATCTTTTGTCGAATAAGTAAGTACTCACAATATGCAAATCAATTTCAGAGACTCGCATAACAGCATTCATCGTACTGAGCCCTACAAACCTATGGTGAATTCAGGTGCCAGGATATTTATTTATTTTGCACAATGCTGCAAAAAACGCAATGAGCTCTGCAGTTTTGACTAAGGACGATTTCTTCAAACTAGATCTTGAATGAATGTTGCATTTAGCAGCATCATCGCCTCATCGATGGCCCTTCGATTTGTCCAAGCAAGTAGGACAAAAACTTTTTACTCAAAGGACAAAGACCGTGCTCTATTAGCACTTGTCTTGCCAATTCTTCTTCATGGAGGTTGGACGATAAGCAAGACAGAAAAACGGATTTAAGAAGCCTCCCATTGGTAGGAAAAATCAGCCGTTGGAATTACGATTCTATCTGCGAGGTGGACGAACAATTGAGAAGGAAGGCAAAAACCTGTCGATAATGGTACAAATGGACTAAAACTAAGCTTTAGCAAACTAGGTTGTACGAAATCAGCAACTTTAAGACGAGGCACCACTCAGTATTTAAAGGATATTGTGAAACTCGCTACAACACCAGAGGTACACTCTTTCAGATCAGATTGAACGAGCAGTCAATGGAGCGGCAAAAGCGGCGATTGCAGTCCAAACGGAGAGCATGCAGTTACTGCCGACAAAAAAAAATTCAACATCCAATGAAGGAAGTCAAGGACTTTTTCTTTCTTGTATTAAAATTACAATCAAGTCATGACAGCTGGCGCTGCCTCGTTTGGCTTAAACAGACTCGAAAAACATAATCATTTATCAAACGCGCAGACTGACAAGTGGTATTATAAGATTGGATAGAAACGCTTTTTGCCGTTTCAAAAAAATCATTCATGTGATGATTTTTTGGTCCTGGGCAGAAATTGTTTGCGGGCTGCAGCTAGTCAGCGTGGTTTATAGAGGGTGCAGAGCAGATGGGCGTCCGCCGAAGATTCTTCTGACCTGCAGCCCTCAGTTTCAGTGACACACCAAAGACATTAAACCACTAAATGTACACAATTGGAAGCAGGTAACTTCAGCTGACTGAAGAGAATTTTTCGCAGGCAACGGTCTTTTAACTATTTTTTTTTTGTTCTACAAACCACTGTGGCTAGAGTTGAAAGACCGCCATAAGGCTTTAAAGTATATTAAACGATAAAAAATTATATAAATGTTCAAGCATACCTTGTTCCTTCTCAGACCAATCATCGTCCACGTCAATAACGCTGAGGAACGCTTCATGATATTCCTTATCCATGACATCACCATCCTCTGGCACTTGATCTTTGAAAACACCCATAACAGCTACGACTTTCTTCTTGAAGTTTTGCAGAAGAGTATCAACTAAAAATAATAAAACAAATTGTATTCTGCAATCCAAATTGAAAACAATGAGAAAGACGAATTTTCGTACTCCAAATGCGAACAATAAAATTATTAAAATCCAAATAACAATAATATTATAAAACAATCTATTTATCCGAACCCATTTCACCATGAAAATGCGCGAATAATTCCATTTAATGGTTGACTCTAATGGGCAAAAAGAAAGGCTTGTTGTTTGTTGGCTTTTCTACGCAGCCTTCTGCCAAAGTTTTGTATTACAAATTCACAAAAGAAATGTGTAAAGCCGGATATGTGGGAACAAACAATTTGGTTACTCTAGTAGAGTTATGTGTGAAAACGCATTCATTTGTTGAGATATTCAAGTGAATGTTATAGTTTTAGATTGTTTATGAGGATGAAATTGAGAAATCTTTTGCGGAATGTGTGGTCTGTGCGAGTGCTTTTTCTGAAGCATATTTCAATTTGAATTAAACTTACTATTCTCTTCGTATGCATCTGGTGGATAGGCTTTCATTGTTAAATTTTCAAACTTCAAAAGTGGAAGTTTGAGATCTGCTGTCGGATATTGCCTCGGTATTATCTTTGTTGAGCGTAGAACGTGCCTCAAGATTTCATTGAAATTCCACAAAACGTACCTTAAAATAAAATTATATGATTTTTTTTTAAATAAAATATTGAAAGAAAAACAAATGACAGACGATTTTAAAATATTTTTTATCACAGGTCGGACAATAATTTCAAGATGGAAAGAATATGAGTTCATTTTATGAAAGGTTTATCTTCAGCGAAAGATATACTACTGTGTCCAAAAAATAAGGTGACATATGAATTTAAACTGCGCACGTCGAAGGATTTGGAAATTTTTCTTTCTTTTTAGGTTGGTAGTACTGTCAGTGACATCTATGTGAAATTTCATGTCAAAATATATTCATAGTGTTTGAGATACGCGTCGTTTTGTGAGCTGCTAAAAGTGAGTTTTTCGTTTTTTGCGATGTCGAAATTTATTGAGCAAAGAATTTGCATTAAATTTTGTTTGCGGAATCAATTTTCTGCTGCGGATACGTTGAGGATGGTGCAGAAAGCCTTTGATAATGAGGCTATATCTGAAAAAAATGTTTACAAGTGGTATAGTGATTTCCAAGCCGGCCGTGAACGTGTCGAAGATGAAGAGCGTTCTAGGCGACCATCAACCTCAACCGATGAAGCTCACGTCCAACAAATCAAAGATTTGGTGTTGAAAAACCATCGATTAACGATTAGAGACCTTGCTGATGAAGTTGGCTTATCGAAAGGCTCAGTCAATACCATTTTGAAGGATGCTTTGGGCCTCAAGCGCGTCAAATCTCGACTGGTACCGAAAACATTGAATTTTTTGGAAAAAAGGCGTCGCGTTGAAGTGTGTGAAACAATGCTTTCCGACTACCAAGATGTCATGAAACGCATTATAACTGGCGATGAGACTTGGATCTATGCTAACGACCCCGAAACAACCGATCAATCGAGCGAATATCGTGCCAAAGGAGAGCCGAGAAAAAAACCGCGCCAAAGTCGCTCAAAAATCAAGGTCATGCTGACTGTTTTCTTCGATTATCGTGGTGTTGTGCTTTATGAATTCCTTCCAACTGGCCAAACAGCCAACAAGGAATATTATTTGAACGTTATGCGTCGTTTGCGTAATGCTATCCGCCTAAAAAGGCCGGAATTGAAGAAGGACAATTCTTGGTTTTAACACCACGATAATGCACCATCCCATACCGCACTCGTAAATCGTGATCATTTCGCCAAAAACTCAACCCATATCGTTCCGCAACCACCGTATTCACCTGATCTGGCGCCGTGCGACTTCTGGCTGTTCAACAAGCTCAAAAGACCGCTCCGGGGACACCGTTTTGATACGATAGCGGAGATTCAAGCCGCAGCGAAGACGGAACTGAAGGCCATCCTGGAAAGTGACTACAACCAGTGTTTCAAAGATTGGAAAATCCGTTGGCATAAGTGCATTGCATCGGGATGGTATTACTTTGAAGGGGATGAAATTGATTTGGAAGAATAAATAAAGAATTTTCAAAATAAATACAATGTCACCTTATTTTTTGGACACAGTAGTATCAATTTTTTCTCCAATCTGAATACTCATCAAAATGATTTTTTTTTTTTTTATTTTATTATATTTTTATTTCCTTCTATCTTAAAGCTAATATACAATTTATTTCAGGTTATAGCGGAAAATAATCGTAATCTATCCGTAACTAAAAAGTTAGTGTGGAATGACACAGCGATTTAATTACCAACAAAAAATTTATTTGATCTGGGGGAAACATCGGTTTTTACAAGATTATTTTTACTTGGTATTCTACTAAATAATATTCAAATATAATATTCATATATATATATATAAAATGATAAAAATACAATTCAAGAATTCATATAGCAATCCGAAGGTTAATTTAATAATTACTTTATAAACTGACATTAAACTTAGACATTGACTTGTGCTGATGATAAGGCCAGCAGTCTTTAACCGTTTTTAAGAACGATTTAGAATGTATGGCTGTTCTAGTAGAAAATGATAACTTTTTGTACATTAAAGGGGCTATAACAGTGCAGAAGTGTGAAAAATGGGATTTGTAGGCAAGATGCATAGTATTTATACGAAGACTATAAAACTGAGTACTTCTACTAGGAATATTACCGCTTTGCTTAAAAAATTCGTTTAGTACTTTAAAAACGTAAAGGTGTCTCATTGGTAGAATACACAGGTCTCTAAATAAGGGCCAGCTCTAAGTAAGACGATTTTTGTTACAAATAATCCTGATTAAATGTTTCTGAACTATTAACAATGGTCTGAAGGAATTATTATAAGAACCACCCCAACTTGTGATACTATACTGCAACTTAGAATGAGCAAGACAGTAATAAATTAATTTTAACACTTAAGTGGAACAATGTTGTTTGATGAGGTACATTTGAATATGCATTTTAATGGTTTGGAATATGAGCTTTCCAATTTAAGTTATGGTCAATTAATACTCAAAGGTATTTAAAGTGATGCACTGATTCAATGTTAAAACAATTATTTGAACAAGGTGAACTACGAACAAAATTATATTTTCCACAACTATGTTTTTTTTTTTTTTAAATAGTGCACGTGCTCAAGGGATTGGTTGGACCCTTATAGTGCGTTTACACAGCACGAGCAGAAGGAAAGTTAGAAGGGAGAGAAAGAAGGTAGCGGTGCACATTGGTCTTAAATTGCTGTAGGTTGCAGTGCCGAGGAAAAGTAGAGCGAGGTAACGCATTCCACATGCGCGATGTTCGGCCTATAAAAGACTCTCTAAATTTCACAGTACTCCCGAAAATAGGCTTAAGGGTAAACTGATGAGCATTCAATTATGTGCGGGTGTTGCGAGTGAATTGGTGGAGGGGCGGAATGCAATTAGCTATTTCTTCGGAGCATTGGTGGTAAAAGTAGCGGTAAAAGAGCGACAGGCAGGAAACATTTCTTCGATGTTCCAGCGAGTTTATTGATTTTATTATAGTGCTGTCGTTTATAAGTTTTACCGCACGCTTTTGGATTCTATCTAGCAGGTGCAAAGTGGTTTTAGGTGCACCTGCCCAGATGTGAGCGTTGTACTCCATTTTTGGCCGAATAAAAGCCTTATAAATTGTAGCTAAGTCAGAAGGGGTAAAGTATTTCTTGCACCGGCTTAGGAAACCTAAACATTTCGCTGCATTCTTGGCGACATCGAATATGTGATCATTCCAGCGTAAGTTAAAATTCACGCACATACCGAGCATTGAAAGTTTTTCGGTTTCATCGACGCAAGTGCCATTCATGGACAATGGCTGGGTATAATCATTTCGCTTTGATGACATAAGACAGCATTGTGTTTTGGAAGAATTAAATTCTACTCGGTTGGCTAGACCCCATTTGATTATGCTGTCAATATCAGAATTTAATGTGTTAAACATACGTTGTCGTTCTATGTCCACGTCCAAAGAGCAGGGGCGTGAATTATTAAACGCATAAGAGAAACTGAGGATACTGTCATCTGCGAAGGAATATATTGGATTAGATGTGATAGACAAGAGATCGTTAATGCGAATTTAAAAGAGAGTCGGAGACAAAACTGAGCCTTGGGGAACACCAGCATTTATATGGTGAATTTCAGACTTGAAACCGTCCAATACAACTTGTATTATACGATTCGAAAGGTAGTTTCTAATCCATCGAAGAAGAGACTCACCGATCCCATATGCACGCATTTTCGACAAAAGAGCCGGATGCCAGACCCTGTCAAATGCCTTTGAAATATCGAGTGCAACTATCTTTGTTTCACCGAAGTTATGTATAGATCGGATCCACTTTTCAGTGAGACAAGTCATCAAATCACCAGTGGACCTGTTGCTACGAAAACCGTATTGCCGGTCATTAAGAAGTTTTCGTGATTCAAGATATTTCATAAGCTGACGATTAATCAGCGTTTCCATGACCTTAGAAAGAAGGGACGTAAGTGCTATGGGTCTGTAATTGGAGGGAGAAGAAGAATCGCCGTAGACAGGTAGACACAATTTTTTACAATCATGCGCATGAAAGCATAAATTAAAATCATTTAAAATGTTATTTGATATTTTGAAGGACATAAGTTTTGTCTTTTCGCTAGTCTCAAGGTTTCTAGATCTTGCGAAATCTTTGCAATACATTCGTATCCTGTATCAAACTGGTAAGTTAAGGCTTTGTCGTCTGCAAATGCAGTAGACACACCATTTAGATTTAGTTCAAAGATAGAGTTTATATAAATTAAAAATAGAACAGGGCCAAGAACTGAACCCTGTGGTACACCATTTTTTAAAATACGTGAGTCAATAAGAAGTAAACCATTTGTGAATTACTCCTCTAAAACCAGCATTGTATAAATTTTTTTTGGGAGAAGGTCATGGTCAACCATGTCAAATGCTTTCGTCATATCAACAAAAAGAGCCATGGTAGATTTGTTGCAGTTAATACTTTCATACAACTGGCTACACACTCTGAGGATAGCATCCTCGGTTGGCATTCCTCTTCTGAATCCAAACTGATTGCTACTAAAAAAAAAAATGCTCGACATTTCACTTTTATTACCTTTTTTTAAAAAGTAGTATTACTTCAGCGGCTTTTAGATACTGAGGGAAACAACTATTTTGAACACTGAGATTAAACAAGTAACATAAAACGTCCACCACATAGAAGCATATTTTCTTCAACAATACACTAGATATACCATCACTAGTACAAGAATTGAAAATATTGCCTTATAAATTTCACTTGACGAAAATGGTTGGAAAACAAAACTGTTCGGTTGTGCATATTCTGTGGTCCTGGTATAGAACAATTGCAGTCTGTTGAAATCACTACAGATGGTTTAAATTTTTCCGAAATGTCGGTAAAGTACTCATTTAGCTTATTGGAAATGCTGACTGAATCAGTGTAACTATTTCCATCTATCTCTAAGGTATTAATACCTATTGGTTGTTTTCTTTTTCCCAAAATACTATCAACTACCTTCCATTCATCTCTTACATTACCTCTGGCTCGCTCAAGCGTATCAGAATAAAACTTGTTGCGCGTCTCCTCAATATTTTTAACTTCCCATCAGGAAGTTCTTGTAATCGGTCCGATTTTCGAAATTCGAAATTTTTACATTTCTCCACGTTTGACGGTCCCAGTAGTCGGATTCCATGATTTTTAGAAAGATGTCTGTGTGTGTGTGTGTACGTACGTACGTACGTTTGTGCGGATTCTTTCGTACAGCCTAACTCGAGAACAAATCAAGCTATCGAAGCCAAATTGGTTTCATTCGAAGCGTGTGTGCATAAAGATCACCTGAAAAGCTTTTGGTTAAATTTTAAAGGGTGGTTTGAATTTTATGACGAAAAAACTGTCAAAAAAGGGACAATTTGACTTCTTCAATTAAAATCAATTTAGTTTTCCAATAAAAAAAGTTCAAAATTAATTAAATTTATAGTTTATAGCTACCTTATCAGATAAAAAAATATGCATAAATATATACACTGCCGTTCAAAAGTTTCCGGACAAATTCATATAAATTTTTTTTTTGTTCAATTTTAATGCCAAAAGTTTCATCAATATTATGTTTATTTAGCCAATTGACTAAACTAAGTAAGTTACTAACTATAGAGACTACAAAAAAGACTAAAACAGTTTTTAGTTGAGGCCATTTCATACATTGATATGCCCCTTTCTCTATTTCCTGATCCGAATTTCCGCGGAAGTTCTTTGAAAATTGTTTCAGAAATGTGAATCCTGTAGGTCTTTCCCATTTTTCAAGACTCAGAGTGACTTCTGCAACACTAGCACATGAAAACATCCTTAGAAAATGATGGGGCCACCATTTTTTTTGTTCAAAACCTGCTCGGCTGTAGCTTGACGCTTTTTTATAATTATAATATATTAGCAAAAAGAAGCTCATGGTGCAACTTACATGAGGCAATTGAATTTAAAGCAAAAGCATCGAGAGAAACCTAAATAACAAAGTTAAAACACATGGATAAAACTGCATTGCTGCAAGAAAGACCAAAACATCCGATTTAGTTTGTTTTCCACTGTTGTGGTTTCTTATCATGAACCCAATCCTAGAGGTCTTTCCGGAAAATGGCACAGAGATAAAAAATCTCTCGGAATCGTTGTGGAAAATCCTATCAAAATCTGCAAAGAAAACTGGACTTAATGTGATCCTCTTTAAGCCATATATTTACCAGACAGAAAAATATCCTTTGCTGAGCTGTAACCAGCTCGGAACGAAGAGGTGGTGGAAATCTCTGGATTGAAACTATGTACTTTTGAACCCTTTCAAAGAGGAAATAAAGTTAATTACGCCTTAATATTCCGAGCAGTGGTTAATTTCTTCCAAAGAAAAGCAATCAAACAAATTTGATTGATTAAATATAATTCAAAAAATACATGAAGTTGAGATAAGCAGTTGGTCCTCAAACTTTAAAAATATGAATTCCTATAAACAGAGTTCTTACAAAATGTAATATAATACTTTTGAAACTGGGCTATATAATATTTGATAATTCTGGCTGTCTGATTTATAACACTTTATTGAGGAAGTTGAAAAACGACTGCCAAAAGCAAATACAAATCAACTTCCAATGTTAAAGTTGTTGTTATGAAATCGATTTTCGCAACTCTAAATTTAAAATATCTTATCTTCACGTTGAATTGGCTACTCTTAGAGGGATGACTGGCTAAGATTTTGGGTCGTTGGTCCTATAATACAGTCGAAAATGCTTTCATTGAGCCGGCAAAAACAATTATCTCAAGGTTACACACCCCAAACCGAAGCCTGCAGAATTAGAAATGGAAATATCATTGTAGATTTGCATTCAATGCTGAGGACATGGAAGAACCAACAATGCCATCTACCTGACCTAGAAGAAGTACAGATAGCAAGATAGAACTTCTAAAAGCGGCGGCGATGACTTAGTTGGGAGTATGCACCAACTCATCTGCAATACATGGTTAGAAGAAAGCATGCGAGATGAATGGATTCTCAGTATTGGTTGCCCAATCCTGAAGGAAAGAAGCCAATTATAGAGGTATCAATCTCCTCAAAATTGCCTTTAACATCTTTTCCGCCGTATGATGTGAACGTCTGAAACAGTTCGTCAACATCCTGATAGGTCCGTATTAATGTGGTTTTCGATCAGAAAAGTGCACCATTAACCAAATATTAAAATAACGGCAGATCTTGGAAAAAACCCAGGAGCGCCAAGTCAGTACGCACCATCTTTTTATCAATTTCAAGCTTGGTTTTGGTGTCTGTTTCGTCCACAGAGACGAGATTTATGAACATGTCTAGGTTTGGCATCCCTGCCAATCTCGTACTTTTGTGCAGGCTGGCGATGGAGAAATCAAGCTGCTCCATTAAGGTCGGCAAAGACGTCATCGACCCACTTGATGTCAAACAACATTTTACGCAAGATGATGCACTGTCATGCGATTTCTCCAACATCATACTTGCGACAATAGTGCAAAAGAACCTTGTCAACGCCAGAAGGCAAAAAGAGGCATATGCTGTCATAGGGAAAGACCAAACCCTGATCAGAACGTTACCATAAACAGCTATAACTTTGAGGTAGTTTGGGCTTTGTCTATCTTGGCTCCGCTATAAATACTGATAATAACATCAGCGCTGAGATCAGACGAAGAATACCTCTGGCTGTTAAAGCTAAGCCCTCTTTCGAAGAACTAAAGTGTCGCTCTATGAGACCAATATCATCCCCGTCCTACTATATGGTGTAGAAACATGGATACTTTCAAAAGTCGATGAAGGCCCCGTTGTTTCGAGAGAAAAGTGGATCTATTGTCCCATCTGCATTGACGGTGAGTGGAGGAGAAGATTCAACAACCAATTGACTCAGCCAAAAGGATAAAATACCAACGCTAAGTGGACTGTAACGCCACCTCAAGTTAATAATTAAATGTTTAATGACAAAAAAAGCCCAATCAGCTATCGTGTTTAAAAAACAACGGTAAAAATTATTTTAAATTATATTAAGTTATTCCTGCAGTAAAACTAAAAATCTAATTTTCTTTTAGTAGAAATGTAGCTCAGTAAAAAAAAAATATTTCCAAATTGAAATATGTTAATCTATCAAACTTTTCAATCTTGTGCACAACATTAGATAAATGTTACTAAATCTAAAACGATTGTTTCCAAATTGCTGTCCTGATCACTTAAAAGAATACTTTCGTAAGAAAGTAATTACCGAAATGTTGAATTAAATTTAATGTTGAATACCCTACTTATTCCCATTTCAAGAAATAAATGTGATTTTAACTTTATAGAATTTTAACTGAACTAGATAAATTTGCTAATGATTCAACTCAATTATATTATTATAATCTTATACCTAATATTTCATCATGAATTTGTTTTAATTTAGTTTTAATCTTTATATTAATACTTTTAATTTATTAGACTGATATGTTTTAATTCAATTTAACTAATGTATTCTTTACATCGCTAATTTTTCACAGATTTATAAGTATTTCTTACTATGTTAGCATGTACATAATAAGTATAGTATATCCTTTAATCTATAATTTAGACGCAAATCGTATTGTATATAATTCAAAGACTCGAAAACAAATATAAACTTAAAAAGTGAGTATCTTAAAGTTGATGTTGGTAGCAAATTAAATACCACCTTAATGTTTTTTTTATCATCAGATGGGAAGTTCATGGTATGGGCAGGTCAACTCGCACCCAAACCAATTTTTGTGCACGGATTTGCACAGATTATTGTAGTATTTTTTAAGTTTTATGTTTTGTGGATGACTTTTGCATTTTTTTGCAAATTTGTTTTTTTTTCTTTTTATCTGCTGTAAGAGATTGTTTGTCATCCACGGCTAAAGATATTTATTTCTGCTCGAGATGTGAGGGGATAAAGTAGTACAATTTCTTATATGATTTTTTTTAAAATTGTAAGAAAGAGATCGAATGCAATTGATGGGTTAGGTTCAACTTTTGAATAAATTTTGTTCTGACGTTTTCAAATTGCAATTAGTTTTTTATTTGGTGCCGGACAACAAATTTTGATTGTAAAATATTCAAACAGTGTATCAATAACGATCTCGAAAAAACAACCCAATTTTTTTAAGTTCAATAAAAACATAAAAAAAAAAACAGAGTAAAAAAGCTTGAAAATCACAAACTCGTTAGTTCTTTTTTAAAGTTTTTTTCAGTCAAAAATTTTACAATTAAAAAACTTAAATAAGTTTAATATTTCCTTTTTATGCGTAAGTCGTTAGTTGTTATATATAAAAAAAAGTATATTTTAAGCATCACGAGAATTAAAACAAAAAATTCACGCAATAATAGTAGTACGAAGAAATCAATAATAAATCCACTCTTACCTTAGCAACAAAAAGATCTGCGCACGATTCCGGAGGTGCTCTATTGTACTGTCTTCCACCTTTTTCTCTTGTTTAATTAGATACTTCAATTCCTTAACCTTATCCAAACGCCTGAAAGAAAACCATTTAATTGAAGACTTTGTCCTTTTTTCCCCCCATTGCCTTACGTAATCTCTTCTTTGGTCAAGTTGTGCTCGAGGATTCCTCGCATTACATCGGCCTGGTTGAGTTTCTTCTCCGTGTACTTATGTACGACCATATCGCCATCCAGAACTCTGCGCAGTCTTTGATTATCATCAATCTGTTTCTTGATTCTTCAATGAAAAAAACCAAAAACCCACGAGTAGTTTTTTATTATTATGAAACCATTTTCTCCATCGCTTATGTCACCTTGGATACACCTCAGTGGCCTTGGAGCACAATGTGCCAAATTTCACTCGTTTAATCATTGCCTCTACTTCCTCTAGTTCTCCCTTCAATTTCAACATACTAGGCGTCTCTCTAACGTATCGTTTAAAGTAATTGATGGGTTCCTACATCAACATTAAAAAAAAAAAAAGTGTTACAAATTTTAGAAAAGATAATTACAGAGTTTAGATATCACACCTCTCCTTTGGCCTGCAACTTTCGTAGATCACTTTGACGCTGTGCAGCTCGCTTTTTATAATTATGTACCCATTGCAATTTGGCAGCGATATTTCGACGGGCTTTGTCCTCAAGTTTCTAGGGAATAGAAACAATGTGGAAATGGTTTTGTTTCGTTGAACTCAAAAATGGGCAAAAGATCAGCATTCTTACGCGGTGCTGCTCTGTGATAACTTGAAGTTGAGAAATTGCTGGCAAACCTAGCTCGATAATGTAATTCGTGAAATGGACTTGATCGTCGATGTCCTTGTCGAGAGATCTCAAAATTGGCTCGTAATATATTTCGTCGTGCAATAAAAGTTGAATGATCTTTTTATACGAATCATTGAGGGTTTTGATCGCATTCAAACGGACATTGGAACATTCGATTTTATTACGAATTTGCTTCGATTGAATCTCTTCATCGAGGACAAATTCGTTTTGGTATTTAATTCGGTTCTCGAGAACTGATTTTTCTATCTAAAAAAAAATATTTAAAAGTAAATGTGACTTGTTTTGTACGTCTTGTGTTGCTGACTGACCAATTTTTCCTCATAGACAACAACCAGTTGCTTCAATCGATTCCTTAAACGGTCCCTTTCCTTCCGCAAAACAAATGTCCTTTGGTTGATATTATCCACAACTAAATGTATTGGCATTGCGCGGTATAGCCGCTGCATGTCCTTGTAGTTCATCAGGTAATTGCGAATCTGTTTTGAATTTTTAACATGCAGTGCCATCTGCAATTTGGTCCTACCATCTCGGCACTGCTGTTTTAGGCTTCTGTTTTCTCGTAAATATTTCTTTTTGAAAGCGGAATTCTCATGTCTCTTGTATTGAAAGTGTTTTTCTAAAATCAAAAAGTCATTAATATTACTTTAAATGCATCGCTCGCAGAAATAGAAGAGGAGTTTTATAAAGTGACCGAGACTGTGGGTGGAGCTCGAAATGGGACGGAGGATTTGATATTGACTTATAAGCTGTCGCTTATACTCAGTCGTTTCATATGCTTTGGTAATTTTCTTTAGTTCAGCACCCTGCTGTCAGTGTAAGAATTCTAGCAGCCGATACAGCAACCATTACAACAATGCCAGGCATCAGTCACACTAATATCGCTGGTCGACCAATCCAGTGATTAATTTGATGCCAATGGCAAATGGTGAATCAGATTCGAAAATTTATATCACTTAAGCATTTGAACCTGGGACCTATCAATTGTTGTAATTGAAAGGAAGGTGCTCTACAAACTGCGCCACAGAGACGCTTTTGCACAGGTAAGTGCGCCCTTTATCCTGTATATTCTGTGAAAGCACCGTGGTATATTCAGAAGAATGATACCAAGAAGATTTAGACTTCAAACCGCGAAAGCTGGAAGAAGAAACTGTATCTGTAAGCTTAGTAGCCGTTGTCATGGTCATTGCAACAAGTCTATTCTTTAAACCTAATGCGCGGATAGAAAATTGAACAGAATGATTCCTTAGTGAAATTCGGATAAGAATTCGCGGCCATCATATGTCAATTGGTCATACGCTATGACATTAAGCTACTCGCCTCGAAGGGACTGTAACAACACGTGACAGAAGAGGTGCCGGAAGGACTTGGAAGTGTTTGCTCCGACAAGAATTTCCCTGCTGTGGCTGGAATTTTCGTGGATGAGAAGCCAACGACGTCCAGATGGTGGACATACAATGCAATGAGAACTTGCATCTGAAACAATTGAAGGTATTCCCTTACGAGGTTTAAAATTGTTCATCAACTAGTTCCGGCCGACTGTTCGCTCTATCCTAAACCGCATCTACCGATATGACGATCCTTCTTCTTTTGAGAACAGTGTGGGTTATGCAGGTACTACGGATAGTGAAATATTTGTTTCACGTAAACTGTGACTGAAGGACATGGTATTCCATCAGGACAGTCCGCCCGCATTCACAGCTTGATAAAGGATGATGTGCGTGGTCGTTCTATTCTCGTTTTGGTGGTTTGACCTGAATAGCTAGATCCGATCTTATCACTACAAACTTCATCATTGGTGTCATTATTGACTTCAATCATAGAATTCAATATCATAATCTAACTTCGTTATACGACGTCACCATTTCGAAGTCGTTGATTTAGAATTCATTTAAGTATTTTCAGCGGATTCACTTAAATCTTTTTGAAGTCATTGAAATCATTTTGAAGTCTTTTTTATTGCGTTTGTCTTGATTTGAAAAAAGTTATAAACACTTTAAATACATTTGTAGAACATTGTTAAAAATTATAATTGCGCAATGTTATTTGGTCTACTTCTAATATATTTCAGATTAAATGTAATATAAGTCACCTCTAGATGACTCAATTTTCTCTTATAAGTAATAAGCAGCAATTTTTCAAAACTCACATCTGACAGTGCTCCCCGTCGAGGGATGTTAATTAACTTTGGGAATGAAAATAAAGCCTTCACTGCAAAGATTTTTTTTAATTGTTGGTAATTGGTTCAAAATAGCCAACATTAGGAAGCAAATTGATATTAACTTTCTCCAGAGGTATCTGCAGCGGGCCTGTTGAAAATCATGACAAACTTAAAAACATAAAAAAACAAATTATCAAAAACACCTTCCCTGAGTTCATGAACAGAACAGAAAACTAGCGCTAACAAGAAATATTTAAAACTATTTTGATTAGTTTGAGCGATATAAGAAAAGGTGTTAACTGCCACACATTAAATTCAAATACTACTTGTGACCGTTAAGTAATAATTTATCCTTAAATTTGAGGAATGTAAAGACAATAACAATACTAAATTGAGTATGATGTTAGGAGTGCGTATTATACGTAAACTTTACTGATTACACGCCAATAGAAATGTTTTTTAAAGGATTTATTGAAAATGATTTGAAAATAATTATTTTAAGGATACGAACATTAATTCCAACAAAGTTACATATTATTGAAAGGAGAATACCCCTTACAGTTGGTACGACAGTGAGATATAGAAAAAGTATTTGTTATATTTCGAAAAGATCTTTGTGCAACATTGAACCTAAAACCAAGCAAAATGTAGAGAGTTACAATACAACAGTCTCTTCTCAAGCGTAGGCAAATCAGGAGGGAGGTCACAATCGTCTTGCCATCCTTATCATCTCGAAACAATTCTCAAGAATCTTCTCTGCACTTGCTCAATACGATCATTGTCACGTTTGTAGTGAGGTGATCATAAGCAAGCATATTAGTTTGTTTGTTGTTGTTTGTTGCCCGGGGTACACCCCGGACTTCTTTATTAGGCTTAGTGCAAGCTATCACTTAAAACAAAGACGAGTTGTGTCTAACTAACAAAACTTAGAAACTAACTTAAATCTATGGGGGCTAGTCAGGAGGAAAGGGAGTATTACTTGGGGTTACTTGTAAATCGGTAGAGAGAAGGTAGAGGCGGGTGGGCTAGTCAGAGAGGAGGGAGGTACTATAATCAGACAATAGTATATTTTTCAGGGATGATTTGGAGAGGTGGAAGTCAAGATAAGTATTCGCAGTGCGAAGCATTCTGGACATTGGCTCGAAGAAACCGTAGTTTGTACGATGATTTGAGAGACGAAAAAGAGGCACTGATCTGAGATTGCGGGGACTAGTGTTAGGGTGAATCAATTGAAGGAGAGACGAGGAATCAATAGCACCGGAGAGAAGTTGATGAACAAATAAAGCATCGGCAGCATACCGACGTGATTTAAGGGTTTGAAGGTTAATCAGTTTAATCCGGTTCACGTACGGTGGCAAGTTGTGATTTTCATTCCACTGAAGACCGAGGAGGGCAAAACGTATAAGCCTACGTTGGACAGCTTCAATTCTGAGTGAATTGGTATCGTAAAAGGGAGACCAAACTTGACTAGCATATTCAAGAATTGGTCTTACATACGTAATATAAAGAGACTTAGTGACATAAGGGTTTGAGAATTATTTCGCCCAACGTTTAATAAAGCCAAGGGAAGAGTTGGCTTTACGTATTATGGAATCAATGTGGGAACGGAAATTGAGTTCTCTGTCACATAGGACTCCAAGGTCAAACACAAACTCAACTGAAGGAATAAGTGGAGGAAGACGTTTACGCGAGTAAGTGATGGTTTTGCATTTGGCAATATTTAGCTCTAAGTGGTTTTTAGTACACCAAATGTAAAAACTATTTAGATCGTTTTGCAGTTGTAAGTGATCAGAAGGGGAAGACATAAGTTTACTGATTCTCATATTATCAGCATAGATGGAAAGATCGGAGTGATTTAAAATGCGTTCAACATCATTAATAGTTATTATGAAGATGATAGGTCCTAAGTGACTGCCTTGTGGGACACCAGAGGTAGCAGTAAACGGATCGGATAGTGAAGAACGAAAGAGGACCCTGTATTGTCGAGAAGTTAGATATGATATTATCCATTCAATGAAGGAGGGGGGAATGCCGAGGGATTTGAATTTAAGGCAGATGATTCGGTGAGAGATTTTATCGATTGCTTTACTGAAGTCGGTGGTAATATCTTGAATAGCTTGCAATGATTTAGATGTAAATTCGATTAGGTTTGTGATTGTGGATCTCCCTTTTATAAATCCATGTTGCTTGGCGGAAAATATGGATTTACAATGAAAGTATACTGAGTCGTAGACAATACTTTCAAAAAGCTTAGGAATGGAAGAGAGTTTAGCAATGGGACGATAATTTGAGATATCATCTTTTCGTCCCTTTTTGTGAACGGGTATTATATACGCGTCTTTCCATACTTTCGGAAAGATCGATTGTGCGAGAGAAATTTAAAAGAGGCTAGTAAGGGGCAGAGATATTGCGTTAACGCATTGTTTCAGTACAATTGGAGGTATTCCGTCTGGCCTAGGGGAGAGGTCATCCTTCATTCCATTGATTTTCTCAATGACGTCATTAATTGAAATATGATTGGACGTGAAAGATGTTTGCGGACGTTTATTAAGATAGGAGAAATAATTCATGTCAGGATGCTGCACGTGGTCTGTAAACGATTGGCTGAAGAAGTTAGCGAAGAGGTTTGCAATTATTTGTGGGTCTGAGGAAGAAGCATCAGACAATATGAGAGTTGAGGGAAAGCCATCAGATTTTCTTTTAGTATTAATGAATTTGTAGAAGCGTTTGGGATCAATTAATTGCTTAACCAAATAAGGGTTATTAAATTGCTTTGATTCTCATATGCAAAGCTCGTTCTCAAGTTTACGATCAAGCGGAACATTTAAATAATAAGTATGGTTTCATTTTGTGTAAATTGTCAACATTTAAAAATTACTAGTTTTTGGCACCCCACATAAAAACACATCTAAATAACACAAAAGGTCGAAGAATCATTGACGTAAAACATAATCTTAAACATAATTAAGTCCTCAGCATGAATTAGAAAACGAATTTGCTGTGTGCGACAGTTGTATGCATACAAAAATGTTTGTTCTTATTCCTCAGGGATCTGGGATACATTTATAGCTAGCCGGAATAATTATTTGTGGATATATTTTATTCAGTATACTCATGCTTTTAGTTTGTTTCTTTTTTACTGTGCTATATTTTTCTTTCGGAGATCAAAAGACTTCAAAACTATTGCAATGACTTCAAAGTGACTTCAGTATGTTTGTGACTTCAAAATGACTCTAATGATTATAGCGATTTTACTTAAAACACAAAATCTTTAAGCTGACTCAAGGAACTCCCAATCAATTACTTCAACATGAATGGTGATTTCGTAAGTATTCATAAGTCAAATATTTATGACGACAAATCTAATGAGTTATATTCTTAAATGATTTATTTCCTTTATAACTCTGCAATACATGGAAGCAAAACTTCTTGTGATCTAAATCAAAAATACGCACTTTAACTTAAGCTTAAAATGCGAATAAAGTTGTTATGATGCAAATTTCTAAAGGAAGTCTATTGAATAACTTGCAGGCGTCAACTTTTAAAAGATTTCTGTTTTGAGCGCTGCGAAAATAAAAAATATCATGATAAAAGTATTTCTTCAACTTAGTTTATTTATAGTAGCAGTAAATATACAGTCATTGTTATATTGATTAGGTATAACGCTACCTTACAACTGAAAAAAGTTTTAATAAATATATCACAGTTCAAGAATAGAGAATGGAAGGAAAAGCTACTAGCAAAAACCTTCTTGAGTTGTTCTTCTAGTGGTTTTGATTAGAGAGAAGAGGAGGTAGCAGTACTAACACAATCAGACCGACTTTACAAATGTGGACTAATAACATTTGAATATACAAATAATTAAACACAATGTTAATAAATAAACATATAAATAAATATAAGTTGAATAAATAATTATACTATATAAATAAATAACAAGACAAAATAAATAAATAAATAGTTAAATAAATAAATAAATAAATATTTATATAAATATATAAATAAATAAGCAATAAAATAAGGACAATGTTTATAAACATATATGTATACCATATAAATAAATAAACATATAAGTTAATAATAATGAAAATAATTCAAATAGCCAGATCTGATATCAACTGGTTTTCAGAAGTACTGCAGGCCAAGTTATAGCGTTCGAATGATTTCTGCAGTCTAATTTGGACAGTTTCAATATTTGCCAATGTATGTAGCTCGTTTGTTGAAAAATGCCAAGGAAGATTGCATATCATTTTGAGCAGTATATTTTGGGAAACTTGTGATTTGCGATTATGGCTGTTAGTACAGTTTCCCCAGACTGGAGAGCCATAGAACATAATGGCTTGGAAGATCGCTTTAAAAATTACTAATTTATTTTCCTCACTCATTTTTGATTTGCGATTGATAAATGGGTACAACGTTTTAATTGTAACATTGATTTTGTTTATAACTTCGCTAATGTGTAGAGAGTAAGTAAGAGTTTTGTCCAGGTGTACCCCAAGATACTTAGCCTTTGACCCCCAATTGATCTGTTCACCATTTATTTGTAATGTGTCACTTGGCAAGAAACAAGCCTTCCTTTTCCGTGTAAAAATGATAGCCTGAGTCTTGGATGCATTTAATTTAATTTTCCAAGTATTAAAATACGATTCAATGGCGTTGATAGCAGATTGCAGGTTGATTTCAATGTTGGAACCAACCGAATCTGAGGAAAAGATGCAGGTGTCATCGGCAAATATAGTAGATTCACAGTTCGTGAGGCGTGGAAAATCAGACGTGTATACTATATATTGTATAGGACAGGACTTGTTACTGCCCCTTGGGGTACACCAGCGATCGCATTACAATCGTCCGAGAGCGAGTTATTAACAGTCACCTTGAACGTTCTTTCACTGAAAAAGGATTGAGTATTTTTTGTCAAATAGTTTGGGAAGTTCAGGGTAACGAGTTTATGCAGGAGCCCATTGTGCCAAACGGTGTCAAATGCTTTTTCGACATCAAGCAAAATCACGCCAGTGCTTTTGCCTGTTTCGAAATTACTTTTTGTGTTTTGTTATACGATGAATCTGACTGACCGTGTTATGATTTGGTCTGAAACCATACTGCTCAGCCGGGATGGTGTTATTAGCATCAAGATGAGTCACCAACTTGTTTTTGATAAGTTTTTCAAAGCATTTGCTAATCGAGTTGAGCAGACTAATTGGCCTATAGTTGCATGGCAAGCTTGGAATTTTACCCGGTTTTAATACAGGTATCACTTTCGCTGACTTCCAAGCCTTTGGAAAGACAACTATTAAATAAACTCTGCAGCAACTTTATACCTATATCAGGGAGGTGCTTAAGGTATACGTTCCTTATTTCATCAAAACCTGGTGATTTTAAATGGTTTAAGAGTGCTCAGTATATTTTTGATATTAGTAATTGAAACAAGAGAGTGGCTTACATTCGTATTCGGGATGTTAATTGAATTGACCGATTCGTTAACCGCAGTCACTATGTTTGGGCTATTTAATGTTTTGGGCTACTCACTATATTACAATTAACTGTATGATTTTTAAAGAACTGTTCCGCTAAAGCGTTGGCTTTTTCGCGGTCTGATAGTTTCACAGTATCGCCTAAATGTAGGAATATGGGAGTTTTTCTTCTTAATAACTTTTACAATGTTCCAGAAGGGTTTACTGGCTTTCTCTAAACTCCGTAGTTTGTGATTCCATTTGATGTTTCTCACTTTGTTTACTTGATCTTTTATAATTGAAGTGAGTATTTTCATTTCAGATAAAAACAATGGATCTCGGTTCCTGATCCATCTTGTTCTAAAACTATTTCTGACTTTGATAAGAACTCTGATATATCTTGGAAGTCTATTCTAATCGCTAAAACGTTTTACTTTTTTAGGAACCGCTAGGTTTGCACTTTCGAGCTCACTTGAAGTAAAAACCGAAACGAGCTCGTCTATTTGATGTTCGCTCCTTTGTTCCGGAAGAAATTCCGGAAGACTTCTAAGTTTTATATTCAAGTGTCTTTTAAAACTGTTCCAGTTAGCGTTTTTGAGGTCAAACGTTGTATAACTCTGTTGTATCGGTGATAGTAGTGTAGAAGTCCAGATGTACCTGCATTTTCAAGCCGAAGTAATTCAATTTGGTCTTGTTGCTAATGGTCACGTTGTGATTGTTAAACAGATCCGCAATAGGTGTACATCATTATTTAAATTGATCATTAGATCCAGCGGGCTATCCGAGTCATATGCGATACCGAGATCATCCGAAAAAGCTGAAACCTTACCTGCAAAATGTTGATCAAATAAGGAGTTTAAAAAGACCAGGAAGACTAAGGACAGACCACTGTGGTGCACCTAAATCTAAGGCTTCACATTCGCTTGAAATTCCCCTTAAAACTCCCTTTAACGCAACGCTAACAATCGGCAGAAATCTTTTTTGAGGATTGTCCAACTGAAGTAAAAAATTGTCAAACGTTATGTGCCCTAAAAGGAGTTTTGATAACAACTGTTACTCAATTTAATAGTTCTTGGAATGTTGAAAGGAGAAAAGTTAATAATACTAAAGGGTCCGCCAAATAACTTTTTTTGTTTGAAAATGCTATAAAAAAAAATGCTGAATATTTTTTCAAATTTGAAAGTACAATCCTTCCGATTAATAATGGAAAATAAGTTCATTCAAATGGCTGCCTCGGCTGGCCATGCAGTGGCCTACACGATCAGTCGAATTTTTAAGCACATTATCGATTGTGTGCAGCTATATTTCACCAATGGTTTCACGAATATTGTCCTTTAAAGCGTCAATTGTCTCTGGCTTGTCGGCGTAACACTTATCTTTGAGGCACCCCACAAATAATACGTCCAACGGTGTCAAATCGCAGCTCCGAGGTGGCCAAACGACATCAGCTCTGCGGCTGATAATGCGATCTTCAAAAACAGGGCGCAAAACATCGAGTGTAGTTTCGGTTGTGTGGCACGTAGCGCCGTCCTGTTGAAACCAAATGTTGCCAATATCCACCTCTTCAATTTTTGTGAACAAAAATTCGTTCAACATGGCCCGATATCGATCGCCATTGACTGTGACGGCCACCCCTTGCTCATTTTCGAAGAAAAATGACCCAACTATGCCTCTGGACCAAAATCCGCACCAAACAGTGACTCGTTTTGGGTGCATCGGCTTTTCAATGTATGCGTGCGGGTTTTCTGTGCCCCAAATGCGACAATTTTGCTTGTTTATATACCCGCCAAGATCAAAATGAGCTTCATCTGAAAAAATGATTTGGATTGGTCAGTTGGCTTCAACTCCTGAACCAATTGGACTTTGTATGGCGTCATACCAAGGTCTTTATGCAAAATTCGTCTCAATGATGTCTCCGAAATGTTCAATTGTTGAGAACGACGGTGAATTGATGTTGATGGCGCTTCACGCACTCTTTCTGCCACAGCCGCAATATTCTCGGGTATGCGCACTGTTTTTGGCTTTTCACGCTTTGGTTTATCGATGAGGATGCCAGTTTCTTTCACTTTTTTCACAAGATAATGAACATACGGAGCTGACGGTGCTTCTCTTCTTTCAAAATCCGTACGCAATTTTCGCACACGTTCTGCAACATTACCATGATTTTCAAAGTAATGTCGCAATATTTCCCAGCGTTGTTCAAGCGTATACACAGCCATATTCGTTCAGCGGAAGGATAAAACTAATTATCTGTCAAATCAGACATGAGCTAAGTGTTACCATTCACGAAATAAGCACTAATTGGAAAAATAAACATTAGATGGCGGACCCGTTATTTATGATTTTCCAAGAATTATCCCGGCAATTGAATACTTTAGGTGAATAGTCATTCCGATTTCTCTTATAAATTTCTGGCACATTTTTTCTTGGCTTGTCACGCTTATTAAGAATAAGCCATATACCCGAAAGAATCTCAAGAAGAATGCCGAAGGTCTCGCGAAACCAAACAGTCATCACCAATGACACCGCCCACTTGACCGATATCTTCTTCCGATCAACACAATAAGACATATTATCAGATAAAGAGTATTAGAGAAGCTCATTTCACTATATATGAGGCGTTAAAATCGGCGTTGCCATCAAGGACGAGAGCTGCTCGCAAGCTCCACGAACAAAAAGGAATGGATGACCATAAGCGTCTCAGTAGAAAAAGGAAAGAACTGAAGAATGACGTGACGTTCGTTAGTTCTCCCAGCAAGTAAAACGAGATAGTCGATACTAGGCATATGGACTGACCTCTTCTGCAGACTCGTCTCGATTGTATATGGAGCAAAGTTGTCTATGAGCGCACAAGTCTTTTGAAAAAAAATGATTAACAAACACTGTTAAGCTAAATAAAATTGTAAGTCCTGCAGTGGCTTGCATAAGACGATTTTTCGGGCACAAAAAAAAAAGGCAAATACTTAGGGAATTCTTGAATTCTTACCCATCACATCCGCCATACATTTGAATTGATTGGTTAGATTAGTTGGCTCCCAACGTTGGTCCATCATCAGATGAGCCTTGAAAAATGGTACGCCAAAAAATCCATGATGGCATGGCGCCGTTGGCAATACCGGCTTGTTCTTCGTTCTCAAAGCCATCTTGAATAGTCCAATGTGAAAAACCAAATATTCAGTCGCAAGCAATCCAACAAAAAAGTCAAACAAAACAAAACGGAACAAAACAGAATGCTATTTGTGCCAAAATTTCGATTTTGAAATAGCAAATTATTCTGTGCCAACGGTGATCGGTTCCCAACAAAATGTACAAACATAAAACATGAAACACCTTACCTTTTGGGAATAGGCAAGTTATTATCACATGGCTCGACCTCGCCGATGACCCATGTACTGATTCGCACCAAACCGTCATGTTTTCCTTAGGGTGGCAGCAGCAAGCTGCTTCCCAACTCTCAACCGATTTGCATTCAAATTGGATAATTGACCAAAATAATATGGAAGTGCCATGCCGGACCTGGTGAAGAGAACACTCAAATAATTGACTTCCTTCTTCATCCCTACTGCACCAGTAATTTCCTTCCCCAAAATATCTGGGTCTTCTTCAATCGAATCTTGGAAATTGCAGGAAAAAGATACAAGAAACAAAAAAAACCGCGAAAACATCTCAAAGCTAGGTTTCATAACTGATGCTCGACTGTGTTTGGATTTGAACGATGATTGCGCATGGATCACTGTGGCGCATCTAGCACCCGAACCATGTACCATTGTGTTGAGTGCCATTCGAAACGGGGACGCTCGTATTACATTACATTACAAGAGTCAACGGACCACCGATGGACGACTATTACGTGGAACTGTTGAACTGCTCAGCGCTTACGGATCAATGATCGTTCGGTGAAAAAGAAGAAAGGAAAATTGGAAAAGCTGAAGCTGAATCTAGAGGAGATAGATTCTTCTAATACAACTCGCTAGAGATAGACAAGGTGACTGATTACCTGTGTTGTTGGGCTATGCAAATTTGATAACGATCTTCAAGTGGAAGATCGCGTCAGGCATTTCCCGCTGAGGCCGCGCCAATGTTCCTCATCTTCTTCATAGGGAATTATCCAAGATATTTAAATTTTTTTTTTTGGTTCTCTATGTTGTAAGGAGCTTTGTCGGTTTGTACCTATGAATTTTGGACACGACTCTGTCGCTAAGTGCTGTGCCGTGGGATGGGCTAGAAAAAAAAAAAGACGACGTCGTCAATTGGAGATAGGAGGAGGGAATCGGAGACTCAAAGTTTAAGAGATACCGACACTTCTTTTAAAGTACACCTTAACTGATTGAATTGTTGCAATGAATAATGCCCAAAATGTAAATATTCGGTTGAAGGATTATGTTTCATCGATTCTTGGGAATTTTTGTTATCACAATCAAGCCTTGTCGGCACTTGTGTGCGTATAATCATGATTTTTAACAGGCATGGTCTTCTTAAAGCATTCATTCTCTTATTCGAAGACGATACACGACCTGTCTGTAGATCCAAACGACTACTCTGGAGATCGTTTTTGAAGTCGCAAATTAACATTAATACTCTCTAGGCTACAGAAGAAGTTGATTTTATCGTTGAATATAAAGAAGAAATACAAGAAATTCAACACAAATCATTTTAGAATGACAAGTCCAGAGGAAAAATAACCAATCAAGTAGTCATTCTGCACAACAAGGTGCGTGTTCAAAAAAGTCATATGCCGTGGGCTTTGAAATACATAATCACCAAACCTACAGTAAAAACCTGGCTCCCAACTAATCTTTTCAACTACATGAGAGCTGTAAATAGTTAGTATTTGCGGAAAAAACACACAAGCCAATTTTTTACAGTCGATACTTAACTAGTTTTTTATCAAAATATAGACAACCCACGAATATTAATATAAAAATTCAAAAATCATATGCCTTTGTTGCAAAATTTTCGTGGGCTATAACTCCATGATTTTCTTACCTTTTTTTTCTCGAAAACTGATTTTGGTCTCAAAAAACCTGCTTATGTTTAAGATAAGGCTATTTTACTAGTTTAATTTCGAAATATAAACAATCTATATATATCGGGTTTTTCAATAAGAGCGTTACAAAAGTTTTTTTTAAATAAAACAAAAACGGTTTTGGATATCAATGAAATTCTTTATACCACGGGCACGCTTGCAGAAGTCCAGACGCTGAACCCAATTTTCAACGGTTTACAAGCATAAATCGGCCGATACTGCTGCAATTTCACGTTCGATATTCGTACGAATATTCATCAATCGTCGCTGGCTTGTTGGCATAGACCATAGACTTTACGTAGCCCCACAGGAAATTGTCTAACGGCGTCAAATCGCACGACCGAGGCGGCCAAGCGACTGGACCATTTCGTGAGATAACACATTCTCCAAACTTGGTTTCCAATAAATTGATTGTGACATTCGCTGTGTGGCTTGTGGCGCCGTCCTGTTGGAACCACATGTCCTCCAAGTCCATATCATCCAATTGGGGCCAAAAATATTCGGTTATAATGGAACGGTAGCGATCCCGATTCACAGTAACGTGCTGGTCTTGATCATCATGGAAGAAGTACGGCCCATAAACCACACCAAACCGTAATTTTTCAGGATGCAATGATGACTCATGGAGTACGTGTGGATTGATGCCTGACCAATACCGCATATTTCGTTTATTGACGGAGCCATTCAGCCAGAAATGAGCCTCATCGCTGAAGATGATTTTTCGATGAAAATCTGAATTATTTTCAAGACACATTTGGGCTTTCTGCAACTGAAGCCTCAGTGGCAGCAATATTCTCGACACTACGGGCACTTCTTCGTCTCACTGGCACGGGAACATTTTGTACTGTAGCACTCTTAACGTTGAGGCCACTGACTCCGAATTTCGGTAGTAAATTTTAATAATTTGGACTCGCTGTTGGCTCGTATAACTTTCCATCATGAAATGGAAAACCTTACTGAAGAGAAATGTCAAAAGAGCGGCAAGAAATATGGCGTCGTTTGCTGTCACTGTCGCCCTTTATAAAAACAAAATCAAAAATCATATTTTTTGACGCAAAGTTGTCATGGGCCATAGTCCAGGATTTTCGGACACGTTGTTTTCGTAAAACTGATTTCGGTTCAAACTCTTCATTTTTCATTTTAAACGATATTTAAACTTCTAAATTTTAATTTTTAACCCAGATTTTCAAGTCATAGAAAATTTTTATTTCCTCGTTTTTTAAATATTATTATTATGGTATGCATGAGCAATGATGAACGATTTCAATCGATTCAATCATCTAATTGATTATAATGTTAGTGTATATACATAAGTTTAAAAATGTAAAGTTTTATTCAAGGGCTACTAAATTGCAAAAATTTACAAGACGAAATGAAATGAGAAACAAGTGTGTTGCTATGCATAACAAAGCAGAAGCAGAAGTTTAATTCAGTCTTCCGAGTGGCGGAGAAATAAGAGTTTGTTTCGTTTATGTTTCCATATGCTTATATTTTAAATATACAACGACAAATAGACATGATTTTGATATTATCCGACGAAAGTGTTAACAATTGTTTCCGTAAGATAAATCGTTTGGACTTGAGGAGAACTAAGCGAATTGAAGTTTTGTACGGTTTCTTATTTCCCGACTTATTATTGAACCTTTTTTTTAGCAAGTTTCTAAGACTGGCCGCATACGAGACAAACGTCTCTGACGCGGCTGTATACATAATTATAATTTTTTTTAATGAATAATAAACTTTATACAACGCCCTGTTTACTGGGGGTTCGCGGTTGACCTTGCATTACGCTGAGCGCGGCGCACTCTCCGCAACTTACAAGTTCTAACTTAAGTTGAATTCAACGTACTTAACAAAACGACTTGGATGGTTTATGATGGTCTTATGACTGATTTTTTTATTTATCAATAAAACTTAATCTACCTTAACTAATTATTTTATGTCAGCAGATTCAATGTCTGGAATTCGACGTCATTGTGAAAACAACAGAAAATGCAATTATGTATGCGAATTTAGATAATGGGAATCTTGAAAGTTTCCCATGTGTTTTGAGAATGCAACTCGAGCTCTCTCTTAAAATGAAAAATGAAGTATTTATGCATTACAACTATTATAATAGATACAAATTACATTGAGGTTAGCGAAAAACAGATTTTTATGATCTTAAACCTAGAATATAGTATGTCAAGGCGCGGACACGAGATTATATAAGACTTTTGACACATTATTTAGAATACCAAAACAAAGGTTCAAATTTTCAACGAGACACCACGTAATTCCAGTGACACGGTGCTATGCGAAATAATTATCGTTTCCTTGGTCATCGTTGAAGTTCTTTCTGAAAATACGATACTGTTGATACCTTTATAAATGTTGTCGAGTCCAGTTCTCGAAGTATCGCAAACATGAGGATTTGACCTATAAAAAACTTTCAAAAATTTTGTTTAGGATTTCTTGAGAGTTGTACATTTACCAGCACTCTGCTCCGACTTTGTCCGCTTAAATTTCGTGTACGTAATGGGTGATTTTTTAGCTATTATCTTTTTGGCAACACTGGTTTAAACAGCTGACGCACGTTTCGTGTTTTGTTTCACTGTCAAATATCTTCAGTTTGGTCTATAATTTAACCATGAATCGTCTTACAAACGAACAACGCTTGCAAATTATTGAATTTTATTATTAAAATGCGTGCGCACGCTTTTTACGGAAAAATTGTGTTCAGCGACGAAGCTCATTTTTGGCTCAATGGGTACGTAAATAAGAGGAATTGTCGATTTTGGAGTGAAAATCAGCCAGAAGCATTGCAAGAGCTACCAATGAATCCAGAAAAAGTCACAGTTTGGTGCGGTTTATTGGCTGGTGGCATCATTGGACCGTACTTCTTCAAAGATGATGCGAATCGTAACGTAACTGTGAATGGTGAGCGCTACCGTGAGATGATATCCAACTTTTTTTTGCCCAAAATGCAAGAGCTTGACATGTGGTTTCAACAAGACGGTGCCACATGCCACACAGCACGCGCAACAATGGACTTATTGAGAGGCGAGTTCGGTGAACATTTTATTTCACGTTCGGGACCGGTCAATTGGCCGCCTAGATCGTGCGATTTAACGCTTGTAGCTTTTTTTTTTTTTGTGGGGCTATGTTAAAGCTCATGTCTATACAGACAAGCCCGCTTCAATTGACGCATTGGAAGACAACATTGAAGCATTTATTCGTCAGATACCGACCGAAATGTTGGAAAGAGTATGCCAAAATTGGACTAAGCGGATGGACCATTTGAGGCGCAGTCAAGGTCAACATTTGCATGAAATAATCTTCAAACATTAAATAATATGCACCGTACTATCGATTCAAATAAAGATTTCATGCATTTTTCTGAATTTTATGTGTTTTTTTTTTTAAACCTTTCCTATAGCTTTTAAAAAATCACTCTTTAGAAAAGTCGTACTCAAAAATTCCATTCGCCGTCCGCTGACACAAAAGCGTACTTTTTGCCCAAACAATGTCGTGTAAAACGCAATTTTTTCTACATACAATTTCCTCTAGAATTCTTCATTCCTTTCTTAGATAACCCTGACATATTTTAATTTTATATATATATTTTATTACAGTTTAAAAATTTCTATTAAAATCAAAATATAGAGAAATGTTATTGCGGACTTTTACAGATCTTCTTAAGAAATAAATTAAAGATCTATTTCCGTAGAGGAAGCTTTCGTAAAAAAAACTTATTCGCTGAACCGTTTTTTCGTCTTTGGTTACATAATTGGTCTATTTTTATTTAAACGGGATAATTTATAGCCTATGTTCATCCTGAAGGTCCATTGTAAATATTGGTGAAAGAATTGTTGAAATCGGATTTGTAGTTTCGAAAATGACCTAAATACAAACTAACAAACTCAAAAACTTGCAAACGTTTAGATACTCTTTATAAAAATGTGTCATAACCTTGACATATAGAAATATGTCATCGCGGACTTTTTTATAGATCATTGACAGATCTAAAACTTGTCTTTAGAAAGTAGTTAAATATCTATTACCGTTAAAGCGGCGTATTCGCTCGAACGTTTTTTCGTCTCTAGTTACATAATTGGTGGCTTTTTATTTTATATGGGATAATAAAGGGTTTTTCAATAAGAGCGCTAAATAAAACAAAAACGGTTTTGGATATCAATGAAACTCTTAATTCCTGTGAAAGTACGTTCGATGCCATTATGTATGGAACTCGATTTCTTTTGCATGGCCACCACGGGCACGCTTGCAGAAGTCCAGACGCTGAACCCAATTTTCGACGGTTTTCAAGCATAAATCGGCCGATACTACTGCAAAGTTCTTCAATCGTCGCTGGCTTGTTGGCATAGACTTGACGTAGCCCCACAGGAAATAGTCTAACGGGGTCAAATCGCACGACCGAAGCGGCCAAGCGACTGGACCATTTCGTGAGATAACACGTTCCCCACACTTGGTTTCCATTCGCTGTGTGGCTTGTGGCGCCGTCCTGTTGGAACCACATGTCCACCAAGTCCATATTATCCAATTGGGGCCAAAAATATTCGGTTATCATTGAACGGTAGCGATCCCCATTCACAGTAACGTACTGGTCTTGATCATCACGGAAGAAGTACGGGCCAACGACGCTGCCGGCCCATAAACCACACCAAACCATTATTTTTTCGAGATGCAATGATGACTCATGTAGTACGTGTGGATTGCTGCTTGACCAATACCGCATATTTTATTTATTGACGGAGCCATTCAGCCAGAAATGAGCCTCATCGCTGAAGATGATTTTTCGATGAAAATCCGAATCATTTTCAAGTTGTTGCTCAGCCCAATTCACGAACATACGACGCTTCTGGTGGTCAAGCGGCTTCAGCTCTTGCGTCAATTTAATCTTGTAAGGATTTAGGCCAAGATCTTTTCGCAAAATTCGCCACAACGACACACACAGCAGCAATATTCTCGACACTACGGGCACTTCTTTGTCTCACTGGCACGGGATCATTTTGTACTGTGCCTGTGGATTCAAATTTTTCCAGTAGACGCTCAATTGTTGATCTGCTAGGACGATTATGACGACCATAAATTGGACGTAGCGCTCTTAACGTTGAGGCCCGAATTTCGGTAGTAATATTTAATAATTTCGAGTTGTTGTTAGCTCGTATATCTTTCCATCATGAAATGGCAAACCTTACTGAAGGGAAATGTCAACAGAGCGGCAAGAAATATGGCGTGGTTTGCTGCCCCTGTCGCTCTACTTTTGTAGCGTCCCGTTGAAAATTCGTTATATGGCCTAAATTCATCCTGAAGGTCCATTGTAAAAATTGACTAAAGAATTTTTCAAATCGGATGAGTAGTTTCGAAAATTACCTCATTCATACAAACCTAAAAACATTACCTTAGTATAATATTAGAGTAGATTAAAAAGCATTTCTAATCCCTTGGGTCTTTAAATTCAGCGGACGTTGGTGACAGTGATCGAGTGAAAATTCGAAGGAAGAAGATTGCGCCGTCGTATTGTCTTACTAGCGTTATGGTGTTCTCCCATCGTCAACTTTATACGAGTCCTTGAAAACGAATGGCATATAAGACAAGTCTCTGTTCTTAATTAAAACCAATTTGAATCTTTTCTTATTAGATACATATTTCTAGACATTTATTTAAATATTCTCTTCTATTACATGTTTTCTTTTGTTTTTGTTTTTCTTTAGGGTGTATATATATAATAAGCTTTCGCTCATATTCTTTTTTGTTTTCCTTACTGCCACTCACTTTGTTGTAAACAGTAGAATAATTGCAAAAATCAATAATTAAGCTATATATATATTTTTTTTTTTATTTTTTTATTTTCTTTTACTCCTTGGAATACAATAAACGGTGCATTTGTTGGTTTTTGAATTTATGGAACCCTTTAAAGTTCGTCATGACTAAATCCGCTTTTATGTTACATATTGTTTTTTTCTTTTTTTTTGTAAACTTTACTTACTTTTGTAATATATAGATTTTGTTTTGTTATCATTCTGAGATACGTGGTGGATAAATGTATCGTCAATAAATATTGTCATTTTAATTAATATAGAAGGTTTTTCTGTTTTGCATGTTTAACTTAACCAAGAACCTGCTGCAGGTGTTTCTTTCTTTTTTTGTCAATATTTATACAGTGTTATATTCTAGATATTACATATTTGGTTTTACAATCTACAATAGAACAGATAAATTGAAGAAATATTTTTCAATGTTGAACTAATTAAACTATGTTGTGAATTTCAATAACAAAATGGATCGTTTTTTTTTCTATATTGAGAGAAGTATAAGCCGTAGAAATTGTGCTTGGCGTTTTTTTTCTTTTTTCTTGTTAAGGACAAATTCTAAGGAACAACAGTTTAAGAAACAAAACTACAACAACATATCAACATAGAGAAGTCTCTCAATATTACATATTGATCATTGATAATTGAAACGTAGAACAGTTTGACTGTATTTACACAAGCTACGTGGAGAATGAAGGAGCTCAAGAGCTTCCAAAAATTAACAGCTATCCTGATTTTTGTTCAAACTTTTCACATATTTCTATGCCCCTTCAATTCACCGAATAGAGGGGGTTTATAGTTTTCGTACGCTTCGAACTAATTTTTCTACACTCACTTCAGATAGTCATATTGAGTTGTTATCATTTTACCCGTTGAAATTTTTAGCATTGTTAAAAAGTAGTCCATTTAAGAACCGAGGAATAATTTATCGACAAAGGTTAAACTGCTATTCTTTGGCTTTAGCAATTACTAATCCCCAAAATTTGCCTTAAGAATGGCTATGATAAGCACAGCCGGTCTCGGTCTAGAAAACAATACTCTACGATTCTTTGGTAGGGAGACCAACGCCGAAAACTGTAAGAGCGATTCCAAGACCAAGACTAATTGTAATGCGGTGTTTTGATCAGATCTATCTTCTCCCGTTAGACAAAAAACTCCGCTCGAATACCAAAACAGCAACAAAGACATTGCACATGGATCAAACGCTAATTGATCTTCTGCACAAATCTTTAACCAATAAAAAATACAGCATTGGCATAGCTGCCCAAAATTACTTCACCGTCTGACTTGTGTTCGTATCACCGGTGCCATCAAAACATGCCATCGGAGGGAAGAAGTCAGTCTTAGTGCTCTCGGACTTCTAAATAGATATAAGTCTACGGTCGGCACTCTTAATGAGTATCTCGAAATCTTGAAAAGAACCAACCAGTTTTTCAAAACCATCAGGAGCACCGCTCTTTCATAGAAGTGGATCCGAATTGGATGATGGTAACACTGTTGCTGGAATCCTTGGACCCACGATGAATTGAACTTTGGAGACAATGGCTCACACTTCAAGGACATCGATGGCTGTTTTGAGGGAACACTTCCCGGAGCGACTCATCTCAATAAGGGGCGTTTTGGTGTGACCAGCACGCTCTTGCGATTTTTTTTAATCCATACCCACTGCTTTGATGCTTATGGTGTTTCTAAAACCGTGACTTTGTAGAAGACTTACTACATACGAGTATATCATTTTGGAAGTCTGAAGACTTTCTGTTAAGACTTACGTCGCTAAGAGTAGTTTATTTTTCTCATCATTTTCTTAAAAGCAAAAAAGGACTAAATAAAGTTTTCGTTGTTTTTTAAGATGTTTTCAATATTTCTTTCTCCAAATACACCATCGGTAACATTGTGTTGAACTGTAAAGCGTGTTTCAGATTGGCTTGATACGGAAAATGAGTCCATTGCCCTCTGATTGTATTACTATCAAAAAAAAAGTTGTGGAAGGAGTTGGCAATTACCTTTACAACTATTTATGGGAACGAGCAAAACACAACACCTTGAGGGTTTCTTAGGCTTCTGTAAACAAGAGGGCGCCAATGGAACCCTCTTCTGTCTGACGAAGCCTGTATTACTATGATCGTCATTCAATTTAACGTCAGGAAGTAGGCTATGAAAAATTAACCAAAAAGCAAGCGAAGAGTAGTACCTTGCGGGGGGAAATGTTAGGAATATTTGAACCACATTTCTTCACTACGCAAGGAATTTTTTTCAAATACTAACACCATTGCTTTTGCTTGTAAAATATAACGTCATATTTTCAGACGCAACAATTGCGTTGCGGACAAATTTTCGCAACAGAGTTTAAAACAGTATGCTAAACCGTTTTTCTAATTTGTCCCTTTACTTACTTAAGACAGCATCATGCCCAATTTCATGATGCTATATAGGCCAAGGAGAAGTAATTTAATTCCGTTTATATAGTCATATATTTTGACTACGTCGATTTAGAACAGTTACAGTTTGTAGGGGACAGTTGTAAGGGACCGCAGTCCTAAGTAGTTGGTATTTATTTCAACTGTATAGCTCCACGCGTTCCTTAAAAAAAGGGCGGTGACAGAAAGATGACCAACGAAGCTTCAATTAGCGTTCCGTTTTTCCTTTTAAGATACGGAGCCTTTTGAACAGCTTTTTCGGTACTAATCAACTAATGTGGACAAAATGTAATGAACAAACAATAAGACTTTCTCACATGAGTGCATAAATAATTGCATATTCACGATATTCTTTTAAGTAGGTACTTTTTAGAGTAGTATCTAAATATATAATTTATTTGTATACATATATATATATAATTTTTTTTTCAATTGTTTAACAGCGCAGTTATAATTGTCATAATCAACATGTTTTGTTTTTTTTTTTGTTTTCTCACTTTTTCTTTTATATATATTATATATCTTTCTATTTGTTTTCCCTTTTTTTAAATATTTATAAATTTTTCTTCAGCTTAATAGTTTACAATAATGTTTTCTTTGTTTCATTTCGTTTTTAACTAAATTCAAGCAAATTGCCTACCATAGAACAATAAAATTTACGATAATAATTAAACATTTATTTACAAAAATCATAAGAATTAATTATAATATGTATTTATTTAAAAATAAAAGAAATACTTAAATCAATAAATTGGAATGATAATACAAAAATCAAAATAATAATAATAATAATAATTATGTTTTCTTTTTAACTAAATTGCTATAAATATTCGATTGTAGAATAAAAACAAAAAACAAAACAAAAAACGAAGAATATAAATTTAAGGAAAAACTGAGAAATTAGCAAAAATAAAAATTATGCAAAGAATGGAAATATTGGACGCGTATATATATTTGAATAATTAAAAAAAAAATATTTAATCAGACTATAACTTTCTTTGAATTTTGTATTTCAAAGTAAAAATAATATAAGATCGATTCCTTGGTCGGCCGTTAAAGTGCAAAGAAAAGTTTAGTAGGTTTTTTTTGTTTTATAATTTAATATAATTTTCCTTTTTTTTCCAGTTTGTTTTCTTTATACATTTCTAAAGGTATAATGAGTTCATTGTATATAGTATAGTGAGTGTCTGTGTATATATAGAGGGATAACATTTTTGCTCCTTTTTTTGCTTTTTGTTTTATGTAAAGTATGAATATATAGCACAATCAATATTTTGTTGTTTTTTTTTCAATAGCAATTGCAATAAGTAATAATAATAATTATTTATTTTTTATATTTATGCAAGTTTTATATTATAATTAGTATATTTATTAATGGTTAGGGATTAAAGGTTGAGGTTGAAGTCATTTATAACGCTCCGAATGGATCTAATTGAATGTTCTTATTTCCATTCTGTTGGGCGGGACTGCTGTGCGGCTGCGGATGAGCTTGCGCCGCTGTCGGCTGCATTGCCATCATTGTTGGCATCACTGGCTGGGCTCCAGCCATGGGCGGCATATTGCCCGGTGCCATCATTGGCGCTCCCATAACTGGCATCCCTTGCTGCAATGACAAGAGGGAAATTTACTTTTATAATTATCTGGTCTCTCTGTTAAAAAAAAACTACGAAAAAAAACCATTCTAAGGATATAAGGGATATACATTTATATAAAATATAATTTCCACTGAGTGTATAAAAGGCGGAAATAAACAAATAAAAATGAAATTAATGATTTTATTTAACTAGCAACTAGCTTACCTGCATGTAGTTAGGTAACACAGGATAAGTGGGGTGAATAAACGGATGATTAATTGTAACTGGCGCAGGACTTACTGTCATGCCATGTGCCTATGTATTTTGTGTGAAAATAAAAATATAAAATAAAAATAAAGAAAACATTTGAACATAAAAAATTAAAAATTAAGCGAAAACTTAACAAAAAAACAAAAAAAAAACATCATGAAAACAAAAACTTAAATAATAATATGCCAATATATATTTTTAGAGCTTGGAATTGTTGCTTCGCAAAATCAATAATCGTGTGATTAACATCAGTTCAATTTATGCAAACATATTTTTTCAGAAATAAATAAAGAGCAAGTTTGTAGCCACCATCAATTAGTCTCATGTTGGGGAAATGAGAACATCGCCAAATGAGCAGAGTGCAAGAATCCAACAATCAAAAGAAACCATGGCCAACTTCGCGAGAAGTTTGCTAATGCATTGAAGTACTTTGAAGAATACCCAAGTATAAGATGATGCAGACTATAGTCACTATTGCTATTCATGTCCCCGTCTGGACAAGCCATAGAAACTCGAGATATGAAAACGACACACCTTCCAATCTGTGTGGAAGTGTTAAGTGTTCAGACGCAGGTATAACGCTTGCCCAAAAAATGTTTAGACAAATGAATGAAAAGAAATGGGTGACGCTGGCTCAGTGGTTAGTGCATCGGACTAATGAGCATCAGGCTTAGGTTACAATTCCTGTAAATAGTATCTGCTATTTCAATTTGGAGTCGTTACTGAAATGTATATGAAAAATGTTAAAACTTTTTTTTTCGAAACGTATAACTCGCTCAACACAAATAATGAAGCTAGACTATGGCTAAACACATCAACAAATAAATCCCGCGTCACTCAGTTTCGAATATGGAAAAATTCTACAATCAGTTACCGTCTTCAGGCAAGGCTACTCTTCTTAATCACTTGAAGCTGTAAAAATCTGCAAGTAATCTCTCAAGAAACACATTACGACAGTCTAATGGGGAAATTTGAAGTGGAATTGATCCTCGGGCCTTTCAGTATTTCTGAGCAACAGACATCCACTCATGTTCATACAATTAATGTAAATATACAGAAATATAAATGAAGGAGAGTTGTGTTAACTCGACCAAAGGACGGATGAAATGATGGATTTAGCTTGCACAATCTGAACATTCCCAGGAATTTACCCAGAAACTTAACGAGATGACTTGAAGGAGAACTCGTTTACATATAATTTCAAATACGACAGAAGTTAAAACCAAATATTCTCTCTTATGCTTTCGGTATAATGTTACTACGCCAAAATATGATACAACTTTTAAAAATAAGCAAAATGATTTTTTTTAAAGCATTTTCTGAAATAAGGCGGCGAGATAGCTATTAAGTTAAAAGTTAACGCAACAAAACGAAGAAGCAACTTATCACTTGCATAGCTTAATTAGATTCTAGTCAAATTTGAAAATCCTTTAAATTAAAATTACAAAAATAATATAAGCAACACTTTTACCATTTTGCGGTTGAGAAAATTCAGTTACGATTTGTGTGTTTTTTTTTTTTTGTTTAAACGTATTGTAGATTGATTGAATTTTAGACAACACAACTCACCATTGGGCGATAGCCAGCACCAGTTGTTGCCGCCATAGGTTGTGGTGTCCAATTAGCACCTGGTTTCGCTGTATTTTTAGGCGAATTCCACTGCACGGGTCTGCAATAGCACGAGGAGGGGAAGAATCAGATATCAATATATCAGAAGTGGCTTATTTGTTGTATACTGTTATAAAACGTATTTGAGTATTTGGTTGTTTTACTCACTTTGCGCTTCCCGATTTATTGATATTTAAATTATCTACCAGCGACATTAGCGAACTGTCCAGATCACCAGTTAGAATTTTTCCAGTGCCGGCTGTTTGTGGTGCACCTTGTCCGGATTGTTGCTGCTGCTGCTGTTGTTGTTGTTGTTGTGAAAAACCGCCTGCACCTGTAGCAACAACATCAGATTGATTCGGTACAGCGGACATGCCTAGTGTGCTACTGCCCGCAGTATTGCCCGGCTTCAATACATCACCCAATGCATCGAAGCCTTACAATCATTAAATTTGAGTGCGTGTATTTTAAGTTTTAAATTACCGATTGTTACGCGTTTATATATGTATGTATGTACATCAAAATCGATATCGCAGGTACCAAGTTAGTCGGATCGGAACGGAACAATAAGAATTTAATTTGTTACGAATCCGAGGAACCGCCACACAACGATCAATTGATGATGAGTAGAGAGGGACGGTTCATTTTGAATATGTATGTGCATTTGACCACCACAAACATTGGTGTTTTATTGTTTTAATAATTCAATAGATATAGATGAATGGAAAAGATAAACAAAATTCCATATTAGTTACCGTGAGGAAAGATAACAAATAAATGTTGGTTAGTCGGCCTAAACCATAATAGCAAGTACATTTAAATAAACAGGCGGTTGCAGATTGTGCGCTTAGAACTACACAGAGCTATTTATGCAGTTTGTTAGTTAGTATAAGCGTCATTATTGTGTGCATTCATATAACCCACTACTAGATACGAATATTAATCCAAATGTTACCCAGAAAACAATACGAATACATCACATTGAAAATGTACAATTCAATATTCTCCAAGCGTAGGTATACGCGTTGTTTAAGTATCTACGAGCGGCAAGAATACATTTAAAAAAGCATTGTTCTGATTTCTATTTTACACATTCAACTATGGATCTGCCAACTAAAGATACAGATACTTTTCGAATTTACGTAGGTAATTTAAGATAAGCTGCTGTTATTTTATATAGATGGCCATTACACCCATTACAAAAGCAATGAATGACGGTGATATGCATATGTTTTGAATGATACGAGTATATGGAATGGAAGGGAGAAGCCAATAATGTGGTGATTGTAAACTGATCCAAGGCAACAATAAGCTTTAATTTACTTTTTTTTATAAGTAATTAAAATAAATTATAATAATAAATAAAACAAAAATCGACAATTCGACTTGTGGTGGCATTTAAGGCTTTTGTCAAGTTTAAGATACTTGAGGTGTAACTCTCCAAAAGGCAAAGCCAAAATGTTGTATTAATCGCAAACCCTGCGGAGCGTTCCTGTGACACTACAAACTTTATTTCTATTTCAACAATTAACAATCCAAACTGAAAGCATTTTGTGTACTATTCACAAAACGAATAAGTCTTCATACAGAAGCGAGCACAGAAAGTGCAACACCCATTTTTCTTTAATAATTTTTATGGTATATAAGTGCATAACAAGTCGATAAGAGTCATTTAAGTGTTTGAAGTAATACGTGGTGATAATTTCGAAAATATTCCAAATTTTAAGCAATTGACCGAAGACCGAAAAAGTCGAATAATTTGAAGTGGGAAAGTTGACTTTATGGCTCGCCGCCCCACAAAAAAACCCATGTTAACATCGAATATGAAGAAATCTTGACTAGCTTGGGCTAAAAGGTATCAAAATTGAACAGAAATTTATTCGAAAAAAGTCATTTTCTCCGACGAAAGTAAATTAAGCATATACGGAGCAGATGGAATCCAATACGTGCGGCGAAGAACTGGAGAGCGCTTCACTAAAAATTGCCTTCAGATGTACCAAGATATTTTGAACAGTCATTTGATACCGTCAATGGAAATTCAATTCCCTGAGACTTGCGATATGGTTTTTCAAGATGACTCTGCTCCGTGTCATCATTCCAAAATGGTTAACCACTTTCCTTGTACACTGCTGCTTTAATCTCTTAATTAATTTTTCTCAACAAAATAAAAAATTCTATCAAATTTTTTCACAGATTACAGAATGAATGATCGAAAAGGAAATTTCCACACTCGACTGGTCCGGTAATTCGCCAGGCCATCACCGTCAACGGCGGGCGCTATATGTTGATGATTACCAAATTCTTTTGCCCTGAATTTGATCATATGGAAACCAACGATATGTGGTTTCAACAGGATGACGCTACGTGCTACACAGCTCATGCCACATTGGAAATTCTGCACCAGAAATTCGAGAGCAAGTTCATCTACGTGAAGGTTGATATCGAATTGGGCACCGAGATCGGGCGATTTGACGCCGTTAGACTTTTTCTTGCGGGGTTTCCTAAAGTCGCAGGTCTATGCAAAACCAGAGCGGCCCTCAAAGCCAACGTTACCCATGCCATCGGTCAAATTCAGCCTGATTTATGCGCCAGAGTCAATGATAATTGGGCATTTCGGATGCGCACAACTCAGAGAAGCCGCGGCGTATATTTGAACGATGTTATATTTCATACATAATGGCATCGATAGGCCTTTCAAATGAATGAAAAATGTCGATAATATCTCACATACACTTTTTTTTATTTAAATTTAAAGATAGGAAGTGTTTAATGAAAGAACCTTAATTATTATCGACTCCTAAGCGACCTAGACATTATTTCTTAGCTGTTGTCAAAATAATTGCAACAGATCACTGACCAGGAAAATGAATTTACATAGTGTAGTTAAATAGAAAAGTTAAGTTTGCGCTAAAATGTATGCATTAACTGGATGTAGCTGATAATTCTATTGCATTTCAAACTGAGTGCGTTATTTATTCAAAATAGTATCTACTCCATGGCTGAATTTAAATGATGTTAGCACTCCATTTAAAAAACTCCAATCTTAATTCTAATCGTCAACAAAAAAAAAAAAAACATTTAAAAGCCATTTGACCACCTATACAAAATACCACATGAACAACAAAAAAGCTTTTTCAGAAAAAAAAAAAAAAACAAAAGAAGTAAACCAAAACACAACAAAACAAAATAAAAAATAAGAAAAACTAAAATATTAAGCTTGGCAAACTTTGGAATTATGACCTCCATGTTCCATGCCAAAAACATTTTGCAACAATGGTGCACAACCAGCATAGCTTGCATTTGGAACAACACCAACATCAGCGACGTCAACGGCGACGACAGACACATCCTCGACTGTTAGTAAGGGTTGTGATTGAAACTGTGGAAGAGGTGACTGTCTCTTAATAACATCGCCAGATACATCAATTAACTTGGAATTGGATTCGAAAGCAACAGGCTGTTGAGATGATAACTTCACCTCTTCCACAGTGGTACAGTACTTGACTGTGCTTGAAGGCGTTGGCTCTTCACCTGGTGGTGTATAATATTGCGGCTGTTGTTGTTGATAATGCTGTTGCTGCTGCTGCTGCTGCTGCAGTAGATGCTGTTGCTGCTGATAATTTGGTTGAGGAATTGAATGTACATCTTCGGCTGCGTCAAAGAACGGATTGGGCAATGCTGCAGATTGTTTTGCTGAGAGATCCATTGTCGTTGCGCCAGCAGCTTGCAAATATTTTCACAGATTACATTAGAAACTGAATAATTAAAATCTTTTCACTTCAGGGAAAGTGATGTGGATCAAGCGAGGTGTATTGTATCATTTTTTCTGGTAAAGTTTGGTTTTGGGTGTTTAATTTTTTCTTTGTACGTGGATTTTATTTGCTTTTGGTTTGTTCATTATGATAACGAGTTTATGGTGCATTTAGCAAAATCAATTAAAAATAATCAATAAACTTTAATACATAAACAAATCAATTAAAATAAAATTTAAAAAAATAAATTATAAATGTTATTTTGTTGATTGAGTGTGTTAAATTAACCGGGGACCAAAAACATAAGGAAACATGCGTTAATAGAATATTTAACAATTATTTTGATGTACTTTGGTTTGGTTAGTATAGGCGCATCCCATTTCAAGTATATATTTATATATATACATATTGGTTATTTTCTTTTGTTTAGCGTTTATTAAAACATTTATAACATTCAGCTAATTGTTGGTAGTAGGCAATGGTTAAGTTGAAAAACATCAAGAAACTCACCTGTTGGTTCTGTATTCCCAAACACCGACGAGAAATTGCTATCCGAAACGAAGGCATTTGCAGCGGAACCCTGTCCTACTGCCGATCCATTGAAACCTGATTGATTGTTAAAAAGAGATGACGTTGAGTATCCTAGAAGTTATTAAAAAATAACAAAAAAAAAAAACAAATAAAAGAACAACGTAAAACAAATACAAAATAAAAAAATTAAACTAAAAGTAAAATTAATAAAAAATAATTTAATTAAACTACAAAGAAACGCAAATGTGGTAATAAACTGAACGAAATTATACGAATTCTATGAACTTTGATCAGTATTTGTCCATTTATTTGAAGAAAAAATATTTCCTAGTTTTAATGGTTCTCCAGACAACAAGATATTTGTATACGATTTAATTTTTATCTATCTACTCAAAAGCCTATTAAGTCTTCTAGACTAAGTTTCCTTAAGAAGTAGTTCAATCTTTTATTGGCTATTGCATTAAGAAGGTAGACTTAAAGTGTTTTCCACGCTGAACTACAAGCCGTCAAATCCTGCGCCAAAGGTAATCTTGGTAACAAACCTTGCGTAACAAAGTTAAATTAGGATCAATCGAAGGCAATGTAATTGCGGACAAACTGGCCAGGGCTGGTTCAAATGCTGCGTTCACTGGTCTGGACATTTTCTGTGGCGTTAACTGGACTACGGTCACAGGTCTGATCAATTAATGGGAAAACCAGCACCGTGTCGTCTACTGGAGAAATTTACCGGGGTATGGGCAATCAAAATTATTGATTAACCCCTTCTCATACTGAGAAATCCTCAAACTAAATAGAGATTGCCGTTTGAGATCAAATCTAACCAAATTAGGACTAAGTAGTCACCAAGTGCCGACTCTGTTTGGAGTACGACGAAACGGCTGTGCGCATTCATTGGTTAAGAAAGCGCATCTTACTCACCACAGAGGTATGTTCCCCGGTGGATATTGAACACTCCAATGTTGAAGACATTCTGATCTTTATCTGGGGATGGAATGTCTGTAAGCCTCATCTTACTCATTGGTCCTTCCTTTCAGACCGCAGTGTCTGCCACTTGGGCAGGGGAAGATAAATGAAAAGAAAACAAAAGTGGTGGCGATTGCAAAACTTGTGAGCAAAATTAGTTATTTCCTTACACACAATAGACATTCCCAAATCTGAATGAATGTTTTCTTTTAAAATTTTTGTTATATGTATCTTTTGATTTCGTAATTACCATCTCCAGCCATTTTACCATCGAAATGTGGCCGTTGACTTTTTTATATATTGTCACAGAATTATAACAAGAAGTGCCGAATGTAGACGTGAGGCTAACCAAGTAACTAAGATCGACTTATCTACTCACCGAATATATTCTAACAAAATTCTAAAATCTACAACTATTTAAAGGGAACTTCTCGAGGCCTGGTCCAGCGCTAAAGGATCCCCTTTTATGGGAGAAGTTAATACAACAAAAAAAAATGTTACCCCTAACTTAATTAAACACTAATAAACATTTTTTAGTTAGTTTTGATTCGTTTCTAACTAATACCAGGCATGTCCCATGGAACTTAAAAATTTGCATTTGACGATAGAAGCAAAGTAGAAACAAGATTATTAAAATGCAGATAGAAAGAAATTATGAAGAAAACGAAAATAAAAATCAATAACTACCATTATTCAGCCAAATATTATTAGCACCTGGGCCACCAGCTGCAACCGGAGCTGGAGCTGCTGACGAATCAAACATATCAGCAAATGGATTTCCCAACTGCAAGAGGTCATCAGAAGCTTTTGTTGTGCCGCCGCCCGCTGAGGCATTTGGACCAGATGATACCCCAAAAAGATCGACAATCGGAGCGTTGCCTTGTGAACCCGGCGGAGATGATAAGAACGGATTTGTCAAAGCATTTGCTCCGGCACCTCCACTCCCACTGGGCGATGAAACTTTTGACTGGGAAATAAAATAAAGAAAATAACTTCAGATGAGCAAAAACAAAAAAAAAAAAAATCACCACTTACTTTGTACTGGTTCATGGCGGCTTCTTCTTCGGCCAAAGCCTGAGCTTTGATATTATCATCAATGCCATTGGTGTTGTCGAATTTGCTAGACGCAGCTGCAGTGCCAAATGAAGAGCTAGTAGAAGATAGGGCAGACACAGCAGTCTTTACGTTCTTTTGGTTGCTACTTTTGTTTGTTTCAAGCAATTTTTTTTTAACAATTTATCAATTATTGCAAAAGTCCGTGGTAACGATTGTGCGAGTGATTTGTTCGATTTTTTTTTACAAAATTATAAAATTTTAAAGGAAAAATAAATTCAAAACAAAATGTTTTTTTTTATTGTTTTCGAAAATAAAAGCAGAATGCAACCAAAATCACATAATTTAAAATGTTGGAAATGGACACGAAAGTAATTTAATAATTTAAATTTCAAATTTTAACAGGGAGCGTTGGTCAAATGCATAGTATGGGAAAGTGGTGGTATAAAAGTGATTAAAGGGAAGAAAAAAAGATGGAAGAAAATATTATAGATTACTAAATTGTTCTACAAATAAATATGGAAATTTTTAAGATATGCACATACACTACAAATACAAATATAATATACAAATGGTACAACAACTACTGTGAAGGGCGTCTAAAAGATTACAAATAAAATATCACAAGTAGCTTGGGCAAAATACAAAAAAATATAAATGCTAGTGCGTCAAAATATATGACTTGGAACACTATAGTACTACTGGCGATATACTTTTCCAACGTTGGAAAATGATATACCGTGGCATCAAATGAAAGTGTACATCTGTATTGTATTTTTCAAATGGCTTTTTGACCATTGGATAGTACTTTAAAATAGATGCGTAATTTTAAAAGGTGATTTATTTTCAATAAACTAAAAAAAATATTTAAACAAAAATTGACAATATTTATTCGCGTCTATAGTTGCTTCCTTAAAATTATTCAAGAACATTACTTTGCAGTTGAGATACGACAAATTATTAGGAAATTATTTAATGAAGGTAAATCTTAAAGCGAAATAGACAAAACTGTCGGTAGATGTGAGGGAAGTTCGCAAAAATCCAGCGATAGGTGCAGCGAAGTTTGCTGAAAAAGCGCTAGCACTGTGCGCCGGACCCCCCCCCCCCCCCCCCCCCCCCATAGCAATGGAATACATGGCAGAGTCTTTGCAAAAAGCCATTTATTTCCGAAAAAACCGAAAGCGAAGACTTCTTAATCCCATGAAATATAAAAGTTATTACTTGTTAGATGAAGGTTCTATCTAGTTATGAGAGCAAATTTGAAGTTTTTGGCTTAACAAAACCACAAAAAATATGGCAAACGAAAAATACAGAATATGAACAACAAAATCTAAACCCCACAATAAACCACGGGGTTTTTCGAAAATGGTCTCGTAATGTATGGTGTTGGGAAATTCATCTTTATTGAAAGTACGAACAAAAGAGATGATTATTTTCAAAACTTCAGAGACAATTTGGCGCGTAGTGGGTTTAAGTGATTCTTGGATCTTCCAATAAAACTGGACCCAATCGAGCATTTGTGGGAGTATCTCGATAAACAGATCCAAAAGAGGGACATTTCAACCAAATCACTTAAGATAATTTTAGTTGAACAGGCTCAAAAAATCCCTGCCGAATTAGCAAGGAAGCTAGTGGAGTGCTCCTTTCATAATGCTTCAAATATGCAGTTCATAGTTGCACACTTTTTTTGACGTTCACAGTAAATTCGAGGATTCAATTCTTTCAGCAGAGTAATATACTTATTTATTTTTGCTAGACATTGAGCTTGTTGCATATAAGATGCTTTATTGACTTAATTGGAACAACGGGACTAGAAGTCAATGGGGCTTATGAATATATTGATACACAAGGGTGAACATCGGCAAAACTCATCATAAATAGATGATTCTGAACCTTTTCTTTGTAATTTGCTCATTTTTAACGGACTCTGACAGCCTTTGTAATGCATTTGCAATTTCTTCTCCTTAAGAATCTCTCGCCCCTTCTTTAAAACACGAGAACTGTTGCTGTACCCTTTACATGTCCTCATCGCTGACTGAACGACGTTACGCTGGTAAAATTAGTTCAACAACTGGTTTAAATTAACGAAAAGTCTGATATGCCTTTTTTAGCATACATATGGATACCAGTACACAGAAGGCATGCGACAGATAAAGAGTGCAAGTATTATCCTAGGTAAATGAACAGCCAAAACACCATTCAGCAAAGTCTTGAATTCATGGGGAGTATCAATTAGTATCTGTCACACTCATAATACACTGCATGACCACTTTGCTTACCAGAGATCTATGAAATTGCAATGGGAGTGACAAAACCTCCAAAAAAATATTCAGACACTCAAATCATCATCACCCGAATAAGGCCTATTCAGAAAAACACCGATAAGAATCTATTATCAGAAGCCGATCTCCTTTCCATTGAGAATAGATTCGAATATCTAACATCCCTTCTGATTCTCAAAATCTCGACTTCACACAAGTCAGCAATAACCCAGAAAGTTAAGAGATTCGTAATGAACAAGAGTATACCAAAATATTTATTCAATGCGATTACATTTGCGGAAAACGAGAACGAGAATGTATCAGCAAATGTTCAAAGCAATTCTCCACGCCACAGAGAACTGTAACGACAAAACTCTTATCTGCACAGAGAGTTTATCAACCACTGAATCGATAAGAAATTTAAACAACAACTCATAAATCATTGCCAACATCACAACTTTATCACACGACATGGAAAAATAAAACTTGTTTGGATCTCAGCCACACCGGCAGCCAGGCTTGCAGCGAGAGAACCACACGTGGCATTCTACAGCACTAATAAAGATTATAATAAATAATAAATAAAGAGCACTACTACTACTATTACTACCGCCAAGATGACCAGATGCTTCGTACGACTACACCTTAGACACAAAAATGTTTCTCACGCCCGTCTTCTCAACAAATAAAATTCACCTGATTACCATTTTTGCCTAGGACTTTCAAGTAACTAACACTCGTATAATAAATAAACAAGCCGAAAGTTAAAACTGAAATTATTACTTATCTCATTCCAAAAATTAATAATCCTAATAAAATTAAATCAATTATGCATACCCGACAGCATTGATCTTATTCTTCTTTTTGTATTCTCTAACTAATGTACTTAATTCAAACCAAAGTTCTCAGACTATCCTCAGACTATGTACTATACACTATCCTTCCTTTTTATCATTAAATTAATTGTCCTGACTACCAGTTTCCCTGAAAAACTCTAAAACAAAATAAAAATGTATGCGTGCAAATAAAAAAAAAATGCCGCTTAAATATCTGTTTATGCTAAACGAATAAGACTCTTTACTTTATTTCTTAACCATAACGCAGCAAATAATAAAACAAAGGGACACTTAGCTTTGCTGAAAACCACGGCTCTTAAGACAATTATTTTTTTATTTGCTTCACTATAAAGCGTACTTACCTCGCTGATTGAGTAGGAGTATTTGCAGTCGAACCCTTTCGTCCTTCCAAGGTTGCTAAATGTTGTTCCAAAGCGTCTAACAATGAGCTTGGCGCTTTTGTCAGATCTGGTATATCACCTTTGTCAATGCCAACGTTCTGCAAAGCAAAAAAAACGTTTTTCAGTTGTCATACTGCATTCGTATTTACAATAAGATTTGCTTTACCTCAGCAACTTTCAAGAACTCGCCAACACGATCCATTCGGACTAGAAACTTTTTATACAAATCCAGTGCATCCCGGCACTGTTTTTTGTTCATATCAAAATACTTTTCCAGTAAATTGATAATGCCATCGTTGTAGCATGCAAACAAACGTATGAGATCCCGGAATAGCAGCATGAAGCTCATATTGATGACACCTTTAAACCCAAAGATATCAGTATTACTCCAAATAGAATTTGTGAAACTAACCATTCGTAAGGTCGTTTGCTTGACAATCGAACTCGAGTAGTCCATCCAATTGAGCTTGCAACACTGGCAATGTTTTCAATAATTTATCAGCATTCATCGTCCTCAAAGATCCTTCTTCCTTTCTACGATCACAACAAAAATGTTTCAAATCAATCGATGATCACATCGAACATTGAGATTGAGAATCTTACCCCCTTTTTACTTTGCAAAAGTCAAACGCAACTGTCCGATATGAGAGCGCCTTCTCGTTTAAGTATTTGGCATACCTTCGAATAAACGGCGACATATCATAACCTAACGACGAAAAACAAAAGGAAAACATACATTTTAGTTCGATAAACAATACGAGAAGCCACTCTTCGGATAGAACATTAGTTTAAAGCACTAATATTATAGCAGCGGTAGTAGCGAGTAGTCATCGCTTTGAGTTCAAGTGGCAATTTACTCACCCATTCTGGCCCCAACGGCTCCTATGCCTTCTTTAATGACGGGAATGGTTTATGGTATAGATTGATTTTTTTTTTGTATTGAGTTAAAACAAAAGCCAAAAGAAAAGAGAGAAAAGCAATAAGTGTTAATATTAATTATTCTTTAATGGTTATGTTTATTTTTTGATTTTATTTAATACACTCAAATTGTTAGTCGTTCAGTTAACAAGGAAAATTAATAGAGATGAAATGTATGATATTTTAAATAACATGTATGTTTCACAATAGCACAATGATAGTAAGAATTCTAAGTTGAGTTTAGAAAAAGAAAGTAGTTGAAAATATGAAAAAGCACAAACTCCTTGTTGTTAACTAATTCTAAGATAACAATTGTGTGGTATGTACCCTCAAAGATTTGGACAAATGTTTGTGCAGAAACATAGAGAAACCGCATGAAACATGTGCTTCAAAAAAGTCCCTTCTGTCATCCGCTTTAAGGGGGGGGGCTAACATATTTTTTTTTTAGTTGAATGCACGATTTTCGAAAATTGTCGATTGGAGGAAAATTGACGAAGTTACGAGTATTTTAATACGGGTCGGATGTACGTTTTATACCAGATTTTTAAGTGTTCAAAACCTTAAAGCGTTTTCCCCACAACTCACGTTTTCAATGTCGGTATCCCTCATAACTTCACGGATACTTTTGAAACTTTAAACACTATTTTTGTACATAATTTACAAGGTAACGCTGAAGAGTTTTTCCCTTCAAAGTGTCCCAAAAAATTTAAATAATAAAATTTCGAAAAACCCTCGCAGGATTTCCTGGGTAAAAATTTTTATCTAACGGATGACATGTCCGAATAATATTTTATACAATAATCTTCAAATGTCTTACTTCAATGTACTCTTGGTTTTAAGTGTCGGCACAAAAAACATGCCTTTTTCCGTACGAATTAACATTACTCCCCCCTTAATTTGGCTATTTTTTTTTCTAGGCTTGAACGCTGTAGATGTTCTGCGACCAGCATGCAGTTGGGCACGAACCGTGCTGCAAAACAAAACGTAATAACTTTTTTTCTGTGTGCATCGGTACCATACTTTGCAGTCCTTCATTTCCGTGCAAAGGGAATCGATGCGGGGAGTGCCGCCAAGTAAATGAACCATTATGAGACAGGGTAAACATGTTTGCCAATCTTGTGACGGCATTAAATAAGCTTGCCGTCCAGTTAAGTTCTTTCGGTTTAGAGGGGAGCATTGCCCAAAGAAAAAGCAACAATGTAACTTTGCCTAAAAAACGCTTGTTTTCTTTAAAAAAAATCCCGTTTTTTTTCAGCCCATGTAAAGTGATGTACAATATAATAACGATGATCGTACAAGAAGGCCTTCAATTTGATAAGAGGGAGGATACACATCCTCGCACGGATAAGCTCCACCGCTCATTGAGTAACTACGGTACGGACTAGGCATGGTGTTATATTCACCAGATTGGTACAGCGCGCGTCATCTCGAAGGTACATACCAAGGAATTAAAATTAAATTTCCTCCAACACTTCAACATTTAATCAATAACAAAAAGTAATTCAAACTATACTTAGCAAAAAAAAAAAATACGTTTAATGTTTAATTTAGATGTATTCTCTTTCTTACCTTGCACACCACCTTTATCCAAAAAACTATTCAAGTTGAAAGTGGAATTACTCGAAGCCAAGTACTGCATAAATCTCTGAAAGAAAAGAATGATGGTATTTGCTTAATGTTTGTCTATTGCGTACAGAATTCAAACTTACTTCATTTCCATATGCCAACAGATGGTGGGCCGTTATCAGGGCTTTATAAACAACAACCCAATTGGCATTTTGTGACCTTTCAATAAGTAGATTTGCCAAATGTGGAATCGATACATTTGGTTCGTTGGTGCAATGAACCAGATCTGAAAAACGATACACGAATTTTTTTAAAATAAAGTTTCTGTTTTTGTTAACTGTGTAAAGGACACCGCAAGAACCCTTATTGAAATATGTATTGTTATTTTGAAACCAGAATGTGTTGGTAAAACCAAATGGAAACATAACTAATAATTATTCGTTATTTATACTGCAGTTCTTGTTGGTTTCCATCGCTCAGAATATGTCGGAACACGGAATACTGAGCGAAAGGTAATTTTTCGGAGTAAAATAATTAAGATTTGCTGTTAAGAACTGTAGACCCAGCCCCCACAATATGTTGTTAAGAACTGTAGGCCCAACTCACACAATATTTTGCAAACTATATATGGAATGCACCCAACACAGAATGCGACAAGGGAATAAATTTCCCTTCTATGGGCTTAAATATTAATATTTAAAATCACTTTGTCCTCGCACTTTAACAATATGTTTCCCTAACTTTTTCCATCTTTCTGGAAGAGCTCGAGTATCGTTACTCTGAATCAAGCCATATGAGCGGAACTGCAGATCAGCCAGACCATGTGCCATTGAACGGAACAAGTAATAATCGGATGGCGCAATATCTGGTGGGGTAGCTAGCGTTTCCAAATTTTGGAAACGGGTTAAGCTACGTGAGGGCGAGCGTTGTCATGCTGTAGAAACACTTTTTCATGCCTCTGCTCGTATAGTGGGCGTTTTCAGTACAGTTCTCGGTTCAGTTTCATCAATTGAAGTTGATATCGTTGCCTAGTGATGCTTTCGTTGGATTTCAACTGACGGCCGAGCCAACGACATAAAAGCATAACCGGGCAGTCCCCATGACTTTGCTTTGGTTTGCTGTAATGAATCCATTTTTCATTCCCTGTCACGATGCGAAGAAGAAAACATATCCTTCTTTGACCCTCCGGAGAAGTTGTTCACAGGCGAAAAAACGACGCACAAACGTCCTTTGTTTTCAAATCATTCCCAACGCATGCAATCGCTTGCAAATGGCTGGGCGGGTAACTCCTAAATCAAGCTGTATTAGTGTTTGGCGCGAATCTGTAAACTTTTTGCAGCTCTCGATCCGCTTCAGCCGGCGTCTTCTTCGAATGAAAGAGGAAAACCAACACTTCCCGCAAATGAAGATCATTGGGCACGAAATCAGTCATTTTCATACAACCAAAAGTAGACGCTAAAAAGTGACGCCAAAATAAGTTACTAATGAGTCAAAATATTTTGTTTCCCATGGTTCTAAGATCGATTCATAACGTTTTGGACATAAAAGCCACGCATGGACATAAAAATAAGCCGCCACGCGTACCTGCCCCACAATAGCTCTTAAGCTATAGTCGGGCTAACTCAATTGCACATATTCATTGGTAAGATAGCTGTGAGATACGTCATCAAACTGCACCTAGTTTGTATTTGTGGGCCACCTTAGTATACTCAACTCAATGCCGGATATTATGGACAGACAGCATTCTTTCGCCGGGTTATTTGAGTTTGAAATATAAGATCGTAAAAATTGATCCAATGGTGTTCCTAGTCTAGACCCCAAAAACGTGGTTTCAAAGTTTCAAAGTTGGATCAAAAATGGATTCTTGCGTTGGGTTCAGGTCCTTCCGTGTTTCAAGCTGAAATCCACGCCATTGAGATCTGCGCTAGACACAATCTCCTTAAGGGTATTAAAGGCGCTAGAATCCAAATCTTGTCAGACATCCAGGCAGCACTTAACGCATTATCATCCAACGGAATGGACTCCAAAACTCTCAAATGTTGCTACGAAGCATTCCAATCCCTTGCCAGTCACAACAAAGTGAAGCTGGGCTAGGTGCAGGGTCACAAGGCGATTACAGGAAACAAATATGCAAATGATTTCGCCAATGCTGGCTCGGAAGCTGTTCGAGAAGCATTTTGAAATGTCAATTGGACAACGGCTACAATGCTGATTAACGATTGGGAATAAAATCTTCGCCTAGACCAATGGATCAGTGGGGTACCTTTTCGACGATTAAACAGACATTATTTCTTCAATGAAATCCTCAACCTTGACAAGGAAAGTCAAATCAACTTGTGCTGCGACAAGGAATGCTGACTGTGCCTGAAAGAGGATGAAACATCCGAAGACATTTCATGTGAATGGCCGGCACTACACTGGTTAAGGAAACGTATTTTCCACAGGAAGATACTCACTTCAGTGGAACTAAAGAGATGCTCTACGAAGGCACTATCTTTTATTAAGGGAGCAGTATGTCTTCTGGCTTAACTCGAGCCCTTCGATTCGGCAAGAGATTCCGAAACATAATTTTCGAATAAAAGAAAGATGTCCCTGGTGCTTTCAGCAAGTCTGCAATTCTACATCCGGCACTCAGATACGGGTTATAGTATTCGACAATGCACAAACAAAATTTCAGAGCTAATTGAAGGCTAATAAAATGAGGATGCTTCGCTTGACTATACGGTTAACAAATCTTAATCGGATAACAAATTCAAAAACTCAAAAAGATCTTCCGTCAAACAATTTATCTGGGTAAAAGTTAAGTGTGACCGCGTAAGCTGGTCAGGTCTTAGAACGCCTGAATCATTCAAATAATACACCAACAGCATTTCATTGGTCTCAATGATGAAGTAGCCCAAAACCAAAGGGCCTGTCCAAATTTTTTGCAAGCCAAATTGGAAAATCCCAATTTGAATTGCAATTTCCCAACTTTATGCAGGTTCATATTATGAAATAACACATCAGAGACTTTATGAGCTCAAAAATGCAGAAAAATTAAGCCGTTCTGTGAATTTGTTTTAAGCAGAACATGGTTGAAGATGGGAGGCGTAGCAAATTCATTTCTCTGTTGAGTATAAACGCTAAAGCGAACGCGATAATATTGCATGCGAAAGCTGATACTACTTATCGGTAATTTAATTTTCTTTTTTTTCTGTTTAATGCACTCTGGATGTTGCTGCTATTTTGGTCAGATAAAAGAAAAATATACAACAAAGACCAACATCCGCAAGCTTATACAACGAATTGAGGGGTGTATCTTATGCTGGTGTTATTGTGATTGTATTATAGAAAGTATTGAAGTGAATCACTCTTTAAATTCCTTCATTTGTGTTTTTCTCTTAACGCCTATTGCTAAATACCTTATCTCGATGTCACAACAAACGTGTTAAAACTTGGGAAGTATAATCTGAACAAATATGGCTACTAATAGTTCCTTTACTCCCACTGAGAACCGACAGAAAACACAAATCTGATGTGGTTAAAGAAGTAAGAAATGCATCTTAAACAAATTGTGGTTCTCATGTTCTGATGCAGATGAATGATGCTCTAAGAGCACAAATTTAAAGCACTTAAACCACCACTAAAGCTCCATAAATAAAAATTTAGACAAATTTCGATATACATTTATTTTTGTAAAGATAAATTAAGAGCCAAAAACATCTCAGTTTTGTCTGGAACAAAAGGTATTCGAGTCTAGTCGCCAGTACAAAATGAATCAAACAAATTATCATTAATTAACACGTATCTGCTGCTTGCAGGTGATTAGAGTTCACTGAACTCATAGTCAACGTGAATTCACTCGTGACAGTATAGTGGAGGCTTCAAACATGCTACTATGACATTCCTACAACCAATTCTATTTTGAAGAACCGTAAATGAACCATTTGAACTTGATGATCTTGTCGAGGGATGGTTAAATGCTGTAGTAACAGGGTAAACACTGATTGGCGTCAACCTGGCGATGCCCAGTATTGTAACTGTTTACTACACATAAATCGGGTACTGGTAAGTGTCCATCTGGACACGAGTTGCTTCACTTTTAAGCGCGAATGTTGTGCAAGATAAAATGCAGCACTATAAAGACGAGAGCGGACGAACTCTCTCGATGGAGTCAACGATAACGCCACAGCTTCAGGCGGAAGTAGAATACCCTTAATCTGGGCTGCTTTGACATTTGTTGGCTGTTGCGGTTTTCATATTGTAAGGTCCTTAACTAAGGACTTAAGAAGACGCTACAATCAGTGATTTCAACAACAAGCTTCTGCAGCTAGCTCGGCCCCTAGCTAGCTGTTTCCAGTTTTGCACGTCAAGTTTGTGAGATACTCTTGCACTCGTGTGCGTCACCTGAGAATCAAGACTTTCCGAGCCGGAGCTTTAATGCTCAATTGCTTTCTTGGCTCAAAGAAACAGCAAGAGTTATTCCTCGTTTGATCTCAGGGCTGGAGCGCAGGTAGATAAAATCCCCTAACTATATCAATGTAGGGCGTCCTTTCCTAATGACTTCATATACTTCGGTTTACCCTCGTTAACCGGCAAACCCATCTTTGCCGCCTCTATCTCAATAATCACAAATGCACTGTTTTTATCACGCTGCGTTCTTCAGATTATGTCAGGAACATCGGCGTTTCCGAGTTGTTTTACAGACCTTTGAAAGTTAGTGCCTCTAGTGTTAATGAGGGACTTTTATTCTTTCAAGTATGATGTTGGAGAAATCGCATCACAGTGCAGCTTGTTTAAAAACCTTTTTCTCCATCGTTATCCTATACAAACGAATAAGCTTAGCAGGGATGGCATTCCTTTGGGACCTACGATATGCAAAGCATTTGCTACTAGAAAGTATCACTCGATTGATCACAGCTCTTCTTCCTTTACCAACGAGATTGTAGCCTGACCACGAATTTTTGCACCTCGCAGACATGTCAGTCAGTGCTTGCAAAATAATATAATTGAAAGTGCGTTTTCTACAGAGTTCGAAGGACAGCTCTAATACAATATCAATATGCATGATCATTGCTCTGAATACGTCGTTAACTCAAGCCACATTCTTCCTTGTTGTTGCGTTCTTCCGCAAATACTTTATCGGTATTGAATTTCTTAAGGAAAATATCTGAAACAACTTTTCAAAGGTTGATTGAAAAAATAATGTGCAGATATTTCTTGCACTTGTTGATTAATACCCATTCGCAATGAACAGTCACATGAACATGTGCACAATGAGTCACAAGTTTCGTGCAATCTGATGCAACTGAAACGACCGAAAAAGTAGACCAAGACGCACACAGAGCTTTAAACGTGATTTAAGCTTGAATCTTCCAAAGTTTGACAAGTTAAAGAACAAACAATCTTCCTCTTGGCAACCAAATATGTAAATTAAAAATGCTGCACATAAAACGATGAATTATTTTAAAACAAGTTCCGAAACAGATAAGCCATGAGAGTGAGGTAAGAGTTTCATTCACCAAAACAGCTGACGCTCGAGATTGGATTAAAAAAAAAAAAAAACAAAAAAACAGAATACATAGTTGGTTTGCCAGGTTTCTTATTATTTACACAAGTGTGTTGGTTGAATACTCATTCTATCATAAAGCTCGAGGCAAACCTTCCAAGAGCATTCACTTTTGCCATCACCTAAGTCAAGTCGACGACGAACTAGCAACGTAAACAATTCTCCAAAAAATAATAATGCATGGCAAGAGATCTTGTGAACGTCAGTCTATTCTCTTGGTATTCAAATTTTTAGTCTAGTTGGCAAAGAATAAAACAAACAAAAAAAAGGGGTGGTTTCCAGAGAGATTAATCATCATGCAGCTCATTTATCTACCATTGATAACTGGTGCCGGAGAAAAGAAAAGAAGGAAAATAAGCAAACTTCCCCACAAAAGCGATCAACCATGAGAAGATGCCTAGTAAAGTAACAAAAGTATGTAAATATACTCACAATCCAAGTGCTTTTTCTTTGGCCCAATCAATTCCTCTGTAGTTGCCTTGCACACCGATTTGGCTAGGCCTTGACCGGCCAAACTGTGCCGAGCAGCCAAAAATCTGTCATTTATCGTTTGGCCAGCCATTATGACGATAGCGATACTCCTATTCTCTTTGCTCTGCTCTGGCTCAGATGATAATAAACTGCGATTTTATGTGTCGATTTTTTTTTTATTAAATAAATTAAATATCTTTCCCCCTTCTCGGTGCACACGCCGCACAATTATTTTATATTTTCAATTGGAAATTAATAAAAACAGAAAAAGTAAACTTCTCTCAACTCTCACTGTCAAACTGGTCACACAATCAAAAACAGCAAAACAACAACAAAAAAGGAACCAAAATTGATTAAAATAAATTTTACACTTTTTTTTTTTGCACCACCACTTCGGAGCGGTTTTCAATGTGGAAGCAAACAGGGGCAGGAGATTGCGATGGTTGTGTTCTGGTGTTCTTGTGCTGGATGGAAACGATGTAAGCAAGTCTTATTGGGAATAATTTTGCACACGCGAGACTACTTTCTTTCGGGAGACTTTTTTCCCGATTGGAAAAGGGCGTGATGGTGGCAAGTATTCGTGGATTTTTACTTTCAATTTTTATTACTGCACGCAGTCATAGTAGTAGGGAGAAAGAAAGACTCAAAGAAAAAAAATATGTGTATTTCTTCTTCGTACTTGATGTACCGCCGCCCCCTTTTTACTCAATCGATGACAATGATGGTGCTCCACCATGAACTTTGTAGCTGCTCCAAGTTGGAATGCATGCAGGGCGATTTGAATTAAGTTATTTTTTTTTCTTTTTCTTTTGCTCGGTTGTTGTTGAGGTGACAATTCGGCGAGTCGTCGACGGGAAAACAAATTAAAATGTATTTTTTGTTTTATTGAAATAGATTACAAGATAACTGGTGTGTGGAACGTTATGTTTCTGATTTTCCTTTTTTTTAGTACGTTTGCGCCTGACAGGGAGAATCACAAAAAGCCAACTTGCACGAAAGACACTGGACACCACCGCAGTGAAGTTGATTGTGGAATTCGATCGAGAATCGAAAATGTCGGTGTTTGACGTTTACAGAAATTCTATTCAACTCTTCAACTGATTTCAAAATTGAATGAAATGGAACGGAACTTGACCCAGTTTGAGGCACAGAGATGGCACAGGGTGACTATTTTGCAAATTGACAACAAACAGGTGGACAGTTTGTGGAGATAGACTTTCGAGATCTTTAATTATCCTTGGAGTTTAAGCAGCTTTCCATCCTTCACCAGTCAATTGGCTAGAGATTTGGTCTTGTCTTTTTTCGTGAACTTACCTCTTTTAAAAAGTTAGGCATATAAATTTATTGATACAGAGTTTTGATATTTTAAAACATGGACACACCAACACTCCGTGGCAGAAAAAAGTCGCACCCATGCATATTTTTTAGGACGCGTTGTTTTCCACTGAAATTTGGATGTTTCTTAATTTTTTTTGATGCATTAACCTTTCTAACGTCGTCTTCTTATATGTGACCAAATTTCTCACAACTGCAACAAGAGGGTCGAGCGCAGGTGGTCGGTAACAGAAAAGGGTATAAAATTGGATTTTTATCAATACTACACATCAATTAAAACAAATGTATTATGGTTGTTTATTCTAATTTTTTTTTGTATTAAAAGCAATTTAGGGAACCTTATTTCGGAGAATCCAGATTTTATTTTTCCTTTGTACTTTGTACCCTTCGTGGCATAGAGTCTTAACGCTTTTGGATATCCTCTGTTTATATCTCTTTAGTCCGTTCTTCCTATTTGACCGTATGGCGTACTTTCTAACCCATAATTGATCATAAGTTCTGCATTTTATTTAGGTCAGGACCTGGGATTCAAAGTCAATATCTGCGTGCCTTGGGCTATCTGTTGGGAGGAAACGATATATACATAGATGTGGTTTTGAATTTTAATTCGTCAAAATTTGTTTTTATTTAGGGAATAAGCACGATGATAGCGAGCGAAATAATTCAGAAATATGGAATTTGGGTCTTAGCAGCATAACTCCATTAATCAGCAATAATTTCTTTGTATTTCGCTGCATCTACGGAACCGTCTTAAAGCAAAATAAATCCAAGACCCCAATATGTCAACATATGGTGAATGCTTAGCGTTGGCAAGCAAGCATTCGTCCAAATATTGATCGGCTTTTTTGTAGGTCTACTGGCTTGAAGACCCACTTCATTTAGCGGATGATTAACACTCGCATGCTGACTTCTCCGGTTCAACTCTCTTCTCAATTCCTTGGCAGTTTCAAGCCGTTTTTTCAGAGAAGTGAACTTCAAAATCCGATCTTGCCGTGGTGTAAATTTGTGGGTCTTTCGCTCCATGGTTGCCTCTCCGTAATATCTGCCAAGTTTACTTTCTTCTGAAGTCATCTCATTGAATGGCATCCCATAACTTCTGCCATGAAGCGCGAGAATCTGTCCTTTATCTGCTTCACACGAAACCATCAACCATTGTGACAGCTGTAGTAAATGTACCTTTTTTCAATATCTGTGATCCAATTCAGTATACCTACTGGAACACAGTAGTATTAATTTTTCAAACGAAGTGTAGTGTTTTCATATTCTGGGAATATACTTGTATATCGCATCGGTTTCGGCTTAAGAATCCCTTTGTATCTTTGCCAGCCTGCTCTTTTAAAACAAAGTTAATTTAAAGCAAAACCTCCATTTGGAAAAGCTGGTTTGCTGGCTACACTCCATCGACGCAGCGCCGAAAATAAGATGCAACTGGATAAAGGCTCTTATTGTTAAGCATTGAGTAATATTGAGTATGTTTTGTCTGTGTTGATTAAGAAGCTCCAGCAGCTTTAAGGGACCGCAGTCAAAAGTAACGACGTTCCTAAAAAAGAGTGGTAACAGGCAGGTGAACAACAGACAGCATTATGGAGGAACGGAACCCTTAAAATATATAAGGTGTACAAAATAATATAGGATGAAACTCTCCTGATTTTAGGATTATATTAAAATGTTTTCATGATGTTGGGTTCTTTATTTCCTTCGAGCACTGAATGCGATCTTAAAATTTTAGCCTGCAGAGTGCCCAATAGAAGAGTCGAAGAAAAATAGAAATCAAAACTTAAAAAAAAAACAAAAACCCACATTCGATTGTCTACCTATATTAAGAAAAGGCATCATATGGTTCCAAAGACTCCTGAGCAATTTAAATAGGTTGGGCCTTAGACACTATTAAATATTCTTTGCTTTCTACTCAACAGACATCCTTTAGGATCTTGCAATACCGCAACCTAAATCATGGATGACGCTGCTTTTAACCAGCCTATACGATAGCATCGTAAAAATGATGCAATATACGACTAGGACTATGCAAGTCCAAACTTTGAATAAAAATATCCATTAGCTCTCAGGCATTTAATAATAAAAAAACCAAACAAAAAATAGAAAAATATACAACTTAAAGAAAATTAACAAAACATTGAACAAATATATAAATGGATTCAATCATCAAGCCATCGACTCGACCAAGTTTGCAGACTTGTTAAGCGTCAGTTCCGAAGTCACCCATTCTCGACAAAATATTAGCACAATAAGCAATCACTGTCAATCCATCTGTAGTAGGCAAGCAGGGCCCCAAGAATTCCATTAACATTGGGTTCTTACGTACCACGCTTGAGTAATCCTCAAACGATATCAAGTCATCTCGATCAACGTCAAATTTCTTAAGCAACAATTCCACCATGTCCTTTAAAGTAAAATTTTCAAAATAATACATATGGTAAAAGGTGTACTAGCATATACTCAAACTGAAATCAGCTCTCCGACCTCGTCTTCATCATCTCCACTGAAAAAATTCTCAACGAATCCTTTAATAATATCACGAGTCAAATAGTTCGATTCGTATAAATTGTAAACCTAATTCAAAACCAGATTTTAATTTATTTATAGGTTCAACAGATAAACTTACACTGAAGACGAATTTGGCTTTCTCGTCCAATGAGTCCGACATGAAAAACGAAAATAGTTTCACCCAACCAAGCGGTGATATGGACTTGGACATGTCGTGGCCAATTATTATCTTAATCCTTTCAATTATACGTATGTCAAATATTTTGAATAAAACTTCGAAAAGTTGGAAGAATTGTTGATTCGTCATGGCTTTGGCTCTGGGACCATTCGACAAGACGAACTTATGATAAATCATCAAAATACAATTCAATTCCCTTTCGGTGAATTGAGTTTGCTTCACCAACTGCTTGACCAGCCCATGGTAGATGTTTAAAAAACGGGTATTCTGTATTGCTTCTAATGTCTCGTCTAAACGGTTCATCTTGATTTAAAATGTATATTTTTCATTGAAATTATTTCAAGGACTTACTTTGACAACTCAATCTATAGATACTTTACACTAAAGTGTTTAAACAAGGGCACCAAAATTCGTAGTAAAGTGACAAAAACGTAACCAAACTCATTGAACCAAAAATTATGGAAAAACGAGCGATCAAAGGAGCAGAAAGGTTTCAATTTTGTGAGTGCAGTTTCCGCTCTGCAAGCCTTGCAAAGCCTTGGTCATTATATCAGCTGCCACGTCATCTGTACTGAAATATCTAAACATTATTCTGCCATCGATGTTCTTGTCTCGCAAAAAGGATGCTTAACATTCCTCCGTTTTACACAATCCTGAGAGCCAAACTTATATCGTTTTTGTTATCGCATCGAATCGCCATCAAATCTGGTGAACTTGGGATAAGCAACCAAGTTACTTCTTGAACTGCGACGATGAGAGCCATATAACTTCTGTGATGGGCTGTTTCTTCAAGCATCATAATGGAATAAGTAGCCGGTGACAGACCGCCTCATATCACTGGCCCAATCAGCATCCCAAGATCCGAAATCATGTTTTTCTTTTGCGGTGTAGACTAGATTCATACTGGCAGTTCCTTTGAGATATCGGAAAATGCGCTAAGCCGCTGTCTAGTGTGCCTCTTCAGGGTTGTGGTTGTACCAACGAACTATACTCACAGCAAAACTAAGGTCTGGACGTGAAACCTTTGCCGCCCTTGTTGATAGGGCACGTCCTTCATTTCAGCGCGCCTTTCATCACTTTCCTGTGGGCACATCCCCTTTGTAAATTTTATATTACGTCCCTTTTATGATCTCTGTTGATTTGAATGCTTAACAAGAACAGAGCTTCTTCTGCTGAATAGCATTCGTAGATATGAACAGATCGTCTACATCGACCCTTATTATTAATACAGGCCAAATCTTTGCTGTTCCGCATTCAATTTTTCATTTCATATGCGACTGGCCTGCTTAAGACCATACAGCGATTTTTTCAACTTGCCGTTACTGCGTTCATTTGATTTATTTCAAGGTTATACCTGGCCTCCATTCCAAGTAAGAACCGAATCGAGCGCACCACATAGGAGTAGGTTTCTTCGTACTACATCTCCTTATCCCGCGTACTCCCTTTAATAACTAGGCATGCCTTGTAGCGATAAATCTTTTCTTTTGCATTCTTCATCGTTCTGAAAACTCACTTCCAATAAATGGGTCTCTTTTTGGTCGGAATATAGGTCAACGCCTACTACGTCTTGATTAATCGTATCCTTCCAGGACTTTGAGTCACTTCGGCTAAATGCCTCATCAACTGTCAAAAGATCGTAAAGCTCAATGCAATTAGCTTGACAAAAAAATCATCCATTCGGACAGGTTTCGGTCTACGTTGAGTACATCGTGGTTCGCCCACGTTGATCTCAGGCATTGGTGTTGACGTCAAGTAACTCGCATCACTTTCTGGATTCTCGTAAGTTAAGTCCTCGTCGGAGTATTACGTCTCGTTCGTTAATTCGTTTAACCCGTTGAAGTTTCGCTGCTGGCTTCGGTGATAAGGCTGACCTTCAATGTCATAACCATCCCCTTACTCGTTATAAGTCACTAGTTCACAAAAAACATCTCGGCTCATGGTGTTTTTTTTTCTCGCATCAAACTTCTTCGGGCGATATTTCGGCACGTGCACCAATGTCTTGAAGTTTGCATCTTCAATTCAGGACTCGTCCAAATAACATGCAGCGTGTTTTCTCGTTCGATTGGTTCCTACTACTAAACCGTTCTACTCGAGCGTATATATGGTGTAGTCTTCTGATACCATAAGCCATGTCTCCTCAGCAGTTTGTCGAAGGATCAGTTGCAAAACTTGGTGCCGTTTTCGGTGCGATGAATCTTTATTTTCTTGTTGGTTTGTCTTTCAACAACATTTTTTTAATAAACAAATCTTTGAAAAGACGTTACCTTCAAAAAATTTACGAAGACTTTTGCTGTTTAAATCATCGACCAGCAGCATAATAAAACGCGCCCTTCACACAAACTTTACAGCTCGTCCTTTCGATTTTAAATAAACTGTCGGAATTTAGGTGGCCCATCGACGAAGTCACTATTTGCTGTCTTCTAGGTTCGCTGCTTTCACGTTGTCAGTTGCCATCAGACTCACGTTTACATCCGGTCGATCGAACTTGTACCTAAATATCTTCCTTTCTATCCGGTAGTATCCCTTGTCAGGTTTACTAGCCGTCTTTTGGCAAGTCTGATGCGGGTTTGCTGGCTACCCCTGCCAAAATATTGCCCGCCTAGCGAAACGTGTCTTTTTCTTTGTCAGTTCAGCTATCCTTGAGTTTTTCCAGGATCCGGTTTACTTGCAACTTGGGTCTTCTAATGGCACGCTGTTTTTTGACGCCTTTTATTTGCTTTTGAGGCCTTACTGTCTGCAGTTGAGCTGCAGCCTGATCTGTTGTAAGAATCTGACTGCGTTTTGTTTCGTTTCTGTTTGGTTGGTTTTGGTGGGTGACCCTAACCTGTCATCGCCGACAAGGTGGATAACAACGGCCAGAAAATATCAAATAGAGGGCTTGAGATATGTAACGTGCTTGCAACACTGATCTGATTTGGTAAAAATAAGAAAAACATTTTTATGCCGTGGAATAGCGTATGTTGCATATCTGCAAAAACTTTAAAAAAAAGCAAACGAGTTAGCTTAAAAAAAAATACCAGGAGTAAGTATTTTTTCAGATCATGATTCAGTGTCACAGAAATGCAATTCTTTCTAGTATTATCTTTTTACTGCAAGCAAACCTACGATATAAATCTGGAGAATAATAAAAAACCCCCTATTTTAAAACGCGCTAGTTTTATTTCGGGATATTGAAGAGATTACAACAAATTTTCCATTTTATTCGGTTTTAACTCCCGTCTCGCCCATATCACCCATTTTCGACAGGATGTTGGAACAATACGCAATCACAGTCAGGCCATCGCTAGAAGGCAAGCAGGGCCCCAAAAACTCCATTAACATTGGTGTCTTCTGTACTACGCTTGAGTAATCCTCAAACGAGATCACGCCATCCCGATCAATATCAAATTTTTTGAACAACAAGTCTACCATGTCCTTGAAAATATGAAAATATATACAAAATACAGGTTATGCCAAAAATGGTCTCCTAGATAATACTCAAACTGCTGTCAATTCCGCGACCTCGTCTTCATCTTCTCCAGTGAAAAACCTCTCGACAAATTTCGTTAAAATCTCACGATTCAAAAAGTTCGTCTCGTATAAATTGTAAATCTTGAAACATAACAAAATGTAGCAAATTAGAAGATTTTTGCACGAGACTTACACTAAAAACAAATTTTGTTTTCTCTTCCAAAGAATCCGACATGAAAACCGAGAATAATTTCACCCAAGCAACCGGGTCTATATGCTTCTTTAGGTCCTTGGCAATAAGCATCATGATTCTTTCAATTATTTGCAAATCAAAGATTTTAAATAAAACTTCAAAGAGCTGAAAGAATTGCTTCTTAGTCATCGCCTTCGCTCTGGGACCATTCGATAAGACGAATTTGTGATAAATCATCAAAATACAGTTTAACTCCATTTCGGTGAACTGTGTTTGCTTCAGCATCTGCTTGATCAGCCCATGGTAGATGTTTAGAAACCGAGTATTTTGTATTCCATCTAAAGTCGCGTCTAAATAATTCATCTCGATTAAATGAAAACGTATTTAAAAATGAAAATCAAAAATCCAAAGCCTACCTTGCCAACACACTCGACGTGCTGATTTCTCCCAAGTGATTGAAGCCAATTGAACAACAAATAAACGTCAAAATCGAACGTGACAGTGGCAAAAGTATGTCGGCTAGAATTCGAAGCGCAATTGGGGAAAAGGTTGGTATTTTAATGAAGTTTTTCTAAATGAAAATACTTGTGTCATGGAAAGTGTTTGATTTGGTTGAAAACTTTATTTGCAGATCTCTCAGATTATCCGGAGGAATGATGTTGGAGACCGTATAGCAGCCAGCCTGGAGCTGCCGAAATCATTGAAATTTCCTTTGCAACCAGAATTGCATTTATCAGCTGCCGATATCGACTCAATCCTTGAAGAGGATACTACAAGTTTGCTGAAAATTTTAAGTGGCACAAAATTTGAAAATGTTGAAAATATCTCACAGACTGCCGCTATTGGTCGCTTGAAGCCGGGAGTAGCTTTCAAAATAAGTCATTCCGCTTTCGTCAGCGAGGTTCTTGGTATGAAGTTTGCTTCTCCTCCAGCAACTCAAGGCAGTGGATGTTTGGTCTTCGAGTTCAGTTCTCCCAACATAGCTAAGCCGTTTCATGTGGGCCACTTGCGATCGACTATAATCGGAAATGTTTTGGGAAACCTGCATCAGCATTTGGGCCATGATGTTGTAAAGTTGAATTACCTTGGTGACTGGGGCACCCAATTTGGAATGTTGCAAGTTGGGGTGGAGTTGCAACAGCTCACTGACGAGCAAATGCAAAGGAATCCGATCGAAAATTTATACAAGGCATATGTTCGAGCGAATTCGGAGGCCAAAAGTGATCCCAGCATTGCTGAGAAAGCAAGAAAATATTTTAGTGACCTCGAAAATGATGTTAATCCGGTGGTTCAGGAACAATGGCGGAAATATCGGAAATACACAGTGTCGGAGTTGGAAGGTGTGTACCAAAGGTTAGGGGTAAAATTCGATGGATACGACTGGGAGTCGCAATATAGTCAGAAAGCCATTGGTTCCATCTTGATGGCAATGCAGGAAAATAATCTTATTCACGAGGAAGTTGACGGCCGCAGGATCGTAAAAGTTGGAGACAGACGTGTTCCGGTTATGAAGAGTGATGGTTCGACGTTATACCTGGTGCGAGATATTGCAGCGCTGATGGATAGGTTTGAAAGATTTAAATTTGAGAAGATATTCTATGTGGTCGACAATGCGCAGACGGATCACTTTGATGCTTGTTTTAATGTAGCAAAGGGCATAAGCCCTGATGTGGGATCAAGGGCGAAGCACGTTAAGTTTGGGAGAATTCGAGGCATGAGTACGCGAAGTGGAAATGCAGTGTTTCTGAAAGATCTACTGGACGAAGCAAGAGATATCATGATGGAAAAACAGATACAAAGTCCAAGTAAGTCAGTTTTATCTTTTTAAATTTTACATTTAAACCTTTTCCCGCACGGTGGCTCAACCATATTAATCTGAATATAGTTTTCCAAAAAAAAAAATCTGTTTTTGTGCATACATTATGAAATAAACACAATTGGCGGTCTATATTTCAAGAACAAGTCCCATCGTTCATCAGCGTGGTCAAAGAAATTGCAGCTGTGAAGAAGCGTGTTTGCGAAATTTAAAATTGAATAAAAAAATATTTTACTAAGACTTGGTGCTTCCAAAGCAATCGACCAGTAAAAAGGGTGATGGCATGTGAGGTCGGCCTCCGCGCCATTTAATGATGCGTAATAGCAAATGCGTTTGTTAAATAGGACACAAAAATTTTTCACCCAAAAGGCTAAAGGTTTTCCTGTCTGTGAGCAAAGTCTGGATGCCATGCAGCTCCTGGTTTCTCCTTGATAATTGTTAGTTTGATTCAAGTTCCTGACGGTGGTGAAAGTTTGGTTTTGAGTTGCAAAAAAAATAGTGCAAGTGAATTCCAGAAATCCTTGTATCTAGGGAAATACTGTCGGTAAGTGAATTTAATGATTTTATTTGAGTTGCTTACAGATTCTTTTCGTTGTTTTTTTTCCCGAAAGTAGAAAAGTAAGTTTTTTTTAAATAAATACAGAGGGGGCCGACCTAAGAAGACATTTTTTGTATGGTTCTCCTTGGCTCGGCCCCCCGGCCGCCTACAGAGGACTATGTTTTTTTTTTGTTTTTGCCTAACTTGCTATAAAGATTGGAGGTAAACCTTTTCTACATTAATTTTTGACCAAATCTCCATGTTTTTTTACTTGGTTTCAGTAGTCGGCCCCCTGTTATCGCATTGAAAGAATGGGTAGCCGACTTCAGAAGACGGATATTGTTAAGTCGGCCGTTCATTTTTTTGCATTAAAAATATTAGTTTTTTTTATATTTAGAGTTACAAAAAAGAGGTTTACATTTAGAACTTAAGAATTTATTACTTATTTGAGCATTGAGAAATGGAAAAATCAAAAGAAGGGGCTAAACGCGGTTTCCGCAAGTACCCGGAAGAAGCACTTAAAGAAGCCTTGTAGAAGATTCGGGATGAAAATTGACCAATAATAAAATCCAGCAAAGAGTTTGGAATCCCAAGAACAACAATCCAAGACAGCATTCATGGTAGGGTTGCCGAAAAACCGAGAAGAATGGGACCGAATACTGTGCTGAGTGCAGCCGAAGAAAAAAGTCTTGTTAATTGGCTAGTAAACTTGGCGAAATGTGGCTTTACGCAAAAACATCATGATCTTTTGAACATGGTGCAGAAAATAATTCTTGACGACAAAAGAAAGACACCGTTCAAAAACGGATTGCCAGGTAAGTGTTGGTATTACGGCTTCCTAAAGCGCCATCCCGAACTGTCCTTCAAACCAGCTCGTCCAAGACCGTCAGCCAGTGTTTCCTCACTGGCATGAAAAGAATTTCACGAAAAAAAGGAACTCGAAAAAACATAAAAAGCCGAGAAACAGGAACTTCGGAGGCAAAATAAAGAAAAAAACTTTTAGAAGGCGGAAAGAAGAAAACAAGGCAAATAACAAAGAAAAAAAAAATATGAGTTTGTATGGTTATAGTTTTTTAAAATTAAAATATATTAAAAATTAAAAAAACCTGCTTTCTTAACTTAGTCAAAACATAAAAAATACAGAAGCAAAAAGGGGGGGGGGGGCGACTACTGAGTACCTATGTGGCCGACTACTACAGTTACTAGGGCCGACTACAGAAGAATGTGGTTTCCATTTATATTTTTGTAAATAGCTAAATTTGGGTAACAAATATACTTAAAAATCCTTGAATTACCTAATTTCCACATTTCAAATATTCAATTAAGCCAAATTGTCTATTTCATTTTTGAATAACGGATTTTTCAAAGCAAGTCAAACAAAAAATTAAAGTTAAGGGGCCGACTACTAGTGCCATCACCCTATAAGTTTTTTTTTAGTTTTATGAAGTTATTAGTCGTTATAATTGAATGGGTCATACAAGGCACACCATGCAGTAATGTTTCTCTTCCAGTCCAAACCAAAACAAAAATCAAATAAGTTCTGCCTCTGTGTACTGATAGCACACCCTAATTACCTTTGAATTATTATAACTTCCACTTCAAGAAAAGTTAAAAATTGTAAGAATTGTGGTTTCATTGTTATCTATACAGACATGATATTGCACCATTGATTTTTATGGTGATAGCAGTGATGAAGATCTGTCCGGTGTTGAACACCAGGTAGGAGGAGTTCAAAATCTCTCGTATGAATATATTCCAGAGTCTCATGGATCCGTTGGGGAAGATGAAGACAGCATCCCATTATCGCAGATGGCATCTTTTTCGAGTAGCTGTGCGAGAGCTACAAAGCCTCGATGGCGAGACGGTTTGTTAGAAAAAGATGACACTTAAATTACATTCACTGGTGACTTGAATTTGTGAAATAAGGAGATCGAGACGCCAATCCATATTTTCAAGTTCTTGTTTACTGACGAAATGTTAGAACAAAAAACAAGAAATGTTCAAACACATAAAAGAAGGAACCATCAGATGTTCTCGTGAAAAACGTCCCGAAAAGAATACCAATATCTAAGCAGAAGAACTTGAACAGTTCGTTGGCATATGTCTTAACATGTCCGTCATGCAGCTACCGTCAACAAGATTCTATTGGAATGAAAGCCTTGGATACGCAAAAGTGAATAATGTTTCGATGAATTAAAATGCTTTTTACTCCACTCATGTTCCCAAAGGTCAACACGATACTCTTCGACTTTTCTTGGACCAACTCAGAGAGACTTCTAATAATTTTTTTATTTCACTTGATTCAGCACCAAGTCACCGCAATTCTACTTTTTCCCGAGACAAGCCCGAATAATTGCTGCCATTGCCGTGTTTTTTGATATTTCTTCGTGAAACGTTTTTTACAATATTCTTCAAATTCAATCATAATTTATTGAACTATTTGTTTTGATGAAGAGAGTTCAACTGTGTCGTCACAAAAAATGCACAAAACATGCCTTTTTTGTACAAATTAACCTTACTCCCCCCTTAAGGGCAAATATTTTTAGTTTCCTGGGTTTTTCAATAAAAAAATCAATTAAGGTAGAGGTCCAATTGTTGGTCTTCATTAAATGGTTAAAAGCGAAAGTACAAACACAGGAATTGAGTAATTCAAAGCTGTATTTCGTTCTCGATGCAATATCGACCAATTTTTCATCTATGCGTCGTCAATTTCAACTGTTGCTCTTCTAACTTTCTCATCACAGAAGCTGAATATTTAGTTCACTTTTTAATGCATATAAAATCTGTTGTTAGATGACCTAGTTTATTTTCAATTCGATTCGACATTTTGTTAAGGGACACAATCGTGTAGGAGGGTTATGATCTCATAAGTTCATACAATTCCCTCGTCTTATAAAAAGATGAAATATTAAGTTGAAAAATCAGTGTCTGATTTCAATCAAGTCAATTAAAAAACATAACAAAGACAATCGCAGCGCTCAGAATCCCCACAACACGCCTCACCACCTTCATGATTATTTTGATTGATGAATCTCATTTCGTTTTTTGTTTTCGTTTTAGCTACAAAAATTAACATCTCATCGCTGGACTCGAGTGTCGCCGATGTTCTTGGCGTGTCAGCTGTGATAATTAACGATCTTAAGCAACGACGTCAGCGAGACTATGATTTCGACTGGAACAATGCATTACAAACGAATGGCGACACGGGCATAAAATTGCAATACACCCACTGTCGACTGTCGAATTTACTGGAAAACATGTCGCACATTCCGCCAGCGGAACATCCTAACGCCAGCTTGTTACAAGAGCCAGAAGCTTTGCAATTAATTCTGGAAATTGCCCGTTTCCATCAGTCTGTTCTCAAGTCTGCCCAGAGTTTGGAAGCATGCGTTTTGGTTGCATATTTGTTTTCCCTTTGGTAATATATAATTGCAAGATTATTTCCATGAAAGCAAATTCTTTTCTTATTTTACAGCAACTCAACTAGCCGCGCTCTAAAGCGTCTTAAGGTGAAAGGTGAACCCTCACGGGATGTTCAATCTAACCGCATCCTTTTATTTTCAACAGCAAGGGAGGTTTTAGGCTGCGGCATGAAAATACTTGGCCTGAAACCTTTAACGAAAATGTAGTAAATAGGAAATAAAGCAAGCTTGTTTTTTTATAAATTAAAACAACTTTAGTGTTTCTTTTGGATAACATAACTTTTACAGGACAAGATTGTTTGTGATCTTTGGGTCGTTTATCGTTTCTTCCAGGTGTACTTTCTGCGCGCACCTTCTTGCCCGAACTTCTTCCTCTCACGGCGGCGATAGTCACGAGTTAGCAGGCCAGCTGTGTAAAAAGAAAATAATTTTTAAGGCAAGCATTTTACAAAGCTTGTTTGATTTACGTACCCAATCGCATTTCTTCAATCATATCCTGATCGACGAAACTTCTTAGACTCATTGCGATACCCCAACGAATGGCACCAGCCTGACCAGATGGTCCACCTCCAGCTACGTTAGCTTCAACGTCTACCTTGCCCAGCATATTAGAAAATATCAACGGAAAAATGAGCTGCAATGAGAGAAGATAATCATGAAGCTTATCTTGGTTAAGTCAAGAGTGTATAAGTTAAGTCAGCTGTAGAAGTAAGTCTGAACGTCTCTGAACTAAACAAATTCTCTAATTAATATCTAAACAAAAAAAAGATTTTTTTCAACACCCGCGTCGCTTGTACATTTATTGTTTCGAGAAAAACGAGCTTAACGTTTTAATTTCAATTTAAATTTCAATTACTGCTTTATAAATACATACATAAATCTCAGCACAGCGACCCAAAGAGGGTCTGAGCCTGAGCTGTCTTCCATCCTTGACGGTCCCGAGCGCGCATCTTAGCTGCGTTATGTTTGCAAGTTGGATACCCAACTATTGCTTCAGTGCCACACAGTGTTGCAAATGGATTCAAGAACCTTTTGGCCTTCGCCGCTACCACCGAGGTTGAATTCAAGGAGGCAACTACCATCAAGGAGTTCATTAAGGATCCCAGCAAATTTGCTGCCGTTGCTGCACCAGTTGCTGCTGTAGCTGCCGTCAAGGAAGCGGTTAAAGAGGAATCCGAAGAGGAAGAAGACGATGACATGGGCTTCGGTCTTTTCGATTAAACGAGAGCAAGTCGTCTTGAATGCGCGGTTACTTGGTCTTTATTCGGTATTTCAATTCTTCAAGAACCAAGGGGCTTGGATTCGAAGACCTTATTCAGCTCAAAGATATCGTCGTTATGTCTTTCGTCTTCGCTTTCGAAGACAGGACCGAATATCCGACGCACGATTTTTCTTTCGAAGGAGCCAATAATCAACTCTGCCTTATGTGTTGCTTATCGTCCAGCAGGATAAGGGCTTTGTAGAGCATGACTTTGGTCCTTCGAGTGAGAAGCATCGACCAAAGTTGTTTCGATAACTGAAGAAGGAACGGGTGCCAAGAGTTATTTTGCGTTGGATCTAGACTGTGGTGTCGTTTGTGGAGTTCAAATTTGCCCAGAGGTATACAAACTCCTAAACTACCTCGACATTCTAGCTGCCGATTGTAACGTGATTGATTTCTCCTTGACAGTATATACTTTATTTTGACTTTATATTCGACAATGGCTCGTTGGGGATGACCGATGATGTCGATGTCGTCTGCGTATCCCAGCAACAACATTCCCCGGCTATTTTTGAAGCGTCAAACGTCTCTTTTTATCCCTTATAATTCAATAGTTGTCGTACATCTGAGTGTAGGCCCACAAATTCATGTCGCTATTATGACCCCCATAATTTTAAAACGACCATAAATTCTTCACTTAATAAGAATTCAGCTGTTAGTCTACCGATTTCTGCCTTAAATGAGTTCATTTTTTTCATAAAGTCGCATTAAGTCGCATAATCCTTGCCATTGATTATTTTATACCCTTGATGTCACCCTTGTCTAAAAATGGAACCGTCGAACACTCGAAAATCTTTGGAATATAATGCAAAGTTACTGCGAAGCTGAATGCTGTGTTGCATAAATTTTGAAAAGGAATTTCGGTTGAAAATATGCACCATTTGCAGCTGATAATTATGAAGGTATACCTATGTGCTCTGTTGCTTTTTTTACCAGCATTAGCTTGCAGGCGATGACTACGTGCACGGCGCAGTTTTACTCTCGCCAAAGAATATATCTTACTTTCTAAAAACTGAATTTCTAGTTCATACTGCAACATAGTAAAAACAAAGGAAAAATATGACTCATAAATCGAACAAGGAACTCAGCGAAGATAACAATATTCCGAGGTCTTTAGCTCTTAGCTTTGTAGTTTTTTTTTCATAAACAGTGATCCAACGAATTAGCCAGCTACATTCCTCCTACAGATTTCATTTTCAATGAATGAATGATTTCAATGAAGTAAATGGATTCGTTAGTGGAACGCTATCCACCAATCCATCTTTAATACTCATAAAAATTTGAAGTTCAAAAACAATTATGCATCTGTACTCCTCTCAACATCCTCCCTGATCCTTTCCGACCGCGATATACGTCACCATTACAAGGGTATTCATAGTCCCTAAACATATTATTAAAAGTAAATAAATACCCTGAATTATTACAGAGGAAAACAAAAAGGCAAGATTTCAAAATCGTAAATAACGCAAAAAATAACGTAATAAAAATAACATAATAATAAATGAAGCAGCTTGTTCCTTAGACGGTTGCTCCACTCGAAAATTGTTGTATTCTGTTAAAAAATCATAAACTTAAAATATCTTTTACACACCCCACTAGTAACTCAAATCTAATGATAGGGGAATGTGTAACAAATAATTGTGTTGGATTACTTGTGAGATATCCCTGTCATTTAAAACAGTCTCTTTATTTAGTGACATTAACTTGTGTTGCATTGGTGGCAGTTTCAATGTTTAACGTAAACAGCTCCTCATTTTCGAAATTGGAAACATTCTGTACGAATTATTTTAGTAAGTTTTAAAATAGTCTCAGCAAAGTCCGAATTTGAATATAATTGAAAATTTTTGCCATTTACTCAAATCCAGAATTGGACGGATTTAACAAATGATTGGAGTTCCATATCATAGGATCCGTTCAAAGCCGCTTTTTTTTCTTTAACTCGGCCTTCAGACGTGTAAACAAAAGTCCATTGTCACTTCTTTTTTTTTAGTGTACCAATAATTTGTAACTTTCTTCTCCATGTATTTTGCCTTTATCAAGGATTTTTTGATGTTACCGTTTAAAAAATGCTGCACAGAAGGACGAAAGCTGCTCGAAAGTTCTGCGAGCAGAACAGGAGAAAGGAACACCGGCTGCTCAGAAAAAAAGAGAGAGCATGATCGAGTATGATTAAAAAACAGGAATAAAGTTCAAAAACTCTACCAACTGACAAAACAATTAACTCAGGGCTACAGACGCCGAACCGAAGCCAGCAAAGATGAAAATGGAAACATCGTTGTAGAATCGCGGTCAATGCTGAGGACTTGGAAGAACAACTTCTGAAGACTGTTCAACGGCGATGGTGTATCAAATTTCGCTGTCAGGCAAGCTGAACCATTCAATGAAGACGACGCAAACCAACAATACCCGTCCACCTTACCTAGACGAAGTAAAAATAGCATTACATAAGCTTAAGTCTAATAAAGCTGCTGGAGCGGATGGCCTAACTGCCGAACTATTCAAAGCGGCGAGGCGAGGATTTGGTTAGCCGTATGCATCAACTTATCTGCAACATATGGTCGGAAGAAAGCCTGCCCGATGAATTGAAGCTCAGCATAGTTTGCCCGGTCCTTAAGAAAGGAGACCCCCTAAACTGCGCCAATTAAAGCGGTATGTTAATTAGGACAGTGCGTTGGTGAGTATTGAGACTGAGGCGGCAAAAATGGGTTTGGCGCCCATCGAGGGCAAAACGAAGTTTATGCTGTCATCAAGAAAGGACACCCAACATCAACGTTTTGGCCAGAACATAACCTTCTCTTTTTAGGAGGAGAAGATTCAACAATGAACTGTACGGGTTGTACAGCGGCATCGGCTTAGACAAAAGTGGCGACTCAGGTGGCGCACGCAAGTGGAAGGTGCCCTCAACCAACTTGGCGGGCAAAACTGGAGACGGCTATCGAGGGACCGGGCTGGCTAGAGAAGTTTGTTTGTTGAGTTCTTAGCTCTCCCGGACTGTAGCAAAGTTATAAAAATAAAGTGAGATTTACTGTCATGTTCAGAAACTGGATTTACATGAAAAATTGTTCTCAAATCAATCATTCATGTAACTGATAAAATATCAACAGTATTCCAGCAGTTTTGAGGAGTAGTAGAGTTAGTAGGCTTTGTGAAAGGACTTAATGACCGTCTGGTTTACAGGCGACTGGGTAATTAGAGAGGAAGCTTCGAAGCTTCAATTGCCTTTGGAAACATACCTGATTCTACTTGCCGGTCTATGTTGGAGCCGACTAAAATCAGTAGGGCCAATGGACGAATTTGGAGTGCCCTATAATGGCCAAAGAAAATTTTTTAGTTTTTCCTAAAATGAGTCATTCATTATTTGCGATTGTGTTTCAAGTAAATAATCAAATAAAATATCTGAGGCAAGTGCACGCGCATCTGATAAAAAAAAATCTTATATAGAATTCGAAGCAATCCAAGTTAGCTGTTCGTTGTAAGTGCAACAATTGGCAATTTCGTTGAACCTTTTACGATGTCGTACTTGGAGTGTTATGCAAAAATAAAAATAAAAAAAGAAACAAAAGAACAATCACGCGAATGTACGAGTATGTGTCACTTTATTCTTCCGCTTGTCAGTTTCTTAATAGATTAAAAAAAAAAAAGAAAACAACAATATTATCGCAAGCATTGTCGCGTTTGTCGTTCCGCTGCTGCGATATTGCGCTTCACCGGTCCGACCAACTAAACAAACGGCGGCGGCCGCGGTGGCGGCGAATGTGAATTTCTTTTCTTATCGGATTATTTTCATCAGGGTAGTTAAATTAAGCCCAAGCGGACAGAACAAGCAAAACGAGGACTCTGAGAGGTTTCCACAAAATAAATTCGCATCAGTCTCACTTGTAGATACTATTTGTTTGAATTTACACACAAAACACCAACACCAACATCATTGCATCCCAGAGACGAGTAATTGAACTTGCCACCTTGAAAATCTATTCAAGCGATTTTCATCGGTTAAGCCCCGTTCAGTTCTGTCTATGTTTCCATAGCTAATCAGAGGAAAATCTCCAGTCAGTTAAGCACCTGTAGTACGCACAAATATGCGTTTCGAGGTAGCAAGAAAAACTCGCCAGTTTGTCGCCATTGGACCGGCCTTGGCTTGGATTCTTTCTCTGGCTAACCCATGCAAAGTAGCAATTAATGTAAGTCTCTAGAAATTCCAGTAGTCAAGCCATAGGCACACCAATGCAATAGATGCGGAATATAAATTACATGGCCCGTCCAGAGTCATGTCGAGACCGTTGCCACCGTTGAGACAAAGTGCACAATTTCACAGAGAAGATTTAAATCTCTGGCGGGGCTGGCTGGTTGTGTCTTGTTGCTGATTCGATTGAAGAGCTGGGCTAGTATAGAGCTGTGGAATTGCGAAAAGTTTTCATTAATTGATGAATGACGACGGAATGAATGAGCTTCCCAGGCAGATAGCAGCGGTTGACAGACGTTCAATTAACCAACGCGTTACCGCATCGATACTTATTTTATGCTTGATGCGCTTTCCATTTGAAAAGTTTGGAAAACAAAAAAAAACAAATAATACAGGAGCTACGGTCAGTGTTATTTGGTATTTCCAATGGAACAATGTATTGTCTGGGAGCAAAAACCCCCCTGGACTTTGCCATTCGCAATTCCGAAACGATCGTTCATGTGACCAGCTATACGAAGTGGAAAATTAATTAAAGGTTTATAGCTGCGAACTTTAAACTGAAATTGGATTTAAATTTATATGGACACACGATTGTTCAATTGTTAGAGTATCGTCATTATTCTGGATATGGACGTGAATGAAATTAGAAATACAAAATTTTACACGGATGTCGGAGTGTGTGAAAATTACAGAAGACTTTATTGCAAATTCAAATATGCAATCGACAGTTCGATCGGGATGAACTTTGAAAGGAATTTCACAGGCTTAGTAAAAAATATAACAATCTTAGTCTTCGAAGCTTCTAAAGGTTGTGTCTATTAACACATTCCTAAAATTAAAGGTCATGGCAGCCACCTCTTAGTCAACACCTCAGGTCAATCTTTAAATAAAAGCAAATATACTCCTGACCACATTTAAAACAGATAGGATATTAAAGTAAGGGCAGACTGAAGCTAGCAGCAAAAAACCTGAAAGATAGTCTATAAAGATACAAAAAAAAATCAAAATTGAAAGCAATTTAAAGTACTTAAGCCAACTCTCCGAAACGAAAAATAACTATGGAAGCATACAAAAAAGTTGTGAGATAATTTTCTACATTATCCATCTTTGATAAAGACGGATGGATCTTGGGCTAGAGAAACTTGTGATAAATCAAACACTCTACCAAAACATTTTTGGAACACATTTTCAAATGAATCAGACAATAACGCATTGCCCCACTAACAGGACCGCCAATATAACAATCAAAAAAACTACGACAAATTCTTAAGCTTTCGTATTTCGTAGGAAACACTCAAGCAGCCCACAGGTGCACAGAGTTGTCAATAAAATCTCATCTGAAATCTTGTAAACAATGCACATTACCCGGCTCATTGGAAGACAGCGGTGGTACAACCAATTCCTTAACGGAATAAAGCCAATAATTCTCATTCCCAAAATCAGCAAGGTATTTGTAGAGCGGGGCATGATACCATACACGCTGCGTCTAAACTGATATCAGATATCCAATAGAACAAAAGCAGGGAGCAAGCTTGATGAAGAAGATTCGGGTTTTTGAAGAACAATGTCTTGGGGCTTGTCTTCACTTATATAGAAACCCAGAGTTTGAGTACAAAAAATTCTATTCTAATGAGGTCCCGTACAATGGGGTTAACTTAATCAGAGTGGACAATTTCCTGATAAAGCTTATTCGAAGACATAATGCAAAAGCAATAACCGCGAACAATAGCATGATAGAAGGGGCTTTTACACCCAGAGGCATTCCTTTATTTAGATCTTAATGGTCTGATCTTAGATAAATCAGCGGTGCAGTTAATATTCCATTTTGGTCGAACAGTGTTAATAGGCGACTTAGCTACAGTCAAGGCATTGCATGAAACTCAATGAAGGACCTCCGTTACAGAAGCCGGTATCAAGCCGTGATAAAGTAGATGTTACAAAGCATCACCAACTATATTGGTGGTTGGTACCATAACAACAAACTCCGTCGTCGTTTCCTTAAGGAATAACTCCTGAAGGGTCTTCTTTATGAAGTCATTCTAACCAGGCCGACTTATCATATATTAGATTAAGGAACTTTAAGATTTAGGTGTTAAAGTATGGACGATTAAGTATTTAAAAAGATTAAGTATTAAAAAATATATATTTATGTAATAAATTAACCTTAGTTTTAAGTTTATTCGAAGTTAGGCAAACGTTTTTCTAAGTTATCCAATGTATCTTTAGTTATTAACAAATAAATTAAGCTCATTTCGTCAAAAGACATTAATACAGAACATGGCAAAAAGTTTAACAAAGAAAGCCCGGATAGGGCCAATAAGTAGTATAGTTTAAGGGGGGAAATCACAGTAAAATTTTTAATTTTTCGAAAAAAAAATGTTATCGCTTAAAAGATGGCTTAGGGTCTTAAAAATAATATACCAAATGATGGAATACGGCAAAAGTGTCCGACTGACCAAATTTTTCAATCTGCGGTATGCTCATATATTTTCATATTGTTTCTCAGTTCTTAAAACTTTAAACGCGTTTTTCTCGAAACCACTTTTTTTTAGCTCGCCGAAGACATAACTCGAACAAATCTTTACCGATCGACTTGAAATTTTGACGAAATGTCTTTCTCCAAGGAGCTACGTAGGATTTTTTATTTCATATGGCTTAATTTTTTTTATCGACGATTTTATGGCGTTTTTTTTTTTTTTGTTAAAAATTTAACTTTATTTTCAAACATGCACCATTTTGTTTGCGTCTTCGGCCATCGACACGCTTTCAAAAATAGGTGCCTTGGGGCTATTTTTTATTGAAAAAATTACATTTTTTACTTTTTTAGTATTGCTATAAAACCTACTTTACAGATTTTCGATCGATACTTTTATTCAGCCAAAATTAATTCCCGAAAATATGCCTATTTTTTGTGTACTACTGTGATTTCCCCCCTTAAGCATTTTTGATTTAGCATAAAAGTTACAATTATTTCTCACGCAGACATAATTTCGTAGACCAAAACTTTAGAAGGAACAACTTCTAAAAAGCTCGAAAAAGTGCAACGCAAAGCTTGTTTGGACTTCACTGTCATGAGCATCTGCCCTACGGCGGCACTGGAATCTGTCATTGGGCTGTCTCCTCTTAACATTTTCAGATGGAAAATTGCCCCCAGAAATGCCCTTAAGATGCAGCTGGCAATGAAATACAAACCAGATGACCAAACGGGACATTTGAAAATAATCAATTTCATCACGGATAAAAACTCGATCCCAGATTCTATGAAGGCAGCGTATTGCTTTGGGCGCTCTTTGAGGTAGACATTCCTAGCCGTGATCAATGGTCGAGCAACACACCTACTCCCGACCCCAGAAATTTAATCTGGTAGTAGTGGGTGCCGGTGTCTATGGACCTTACACTAAAATCTCTATACCCATTAGAAAACACCCACGTTTTTTCCAGGCTGAACTACTAGCCATCGAAAACTTTACACAAGAATTGCGGCAAGGGAATATGCTTTAATGTGATTTCTTGAACGTTATTCTTGAGCAAATATTGCGACGAGTCCACATTGAAGGCAATATATTTTTCAAGACAGTCCACAAGAGTAAGTCTTCAAATTAAAGAGGATAAAAGAAAATACATGCAATAAATCGATCGGTTGAACTGCTGCTGACATAATAACACTTGGCAGCTGGTGAAAGTGGGTACGAGCTTGAGGCTGACCTGAGTCTATTCCACCCTGATTTGAAGATTTGTGGAAAGAATGTTTACAAATGTTCACACATCACACACAAAAACGAGGGGAAGCATAATTTTGAACTGCTGTCTTAATCAAAGATAGAGTTGGCTAGGACAACAAATAAACCAACATCGTGTTAAACAATAAAACAGAAGTTGCGCTTTAGTAACGAAGGAAGTGAGGAAAGACGGAAAAGAGAAGATGATGGAACTGATTCATGTCTTTAAAAAAGATGATGGATTATTGAATAATAGGATGACTAAATGGTCTCAGAATGCCAATCGCAAGAAATGCCCAAATAGAATACCCCAGATCTCTTAAAAAATTCGGTAGATCTAGATCAAGATCAAAAGACAATAAGAGGTTCTATTTATGAGCTTATAGATATGTCCTCACTGTCATGCTCCAACCAGCCGCCAGAAATAATGCAATGTTAAATGAATAGAGCACAAAAGCGCAAGCAGGTAACCAGGAGGAGTACTAAGCTGCTCTGCAGAACGAGAACTGATTGCAAGCTGAGAGGTTCTTAACCGAACAGTGACACAACCATTATTGACAATATTAACATAATAAAACAGCAGCTGCAAAGTGCGAGTTGAACTCGTACAAGGTTAAGGTAAGGTTTTCATTCTCTCGGGAGTATCAAGTTATGCAGTATACTACACATTTTTCTTATTTCAAATTTTACATACACAGCTTTCTTGCCGTAAAATTGATTGATTGAATTTCATGATTCTGTGTCAACGGGAAGGAACCCATCCTGCGATCCTGCCAAAAAGGGTTGATTTAAGTACTATTTCCACAAACAAAACAAAAGCCAATTTTTCGAAAACAAATTCACTTATATAATTGGAGCAAAGAGCTTGCTCCACATTATAGGGTGGGCCATCTGTTGGTTTCTTTTAAAAGAAAAAGGCTATAAAAAGCGCTGTGCAATATTTTAAAACGATGCCGGCTTTGGCTGTGAAATATCGTTAAGACAATTCGTTCTAATTTTATTAACCGATGACGTACAAGAGTATTCAAAAGAGTTTCTTATATCATAATTATGTGTACATATCTGCACTCTAACGAGCACGTACTTGAGAAAGAATTTCAATCACAAAGCAGAAGCAACATTGTAATTTGGAAAATTAGGAAAAAAAAACCGAATTAGTTATTCTGATGTCGATGTCGCGTAATCATTTTTTTTCAATCTCATTACCTTGGTAAAACACAGCACGGCCTGATGTTTAATCAAGCTTGAATACGTTTATAAAAATATTGACTCACGAAGTTCTGATCTGAATATAAGAGTTCATAGTCCTGGTTCACCATTTGGGGTTCATCGGTCTCGAAATACGCATATGACTGGCCAGACTCGATCGTGTTCCATATTCATCGAGACATTTTCTTTGACTGAAAGGCTCCCTCGAACGTTAATGGATTCTCATTGTTTTTTTTTTTCTGTTCTCAATTTGCTGTCATACATTTTCTATAATGTCCGAAATTGTTTCCCTCGTTATTGATCCCAAATGGCACTAGTTACTCTCTAAAACAACCACTTGTCTGGCAGAACTATGAAGAAGTGTTGCGGATCTTAGAAAGTGAAGCAAATATATTTTAAAGCCCTTGACAATATTGTGGCCACATTTTTTTTCTGAGCACTTTTTGCTTCCCTGCGCAGCTTTTTGAAAATTGGATCTGGCCCTGTTCTAGATGTATGAGGCCGTTCCTGGGTTCGTATGAGCAGGTTCCACCTAAGTAGAGGTGACCCAGAACTACTGGCAAAGTAACCAGAAGCACTTCCGTCATAGATTGGTTGTTCAAGTGCGAGCTTCGACTTTGTCTCTACTAAAATGTTAACGCCTTTGCCTCGAAAGGCTAATACGATGTGAGTAAATTTACTTTTGGCGATTTTAGTTGAGTGAATTTAGATCTCAGCAGGGCTGGGCATCAACCTTTCACGACTTCAACGTGACGGCTAATGCTGAATATAATACCATTCTGGAATTGGGCTGTTTCTTGTTCACACACGTGGACAGTCAACTTTGCACTTTCACTAGTGCCTTCGTGGGCCGTCAACTGTGAGCAGGGCGTTATTCCGACAAAAACCGAGAACATTGTTTTCATAAGGAGAGGGTTAACATCAACTTTCACATCAGCACACCTGAATGGTATTGAGCCCAAACCTTAAGATGTAGATTTCAATGCAATAGCAACTGCCTCAATGGGAATGATGAAAATAGACAACATTTCATCCAATTTGTACTTCCGACTTAAAGGGAAAGGGAAAAAGGAAGTGAAATGAGGAGTGAAAATGAGGATGCATTCTGCTCCAACGCAGATAAATTCAAGGAGCTGGTGTAAATGGATCCTTCAGGATAGGAAACGGCTAAACCGTTTTTTAGCATGAAATCATAGGGGACAATATTGTTGGCGTTATCATTACCTTCTATGTAGCCACACAGGTAGACTACTTTACCAACTACAGACAACAAATGATCATATGATCACAATTATCTATGTCGCAAAGGTAACCGACTCGTATCAGGCTTAATAACCAGCCCTTTTTCAATGCGGAACAACTCGGATTATAACAAGTTTTGCAGGAGACTTAGGGACGGAAAAGAAACGAAGTTTGTCCGTCATCCATAATCTTGAGATAGAAATCTCAGATTTAGGTAATTAGTTGGGTGAAACCAGGAGCTTTCAACCTGAAAAAAAACAGTGATGATAGTAACAAAAACAATCAAAAAACCAAAATTAATGAAAAAACGATGGTGCCATCTTTAACTCTTAAAGAACATTTGAAGAAAAAAGCAAAGAAAACTCGTAATTACGACAAAGAATATCTTAAATTTGGATTTTCATGGACTGGAGATGAAATATAGCCCACTCCACTTTTGCGTCATTCGTTCTGAAAATCTAACAAATAAAAGCATGAAACTATACAATTTAAAGCGCCGTTTTGTGACAGAACACAATCAATTAAAAGATCGATCGATTTCATTGAAAACAAACTTGAGGATTTAAATCAGTCTCAAAAAGTAATGACGGGTTGGAAAGGAGGTGACAGTCAAAAAATCCTAGAAGCTTCTTTCCGTGCAGCGGAGATGATAGGCGAAACTTCAATCAAGCCAACAGCCAAGATAATGGCTGGTAAATGAAGTTATGATAGTAGGTCGGGCAAAACTAATTTTTTACCGCGTTCATTGAATGTGAAACGAATGTTATTGTCTGATATTCTCAAAGTCGTTATAATGCATTACAAGTCGATGAGTCAGCGAATTGCGAATTTTGAAAATCTTATGACATTGAAAAAAGATCAAGAAATTCATTTCAACTTTTTATTTTGCCAACATTTGCAATAGGTTAAGATACTTTTAATGTTATGGTTAAATGTAGGCAACAGGCCAAAATTGATAAACACAGTTGGACCAAAAAGTATGGTTGCTGCGAGAATGCAGAATGTTGCCCCAAATATCGTATCGACACATTGTTGCAAAAACAGAGAGGCATTGGCAACGCATAAGATGCCCGTTAGTCTATAGAAAGTTCTGGATGGAAGCGCGGAAATCATTTAAAACATAAAAGGGTGTCCTTTGAAAGCACGACTTTGTTCGCAAATGTGTGAAGTAATGGGAAGTAGTCATACTTAACTTCTTTTTCATACCGATGTTCTAAACCGTTTATTTGAATGTAGACATGAAGTTCAAGTTTTTCTTAATAATGGATTTGAGTTGAAAAACTGTTTACAAGACTTGAAATAGCTCTTTAAATTGGCAAACTTAGCAGCCTATATTCTCTGTTTTAAATTGTCTTAATTTTTCGTTGCAAGCCAAAGAAATTTCATTTTTTAACGTTCAAGGTAAAGGGAACGCCATCATGGCCAAATTAAATTTATGGCAAAAGAGAACTGGTAATGGAAAAGTGGACTCGCTTCCCTGTCTTCACAAGTTTATAACAAGTTCGGCTGATGAGATTGATGCCTGTTACTCTAAAATCTATAAAACAGCATTTAGAGAGCTTACAAGTGGACCGGAAAAACAATTTTCCCGATTTAAACATAAATATTTAATGAATAAGATATCCGTTCAACATTAAAATAACACCCATGCAGACTGATTCTGGCGTTGAAAAATAAACATGAAGAGTGTTATTTAACAACATTCTGGTTGCAAATACACAATGTGTATCGAGGTTAAACAGAGAAAGTCTTGAAATACATCTTGCCTTTTCCAACTTTATATCTATGTATGTGAAGTTGCTTTTTCAGCATTTGAAGATATTAAGTCAAAAAAAAGGAACAGGCTTTTGGATGAGGAACTTCATTATTAATTAATATATATTTATTTTATTTAAATGTAAATATTAATGAATTTTATTTTTCTTTTATTATACATATATATTTTGTATTTTATTTGAGAAAAATGCAATTTTTTTTACGAGGTGTACTCAGTGTTCTACCACTGTTCTATGTGAATATCAGCAAGAAGAAAGAGTACCTTAGGAAGTATATTTTTCTAAGAACAAGAGGACCTTTTATACAAAGACGTCTTTCATAACCGATGCTTGCAGGGACACAATGGGTCGGTATTGAGGTGTAAGAACCCCGAACTTCATAAAAAAATCTCCGGTTTTATAGTGCACTTTTAAACCCCGTTTAGCAACAGTTCAAGTTTAAGTTGATGTTAAAATGAATTGGCTTTTGGGGAATTTGATCACAAAATTTTTTTGGCTGGCGGTTGTTATTCCAGCAAACCCGTCACAAAATTTGATTGTTGAAGTTTGATATTTAAAGTGGCTTACAAAATAGACGATAGACGTTCGATCAAGTTCGACTGACAAACACACAACGTTTAAGTAACAAAGTTTAAGCTTCCACTGTAAAACGGGGCATAAGTATTGCCTTTTTTGAGTTTAATTTTTTGTAAACTAGATTCAATATCAAATGTTTAAGAAGGAGGAATTCCTAAAAAAAAAATGTTTAACAAACATACCTTAGGTGAAATTTATTTACTTTTTCATTTTGCAAGATGGTTACGAATCTTTTACTAAAATAAAATCACGTTTTATGGAAATGATCGCCTCTCAAAGTTCAAGTACACAGTTTTTTATTTTTTTATCTACAAATTTCGCTTCTTCACGAAAATATCTAAACAAACATTAGCAAACTAAATTAATATTTAAAGTGCGACGACACCAGGCAAACTCCATCAAATCAATCATTGATTCCCATTCTGGCTACAGCAAGCCCCCCACACGCACGTTGAGTCTAAACTTTTAACTACATATATATATATTTTTTTTTACTTATTTTTTCAATTAAACTTGTCGCTCAACTATTTTTCTACCTAATTTCAGTACAAGATATTTATTCGTATTTTTTTTATGTAAAACTTCAACTAAAAGCCAACATTGCGCTTACGCGCACCGATCTAGTGTAGCTTTGCAGCTTGACATGATTATCGTCGAGTCGTCCGTCGACAAATTCTTGTGGGGTTGTACTCTTAAGGGAAAAGCTTTCGGGAAGAAATGTAACCTGATCTCTTGTGATAATCAAAAAAGATACAAAAGTAGCGAGGTGTTTGTTTTTTTTTTTTTTCAAGCTAAATTTTGTGATCAAAGTTTTCGTTCGCGATCGTGATCGCTGCTCCGTTGAAGCGAGTAGTTGTCGTCATATTTGCTGTCGCGTTTGGTCGCGGATTTGTTTTTATAAACAAAAAGGAAGATACAAATTTCCAACAAAAACTCCGCACAGTTAGTTTAGTTTAGAAACATTCGCCGTCGAGTTTAAATCACTGATCATCTCGCCGATCGTCGCTAGTGGCTTCAGCTACATCTCTTTGTTATCATTATTCGCGGAATGATATAAGCTTTGAGATAAGATGTACGGGCATTTAATTGAAAACCGGAAAACAAAAAAACAAAAAAACTAAAAACAAAAAGCAATTCTAACTGAGAATAATGATCTTTCTATTGTTTTTTTTTAATTCTTATTTTGTTAAATAAATTTTTTAGTGATTTGAGTGAATTTCGTGTCTTCATAGTGCAAAAAGTGATAAAGAAATTCTTCGCTGTGGATAATGATCGTGATCACCATACGCCGATATTGAGCTCTGAGGTCCTTCTTTGTTGTGTGACAATACCACTCAACTAGGCTAAGGGCAATCGAAGAACTTTTTTGTTTGTTCTTGACTTGCCTCCTCTTCAAGTTCAAGGCCAACCTCGGAGGCAACAATTGATTTAAATTGCAATCAAAAAAAAAGTATAGAGTATTTTCCTTTTTTGTGTATCTATTGCATCGAATGCAATATATGTATGTAGGTCTTCCGGTACCGCCTGGAATTTTCTTTACCAATCGCCGCGCATTCAATAAAGCGCGTTCTGTAAAGCCAAGGCTCAACGATCATCATTATCAGCGTCAGTTGTCGTTGTCATCGCCAACAGTTGCTTTATCAGAATATCAGAAAGTATCTGCATCGTCTGTTGTATTTATCATCTATTAAAGGCGTCCAGAATTGTATGCGTTCTCTGATGCGCGTTACCGATCATGACAACCGCTATTGCCATCGCGCCAACATCTACGAGTATGTGCACATACGTTTACACGTTGTTCGTTGTTTGAAATTCTTCGAATTACTCTCGAGGCATTGTTGGCTCAGTTGTTGGTCTTATTCAATTTGAGGACAAATACACCGTATTTAGCGCGCTGGGATGTCAGTGTCAGTAGGTTTTTCTTTTCTTTGGCAAATCTTCCAAACTATAGTTAGTTTAATCGAATTTTTAAATATACGCCGCAACGAAAACATCAATCTGACGTATTATCATTCAGCTGTCTGGTGTAGAGCAAAAAGGCTGGGACGGCAAGCCTATTGTAGTCCAGTAGATCAGTTGCTTCTCTATTCATGATGCCCGCTCTTGTCTGCGATTAAATCTCAAAGTGCGGCTTCACAAATTAGATCTTTCTAATTCAACTTATTTATTCAGATACTCTCATGTGCATATATGTAGATACATTTTTTTTTAGTATGAAAAAAGAAGATGAAGAGGTACACACATGCTTTATAGGTTTAGGATAGGAAATGTAGGCGGAAAATAATTTGATGGTTCTTCTTTTTTTTCTTTTTATTTGATCATGGACATGTTGTAGAATAAAACGTCCGAGTGAATTAATCACTTTTTTGTTTGGAGTGGAAAAATAAAAAATTTATGAAGATGCACGCAAACAATGCGCAAACTGTTTTAATAATGGCGGATTTTTATTATTATTATAATTTTTTTTTTTGGAAACAAGTAACCTAGTTTAGTGGATCTATTTTATTTGCTTTCCTAATCCAAAAGAAGGCATTTTCAGGTGAATAAATTTGCATAAAAAAACTTATGTTTGCAGACACTCTAAAGTCGTAAAATTTTGTTTCGAGTATTTTGAAAATTAAAAAATGTTCGCCAAAATCTTATGGCTACAGTAAGTGTGTTTTTTGAGTTTTTACGATCAACTGGCTGTAAATGTATCACATAATAACTAGTTTAATAGCTCGGAGAAATGATCAAACAAATGTTGTTAAAAAAAAATGAATCTGCCGTCAAAGCAGAATACGCATGGCAGAGGATAGTAGTGGCCATGGCCAAGTGGCCGGAGCGTCAGACTGTTGGCCGGTTTGAATCCAGGTTAGGTTATAAAAAACCCTTAATGGCGTGTTGGAAACCTGAAAGGTAACGCTTAGCTTGCAGACAAAATGGAAAATAATCCATATTTTTTAAATATCAAAAAAAATTTTTACAGTTTTCAACAATATGAAGTTTTTAAGGGCATTTTGAAGAAAATTAAATGATCCAGGGTTTATAAGGATTTTTTCTTTTAAGCGTTTGTAAGTGTTCAAAAAAACGACTGATTTGATTACTTATTAAATTATTTTTTTTTAAAGAACCATTTGAAAACAATTAATTAAGCTTAAAATTACTCACCCTGAATTAAAAGTTATGAGCCCATGTTAATCAAAAAATGTTACGAAAAAACAAGCGATCTTAACATATTCAAAATTTAAGTTTCGGTGGGTTTCGAACATGAGACTTCATTTTTATTTTTCAAGAAAAAACAATATCAGTGACTAATGATTTTCAAAATTGTTTTCACATGTGCACTCTATTTTATCGATAACCGTACGGATGCTGGATTTAAGTGAAGTTCACTAAAAGGCGTTGGCTTAAACTTTGTGTTTCACATTGCCCAAAATACTGAAATCCCACAGTGTTAAATAGCAAGTTTTCAGCCGCCAATAAATGCCGCCATTTCGACAACTTAACTCGGTCCAGAAATTATTCCATACTTGAAATAAATTAAGTACACATATTTCGAAATTGTTCGAACAGAAATAAGGCCGAACAGTGATATTCTTGGATTTTCCAAGTTCTTAATGTCACATTTTCACTCTTAATAAACACTCAAATATTACTTTTTTCTGCATCAGTTTCATGCCAAAAATGGCCATCTGACATTTGAAATCAAACTGTGTTTGCTCGTGGATCCAATCAAATAATGTACGCCGCTAAAAAGGGTGAGTTGACTGAATTTTATAATCGTGCCCATATTCGAAATTGTATGCTCAGTTTTCCAACGGGTTAACACCTTATGTTTATTGGTTGTAGGTGACAGATGTCAAAACGAAAAATAAATTGATAAATAAGTTTATGTCATGTGTCAATTAGGCCAACATTGACACCACATTAATATTTTGAACATTTAAATATGGAAGATGCTAACTTTTGATGCCAAGTGTCCGAGTGTTTGACTTGAAAGTTAACCTTTTTTTTTTAAGGAAAATAAAGCCAAAAGGGTGAAGTTCGTAGTTCGCTTAACAATAAGCAACCTGACACAATTTCCAACCAAGCACATAATACTTGCAGGTACGACTCCATAAAGGCGCCTGCCATAGTAATCAGTTTTAAACTTATTTAAACCGACTCATAAATGAAAGGGTTTATCGCGTTGACACGAGCAAGCTGTCAGCAATAAACAACGTAGAAAATATAAAACGAAAATAAATAATCGTTTATATGGCAGTTGCAAACCGAGTTTATTTTTACTACCGAAATTATGAATTGTGAACTGGTAATCAAGCAATTTCGGTAGCAGTTTCAATTTACTGGGGAATTGCATTTATTACCCAAAACAAGTGGCCGTAAAATGATAATCTTCGCCTCGAAAGATTCAAACAAACCGAAACAAAGTGTTTTTACGGCTGCTGTTTGTTTATTTAGAATAATTTTACTTTTTTTTTTTGCTTAACGAACACAGATAACACCATTAATTTGGCTAAGAATAAAACAATGGAACAGTCAAGCACAACTGACCATTTTTGGATGATGCTAGAACAAATTTAATTATATGGAAGCATCTAATTAAGTGCTTAAGTGCTTCAATGGAATTTATTTGTCAAAGTTCTTAGAATAATTTACCGGCAGAGGTCCGCATGTTTGGTGAAAATAAGTTTACTAGTGGGTTCGAAATTTCTTCACCTTTTTTAGCTTGAAATCAGTCGAGTGAAGCTTTTTCATTGATGCAGGGATTGTCAATTACTGCAATGAATCTAATTCCGCAACCTTACACTCAGCAGTCACACAGGAATTGCCCGACTTGTGCTGGTAAAAAGGGTTACCGTTCAACAATGATGCCGAATATGCTCTATAAAGCTAAGTTTAGCCTCACCCTTTCCGCTGAGTTGACAGTAGAACTTTGAGTCAGTTCGAAAAAAATCGTCCTTTTCAAATTGATGTTGCCACCGCTGTGTTCACACCAGAAAGATATGATACCATTGCCAGGAAGATTGGACAGGTGTGGAAAAGTGACATTATCCGCGAATGGCACAGGGGCAATTAAAAGGGTTATTTAAAACTGGTCCTGGAAATGCTTTAACAAGGATGCATTGAAACATTAAAGTTAAGCTAAGAGCGCTCACAGATGTCTTTGTGAGCAGAATCTTAACATTATCGCGACTTAATATTCTGTTTTTCTTTTCCACACTGCCTTTATTTTCAAGTGGTGATTGCTCGTTAAAACGAGTTGGAAAACAGAAATCACAGAGTTAAAGAAAATAAAGCTTTGACCTTGCCTATGAATAAATTTCTGGTGGTCAGAATTACTTTAGTTAAGTTAATTAATAAAACAAACGACATGCCATGAGCCCGATATTTATTTTTCAAAATTGTCAAGTTTTTTTTTTCTTCAGTCTTGATTTCCAAAAAAAAAATTGAAATAAATGTTTGTTCAAACTAATGACGTCTGACAACTCTTAGTTCGCTACGTTTTTATTATTGACAATTTTGATAATTTAACAAAATGAAAACCGGCTCTGCAAATATTATATGCTAAATGTCACCAAAATATAAAAGCCAAAGCGTTGGTTTGTTTTTGTTTACTTTTGGTTTCTCAGTTAGAAAAATTCAAGAATTAATTTTGTTTTTATGAAAATTGTCAATAAGTAATAAAATAACAACGTGACAATTTGTGTAAATTCATAACGGAACGAATGGAACTTATTCGTGTTCCCGTTATTAGCAATCATAATTCGTTAAATGACGGGCTATGCACAAGCGTCTTTTGACATGCTACAGACTAACATGACGTCAACTCGTAGGGGCCACATGACGGACCAAAATTTGCAAAACTCAGTAATGATTAGCGAGCCGAATTTCTTGCTATTAACTTACTAAAGATGTGGATTTTGAGGAATTTGTAATCACCAACCATGGCTAGGGACTCGCACCACATAATCCGGCAGTGAGGAATATATATATGCATATGTGGTTTTGTAAAAAGTTTTAAATTTTCACATAAGATCTCAAAATAATGGTGGCTAGAACTGATCTTAGATTACAACTGACAGGCTGTCATGAGTCGTATTGAAATCGATTCAGCCGTTCTCGAGTTTAGCTTGGACAAACAGACAAATACCAAAATATATTAATTCACTTTAGACAAGGTAGACAAAAAAAGACTTATTTCATCCGTCTTAAGAAGGCTCGAGGAAAAGGATAATTCACCCCAGGAACTTCTAGTTTTGACTACTTTGACAGACTTTTAAATAAATCTAAAAGCTCCAGTCTTGCGACCTCTAAATACGATAAAAAGTTGAGAAATGACACGAAGAGCCCTCTAGATTAACATTCTACTGAAAAGAGGGACTTCTGGGAAGTGGAGAGGAGAGATTCTGAAATATGACCAGGTCGTTTGTCCTAGAAATAGATCAAAGCTCATTATTCACAACTCAACTCGAGATAAAATAGACGGCATCCGTCCGTGTGTAGGGTGGCAATAAAGGAAGTCCTCTGTAGTGTGGCAATAAATTTCATTAGTGTGGCAATAAAGGAAGTCCTCTCAAAACTCATTATATCCGTAAATCATCATCAGTGTTTTCGATAGCCAAGAGACTTTCAAATCCTTGAAATGTAGCTCATAAAACACGTTACTTTGAACTGCTTCTGATCCGTCAGTTCAGTGTCAGGGTATAAAGGCCTTGCAGGACGTTTTAGAGCAAAAACTAGGATAATCGACACCATTACCGTCTAAAAAGCTCAGATATTTGGTTAGTCGGTACTGGTTTTCAGGCACTACGTGACAGGAACTTGTACAAGTAAAAATCTATCTTTAAAATGAAAAATCCATCTCGACGTCTCCTTTTTTGAAAATATTTTTCAATTTGGCACGCTAAAAGATCCGGATTGCGCATGGAATATATTGTCTAGGTAATCGATATCCGAAAAGTATCACAACAGACCTTAACTGGTTCAAGTGTGTCAGTCGATGACAGGTAGTTACCTAGACATAACCTTACCTTATTTCGCAAAGGCCAACAAGAAAAGTAAGCCTCTCATAAATACACTTCTTATAGAATCTCAAGTTTACCAGTTGTACTTTTTTCGTTTTAGCACGTTTTCTCAAGCGCAAAACATGCTGATAAGTGTCATAAAATTTCGTGACGTCTATTCGGTGACAAGTGACGTATTTAAAACCTTGATAGATGTTTTTGAGAACCACGGTTGGTCAAATATTTTTGGGTTCAATATCGTGCGTCAGAATTCACAGCAGACACAATCAACTTTTAGACATTTAGTCCTCAGTGATAGGAGATGCTTGATAACCATTGAATTGAATAATGAACAGATCCGACTAAAATCTACCTTCCAGGCAAAACCTCCAAAGCTAAATTCGACAATAAGATAGCTATTCTGAAAAGAAGCTTATGCAGAGAATCAGACTAAGCAGTTTGGCACTCGTGTGACATAATAAAAGGCTAAAATCCAAAGATCATCCAACGTCATTATTCTCGCTTGTTTTTGTTTTATCCAAAAGCAAATATCTGCAGTGTTTTTTCACAACGCAAACAAAACGAAAATACCTGTATAGTTGAGGCTCGTGATGATAAAGACTGACATCCGCAAATAAGATAGGCTACCACAATGTTTACGATGACAGTTGTACGAGAATTGAGAAGCTCAATAGATCCTTTCGTGGAAAATGTGACACATTCTCTTGGCATACATTCGCCGAGGTATTCCAAAATTTTGCTCGAACAGTATATCTGACGCCTGACGTCTGTTCTTTTTAATTAAAATAATGTTTAGTTCAAACTAGCGTTTGGTGATCACTAGTACTCTCATCGCGCGCGAACTGAAGTTCAATCATGTGTGAAGACTCGAAATGATCAAAAATCTATGAAAAATTTTTTTGTGGAAACCAAAATTCATTCCAATCCTCTTGCTACTAATTTAGGTTCAAGATGATATGAGCCAGCAAAGAACAAGAGCTCCGTTGGTGAAAGTGACAAACGACAAAAACGTCAGAGTGAAGTTTAAATGATAGTCGAAACAAAAGCGCATCAATCTAATTTTTAAGGGACAAAATGGAGAACTTAGGCTACAAAGAGGGCTCCACCAAACCGAGACGGATAGCACGGACAGTCAGCGCAGTATCTAAGAATGAGGCCGAACAGCCATTGTCTGAAAATTCCAGGTAAGTGTCTGAATTTATCGATCAGAACGTGACTAAAGATTGAAATACTAGTATCTATTTACGATCAAAGGCTTTCTAGCTAGCGTCATCAATATTACACGGCACTGTGAAAGTCGATACTTCTAGTTCCTAGGTATGGCGTGAGAAAATAACTGCTACAGCTGTAGACGTGTCTATTGGGAACTTTTTTTTTTTGCAGTGACTCTTTTGTTGTTGAAAATTAAATAGAAATGAATGAATTAAATGTGTTTTCCGGGCCTTGTGAAAAGTATAGTTTCGGTATGGGTTTTATTCAGTCAAAATAAACAGAATGCAGTGCTCGGTGCTCGGTGGTTTTATAAAGCGATCGCAAGTTTTGTGAATTGATCAGTTTGGAAGCCTACTCTTTAAACAATAACGCATGTACTATGTACATGACTTTTACACTTGGTTTCCCATTTACATTAGAATACGGAAGCGCAAATGACTGTATTCAAGCGAAAATTAAACGGTGAGATTAAGGTGATTATTTTTGTTCTATGCGCTTCGCAGCTTCCTTCTTTTTTTTTTAAGTACGTTAGTTAGTTTTCCTTTGTCATAACCAGTGAGCTTCCCATTGAAATTTAGCGTTTTAATCCCGATGAAATGGCTTAAATGCTCATCAAATTATACCTTCGTATGGACACTTTGTATTTGGCGATGGCGTAGGATCATCATCTTACTTTAATAGTGCAAACATAGGGCTGACGCCCGTCCATGGCAACTATAAGATAAAGCTCATACCTGATGCTCTGCAGTTTGATAAGTGACAGACAATTGAACTTGTTTATAAGAAACGTCTAACCTTCGTATAACGTGTTTTTTGAAAGCCAAGATTGTACATTTTGGGAAAGTCAACATCGTAGTGAGATTTCGTTTTTTGTTTTTTATGAAAGAAGGCAACGGATTCTCGCACAACTTTGATTTGGAACTTTTATGATCCTCGCAAATGTTACAGGGTCATTAATAAAACACATTTATGATTAAGAATTTGATCTCTATATCAGTATAAGAATTGTTTGAATCTTCCTTCTACGATTGGAGTTATCATGCAGGACTCGAAACCAAGAAGTTAATTTTTGGCTTCTTTTCGAACTAATCGGCCAATAACTCCGTCATTTCTTGATGAATCATCAAGAGTTTGTGGATTTCCTGAAAAAGCACGATATTTTCCATTGACCCACAAAAATATGTCCGATGGCGACTTTGGCCAGTTTACGATGCATCAACAAAACGTGAAACACTCATATCACGATCAGTGATTTTTTTCCTGTGGCACCTTCTTGCTAATAAAAAAGTTGTTAGTTAGGATTCAAGACCCGAAATTCTTGCTGCTGACTACCATAAAGTATGAGTTTTGAGGAATTAGTAATCAACCATTGCAACCCCTCAGGCGCCAAAAAACTGTTTTTTTTTTTTAAGTTTTCAATTTTCAATACATCCTGTGCCGTCTTATATTGACTACTTTGAGCGATTCTTAAATAGAGCTAAAAGCACCGCGCTTGCCACCGTTAAATGCAATATAAAATTGAGAAATATTACGAAGAGTGGGACTATAGGGATAAAATGGGGAATGCGTCCCTGGGATACACACTCATCCTTAGCGTCAGTCGAAGGAGAGTTTCTGATGTTTGGGCAGGTCGTGTGTCCTACGAGTAGATTTAAGTTCATTAGGCACATTTGAGACTTCTTCTGAGAGACAAGGCAGCTTGGGCAACAATGTCGCCCACATCCATGTCTTCAAATTGAGGCCAAAACAATCATAAACATTTGGTTACAGCGATGAAAATTATGGGTTACAGTTGCAAATTTCACGTTTTCCAAGAAATATAAACCAACGACGCCATCAGACCAAATGTACCCCAAAAAGAAGATATAGAATTGTGGATAGACAAGCCAAGAGTTTCATGCAAGCCATGTGCCCATCGCAAACTTACGGATGTTTTTTATTAAGATTGTTTGGTTTTTAAACCGGCAACACTGTTTCTACCGAATGTCAATTTTTCAGTTGACAGTTGATTTTTGATAAAAACTTTTGTACATTTGATAACTAGATTAACGCCAGAACGCGCTGTTTCAATGCCCATTCAAACCAGCGAAATTGCCGAATTTGGAGTGTAGAAAGCCCAGAAGCCTTTATCGAGACGCCCTCGGTGTTTGGTGTGTTTTATAGGCGGACGATTCTGGTCAAAATTTTACCGTGAATGGAGAGCGCTATAGAAATACGATTTTTGACTTCTTTGTACCTCAGTTGAATGGCATTCACGTGGTTTGAACAAGTTGGCACAACATGCCACTCGACGTGCGACACAATCAATATATTGCGGGGAAATATTAACTGAGCGCATAATTTCGCGTAATGGACCTGTGAACTTTGGTCCACCATTACTTTCTTTTGGGGTATGTGAAGTCACTAGTCTATGTCGATAAACCAGAGATGTTGGACAATTTGGAAGTAAACATTCGCCGCGTTGATGCTGATATACGGCATTGCTCGATAAAATTGTCAAAAATTGAACTTCACGATCGCGTTTCATTAGAGGAAGCCATATGCCCGAAATCATTTTTAAACTCAAGTGGGATAAAATTTACAATAGAACAAGGAAGATTATTATGATTAGTCAGGAGGAGCTTAGGACGACAGTCGAAATTCTAACAGAACACTAACTTCTAAGGTAGGATTAGGGCCTATTAGCACAAATATTTTCAAATAAAGCACTTCTTATGTGAGTGAGCGTGGAACAGCATGACGACATGATTTGACAATCGTTATAACATTTTTTAAGGACAAAGAATCTTCTGAGCTATATGATAGGCCCTTTTCACAGCTACCCAACCTATCATGCCGTCAAATGCACAAAGGTGCGTTTTCTTTCAGGCATACGCTTATTGTCACCTGGATCCCTACTCGGGCAAGAACTTGAACTTTCAGAGACTTAAACTTGGTGTGGAAAGTTGTTTCGGGGCAGGTTTCATCAGTAGACGTTAAAGGAGTTTATACATAAATACAGTTTTAAAGTACAATAGAGGTCTGGAAGCTCATTTGGCTGATATATCAATAAACATTATTTAATCGCTCGAACACTTAACTCATATATATTCAGAAACCGCGTTGAATAGCACGAAAGTTGTTTAGATAACAACTTTTAGTCAAGACAATTTCACTAAAAAAAATTAACTCTTTTCATTTCAGATTCAAGACGGGAACACCAAACTTGATGGTACGATGGCGTAACAACACTGACGCCATGCTAGAAGCCCAGTATCCCACACCCGGAGAATTTGAGTATATGGAATGCGGTCCCTCACCACCAGCAGAGAGCGCCCCCAGCATGTATGACAGCTTCGAGGAGCCAGCAAGCGAGTTAAGTGTACAAATCTGCAATGACACGTTGCGCATAAGTTTGATCGATCAGATGAAAAGCGGCTCGGGACGAGTTCGTTTCTTCGAGGACATCGAACAGGCAAATGTAATTGCCGAGAATATTGCCACCCATTTCGATACCGCCTCAAAGACTGAGAAGAACTTCAGCTTTCTTTGGTCAGCGTTTCTAAAGCGCTGGGATTTGCTCGATGGCCTCGTGAAAATTGGAGCCGATTTGAATTTCTGTGACTCCAATGGGATCTCTGCCCTCCATTTAGCCGCGTTTAGCGGATGTCTTTCATCGGTTAGTTATCTTATCGATAAGGGCGTAAATGTTAATCAACAGCAAAAATGTTACACCCCATTGCATTGCGCAGCATTTGGAAACTCAAAGGAGGCAGCGAAAATGCTCATCAGCAATGGTGCCATCATGACCATCGACACTAATAAGCCAAATTGTGAGGAATCTCTGCTGCATTGTTCGGTGCGGGCCAATGCTTTGGAATGTGTGCAACTCTTCATAGCTGAAGGGGCTGATGTCAACTCATTGAAACCAAATGGAACGAATCCAATACATTTGGCCGCCGATCTGGGAAATGTCCAGTGTTTGGAGGCGCTTCTTAATGCGCCCAAGGCTGATCCGAATGTTCGGATTTGCATTAGAGAGAAAGAATCGACGGCACTGCATTTGGCTGCCGATGAAGGAAATGTTGAATGTGTGGACCTACTGTTAGCAAAGGGCGCTGATGCTAAGCTAAAAAATCATCGTGGTTTCACGGCGCTGCATTTGGCAGCCAGGACATCTAGTTTGGAATGCGTAGAGTCACTGTTAAGAAATGGCAACGCAGATCCAAATGCCGAGGATTTTGACCATCGAACTCCTTTGCATGCGGCTGTTGGAAAGTCTGAAAACGCCTTTGATATTCTAGAAACACTCATCTCTTGGGGCGCAAATGTCAATCACAAAGACGTGTATGGTTTCACTGCTCTACACTTGGCCGCTCTGGATGGATTGGCACAGTGCGTCGAAATGTTGATCTTCCATGGTGCAGACGTCACAACGAAGTCAAAAAAGGGCACTTCTGCTTTAAATGTGATCACGCGGAAAACCCCGGCATCCGTGGCAATGATCAGGCAAAAACTAGACGCAGCCATAACGTTGCATCACTCTTCGGATCCGGTCAACCGAGAAGTAGAATTGGAATTGGACTTTCGGCAACTTCTACAACATTGCCATCCCAGAGAAATCAGTTATCTAAACACATTTGTAGACGAAGGGCAAAAGGAGATCCTTGAACATCCGCTATGCTCAGCGTTCCTATATATCAAGTGGGGAAAAATTCGAAAGTATTACATCGGTCGACTCATTTTCTGCTTCACATTTGTACTCTTCCTCACCCTCTACGTATTAACCGCACTAGCACATAATTGTTACAATGGCAGCAAGGATGACAACTCGACCATTCAGGCTCAGGAACTGTGTCAGAAACAATCTATCCTCGGAGATATGCTGAGGAATAACCCATTTGTGATGGAAATGCAATGGTGGGTCCTGGTGGCCATCACTATAGTCGAGATATTTCGAAAGGTTTACGGGATCACTGGGTATTCATCGTTTAAACACTACGTGACGCAAGTGGAAAACATCATGGAATGGTTTGTCATAACCAGCGTCTTTGTCATTTCATACATCTACACAAAGCAGACGTACACGTTTCAGAATCACATAGGTGCCTTTGCGGTGCTACTAGGTTGGACAAATCTCATGCTGATGATCGGTCAGCTGCCTGTGTTCGATGTTTATGTCGCAATGTACACCCGGGTGCAGGGAGAGTTTGCAAAACTCTTCATGGCCTACTCCTGTATGCTGGTCGGATTCACAATTAGTTTCTGTGTGATCTTTCCCTCGTCATCGTCGTTTGCGAACCCATTCATGGGCTTCATATCAGTTCTAGTGATGATGATAGGGGAGCAAGATTTGTCACTTCTTATCAACGATCCCGACGGGAAGGATCCACCTTTCCTACTCGAAATAAGCGCACAAATTACATTTGTCTTGTTCCTACTATTTGTCACGATCATTTTGATGAACCTTTTGGTTGGTATAGCCGTACATGACATACAAGGACTGAAGAAAACTGCTGGACTCTCCAAGCTTGTCCGACAAACGAAACTCATATCCTACATCGAATCAGCATTATTCAATGGATATCTTCCGACGTGGTTAAGGAACTTACTGCATTACACAGCTTTAGTATCTCCGCAGGCTTACAGGGTTGTTCTGTGTGTGAAACCGCTTAATCCTAGTGAAAAGCGACTGCCCCGAGAGATTCTCATGAAAGCCTACGAAGTGGGCAAGTTGCGAAAACATTTCGGCCATACCATATCGGCTAAGAACTCTGCCGCCACATACTTATCGTATAAGAACAAGTATAACAACAATGGCAGTCAGTCGCCCGAGTATGCGGACATAGAAAACTCACCAACTTTAGCCTCGCTTACAGCAAAAATTGACGACAATGCAGAGCGCATCGAATTCCTAACGCAAGAGGTTCAAGAATTGAAGACGGTACTCATTCAGCAGCACCAGCAGGCCAGTAAGGTTATAGACAAGTTGTTGCTTGTGATATCTAACCAACAGAAGAATAATTTAAGGAAGTGAGCACAGCTATTATTCAAATATTATTGTATTATTATTAATTTAAAATTCGTTCGTGCGTGGAACGCACCAAAACAAACTATAAACGTAAACCACTGTAGTACAGTTTAAACAAAATATCAGTATCATAGAATATAATAGAAGGTACGCATTTTAGTATCGTAAGCACATTCTAAAACCTACACGAATATTATTATTATTATTATTATAATTATTGATTTTTAAGTAATAAATGTGGCATAATGGCTGTGTGTTAGAATTTCAGTATTCAAGAAAACAGGCGTGGTCATTGGAAATCAAATCAATCTAGACACAAACAACATGCAGAAGTCAGTAAGTATGAAATGCAACTCAGTGATTGAAAAACTCCTAAAACCGACGTAATTTCGACCGACTCGAGGCAAACCACATTCTATATGGTGGATAAGTGCTTTCTAATAGATTAGAAAATATGTCCGACTTATGTTCATATTCCGTTTGGCGATCAAATGAGTGTCATACAAATTTTATGATGGACACAACAAACAAAATAAAATATTTAGTTTTAATTATATTTATGCAAGAAAAAAAGATGCCATGGGATGGCCCATTTGACCTGAAACCTCTTTCTGCTGTGGAGGAGATCATTTGGGAATAGATTTTTATCGACCCGACCCTACATCCGACTTGAGTTAATTTCGTCTACCGACAAACGTAATTGTTTCAGTCGAACAATGTACTTCTAAATTTCCATTCATCGCACAAGTGGCGGTCGAATAAGGTTAGTTCTCAATCGTTGAATTCACAGTATTTTATTCGCTATTTGCAGCTAGTCAGTTTAGAAAGCCAGTCTTGAAACTGTACAATAAATAATGACATCACCTCAATTTTTTTGTTTTTCACTCCGTATTGGATGCGAACATGGAACTCTAACAAGACAAGGCGATTAACAATATTGCCTTTTTCGATACTTTCGAGTGGAGTCGGAAGAGAATTATTTACTCATGGTCGGATATTTAAGAGATTGAAGACATAATTTACCAAATACTATAAGAAGGGGGTGGAGAATTATGGGAGACAAACTCAAGTTGAAGGCAAATGATAGTCTATTCTGAGGTTTTTTTATTGGCATTAAAACGATTATATTAGGTGCACAACGAAAAAATGTTACAAATGAATAATTTAAAGCATTGCCCATAGCTAGATATAACTTTTTAACATCTTTCTGGCAAAACCGTTGTGATGATTTAGTTGAGTTTCAACAGTTCAAAACGTGAATATTCGGCCGAGCCGACGACGTTATAGCATGACCGTGCAGTCCCATGACTTTCTTTTCTTTGGGTTGCTGTAATGAATCAATTTTTCATCATCCGTCAAGATGCAATGCAGAAAACCCTTCCGTTCCGTTGAGTGGAACAACGCTCAACGTCCCTTGGCATCATTACCATCATCAAGAACCCAAGTTCCTTGAATCATTTCCAACGCATGCAATCGCTTGGAATTGGCTTGGCGGGTAGATCCTTATGGTCAATGAAGTTGCTAAGCACGAAATCTCAACAAGCAATGCTTCCAATGCAGAGTCTTCGAATCATTTTGGCCTTCTTTCACGCGGACAGTCGTCAGCATTAAAATCACCGTTGTTGAAACGACGAAACCTGGAAATCGGGGCACATTGTTTCACTAAGAGCAGCATATCCGTAAACTTTTTGGAGCTTCAGCCGCCGGTCGAAGAAAATCAACACTTCCCGCAAATGAAGATTATTGGGCACAAAATCAGTCATTTTCACACAACCATATGTCTAAGTTCGGCTCATGGCTCACATGGATATGTGAAAATCGACCAGCTCTTAGTTACGCACCTTATAGTACTGAAGTAGGTGATTAGCCCAACTCTACCCACCGTGATTACTCGTTCTGCTTTTGCATCCGGGCTTGTAGCGGACATTGGCTGAGCAGGAAAAGAGAGAACTGCAAGATTACTGCTTGGATCTGAGACTAAGTAAGGTAAAAGGAAAGGCAATGATACCCTAAGTCTGCAGAACAGATACTTTCTAAGAAGGGAAAAAAGGGCCAAAGAAGGCGGAAGCATAATTAAAAGCCCAGAACTGAAGACAAAAGTAAGTAAACTCTGGGATACCAATGATACAACTTGATCTGGAAATTGGACATTGGCTGAGCAGGAAAAGAGAGAACTGCAAGATTACTGCTTGGATCTGAGACTAAGTAAGGTAAAAGGAAAGGCAATGATACCTTAAGTCTGCAGAACAGATACTTTCTAAGAAGGGGAAAAAGGGCCAAAGAAGGCGGAAGCATAATTAAAAGCCCAGAACTGAAGACAAAAGTAAGTAAACTCTGGGATACCAATGATACAACTTGATCTGGAAATTAAAGTGTCATCTATCCATGTGTATGGGCCCACGGATGACGGAACTTTAATCCTGCCAGTATGGAGTCGAGTGCTGGACGATAAACAGAAAGACAGAGCAGATTTTGGGCACTTTCAAGAGAAAAATTCTTCGTCGAATATTTGGAGGAGGACAGCTCCCAGATTTGATCGGACAAGGAAGACCAAACCTCCGTTTTAAGGATCAAGCGATCGCGGATGCCAGAGTGCTTGGTCAATATAACTGGAAGGAGCGTAACCGCAATCGACAAGAGTGGAAGGCATTGACTCGTAGAAGTAGATGACGAAAACAATTTAGGGCCAGTTAGAGGAGAAGAGGTTGAGTATGCAAAACGTACCATGAAAATGGGAAAAGCTTCCGGGCCAGGTGAATTTGTCCCTGAAATCATTAAATATGGTAGACCATAGATTCAAAACTTTTCCAAAAGGAATGATTTGAAAAAAGGATAGCAACTGACTGGGAAGAAGGCCGATAACCCTATCGTCTATAGTTATATACCAAAGTACTGGTAAAGGTACTGGTGCGACAAACACAAGAACAAATCGTCACTTTAAGAGCCATTATGGAGAAATGGAAAGCTAAAGGGAAGGACGTATTGCTAGCGGTCGTAGACCTAAAATTGGCGTTTGATAGTGTGCCAAGACAACATCCATGGAAGGCACAAAAAAATAATGTACGTTATTTAAAGGGTTAATGACAAAACGACGGGGGAAGTCAGGCTTGAGGGGGAAAAGTCAGAAGTATTCGAAGTAGACATGCTGTTAATACTTTAAATTGATGAAGTAGAAAAAGTATGTAAGAGATTGGGAACTGGAGACTTCAATCTATCTACAAGCGATTCTGACTATATACAATCATTCCGGAAAGTCTTCGACACGCATTAGAGAATAATTTCGACAATCTGAGAAGCAAGAGGATGATGGTAAAAATACCTGAGACTAAAGTAATGTGGGTTACCAAAGAGGATGAATAGAGTTGAGTCCTATGAATACCTCGGAACCGCTGTTAGCTGTAAGGGAAATATAGAACCGGAAGCGCTTAGCTATTTATCAGATAGAAAAATGGTCCACGACATCCTTTACGTAAAAATTAATCGACTTTACAACTTTACACGATATGCCGTAAAATTTCTGCTCTCACACCTTTCAAATAGGAATAAATCGTTAAAGGTAAACAATAATCTATCAGATTTCCTTTCAACAGTCCGCGATGTCTCACATCAATCCAAAATCGCTCCTCCTTTGTTCTACTCATATTTTAATGAAATCTGCGCTTTTATGAAGCGATGTTCGCTACGATGACGTTCAGTAATACATCAACTATCTTCTTGGTTTGGTGGAGCACTGTGTAAGTTCTATTAACGGGAACCTTCAAAACTCAACTACCTGGTCACAATCTAATAGTTTGGTGACAAATCCGGTAAAGTCTGAATGAATTGTCATCTCCAATAAATCAGAAGATCTATTCTACTTTCAAGTAATGCTAAAAAAATCACCAATTTAGTTTGTTGAGACTGCAAAGAATCTTGGTTTTCAATAGAACTTGACATGGGATAGCCACATTGAGTTCGTAGTTGGCAAAACCTATGCTGCAATCCGTACTCTCTTGATAGCACAATCATTCACCCCTCTCAAGACGCGTCTCATGCTGGTCAAAACCCATGTCATTTCAATATTGACGAATGGGTGGGAAATATATTCAAACTGCAGCTCTGAGAGTAAAAGGCATCTGAATGTCGCTTATAATAATGCAGTTCGGTATATACTATATACGGACAACGAAGGTACAATCGGATGTCCCATTTGTCGAGGCGGTAGTATAACATGACCTTCGGATATCTACTCAAGCTATCCTTGTTCTCGGATATACTTTTAACAAGCCGGCCAACGTCGTCTACGGTAGTATAAGAAAGGTTTCCTCAGGCAGATCTTGTCAGCTCATATATCCTCGATATTTTCACGTCAGAAAGGCAATTATTCGTTAACGCAACTCGCTTGTGGAATTCTTTGCCACGCAATATCCAAAAATATCTAACGTCCTTCGGCAGATCTTATAAATAAATGAATTTTAATTTTTAAATCACTCAATAGTGGGTAAAAAAAGAGATAGGAACAAAGATAAAACTAAAGCTCTACAACACGGTTATAGTGCCAAAAGCACTACAGTACTGAGTGCCAACCTCTATTAGCTAAATATCTGAGGAAATTTCAGGTAACGAAGGGTCGCAAGAAAAACTAGGAGAGATATGGTTCGTAGTGAAAGAATACGTTTAGAAGTAGAACAAAACAAGTAGATTGTTCAAGTACTAGAACTTGGAAGCTCGATCTGCCTTTAATGTTCCATTGCAAGGAGCCTTTGTGATCCAACGCCTTATTTAATTTTGTTTAGCAAGTCAATTTCTTCCTCATTCTTATATATTTGAAAAACAATGACTTTTTGTGCTTGTTGCGAGCAAAATTGTACGATTGGATTGAACTTTCGGTACATCTGTTCAAACCACTTTTTGAAAACCTCAAATTAGAGACAAAACTTCAAACAATTTCGCAAATTCCTTTGCTCCAGTAACATTGTTACCGAATGGAACGATACTTATGTTTAAATTAGGGTTGGAACACTCACCTGTTCTCTACATTGTGCGTGCTCGAAATATGTTATATCTGACCCGTTGATCTGAATCTTTCCAGTTCCGGGGAAACGCAACGTAACATCTGCCCGTGCCCTTTTCCTTAAGCACTCTGGAAAAAAAAAACAATTATTCATTTGCGATGAACTATATTAAATCATTTCCATGCCTTACCGTAAGTAGTGATAAACTGCCTGCCCTTTTCATCAATCTGTGGCTTTGGAATTTCTGGCTGTTTACTTTGATCCAACAATGGTTTGGTATATTTGTAGATGAAGTCTTTCCTTTTGTACGAGTACGGATGAGCAACAAGGCGATCCATTGCATTGACAAAATTGTTGTACTCTAAATCAGCAATTATTTCAACAAGTTGTTTTTCTAGTTCCTCCTTTGGAATCCACTGGAATCCAGTTAGATCTCTACAAACAAATATTATTGTGAAATATCCCAGATTGTAGCTTTATATGACTTACATTTTCTGATTTACATCGGGTCTTGTTCCTCTTCGCAGCATTCTTTCGTCCATTTCGTTCAGCTTATCGATTTCTTCCACAATATCCTAAATTTAAAAAAATAAACATAGGGTAACATTTTTATATTTCTTGTCCCTTTAAGACTCACATAAAGCAATTTGAAAAAGTTTGGTCTGCCTGTATAGAACATACTGTGGAATGGTCGTCCGGTTTCATCAAATTCAGCCGCTTTTCTTGCCGGAAACACTTGGTCTGGACTTTTCATTGCTGGCCTTGCTAATTTGTCATACAATCCAGACGGAAACAGGTACTCTATGGCATGCTGAAGATACATTATATTTATTAATTTACCTACATGAGAACTTTGTTGAGACTTACATCAACATCCTCCTGAGTGAATGTTTCGGGATCTTCCCCCATCATATTGGCTAAATGCCTTTTACCGATTTGATACTCGATGTGTTGGGTTTTCATGAATTGGTCGTGCTCCTGTGCCCGCTCGAGGTATGCCTTCATTGCTTTGCTTACTTTTTGTGTCTTGACAGCCAATGGAGCGCCTTGCACTGTAACATCTGAGGTGTAAAGAGCCTAAGCAAAAAATTTTTTATTAATAAAATATATATTAAACATTAATCAAATTAAAGTGGGCTAACTATAAGGTTAGAAAATGTGTGGAGCTGAAATATAGAACCTGACAGAATTGTTTTAAAAAAGCCTACTTACAACATTTGACTTTATTGCTAAACTCCCAATGCTATAAAGTAATACATTTTTATTGGTTTTAACTAAATTTAAAATTTTCAAATTTCGTAGCGCCATCCTTCTGAAATTTTGCCGTGTTTTTCTCTGCAGTGTGACATAAAGATGACATTTGACAGGTGACAATTGATATCTGAAATTCCTAAGGTTGGAGCTACATTGGCCTTGTTGCGGCACAACTTGCTTAAGGAATTGATACATTTGCCTCGTTCCATACATTCACTGCATAGATTCAACCGCTGATTTACTCAGGAACGCATTTTCTCAACTTGGAGGAAAATGATCGTAGCGAAGATAGGGAGGGGAAGTTTGCTCCTAACGACTCACTGCCCTTCGCTACCTTTCGCAATGCGAAGAACTGTCATCTCCGTACATTTTTCGCGAAACAGATCTGCCCTACGGCATACTGGAACGGGGCTTGTGCCAAGAAAAATTTGCTCGCAGAAAACGTGCGAAGTGCTGTCATCTCATCAAATTTTTTTCGTAGCGCAAACAATTTGAAGCTTGCGCCAAACAAATTCTTAATGTGAGCTGTCTTATGCGGAATAGGTCCTAGTACAAACTAAAGCTACAAATTGGATTGTCTAATTGTGACTTATTCGTATGATCTCGACAGCAGTGTTGAGTTTACATATGACGCGTCGCGATGTTAGACTCTCAGGAAGTAGAAGCTTCAAAAATATTTGGAAGATATAGAACTTTTTTCTTAGTGCCAATCGGGACTTAAAGGTCGGCATAGTTGTGGTTCTCTCCTAAACCTAGTCATTGATGATTGGAAGACAGAGAGAGTAGCACCTGTTTTTATAGATCTAAGGCGGGTGTTTGATACCGTGGATAGACGCATTCTTATTGCGAAGTTGAAAAAGAATGGACAGTGAAATAAAATGGTTGAAACGTACCTTCGATTGCGTAAACAGAGGATTTAAGTCGGGGAAGCAATATTGGAGCCAATAATCTGCTTCTGTTGGTCCTACGTTACCTACTGTTTTTAATTTATGTGAACGAGATGCCCAAAGTGGCGAGGTACACAATTGTAAGTTTATTTGTGGATGATGGTCTCTTGTACATATCAATGATTGCATTGGAAAAATTAATATTGACTTAATCATTTCAGTGAGTGGCTTAAAACCAATAAACTAAGTTTGAACATATCAAAAACAAAGTTCATGTTTATATACGGTTAATCTGACAGAAAAGTTGTTGTCCTTAGTGCAATGTTAGAAAAAGAATGTTGTTGGTTTGTACGATTAATGTGTACAATGTTATCTTAAGACCCAACTATGTATATTGCTCAACAGTGTTGTATGTGGAAAATATTTTTATGATAGAAAGATTACAAAAGTAACACGACGGAGCTATGCTATTAATTGAATGCAATTGGCTAACACCGATTTGTAACATGTTAAATGTATTAAAATGATTGAGTTTGAATAAAAGAACTACAATGAACGTGTTTATTTTTGTATACAAAATGAAAAACCGACTATTGCCAATTGTGCATAGATTTAATGCTCCTATTGTGCATAGATATAATGTTAGAAACATTAGATATTCTTTAAGTTCCCATAAAACAGTTAAAGGAATAATGGACTCAAACTGTATAATGTATAATGTATCCAAGGAACTCAGTTTAAAATAAATATTGTTTATATCAAAACTAAATATTTTTAATTCTGTAAATAAGAAATTATTAATTATCTTGAATTTCGCTAAATAAGATAATGAAATGAAAAATGAAATTATTGGTTTTATCTGAAAGTTCTGATAACGATTTTATTCAGTAAACTGTACTCTTACTATATTTTTTTGTGTACCGCTGTTCTATTAATTTCCATGTTCAATTGAACAGAGTAAACCAGTTAGACAAATGTCAGAATCACGATAAGTAGTTCACCAATCAGCTTGGCCCACATTTTTTGTAATCCCCGTGTGCCACAAGTACCAAATAGTTATCTCACTCACTCCCACGAGTGCCATATAAAGGCTTTGCTGTTACAAATATCTGACGTGTGTCAAAATTTATCTTGTCTTCAAATAGAGGCGGCTGATAAAACGAAGTCGGACTTGGTATTCACGCAAAATAGAAGGATTTTCATTCTGAAAATCGATCAGTCACAAGTGAATTTATAAAAAAAAAATGCATTAAATTTTCCAACAAGTTCAAGTATAGTCGAAAGTGAGAAATCTAAACAACAAAACAGCCACGAAATGAATGCTTTTCTAAGAGATTTATCACCGCTGGTAGAGCGAAGATTAGCTGTGTGTGCGATATTACTGATTTTGGAATTATTTTGGGATGGTGAGCTAGCTCTAGAGATACCCATGGTGTGTTAATAACGAACGTGTTTTTTTTTTTATCGTTTCATCATTTGTGTAGGTGCGAAGGCTGTGAAGAGTGCCGATGTGGAAAACCACCTGGAATTGGGAAGAGAATTCCTGGCTAGAGGACAGCTAACGGACGCTCTTACTCATTATCATGCTGCTGTTGGTGAGTGGAAATGATGGAAAAACTTTTTGGAATTTTCGAATAATTAAATTTGTATGGCAGAGGGAGATCCAAGCAATTATTTGACATTGTTCAAGCGGGGCACAGTATATCTGGCCTTGGGCAAGACTAGATTTGCTATTCAAGATTTTACGAGGGTGCTCGAACTGAAGCCTGACTTTACTGCAGCACGACTGCAACGAGGAACGGTGCACATGAAATCCGGCGAGTATAGTCTTGCTGCCGATGACTTTGAGCGTGTGGTAAGCAATAGTTAAGATTTTGATAAAACGATGAAGTACTAATGGAGTTTATATTTAGTTGCAAGAGGAGCCCTACAATGACGTGGCCCATGAACACTATGCTCGTATCGAGCCAGCTGAGGAGCAATGGATGCTTGTTCAAGATTTTATAGCACGCGGCGATCACCGTACAGCCATTGGACTTCTAAGTCAACTGCTAGAAATCTCACCGTGGTCAATAGTGTTCCGGCAGGAAAGAGCCGATGCGTATATCGCTCAAAATAACTACCTATCAGCGATTTCCGATCTCAGGTCTGTGAACAAGCTCACACAAGACAGCACTGTCGGATATTTCCGACTCGCTGAGCTACTATATCAAATTGGACACGCCACAAGTTCCCTTAAAGAGATCCGAGAATGCCTAAAACTAGATCCCGAGCATAAAGACTGTTTCCCATTCTACAAGAAGCTGCGTCGTGTTGAGAAAGCGCTCAGCAATGCCGAAGCATCGCGGGAAGAAAAGCAATACGCCGATTGCATCACATCAGCCGAAGCTGTTCTCAACCAAGAGAAAGAAGTTGACATGATCATTTTTGAGGCGAAAAAACTCCTCTGCACCTGTCTGACACACGACCAACAGCACGCCAAAGCGATAGGACGCTGCAAAGAAGCTTTAGACATAATGCGAGATGCACTGATTCTATGCGATCGTGCCGAAGCGTACATCGGAGCGGAGATGTACGACGATGCCATACATGATTACCAGGCTGCTCTGGAAATCGACGAGAACCTGCAACGCGCCAAAGAAGGCATCGAAAAGGCCAAACGGCTGCAGAAACAATCAGAGAGGAGAGACTATTACAAGATTTTGGGTGTTAGCCGAAATGCCAATAAACAGGAAATTACAAAAGCCTACCGCAAGGCCGCACAAAAGTGGCATCCCGACAATTTCAAAGACGAAGAAAAGAAAGTAGCCGAAAAGAAATTCATTGACATTGCCGCTGCCAAAGAAGTGCTCACAGACCCCGAGAAGAGAAGACAATTCGACAATGGCGAAGATCCTCTCGATCCCGAAGGAGGCCAACAGGGCTTCCGAGGTGGTGGCAGCCCGTTCGCCCATTTCCAACACGGCTCGCCGTTCCAATTCAAATTTCACTTCAACTAAAGAGGAAGCACCACTGGGCCATTTCTAAGACTGTCTTATTCAGACCACAACGCAGCAAATTGGAGTACACAATCAATCCGCGCTAAACAATTCGATATCCAAAATGCGTATCAGATCAAAATTTGAATTTATTTATTTTCCTATTTGTTTTTTTATAATCGTATAAGCTTCGGGTACGCACAAACAACTCTACCGGCAACAGCACGCAGGCATTTAAACCACCAGCACATTTCTACGGATCCAATAAATAACGTGCTGTGCGCGGCTTCGTCAGTCCAATAGTGAAGAATGAAGAATGATTGATAAATGAAACAAAACAAAAACATTTAAGGGAATGCAAAGTTATTTTTTTTTTGTAAATAGTAGGGTAATTACGACATTGAAATATAGCGGTAATAAAATTAAAAACATACTTTGTTACTAAGTTTTGTCTTATTGACTTGAAATCAGGTCGTGACTCTTTGATTTGGGTGTGCTACTCTGTCTTTGCTGCACATTTTTTCGTGACAAAGTATAGAAGGAAAACGGAAAGCGTTCCTGCAGTTATCTAGACCAATAGCTCTGGCATCCGCGATCGTTTAGTCTTTAAAACGGAGGCTCGGTCTTCCCTGTCGCCTCGAACCTGAGGCTGTGATCCTCTTCGCTGGAGCATTATTGTTCATTCGGTCGATATGACCCAGTGCAGTCGTCGTTTTTTGGCTTTTTGGACTTCATTCATATCTTGATACAGCTCACTGAGCTGGTGGTTTCTCATATTCTCCTTCTTTCACACTCCTTACATACGGGACTAAATTTTCGACGAAGAATTTTTCTCTTGAAAGTGCTCAAAATCTGCTTTGCCTTCCTCCTTACCATCCAGCACTCGGCTCCAAATAGCAGAACTGGCTGGATCAAAGTCTTGTAGAGCATACATTTCGTCTTCCGAAGTAGTAGTAGTAGAGATTTACTACGAGGTAGCTAAACTCCTTCACTACCTCAAAATTTCTTTTGCCAACAGTGACGTTTTGTCCTATGCGGTGGGAAGATGTTTCTTTGTTGGTTGACTGCATGTACTTGGTTTTGTCCTCGTTTACTTCAAGGGCAATTCGTTTCGCCTGTTCTCGAATTCTGATTGTAGGTCACCAGAACCGGCCTCTTAGACTGAGACAGTCAGCGTGCTCGATGGGAACAGTTCGATAAACCCTGTAATTTCCGTTGTGAACGACCGTGACATTCATGGAAAGTGGAACTAATCTTAATATTTTGCACATCATAAACGATCTTTCTGCTTGATATTTGAGTTTGATATTCAGTATTGATATCGAAAAATCGGTTCACAAACAAGTCATGATTCTCTTCTTTACTTCCAAAGTACCTTTCGGATAGAATGAATAATATTACTTGATAAACTTGGCCTTTACACAGTGGTGGAGCAAATAATAGAAACAAATTAATTTTTATTTTTGTTTTTCGATAAAGAATTACTTGCTACCCAACTACTACTTCACATCTTCGTCTCGTGGAATGAACTAACTTGGCACAAGTCCGAGGAAGAGTGCCATATATCTTGTATTTTCGACCATTATTCTTCCCTGTTTTTGGCTCTGCTTCAGAATGTCCCAGAGGTGTTCTGTCGGCTCGATCGAGGGACTGTGATGGTCACTTTATAATTGCGATTTTATTTTCCTTAAACATTTTCCTTTGCCAACTTTGAGGTGTGTTTGGGGTCATAATCCTATTTCGACGTAGGCTACAGCATAGGTACAGCAAATGGTCCAACTCCAGATGCGGGAACATTAAATCCGGACAGTGGAAGGAAATCTTCTACATCTCAGAATCCTCTTGGAGGATTTTATCTGTAGCAAACCCTGCTTTCCGGAAACAATTAGCATACTAAAGTAATTCATCATTCATAATTTAAACAACGTATTGCTAAAATAGAAGATTTGAATATCTTATAAGTTTTGCAAGCCTTAAGAAGTGATATTAGTTGTTTCAACATTATCATCGACACAGTTGCTTATAATTGAACTAGCCCCGCTGTTGTCACTAAGTTAAACGTATTTAAAAACTCTGGGTCCTTGAGGCTCTTCTTTGGTCGAGTTTTCACTAACACACAAAAATCTCAGGCATCCGTTTCTCTTGAGTCACAAACCGTGGACAGGGACCTCTTGGCCTCTCTATAATCCTCTACAAATAGAATACCTCTAGGAAGGTGGGTGCGTGGAGGGTGCTTACACATTTTCCAGGTACTGGTCAGGCACAAATTATTTTTACTCCCCTAAAATGAGTTAACGTAATGTGAGCGAAAATGATGAGAGGTGAATCAAGAGAGATACTGATGCACTTTGGTCTCAAATATCAGAGGGTTGTATAGTCGAGGAAAATCCGTACGAGGAAGTCTATCCACATTCTTGTTGTTCTACTAATGAAAGAACTCCAATTCATCCAATTCAACGCTTTCGGCCGCAATAGGGCTCAAAGGGAAGAGCATGTAGGTGGCATTCCCCTGAAACGCTCTTACGCAATGAGAGAGTATTCTTATGTCTCCCATAAGATTGAGCGATAGTTCTCGGATCTTTTCGACAAGTGGCGTACATGGGCTTTATTAATGTGAGCCAGATTAGATGGCGTGAAGTTTTAAAAAATGAGCATTTGGATTTGGTGACGTCGCATACGGAGACGTGCTAACGAAAGTAAACTTGGAAATGTATGGTGGACTTGGAAATGTATGTCGGGCTGCGACTTCTTTACCTTGCTGGAGCTTCCAGCACATGTAAATGATGAATTGAAATAGTGTTTAACAACATAATAAGATTTGTATACAATTAAAAAAAATACAAAAAATTCTGATTTTAAAATGGCGTTCAAAAAATATTTGGATCTGAAAACTATTGTTTTTGTTTGAACTCAAGTCTAGAGAAAAACCCCAATACCATTTCCAAAGACTCGTAAAAGCGATTTCAACCCGGACCAATGCTCTTATTTAACCTAAGTTTAAATATTATTATTCTCAAAAATAATTTTTGTTTACTTTGTACAGCTTTGGAAAAGCTTCGAAAAGGAACTACATCGCTATTAAAATAATTTGAATTAAACGGATCGGGAAAATTTGCAGTTGTGATAATTTGTATTCAGAATTTCTATTAATATTTTAGCTGTTAATGAAATTACTACAACTTTAATCTTAAATACAAAGTATTAAAATGTTATATAGTCAAATCTTAATAAATACAAAATACAAATAGTATTTTATTTGTTTAATCGGTTTCAGCTACGAGTGTAAATGATGGATAATGGCAGGTTTATATTACACTTGTAGCATAATTATAATTATTGTCTGTCCTTGTTGGACAGAAGGCAGCGTTTTAAAGACCGCAGGTTGGTATCTTCCACAAGTCTGAAATTTATGAATTCAACATGCGCAACTGGCACATTTCCACATGCAAAGGATTGGGACTATTTTTTGGAAACAATCCTTGTACTTGTACGCATACTTTAGCGACGGGCCGAATAAGTTATATTTTTCATCTGCTCGTAAATGGGTCGGAGGAGTAAGTATAGGAGGAGTTAGCTATAAATTTCTATAACATTTCTTTATTTTTTCTAGAACTACTTTAGCTGTACGATTGCGAAAGTGCTCCACAGATTGCTCGACGAGTAAATCAAGTTACAGATTGCAAGTTGCAAGCAGATTGGCCTTGCCTGAGGCGCTGATAGCTGGTACCAGCGATGTCGTTTATACATCAATCAAAGTATTCCACCTCCTTTTAATAGCCAATACCTCGATACTTCCTCTTTCGTTAAAATAGTTCATTTAATAATATTGATTTTCAGCTCAGTTCGAACCACGAATTTTGCTTTGATGTGATACTCTAAATTCTATTATGACGCATAGACGTCACGATTGAGGAAACAAAACGCCCACTTAATATGTTACGTCACTCTTTATTTTTTCAATTTAATAAAAAGTAAACCCAAATCGCAAATTTAATAATCGCTAGTAAATTTATTTCCAACTTGTCTATTCTCTGAACACATTTTCTATTACACATCTGAGTTCCTAGATGTCGTCCTAGATGTTGTTTCTTGTTTTCCCAAAAATTTGACATTTAATTCATGCCTTCTCTCTTTCGCCATTTGTCAAGTTTCCGGTACGTACGCGAATTTAGGTATATGAAAATAAATTTTCCAAAAAACCCCCAATAATGCATTATTCAATGGAAAATTTATTTTCCAAATCAAAGTTTAAATGTTTTCTCACTCAAATAAATAGTTGGCCAGTGCTTTTGACCAATTCTCTGCTCGATGTTTTCGGATAAAAAAAAAATCGTCCCTGATGTTATTGCTGCCACTGTTCGTTCAATTGCATCAAAAGTCACTGGCCAACCTGGGATAAATGACCCAAAATGAGTGCTCTAAAATATTGGATATTGATTGATTGACTTGTCGATTCCAGGTAACAATGGTTGACACAGCAGTTAAGCCAGCCGCAGCGCCAGCTAAAGCTCCAGCACCAAAGCCTGCCAAAGCAGAGAAGGTCGTCGATAAGAATGAGAAGCACGTTCGTCCACTGAAACGACATGGACGTCTCTTCGCCAAAGCCGTCTTCACTGGATACAAACGCGGTTTGAGAAATCAACACGAAAACCAGGCCATCCTTAAGGTGAGTTCTCTTTTAAAAGCGATTCCTGCAAGCCTACGACGAGGATTCATCAAAATTGTTTACATTTGCAGATTGAGGGATGCCGCAGGAAAGAACACGGCCGCTTCTATATTGGCAAGCGTTGTGTATATGTTTACAAAGCACAGACCAAGAAGTGCGTGCCTCAGCATCCAGAAAGGAAAACACGGCTACGCGCTATCTGGGGCAAGGTTACCCGATTGCACGGTAACACCGGCTCCGTTCGTGCTCGCTTCAACAGAAACTTGCCCGGTCACGCAATGGGTCATCGCATTCGCATTGTAAGTTTCCGAATCCCTGTCTCATTTTTTTTTGGAACATTTCATAGAACTAGTTTTGTTTTTCTCTTCGTTCTCTTGCAGATGTTGTACCCCTCGAGGATTTAAGTTGAAGTGTTTAAATAAAAGAAAACAAATTTTATAAAATAAAAACTAAACTAAAATTTCAAAACTGGCGTTTGGATGTACATTTTGGGTTTCAAAAAAAAAATCAAGAAGACCCGCTTTGGGGCGGGTTCAAGTCAATCGCTAGGATAGGAGGATACGATTGACCATTATTGCAAGAGAGGAAGTCAGTCATTCAGTGGTGCGGATTGACGTGGAATGCATGCTCAAGCAGCGCGCTTAAAAAAATGAGCAGGAGGGAAGTTTGCAGATTCTCTGAGATGTAAAAGTTTCTTTTACTAACGATAATCGGACTTTCTGCCCGAAACTGCTCAGAAGTCGGCACATTGGTCACCAATCTTCTTAATGCTTGGCAAATCGATTTGCAGACGAAGAATGAATGAGCTTATGAAGTTCAGTATTTCGAACTTTCACCTGGCTGTTATTTATGACAACATTGAAAGACACTAAAGAATGGAATTTGACTTAATCTAAGTAGATCTTAAATCGCTTCGATTTTGATGAAAGCTTGAAGGCAAGATGGTTCAAGTGCACGTAGTTTCAGTCGAGAGTTGGAAAGTCTTCCTTCCGAGCTGAGAAGGTGTTCAGTTCAGCATGGGATCGTTTTCTTTCTGGTAAATAATTACAGGTCAGGATTTTAGGGGGTTCACATCCAGCCCTGCTTTGTTTGCAGAGGTTGATATTTTCTTCCAGGCCGATTGCTTATATTTGGAAGGCTATCGCTCTGTCCTTTTCTGTAAAGACTTCAAGGACTTGGTGACCCCAACAGTGATAAAGTAATCCGATTTTGGTGTTGTAAACTATAACCGAGTTATTTTCTATCAATATATGTACATAAAGAAGCATTAAACTTCAGCAATCCTTCACGGACATATCTATGTATGTACTCGGACGTGTACAGATTTGAGTTCGCGTTCGGCGTCTAGCCGTGTTGGTCTACCAGTAAAGAATGTCGGTGGCTCCATAATGGTTAAGGATATTTTTCGTCCGCCAGTGTTTAAGCCATCATCCGAAAATATGAACAGGGAAAAGAATAAGATTTAAAGATTTACCTTGCCGTACAATTGTTCCAACTTGGGACGAACTTGAGAGAAAGATTCGTAAAACAAGGTCCAACATCGAGAGATAAACTTAGCGAGATCTTTCAAGAAGTCTTCAGATCAATACTTACTTTACTCAACGGGCTCCCGACCTGTGAAGAGTCTCTGCCTGAGATACGGCAGCCTTCCTCTCTTTTCGATCCCGGCATCCGCGATCGCTAGGTCCTTAAAACGGAGGTTCGGCCTTCCTTGTCGTCTCGAACCTAGCGGCTGTGATTCGAAGATCCTCTTTGCTGGAGCATTATTGTCCATTCGTACGGTTCGGCCGATGTAATCGTCGTTTTTTTGGCTTTTTGGACTACATCCTTTTCTTGATACAACTCAGAATTCGCGGTAACATCCTCTCAATTCGCCCCCCTCGATGTAACCTCAAAATTCCCTTAAAATCTGCTTTGCCTTCCTCTTTATCGTCCAGGATCAAAATTTTGTACAGAAGGAGTATGCATCCGAGTAAGGAGTTTGGAACCCTTTTGTTTCGCCAAACCGAAGTAGCACCGGTTTCGCAGGATGAGTTTGCTCCGAATCTCCACTAACGTGTCATTTGAGGATTTGAGATTTACTAGGAGGTAGGAAAACTCCTTCACCAACTCGAAATTACTTTTGCTATGCGGTGGGCAGTTGTTTCTTCATAGTTGACAATATGTACTTGGTTTTATTTTTGTTTACTTCAAGGCCAACTCGTTTCGCCGTAATTTCCTCTATGACGGCGCGCTGGAAGTGACAGTGATATTCCAGCAGCTGGACACTTCAATGCCGAAAACAGGCGCATGTTTGGATTAGTTTCGAGGAACTGTTTCCAAATTGCACACTGCACTGTGCGTGTGAGGGATCCCGAATTCGGTCATCGCCTTGAAGACTTCAAGATGAAGATGAATGAATGAATGAAAGATGAAGATGATGAAATGAGGATTTGAGGTCGATGAAGAGATGATGAGTCACGATTAGAAATTCGTTAGTCTTCTCAAGGATTTGCCTCAGTGTGGATTTACCGTCGATCGTCGAGCCTAAAGATCAATATCATTGGCAAACAACGAAGTTGGTACGGTTTGTAAGTTTGTATCTTGAAGGTAAAGGCTTAGCCATGAATTTCATCTGATGGCCGGTGCGACCCTGGATGACTGGTCCGGAGTGGAGGGGTATGAGACAACTTACCTAGGACTCTCTAGGTAGGATTAAGTTAATTAAGGCTTAGCTAAAGTTTATTTAGAGAGCTAGGTAAGTTAAATTAGGACAAGGATAGTTTTTTTTAGTTTAGCTTACTAGATATATTAGGATTCTTAAGCTAAGATTTTAATTCAGCAGGAATCCCTAAACACCGTTTTCCGCTTTCTCTTTATATCTTTCTATCGCTTTCCTTCTTCCTCCTTTTCTTTGATACGACTTTCTTTGCTGATGAGTAGAGGATATAAAAAAAAGGAAGACTAGGACTACCCCATCCAATGAGCTCAGCCGAGCAACCTCAAGCGTGCCAACGTCCTCCTTCCCCATATCGAAGATGCTTCCGTGGCCTTTTATTCTTAAAATGTTCCTCATGTGGATTTTATAAAACTTTTATCGTTTCAGGAAGTTGGATTTATTGCATAGCATCCTCGTTGTCCCACACTTTTTGCGACAATTTCTGTTCGAAATGGGAAACACAAAAAGATTTCAAAAACATTTCGGAAATATTTTGAGAAGCGTCCAGACCAAAATTAACATTTAAGAAATATTTGGGAAATTTTTCTTTTTTTGTGAAATGTGCAAAAAATTACACATCTAAAGAATTCCAATTGAAAACCACCGTTTTTTTTTTAAGAAGGATCTTTTGAAGTTCTGGGCAAGGGTATTGTTTTCCAAGTACACCCGAAACGAACGGTCTATTAAATGGAGCACCATAACATTAATCGTTCACAGAACTAAATGTAGCAGGAGTATCAGCAGCTGACCCGCACCCGAACGAGGAGATTCGAAATTATAAGGTTATAATTTCGAATCTCCTCGGCGTTTACATTAAACAACCGAGGATAAAACAAAATCAAAGTGGCAATATTAGCATTTTCTACAATGCAATGATCAATGCGCTACACAAAAGAAAAAAATGTCTGTTGACAAGACTTGTTGGGAAGCTTAACTGCCAGATGAAACTGATTGAAAATATCGAACAGTTGGATCAATAAAATTAACCATTGTTAATCTATTTGCATTGTGACATTATAAAGTTTGGAATCAATTTTCTTAGGACGCCTCTGCTGGACGCCTCTTGGAAAAACAGAAAGAATTGTTTACAGTTTTCAAGCCAGAGTCTGCTCTGACCTGACATCCTTAAATGCTCCTTACATGCGCTTAGAGGCTCTTCTCAGTGCTCTCTAAAGGAATATGCCAATAAGACATACTGTGTGTTGGAATTTGAACAGAAAAGTTCAGAGCTTGTTAATCGAAAAGGAGATTTGTTTCATCACGAACAACTATATTCCCGCCATCGGACTCACAAGTTTTTCATTATTATCAAAACTCCTCATTTTACAAAAATGATTATTCCAGATAATGCTTAAATTCTTATTTCGAAGAAGCTGTCCTTCTATGAATGACGAAGTACGCAGCTTACTGAAAAATGGCAAAAAGTCATCGAACAAATGTAGGTGCAACGAACCAGGGAGGAAATAGAGACAGGAATTGATGCCCATTGTTACTAAACTTCTTTAAATTGGAATGAGCTGTAAATGCAGAGTCTGCAAGAGCTAATAAAAAACTCTTGCTCTCGTATGATTGCAATTGGACAGAGTGAACTGATAAGCATTCCTGAAACAAAAACAGTACCGCTTAAAAAAAGATTTTTTTTTAACAATGAAAAAGGGATAATATATCGATATATCGCAGTTCCCAAGCTTCTTGGTTCTATTTGTGGTCGGAATATATTGATTCCGTTCCCATTTGGATCGGTCTTCTGCTTTATAGCTCTATTTATTTTAAGGTTACGAAATACGTTGAGATTCTTCGGCATTTATGAAGATCGAGAAACATCCTGGATGTCCTTTGAACTGAGTTGACTGCAGGTGGCACACACACTTTTAGTGTATCTAAATATTTAAATATTCCGGCTCGATGATGGCAACATGAACAGAAAGTAGTTAACTTCAAAACACACAGAGGCCTACAAAATAAACGAAAAGTATTAAAACGAAGGTTGTCTAAACGTTCGATTAAGTTCTACTTTAAGACAGTAACTAAACCAAAATTTAACCTTAAACTGAAATTGTAAAAACATGAAAAGATGTCGTTAAAAATTTATTTCTTAATTGATGAAAAGTCCGCCAATTGCAATTTCAAAATTGAAGCATTTCGTCTGCGAGTTAGCCGTGTAAACAAAGTGTCATCACTGTTTCGAATTCCTGGAGTTTTCCAAATAGCCAACAGGTGGATGGATTTATTTTCCCACGAGTGAGCCTCACGCACACAATCAACGATATCACCAAATAACTGGTATATTCCAGCAGTTTCTGTCAACTCCTCCCCCTTCCTGCAATCCACAAGTGCAACCGCACACTACTACACACAACCTTATCCACGAACACACTGCAACAATCACGTTCCAATGCCAAAATTTACACATTTCGTTTCCATTTCATTCGCTGGCGTGGAATGTCGTTTGCTTCCGATTGAATCGAATTGAATGAAAGTTGGCTCCAAGTCCAATTCCATGCTCCACCAATGCACTGGCATTCACAGCCAACACTCACCAGTCATCCATCAGACTTCGTTTCGGTAGGTGGTTCTCTTAAAAAGCGATTAGATTGAAATTGTTTTAGTTGTTTTTTTTTCTTTAATTTTATTTCCCCTCTGATTGCGTGAATATAATTTTGTGTCGCTGATCGTTGTTCGCTGTTCGTCCATTGTTTCACTTTACTACCGTGAAGTGTTTTGTTTCGTGCCTTTGACTTGTGCTGTGAAGTTAACTTTGGTTTTTCAGTTTATGTTTGAAGTAACAAACGCAAAACAAAACTTAAACAAAAATCCTATCAAGTGATGCACATAATAGTAAAAAAAAATATATAATATCATAATTACGCTCCAATAGTTTCCATTGGAATTTAATACAACAAAAAAAGAAGAAAAAAAAATACTATACGTGCCTGTGTTTACGGGGTTTTGAAACAAAACCGGTTGCTTTCTAAACACACCAACCAAACCAACATACACACACACACACACACAAACAAAACGCGAAAAATCACAACAAATACCACAGCCATCGAAATCCAAAACCAAAAAAGTAGTAGCAAAAAACAAAAAAAAAAATTACTGCTTTCATAAAAGAATTTCTGTAGGCGCTGTTGTGTTTTGTTGTTTCCTCTCCAATCGGTGTTTTTGTTGTCTTTCACTGTTTTTGTTTGTTTGTCATCCCTGGAAATTAAATAAATAAATCCATCTAAATTTTAGTAAAAAAATAAAGAAAAGAAACAGTACGAGTACGTCCATTTTGAAAAAATATTCAAAAATCGAAAATAACGATAAAACTGCAGTTTTTGGTGCCCATTTTGGGATAACTTCATTTTGGATATACCATCACAGCTCGGCAACCCAATAAAGGTGAGTCTTCATTAATGAATTTATAGAATCAAGTCTGTTTTTCTGTTTGGTTTTGAGTCGTCGTGTACTCGTTCAAATGAACGCTGCATCACCATCACCAGCAATGCGACTGAATTCTTTGACTGCCTCGGGCAACAGGTGCTCTTGCGGCCATGTAAATACAGGTATCTAGTAGATGTTTAATGTACATTCGCCCCCACCGTTACATATTGCTCGAAAGGCAGCCAGCCATTCCTCAATGGTCAGTTTTAAGTTGTTCTAGTTGGCTTCCATAAAAAAACAAAAAAAAAACGCAGGCACCGCGCTCAGCTAAGCACATTTTGCGTTGCATTTTGGAATGGCGAAAGAACGGAATGTCTTGACATCTACAATACCTTTGGCTAGGCAAAAACAACACTATTACAATTGTTGTTGGTGTTTTGCTTCTAGATTTATAACAGTTCATTCGTGCAGTCAAGCTAACGTGTTTCTTTTTTTTTTTGCTGCGCACTGTGCATAGAGTACGTAACCACTTGGTAGAGTAGAGGTCTGCATATTAGAATATTAGATAGAAATACATTAACTATAATAAATCTCGATTAAGAATTCTGAATAAATTAACCGAGGGGATTACACAACACAAGTGGTTGTCAGATTCTTGAGTCGTGTCTATAAGTTACTGCGGTTCCGTTTTTTTTTGTTTTTCGTGTTTTTTACTATTTTGACATAATCTCGGGTTTTTCCAAACATAAATTAGAATCGCTCTAATGTTTGAAGTTTATGGATGCTAAGTTCGGTTAAGTTCGAAATCGAAATAAAAACGATGATTGATGGCAGCTGTGACTGATGTAAAAATTGGCATACATCCCCGCTGCGAATTTAGTCATTTTAGAATTTGTTTCAAAATAGAAGGGCCCAATAGAGCCGTAGGCAAGTCACGTTCATTTCTACAGTTTGGATTTGATTATAATTGTCATCGAATTTGTCATAAAAAAATTAAAAGTACCTTTTTAGTAAACATTTGTGCCTCATGTTCAGCAATAACATCAAGGATGCTTGCTTAAAACGTCACCTGGCCCAAAAAAAATGTGATCCTATTCAGACCCTATGTGTTCGGTTAGATTAAGTCTTTTGATAAAAACATTTAAGTTCTAGGTCCCAGTGATGCACAGGGATCGATCTTCTCTTTACAGCAGCCAAACATTCGAAGAAAATGGTTATTTTAAGGTTCTACTTAGTTCCTCACTATTGGATCGAGAACCTTTTTAACTTTCACTCGAACTGTGTTGATGAAGTTTTTTTTTGTCACTGGCCGTTCTTCCCAATTTTTCATAGTTTCCTAGTTTCTACACGAATTTCCAAAGAAAGGTATCAGACCAGATTGAGGGCTCTCTATCGTGAAATGTCATGACATCCAGGCAACAATCTTTGAGCCTGAGGGCCCTCACCAAGCACCATATGCTTCATTGGCATTGCTAGGAATATTGTGGGTGATTTGTCCAGTGCTATTGTTTTTTGAAAATAAGTTCCAAAAGTTCCAGCACCAGTGTCACTATTATCCAGTATTATAAACAATATTTGCCCTTTATTGTATATTTAAAGGCATCATGTTTCATAGATTTCGAAGCCTGCAAGAAATAAGGAGATCCTCCTTTTTATCTAAACGTGTAAAGGAGGAAGACTAAGCACTGCGCGTTTGGATCGCCCTAATGATAACTAAACAAGCCAGATGATGTAGCTTACTTAGTAATTTTTGCGCTTTGTACTGTTGTGTTTTGTCCACCGACACAGAAGATTATTTTGGAATAGATTTCCCAGTTTTACCATAAATCTGTTGCCTCTGTTGTCTTTTGGTAAGCTTTTCGAGAAATGAAACATGAGAATGTCCGCAAGAGATGGGAAATAAAACCTACTTGAAGGCAAACTTGTGTGGCAGTGCAGTGTTATTGATTTGAAAGGAACTGACGAGGAACTCATCCTCTAAGTATTACTAGTACTACATTCTTTTCTGCTTTCTGTATGGAGAACACCCTCACATGTTGGATCTTATGTTTCTAAAAACTGCGTGTAGCTAGTACTTCTTACCCTTGTTGAAGTAGATGTGCCATTCATCTCACGTAATTTAAAGGGGCTGAAAGATGGCTGCAAATAAGGAAATTAGCAACTTACTCAAAAGAAGAATTGATCTGGCAGGCAAATTCGATCACCTTATCGAGATTCGACTTGGCAAAGGAATGTGTTACGGATAAGACCGTCTTGTTAGAGATAACCATTAATACCAACAGACCAAAATGGTTACACTATCCTCGAAGTTACTTTTACAATTTAACGATTTCTACAATAATACAATAATAATTCCGAAAGTGTGGCTGCCCGTGACTCAGTGGAAAGTTCTTCGGTTACTGACCATGAGGTGCCGGGCTTAATTTTGGGAAGGAACATCTATTTCACGGCCACATGTCTCTCGAGTGATTGTCAATCCTCCAAACAATACAACTGTTGAGATAGAGCTTCTGAGGCTTTAAGCGGTCCACATTAAACTGATGTAGGTCCAACCCGCCATTTGTGCGAAAATATAATGCTCACACACAAATTGTTAAGCTGGCACCCGGTGCGCCAAAAACTTGGTTATTTATTCATTATTTTGTAATGCCAAGAGCTATGACACAAAGATAGTGTCAGGCCGTGGTCATTTAAGCTTCAAAAAACTATTTTAAGTTAACAATTCATTCTCATACATATTTTTCCAAACTTGTTTCAAATTTTCTTGTTATAAACACAAACTTGCTTAAAATAGCGTAGCGTACTTTTTTAAGTCCTCGCTCAATCTTAATGATTGTTTATCAATTCTAGTCTTAAACACCGATCTGGTCACCTGGACCAAAAAGTTCAATAACTAAAAACTATGTATGTACCTGGTTTTTAAACAATTTTTCCTTAGCCGTGATGGCAGTTGAATATGATGATTCACTCGTCGAAAGCGTGATAGATCAATCTTCATTTTTCGATATGAAAAAAATGAGTCACTTATTTGCGGAAAACATAAATTTTATCTTTGGATCGAATTGTGTGCTAAGAAGGCAACCAAAAATTCGGCTCCAAACGTTCAAGACTCAGTTCAGCCCTTTGGCATGGAAGCAGAAGACGTTTTTAGGCGAACAGTCTCATGATGCACCTCTCTGCAAAAAAAAAACCCAAGAAATAGTATACCATAATAAAACTTACCATTTTTTAATTTTCATGATTTATTTTACTGTGCCACAAAAAAGTTCTAGCTGTATAAAATTAAAGACATAAAAATGTGGTAAAGCAATAGAAATTAAAACCAAAAATCAAATCTTCAAATTTATGGATATTGTTTGATTTTGAATTGAAGGACACATACTTTCTTGATTCAAAAATTTTGCTTGCATCTTTGCTTAGTTGTTCAGTCAATTGATTCTATCTATTTTATTTATTCCCTTTATTTAATACTTCAGGAGTACCACAAGGAAGGCATAAAGTACCCATTGTTTTTATTATATTTATAACACTATGAAGTATGTCCGTCTTTAAAGACTCAAAATTGCCCATTCTCGCCAATGTTCTCACAATCGCTGTCTCTGTGAAAGGGTGCTCAATTTTCGATCGGACATTGGTGTTGTCATAACTAACACAAACAATTTCTCAGTTTTTGTGTTAGTTTTAATCATAAGATGTTAAAGAATGGTGCTTTGAAAAAGACCAGAGTATACCCCGGGGTTTTGTCACGTACATAAACTTAATAACATTGAAGCAAGATCTCAGACTTCAGAGATGATTTCTTGAGGTATCCTAAGAAGCAAAATTCATCTCATGTTTGGTGACACAACTTCTCACTTACTAGGGTTGGTTTCAATAACGTGGCCTCGATGACTGAATACTGAATACGGGGTACAAACTCAGGCGTTTCCCTCCCAAGTTTGGATTTATTTTTTCTATTTATGAAAAGCCCCAAATGCAGTAAAACTAGCAACATTCAACTGACGAGTTAATTGGCACCCACGTTAGCACCTACATACCTACTACCTAGCCTAATCGCGAATTCCACACCCTAGAGGTCTTCTTAATGTTAATCAAAATCTAAGGCTGATTTCCATTCACTTCAAATCAAAACATTTCTTTGCCACATCAATCCATTGTCTTGATTTGTAAACAAGTGCCCCTTAACTCTCGAAGATGGCGCCGATACTTCATCAAAATGTCACCTCGATACATTAATGACAGTTGATTTAGCTTGTGCTCTGATTTCAATTTTTGCTCAACTTTGAATGAATCTATTTCGCTGAACCAGTTTCGCGGCAGGTTTGACAGATGTACGCCGGTTTATGACCTTCAAACTTCACACAATGCCCCGCATCTTTTTCTCAATTCGATTTCGTTTGTTACCAATTTTTAAAAATTGCCAGTTAAATGTCATCACCATTGTGTCAGATGTGAAATTTGCAATTATCAGCAAATCCATGGCAGGAAATAAGAGCTGTCCAATTGTTTTCCAACACTATAGCTTCCTATCCATGATGAACGATCAGATTACACTTTATCTGCTATTAAGCAAGCAACTGTTGTGAATGAAATGAAACTTTAGTGTATTGTTTGCGTGCACTACTGATCCAATTAAGTATACCAAAGTATAGCTCTTTTGCCTCTGATGTGTCCTCATTCGGCTTCCTCGGTTATTACATGACGATTCAGTCCACTTGAGGTAATTTTGAAATTTTATCAACTTTATAACTTAATAAATGTTTATTAATGCTCATTATGCAACTTGCGCTCGCTATTCCTTTGTCTTTCATTCAGCTTTTTGTGTCTTGGTGTTGCAATCGACGTACGACTTAATGTAAATTAATCGTTCACTTAGTTCATCGAATGTCTGCAGGTCAATTGCACAAATCCAAGTGCTGAGCATTGGAAACAGTGAATAGCAAAAAAAAAAGTAACAAACCCTTTCGAATTTAATTGCTTCGGTAGAAACCTGTCACTTTGACATTCGTCATCGGGTTTATGGAATTCGATTGTACATATATGTATGGATATTTGCAGGCAACTCCCTCGTTTCGATTTGTGAACGATTCCCCTTAATCTCTGAGCGCATCAATCTCTGTGTTGTGATTGCGGACGCACCTTAATTCGCGCCAGGTATGTTATGTGCGAACTTAAAATGCCACACGGCGTTTTCGCTTTGAATTTGAAAGAGTTTGCATTTTTTTTTTGACTTTTTTTAATTTCTTTTTGAATTTTGCTTTTCCATTTGCGGATTACGAGGCCCAAAAATAGCCAGCGCTTTTTGGGGCAAGAAAAATGAGATAGAAATTAGAGAAAATAGAAACATACAAATTCAAAATGATAAAAGAAGATTCGCAATACTAAACGACTTCCGATTTATCTTCTCATGAATTAATAAATAATTGATATGTTGAATAACAAGTCGACACGACCAACTGATTACATGAAGAGGAGTGGGTATCACAGGTGTTACCTACCCTGTTGCCAAAGATGACTGGACAAGCTAATGATGGGAAGTGCCTCTAGCTGATGTTTTTTTTTTCGCAAGTCAGTGTACAAGTGTTACTGGCGAAAGTGCCAATTTGAGTTCGATAACCAGCCACCAGCAAGGCGTAGCTTGTTCCGTCTTCCTCGTGCAACAGCGATAGGGGAAGTGCATGTATCCATTACTGGTATAAATATTAGATTACTGGTGCTGTTGATTGGTTGATTTCCCGTTTGGAATACGAATAAGGCTTCCTAGGGATAAGGTGAATTGACACTATTTGAACTTGCGAGTCCAACATTTGTCGAGGAGCCTCCAAACACACGCATAAGCATATGTGGGGGTTCTTGTTTTGAATAAATGAATGGTGCTTGGAAACGAAGCGGAACTTGGGATTGTCTTCTGCGAAGTCAACATCCGCTTAATGACTAAGCGATAACGTACTGTTTGTTGTTTGGGCTTCAAAGCACTTTCTTATTTATGCGTGAAGCTCTTTGAGCATTTATGCTAGTGCTTCTCGAAATTCCATTCAGTTGCGCTACAAAACAAAAAACCAATGCTAAGTAAATAATAAAAAACGAGTCATAAATCTTGGTTTTATTCATCAAAAATGTTTAATACAATTTCGGCCAAGTGAGCACGGCGACTACTCACTGTATTTGATCAATTTAAGATTACTTTTTCGAGCTTTGGAGCCGTGTATTCACAGACAATTCTAATTCTGGCTTTCTACTTGTAAATTGAGTCGGATTAACAGGGAACCGCCACAAGCCAAATGAAAAAAGGTATTAATGAATTGAGTGCATTCAGTAACCTTGTTGTTTTTAAACTTATAAAAAGAGGACCTTCTTCTTCTCCACATTCTGCAAGGACATGACTCATTAAATCACAAAATAAGTGGTTTGAAGTGAAGTATTTTTTGGGGTTTTTTGAATTAAATGTTAAGTATTTAAAAGCTATTGCCATACAAAATGCTGTTGTAGCACAATACTTTCATGTGGAAAATTTAAAGGGTGCAGACGACGTTTATAAGAATGAAAAGAAGGTTAAGATTTTTAAGAATAATATTGATCTTGAGTTGTTGAATCTTATCTGCATTGTTTTCATAGCATCCTTATCAATAACAAAAGTTCAGTCCATTAAATTTCAAATACGATTGATTACACGATTATTGGACTAAGTGTGAAAAAAAGGTTTCGTATGCAACGTAGCAATATCTTTTTGGGACCAATCCAACCTCTTTATGCCAAATTTTCTTCGGTCTAATGCAACTGAAACCCTTCGCTCGTTGATGTTCTTGGGTTTCTGCACACACTATCATGCTTCTCCAAGAACATAACATGATTTTTCTGTAATGTACCAGATTCTCCCTGTTTTTTCGATTTGGTGACCATAGAATTAAACTTAAAGTATCTTTAAGGGCACCTTTGTAATACAATTTTTTGAATATGCAAGCCATTGTTTTGCATCCTAATAAGGTACCTACTCATTCTCACAAGATTGACAATGACCACATACAGGCCATCTCTTCAGAAGATCTCAAGCCCCCGAAACTTTAGTCCCAAATTTTATGATCGTCATGCTTATCATTACAATAGCTTGGGTCACTTTCAGTCAACATGTACATGGAATGTTGCTCCAAGCAAAAAACTTCTTTCTCGATTTCCACTGTAGCGAAAGTATTAGAAGCTAAAAAATATTGTTATTGATATTAATATGATTTTCCAAAATTGAAATTTCTTTTATTATAAGGTATCCATATTTTTTGGATGACAACTTTCACATATTGTCTGTGGCATACCCTAGCCTTGTGCCAAAGTTCTTCCATTCCAGTCTCGTCTTCGAACCTTTTTTGTATACATTTTTATTGAATATTTTTAATTCATTTTTTATATGCTAGACAAAAAACGCTTAATCAGGCGGTCTAAGCTAAACCTAAAACTTCAAATATGTCTTTCGACTTAAATTAAATTTAAGCGCTACATTTTTATTTGTTTACTTAAACTTATCCTTCAAATTAAACTTAAACTAAAAAATTGATGAACAAGTATGTATGTATATATGTTTATTTGTATGAACTTTATATGTATAAAATAAATCCTAGAGCTTCATGATTTAATCTACCTTGATCTTTGTAAACCGGCCAGATTGACACGACATGTTATATTACGCCCTGATGGGGCACAATCAATGTACACAACGAAACCTAAGTTCTGTCATTACTCTGAAGCCACCTTCTTCAAACCTTCTACGGTTGGTATGCTGTTGGATCATGTTTTCTTCTTGTCTTATGTCTAAGTGAACATTCCAAAAGTTGAATTCCGTTGTTTTCGAACTAATTCATTGAGTTTTCTTATTTAAATATGACATGGACTGGTATCCAGCTGGAACATTCGATCTTCTAGATTCAAATGCCAAAATGAATAACTATTCATTCAACCTTGAAATTCGGACACTCGTCCATGCACCCCTAAACCAAAATGACATTATTCAATCTGGTTGATAAGCTTCACCAGTCATCCTCCTCATAAAAGTCGTCGTAGGAATCTCGAAAATTTTTAATGTACTAGATCAGGCCTTATTCAAACTTGTTAAAATCTTATTTGAAAAAACAATGGCATTGAATGTGACTCGTCTGTTGTCGGGTCCATTAAAATCAAGGTTTGATGTTTTTTTCCTGAGAACCAGAGTTTTTTCTGGCCTTGCAACTTGTACACCCTTCTGCCTTAATATCAATATTACTATTCTGTATGCACATCATGCTTGACAAGATTTGCAGCTTATTTCGACCATTTTAATCTCCTGCCGAAAAATTAACCGCAAAATGGTCTGTCTTGTTTAAGGAACAGCCTAAGAAAGTTCAAAACGGAGATTTTAAATTTTTTCAATTTACAAATTTAAAAAAAAAAAAAAATCCAGAAAAGGCGCATTTTACTAAAATATAGAATATTATAAAAAAAGGATTGCCAGATAGCCGATGGTTAAGAGTTTTTTTGTGGGATATCTTAAGACTTTTTCCGAAGGCTGTATGAATGTTAGGAAATTTATGTGAAGCCCTAAGTAAGAGTAACGAAACCAAAAACCGCAGAACATTTTTCAGACTAGAAGAGAATGAATGGAATACATTTCAGCCTCAAAAAAGTTATTTCAGCGCCAAATTCCATTCAGCTGTCGCTTGGGATAAAAGTTAAAGTCCTTAATCAGTCAGCAAGATTTCGATTTTGTACTCAGACTCGTACAGAGTTGCAAGGGTGCATTAAAGTTCTAAAATGTAACAACACCTCTCATTCCATCAATCGTGTGGCAACTTTTTATGAAACATGCCGTCAGTTTATTCCATAATAAAAAGAATTGTGTTGCAAAGTAAAAAAAAAAAAATGCATCCTTCAGGTGTCGATCTAATTATTTCTTTCATGTCGTTAAAGTCCGATTTGCATGAAAACTTGTATCCAACGTTGGCTATAAAAGTTTTTTAAATATATATTCACATATAATATACTACTGTAATAAATTTAAATTAGATAATATTATTATGCCACTTCTATTTGTCTTTCCCTGGCCATAATACTTCTACAACTCCACCGCAAAATTAATTCGAATCGGTTGGGGTTTGAATAGATTTATGCGAAATTTTTCAACCGGCGGCAGGCGCGCTGAACCTCAAATACACAAGCCACAAGCATTGCGCAGCTAAATGTGCCAAAAAAAACGTGAAATGTATTCACATTAGGCTCTGACCTTCATGCTGGATTTTAAAGGCTATTCTATTCCCAATCTCATTAGGCGCACTGCCATGTGCTGGACGACATTAATGCGCGCCGGAAATCGAGTCATTTTTTTTTCTTATTTATTTCTTGAAATTTCCAGACTGAAATGAAAATGAGAATTGAAATTAAATTGGCGTAACGAAGTTATTAACTCAGCTTGCGACGAAACAAATTCTTATTATTATTAGCTAATAAATAGTTTTGTTTATTTATGACCCGTAATAATGCTGGCATTCGGTTGGAAATCAAATTCAAGTGCATTTGAGTCCCGTAACTCGATAAAATATGGTAATCAAAATCGGTTTGAATTGGACAAGCATCTGAATGACGACTATGAGGAAAACTCCAGCAGAGTCGCACAATCTCTGTACCTTCTTAGACCACACGATTTAATGACGAAACTGGAGAGGTTAATATTTATCGGTTCTCCTTAACCGAAAACGTTTTGCCAAATGAGCATCGTGATTGGTTAATCGATCCGCTCCTGATCCTTAATTGAGGTTGACGACAATTTAAAAAAATTTAAGTCCATGACGCGACTCACAAAGTTGGAAAATTATGCAAGCAAAGTTTGTTTAGCCAAAGCTGATTTATGCGAGTACCCAATTCTGCTATCCTTGCGTTTTTTCTTAGACTCTTTCGAATTCCGAAACGGGCTGAGCCCAGACCAATTTTTTAAGTACTGAAGGCACAGGTGTTCATTCTTAAGGGGAATGATGAGGAATAGCTTCATTGATTCATCAAACTTCATTAACTGCACGAAGCCACACAAATATCGACCGCTTGTCGAAGCTGTAATGGAAGAAGCAGGCTGTATGAGTAATTTTTTGGATCGAATCTGGAATCTTTTGGGTGGGTTCGTCAATAACAAAGGGCGTTTGATTAAGAGCCTCCTATCTTTAAATTTTAACAAAATAAAGTGTGTGTGAGATATCATGGAGATTTTTTATTCGTTTGAAAGGCCCATCGATGCCATTTTGTATGAAATATAACTTCGTTCAAATGTCCGCCAGAGCTTCTCTGGGTGGCGCGCATCCGAAACGTCCAATTTCCCATGACTCTGGCGTATAAATCAGGCTGAATTTGAACGATGGCATGGGTTATGTTGGCTTTTAGGGTCGCTCTGGCTTGTGGTTTCTTCGCATAGATCTGCGACTTCAGAAACCCCACAAGAAAGAGTCTAAAGAGATCAAATCGCACGATCTCGGTGGCAGTTCACATAACCTCAACGTGATGTGCTAGCGCAGAATTTCCAATATGGCGTTAGCTGTGTGGCACGTAGCGCAATCCTGTAGAAACCGTATGTCGTTGGTGTCCATATGATCTAATTCAGACCAAAAGAAGTTGGTATTCATTGAGGATGATGGCGTCGTTCTCAAAGAAACGAAGGAGGCAGCCCAAAATCCACGCGAACTGCATCAGAGCCCATTCAGCGAACACACGTCGTCGTCTATGATCGTTTATCTTCAGCTCTTGGGTCAGTTGCATTTTTTAAGGCTGCGGGCCGAAATCACGACGCAAAATTGGCCAAGTGGTGGTTTGCGAAAGGCCGAGTTCTTGTGAGCGACGCGAAATCGACTGCCGCGGTTTCTTCTGCACACTCTCACAGACAGCGGTGATGTTTTTGGCAGCTCTTGGCATTTCGGCGACGTACGTGTGTTGGTTTACCGTTAACTGAACCAATGGCCTCAAATTTTTCCATCACCCTGCGAAAAGTCCTCTCGGTAAAACAATTTTATTAATTTTAACATCTGGGGGGCAAAGTTGGTACAGCGCCTGTCTTTCAATTGATTCGATTGATAGGTCCCAGGTTCGATTCCTAGAGTAGTGGTCTAGTTTTTCGAACCTGGTCCAGTCACCATTTGCCATTGGGATCAAGTTAATGGCACTATCACTGGGTTGGTCGACCAGTGATTGTAGTCTGACTAATGGGTGGCGTTGTTGTAGTGGTTGTTGTATCGGCTTAGTTCCTAATTCGTGTTTTCAAAATAGCGGAAGCTAAATCTTCCAAACTGTCAAAGTTCATAGATCATAACTTATGTCGAATAAAATCCTGCGAATTAGGTTAAAGCAAATAGATCGATATCAAAATCCTCCGTCCCGTTTCGGGCTCCACTCACGGAAGTGAGTTGAAACCAATTACACCTGAGTTTCCCAAACCACTACACAATCATTCATTCTTCTCCTAATTCTTCCGCTCGCTCTGTGCTACACGCATCATAAGAGTCTTAATATCCTCTTGAAGAGCGAGCAAATAATTAAATAATTAAACATAAATTAATTGCACGTCTTATTAAACACACTGAATAAATGACAGCCAATTTGACAGATGTAACTTCAACAATATGGCCGCTTTCAATTGTAAAAGTTCGGAAGTTCCTATAAATTTGTGTATGTATAATTTTTTGATGCAATGTTGGTTTTCGTTTATAGAAGTTCTTCGTTTTCCCCGCCAAAGGCTTTTTTACTTTTTTTTTTTACTTTTTTAAGGATCAAGTGCTCGTTTTTAATATTTTCTTTCCTTGACGGTGTTAATGTTTGCAGTTGAAATTGAATAGCAAAACTCTTCAAGACAATCGGTCTGACTTCATACGATAATGATGATCAGTTGTGGCACAGCTAAAAGGACTACCGGTTGAAAATGTCGTTATTGCAGATAACTTTATATCTATTACTCTGAGGTGAATTTTGACCATGACAGCTGTCACATCAGAAACTTCATGTCATTGTCTAAATATTTCAGTCTAGGTTATTGGTCATTAGTGTAAACACACAAGTTTTTGTAAAGCCGTAAATTCATTAAAGAAAAAAGCAACCGAAGCGCATCAATTGCTTGCCGAAGCTAACCCGGGCTATACTATAGACGTTAGAATGTGTCAGCGGTGGTAAACAATATTGGACTATACCATAAATTAATAATAAAAAGATCCTTTTGGATTTATTTAAATAATCATTGTTCCTCGAAAGATAGATTTTGCTTTACCTTAAAAAAATAAGTCTGTGTCTTTTATTTACTTTAAAATCACACGTTCAACTTATCAGTTGTGAGCTGAATACCAATTGACGGGCCACAGATCCCGATGACAACAGACAATCAAGTCTTACAATGCATATATTTCCTTGCTTAATTTATATACAACTAATTCTATTTGCGTTAAACAAAGCGTGATTAGCCTTTAACTTAATGTGTTCCGGTTTGGTTGAAAATTTGCATACAAAAAATAATTTTTAGTTGAAGAATGCACGCTGGCATATTTTAGGTTGTTCTGATTCGTTTGACACAATAACTAGCAAACAATTTTTGGTTTTATGCGATTTTTGATTTTATTGGTTTCCTGGTTCGCAATATAGAATTAATTTTCAAATATTTTCATACTACTGAATGATATTTTATTTATTTTTTTTTCCAATAAAAAAAGCGAATATTTAAATTAAAATATTTTACTCATCTCTGTTTACCGGTGTGCGCATACATAATTACCGCCCAGGGGCTGAATAATAAAAAGTTTTACTTTGAATAATTTTTTTTTTTAATAAAATTTGATTATAAAAAGTAAGCACAATAATCTTTAAACAATCATTCAATCGTTCGATTGAATGGAATGTTTCGTGCCGGTTTTATCGTTGGTGAAACATCTTTTTGATAACGGTGTTAAAAATGTAAATCGCCATAGCATGCCTCCTTGATTCAGACATCTAGATCAAAGTCGATTGCAATCTGTGAAATATGTTTATTTGTCATTTTTAACACACTCTTTCCGTGTATGAAAGGAATACCTCAAGAAAGAGTGAGACTAAATCATTTTTCATCAAGTTGATTGAAACACAAACACTATTATCAAGAACAATAGCCGAATCTTAATAATTGCAGCATGTCCATCGGGAGAAGATTTAGTAACATTTTTAGGCCAATCGTGGGTGGGGTAATAGGACTACCGGTTGAAAATGTCCTTTTTTTATTGAGGAAAAATAGATATAAATTCAATATTCAAAGTAATGCCCATCGCTAGCCACACATTTTCCCCATTTTTCTGGCAATTCATGGATACCCGTTCTGAAAAATTCGACCTGTTTGGCCGCAATCCACGAATCGATCCATTTTTTGACATCATCGAAATGACGGAAGTGCTGGTCAGCCAGGCTATGTTGCATCGATCGGAAGAGATAGTAATCGGATGGCGTAAGGTCTGGACTATACGGCGGGTGGGGAAGGACATCCCATTTGAGCGTTTCAAGGTAAGTTTTGACGACATTTGCAACATTTGGCCGAGCATTGTCATGTTGCAAAATAACTTTATCGTGTCCTGCGACCGATAAAAAAAATAATAATAAATAATAACAAAACCCTTCTGGTCCCACCAAATGCACAGCATAATTTTCAGGCCATGCTGATGTTGAGGCATGTCCGGGGTATCCATATGTTGCCCGACGTTTTGGATTATCGTAATGTACCCATTTTTCATCACCAGTGACGATTCGATGCAAAAAAGACTTCTTTTTGTGGCGTTCAAGCAGCATTTCGGACATGCAAAATCGGCGTTCGACTTCTCGTGGCTTCAATTCATACGGCACCCAATGTCCTACCTTTCGGATCATTCCCATTGCTTTCAAACGATCGAAATGGTTTGCTGAGCGACGCCAAGAGATTTTGCAAGTTCTTCTTGCGTTTGTGACGGATCTTGATCGAGCAATGCCTCCAATTCATGGTCTTCAAACTTTTTCACCTGCCCGGGGCGTTCTTTGTCTTCGGTGTCGAAATCACCATCTTTGAACCGCTTAAACCACCGCTGACACATTCTAACGTCTATAGTATAGCCCGGGTAAGCTTCGGTAAGCAATTGATGCGCTTCGGTTGCTTTTTTCTTTAAACGAAAGAATCATATTAAAACTTGCCGCAAATGTTGTTTTGATGGCACGAATGTAAACATTTTACGGCTTTACAAAAACTGGTGTGTTTTCACTTATGACCAATAACCTAGACTGAAATAATTAGACAATGACATGAAGTTTCTGATGTGACAGCTGTCATGGTCAAAATTCACCTCAGAGTTATAGATATGAAGTTGTCTGTAATAACGACATTTTCAACCGGTGGTCCTATTAATACAGATGCATGCCAATTTGATTTCTAGTCAGATTTTGTTTAGTCCGAAGTGCGGTGCACCAAACTAGGACTGCGTAAGTCAGTACTGGTCTAACTATGGGAGTAAAGAGTAAGTGTGTTATTCAAGGTCGGATTCCCCATTTGGGTCCGACATTGAAGTCTCCTAAGAGAAGCAAGAATTTTTGGTCGTTCAGAAAAATCGTTGAGATTAGCATCGTATCTTTGACCAGTTGAATCATTCACAAGGTTCCGTCAATTGAATCATTCACAAGGTTAGCTGTGGCATATGAGGTAATCTTCTAAAAAAAAGCAAAATACGAATACAACTAAGCTGATAGCAAATCCATTCCTATACTGGTGTCCTGTGTCGGAAAAGTCGAAACCAGAGGCATCTGAATTTCAAACTTCTAAAGGGTGATTTTTTAAAAGCTATAGGAAAGTTTTTTAAAAAATAATACATGAAATTCAGAAAAATGCATGAAATCTTTATTTGAATCGATAGTACGATCCATATAATTTAATGTTTGAAGATTATTTCATGCAAATGTTGACCTTGACTGCGCCTCAAATGGTCCATCCGCTTAGTCCAATTTTGGCATACTCTTTCCAACATTTCGGCCGGTATCTCACGAATATATGCTTCAATGTTGTCTTCCAATGCGTCAATTGAAGCGGGCTTGTCTGTATAGACATGAGCTTTAACATAGCCCCACAAAAAATAGTCTAAAGGCGTTAAATCGCACGATCTAGGCGACAAATTGACCGGTCCCGAACGTGAAATAAAATGTTCACCGAACTCGCCTCTCAATAAGTCCATTGTTGCGCGTGCTGTGTGGCATGTGTCACCGTCTTGTTGAAACCACATGTCATGCAAGTCAAGCTCTTGCATTTTGGGTATAAATCCTTCCGCAAAATTTTCCACGTTGTTGAGTAACAGAGGCCCAATTGCTGCAAACGGCGACGAATCGATAATTGATGGTCATCATTAACACTGGCCGATACAGCTGCGATATTTTCTCCAGTTCACACTCTACGTAAGCGTGTAAGTGGTTTAATGTCCAACAATGTAAATTTGGTGCGAAATTTAGTCACAATAGCCCGAATAGCCGCTTCAGTGGGTCGATTAAACTGACCATAAAATGGAAGAAGCGCGCGATGAACTTTCTTAACAGAGCACGCATTTTGATAGTAAAATTCAATAATTTGCAAGCGTTGTTCGTTTGTAAGACGATTCATGGTTAAATTATAGACCAAACTGAAGATGTTTCGCAGTGAAACAAAACACGAAACGAGCGTCAGCTGTTTAAACCAGTGTTGCCAAAAACATAATAGCTTAAAAATCACCCTTTACTTTAACTTTCCATTCAATTTCTTCTTCATTTGCTTGCAAAACGCATTATAAGGGTAGTCATAATCCCTTAAGAACCAATGAATTGAAAAAGAAAAATCAATTGAATCCGTTGACCGTGACTATGACTACAAAATAAGAAAGACTCAGAGTTTAATATGAAAACTAATGAATCGCAGTGTGAGAATAATTTATTTTGTCTTTTTCTGGTTACGTTAAATATTCATTGTATAGGCTCGTTTTTTTTAAATCCACTCTCATGATATTTTCTTGCATTCTTGATGACACTGTGAATGTCTGATTGTATCGTTATGTTAAATTATCAATCAGATCCCGCTGTTGATGTCGTCTTCACCATCGATTGGCATGCAACAAAAAATGATTGATTTGTCTACGTAAAAAAACGAAATAATAAAACAACTTAAGGATAAATTTCAATTAGTTCTTTATAACGATATATAACGCTTTAACTATCCAATGCGCTTGCACATTAAATTTGCGCCTTTTAGTAAAAATAAAAAACAACAAATAAATTGTTTATTCAAAAATTTCCTATTAATCACGGCACTCATTACATTTTGAAGTATTAAATTAATTACACACTTGTTCTTGCCCACACGAAAGCCTGAGCAAAATCGAAAAAAAAAAATAACAATCAAGACTGAAATAAAGTAAGTTACCTAAGCAAGTCACATTTGAGTGGCCATTCAAGTCGACACGAATCTACTATAATTCAGTGTGTTCCGTCCACATCTTCCCCACACCACAATCACCATCCTCATCACTGCGAACGCTTGTAGCGATTGAATAATAAAGACACGTGATTTTGTCATTCAATTAAAAAAAAAATAAAATGTATCTACGATATAAGTTCTTGGTGCATGACTTCCTGAAAAACAAAAACATACTTAACCATCGTATCTGTTGGCTTCATTTGTGTAACTTCAATTAATTAAACAAACCCGAAGAATAATAAAACAGACAAAAAATTAATTTTGATTGATTATCGATCGCTGCAATCGAAAAAAAATACATCAACTCGATATCTGTTGCCGCCGGATAATAATTTAATAACCAATTTAAGATACGTTACATACTCAAACATGTATCTATCTATTTTTTTGTTTATAGCTTTATTTACTGATCTGTTTGGCTGGTGTGTACTTCTGTTTGGAGCATGTCCTGAGTACCATGAAACTAACACTTGACTATCGGAACATCGAATCAATTCTGATCGCGGCACTAAATTAATTAAAAATTCACTTTTATTGTTTGTTTTTTTTTCGATAAGGCACACATGGTCATAGCCATGGGCCTTCGAGTACGAAAAAGTGAGTCAGTCGTTTGTTCATCGAAAGATTCTTATTTTGAGAGCTGAGTGCTTGATAAGTTGACATTTATTGTAATGAGAAACGCCTCAATTCAATCTTTGCTTGACATATGGTATTGCAAATCGTCTGTGATTTTTAAAGGAAGTTTTGACAAACATGTGATTGTATATCGGTTAAAAATCGATGGCAAATCATCCATCAGTCTTTGTTAATCAAAATCAGGGGGTATCTATAATCTTACATCTTATCAGGCCTTCAAAATTCCAAGATTACTTAGTTTTGTCATGCTTATTTCTCCCGTGTTTCTATGCCAGGCTTTTTAAGAACTATTTGCAAGCATGAATATGTATTTTAAATTCCAAGACTTTATTGCGGAGGCATTCCCGATGACACATACTGATGGTTCAAAAATTCAATAAAATCTTTTAGAGGGTCTTATTCAGGGTTGTCCAAAAATACTCACTTTTGCTATATCTTTAAAATGAAACAGACATGATTTCGAATATTTTTTTCAATATTGTTTATGGACCTTTGAGTTTTTTTTCCTCAATTGGTCAAGTGGACGCCGCCATTGTTGATGAACATCTGAACACTTTTTTCCACATTTTCGATCCATTTTCACAAAACCTCTCACATCGACTCACTCAAACGACTGTCAACTAAAAACTACGCATCCAAAATGGCTGAAACTTTCGTGAGTAACTGTCAATAGATGCAAAACTTCATTCACTAGCTTTCATTGACTTTTTTATTTCAATATTATTGGGAATACATTCTCGCTTTCTTGTTGGATATTCTCTTTGAGAACCTCTAGAGTCTGTGGCTTGTTCCCACCCACTCACGACTTAAAAAAAAAACAAAGTAGGAAATCGAGAGAGGTAAAATCAAGCGATTAATGTCCTTTGTCGCTCTAGCTGTGTGTTGGTACCACAAGTCCACCAGTCTCGTCGTGAGACGTCTACTCCCTGTGCTCGCGAAGCACAAACTGTATTTGTTTACATATCCGTTCTGATGAAAATGGGCTTCTTCACTCATGATGAATTTCGACTGAAAAACGTCCACTGCATCATTGAGGTTGACGATTGATGGCCTGCACTTCTTCAACTTTTTCACTGAAATTGTTTGGAGAGACGAACGACAAGTTAAAGTCTCGTTGAGCCTTTGGTCATGTATCGTTCCGGTCTCAAAAATCTAAACGCCTTATGGCTTGACTGGTTACCGTAGGACAAACAGGAAATTTGCGTCAAAATTCATAATTCACCAAATACCGATTTATTCCGTCAGAAAGTCAAAGGTCTTTCTTAATTTTGAGGAGTTCAAAGGATTGGTAGTGCATTTTCTGAATTGGTTTACTTCACAAATAAATGAACAAAATATAAAGCCAAAGTTAAAATTTTTCCAACACAATTATCCTAAACATAACGCGCTTTATATGTAGACATAGCGTTGACAGAAAAGTGACAATGTAACGCTCCGAAAAACGGCAATTGAAATACTGCGAACTGTGCGAATGTAAAAATTTGATAGTAAAATCTCCATTCTTATTCGGATTCCACCCTACACGATCTTTTGATTTTACTCCTAATCTTGCTGCTCGCTCTGTGAAAAATGCGTTTTTAGGGTATCTTCGATCTTCGATCTCCGATTTTTTTTTATTTAAGTCATACGTAGCGCAATAATGGTTTGCAGAGGCTGTCAAACTATCAAACTCAGACATTCCAGGGTTCTCCCTGAAAATCTAAAATATCAACAAATCTTTTGGCGGTCATATTACTAGACACAATTATTAAGAAGCAATCATTTACCTCGACTAGTTGTCATTCTTTTGTAAAAAAAAAAAACTTGCGTGAATGATTGACATTTCTTTTTATCTGTCCGTGTATATGAGAAAGGTTAGAAACCAATTAATCCCGACCTGTCTGCAAAGACATTCGTTAACTGCCAACCATCAGGTTAAAACTGCCAATGTAAGCATAACGCGGTATAGAACAAGAATCAATGACTCATCTCGAATGTGACAGTTGAATGTCAAACAGAAAACCATACGTACAAATACGGCCTCCATCATTGATTTCAAATCACAAAATTAAGCAAATTCAATTATTGACATTGGATTAAGTGCTCAGTTCAAGTGTACATAAGAAAAAAGCCCTTATTATTATTACAGAGTTACCGCCTCGCCTCGCCGCTTCAAAACAAAAACCCGTCCATGAAAGATAACGACTTAGTTGCCGGCCGTACAGAGCATTAGGGGTTCTAGAGGGTAGGACCCGGGGATCAATGCTCGGGTCCACATATTCTATAAACTAGAAGCGAGACCTCAAGACCTTTATTTGATTGAGTACATACACTCACATACAAATCCATATGTCACATTTGTATGGGTTTTAATTGACTACACGGCGCGGCGATGACAGATGATGATGATGATGATGAGCACATCATATCTCTCTGGCTGTTCTGTGATGTATGTGGGTTGGGAAAAATTGGAAATGTGAAAAACTGCGACAAAGGAAAAAAGAAATGTCACGCGGTCGGTGCCGTTGGGTGGCGGGATGCAAGAGGTGTGCAAATAAATCAACTGCGATGCAACGTCGATCGCCACGAAACTGGAGGAGGAGCACGTTGCTCTATTGGACCGTCCCCATACGAGTACTTTGCTCGTCAACCAGGAAGTTATATGTTTCTTTTTTTCCCTTCTAAATTATGAATTGAATATTAAGGTCATTCTTTGTTCCAAATTAGAGGCAATTTTCAGATAAGTGTCAAACGGGCTTAAGGTTTCAAGTGTTTTTTTTTTTGTTTTTGAATAGATAATAGCAAGTCGTTGTGTCGCTATCGAAACGACAAAAAAAAAATATGATCTTTTGATTTGGACGTTTACTGAGGTAGTGGCTACTTCAGTTATCGGTATAATTAAATTCAACCTTGTTTATAGTTGATTATGTTTACATTATTTCAAATCCAGAAATGGATCTTTGTTTGCATGGAACTGTTTTGTTTCTCGAGAGGCTTTGCTGAGGATGAGGCTTAGTACTTTTTTGTCGCATGATCCTTTTGCCCCTTTCGCGTGTCTTATAAATTATTTTTCAATCCACTCTCAGATTTTTCAATTTCAAAGCCTCTTTTTTAAACCTTTACAACTGAGCAAATCAAGCCTTGAAGTGGCTTCAATTTGATTTGAACGCGCTTTTTTTGAACAATCAAAAAAAAAAAAAAAATAATAATAATAATAACAAAGGACATCCACAATCTATCTTCAGAATTGTGCGATGATATCGTTCATCACATTTTCGTAAATTAAGGCGAAAAACATGCGGATTCCGGTTTAGAAACACTCTTAAGTGCATATTGTTCTTAATATGGCCCAAAAAGAGGAAGTGGCGCATGATGTAAAAAAACACGACCTCGATCTCAATGGCTTCGCCAATTTTTGGAGATCTTTATCAGTTTCGGCCACTCAATCTCTCTCGACTATATTCTTGAATTTTCTGACTCCCAAATGTGACAGTTTCGTTTTTTATAAAAAATCTTGCATGTTTCTCTTCCGTTCAGAAGTTTTTTTTTTGGTAGAGTTTTGAATCAATTAGAAACATTTCCTCAGAAGCTTCCTAACTCAAGCCTTTTGGCATATTTCGGTGTAGCACTTTTTGCCTATATTTCCAAGTTGAGACAGGCGCGGAATTAATGGTCAAGGGTTTTCTGTCACCCTTCGAGCTCGATTTCAGGCAAATAAATAAATTTAAATACAAATTATTGGCGCAAGAGCTCCATTTGTGTAAACACTAAGACCGCAAGACCAACAGTTCATTTGCAGATGAAGAAAAAATATTTTTCTTAAAGCAATGCTCTTCAATGTCTCGCAAAAGTTGGGGTTGTGTAAAAATTGAAACTCACGTTCAACACTAAGCTACTAAAGAACTCTAAATCAGAATCAAAATTTGCTATGCGGGAACGTAATTCGAATTGACCGTAGACCCTTTTGGTTTTCGCTGTCAGCGAAGGTAAATTTTTTGAGTTTTTATTTACCGAGTTCAATGCTGAACTGAGGAGAAGCTTGGTCTCAAGTGTGTGTTAGAAGTTGGCTTGATTTGTAAACATTGTTGGAAATTAATGTCTCAAATTTGTGTTCTCAAAGAAGAAAGAAGTTGCTTAAAGTATAGAACTCCAATTATTTTTAAGTGATGTATGAATTTGTCGGGCCTTACATTTTCAGGAAAAAAACGCCATTTGTTCCATTCAGAATTTGTGTACGGGACCTCACGTTCAGCAGCCGACTCACTTATCACAGAGCTTGCTTTATATGAAGAAAGTGAAATGAAAATATGGGAGAATGAGCCTTAATTGTTTGACGTACAAAGCATAATCGACTTGGCGGCCCAACGCTCTGAAATGAGAAGAAAAAGCGAACTTCATAACATTTTCATGTGAAATCGCCAACCCGGGCCTGGCTGACATGGAAGTAAGGTCGCATAGGATCCGTAAACATGTTTTGAATATTTTTAAACAAACAAAAAAATGTTGTGTTAAACACAGACGACTCCGGATGCACTCTATATTGTTTTCATTGGCATGTAACTTCGTCCAGCAGTGCGTTCATGAACTTAAGGAAGAGTTTTGAGGCTTCTTCTGGAAGTCTTGCAGTACAGTGCACTTCGATTAATAGAAAAATATTAAAAAATATTAGCAGTTCAACGCACTTGTTTATTCGCAAAAATAAACTGTTTGTAAAATAGCTAAAATTGTTTCGGAAACGAGTGGAGACAGGGAACTTCAGTTCCAGATTTGGGTGACGGTTTATTGCCTTATATTCGTATGAGCTTAAAATTTATTTTAGAGAGTCGGGTGACGGGAGACGGGTGGTATAAATTATTCCCCACTCAGCATGGAATTCTTTGTATGATTCAACGCACGACTTTTTGAATTGACTTACTAAGACTTCTGGTCGCAGCGGTGGCAAAATGACACTACAACACATAACCGCAGGCAGTGATGTATTAAATGTAGATTATACATTGTTGTTCATAAGTTTCCGGACAGTACATTCTGAAATATCAATTCACGTAAAACTTTTTGTTTTCTTCATTTTAATAATCAAAATGAACTTTTGAATTGTTATGAATTGCCTTGTTTTTTTTGAAATACCTCCACTGCAAAGACAATTCACCACCTACTTTGTCAAACTTATATCGCTAGTCAAACACTCCAGTGATAGCGCCATTAATTTTATCCCAACGACGAATGATGATTGGATCTTTTGATGTTGACACATAACGTGGAAGAAGAACCACGTACTGATGCACACTGTTCTTGAAATTTTGTATGGGAGAGCGTTCCACATTTCTGTTGTGCGGATACAAAAAAAAAACAAATTTTTATAACTTGATTGTACAATCGATATTGGGCTTGACGGTGAACTGAGGACCATTCCTGGCAAGGCTTCGTTTATATATGTCTGCTGTGAGTCTTATCGCTCAATTTCGAATCATTTCGAGCCGGCTCAAGAAAGTTTTTGGTACGCCCACACATGGGAGTTATACTCAAGTTTAAGACGATTGTTAGCCATGTACCATATTTGACTTCCCAACTGACAGAGGACATCATTGTGTTTTTGAGGCGTTAAATTCCACTCCGTTCACAGAATCACATTTAACATCGGAATGTTATGAATTTAATAAACGTTTTCGACAAAAGAGCCTGATGCCAAACTCCGTCAATTGCCTTTGAAATAGCAATCCAAACAATTCTTTCACCAGAATGTAGAATGTGGATCCATTTTTCGGTTAGATATGCGATCAATAAAACACATACAAGTCCAAAACTAAGTTTAGAATTAAATCCAATTAAATAGCAGGTGCATAACCATAACCTCAAATACCTAAAGTCTTATAATCTAAGAGAACGAAAGATTGAATTCTGCACAGATTTCTGTAGCTGTAAGACGATACGTCTACTTTTCAATTTTAAGGTCTGGTCCATTAAGTCCTACACAGATCAACATATCGCACTGAGTATAAAAAGATGTGTTCAGGCAAATCGAAAAAAAAATGGTTAGACGGATACTTATGGACGGCAGTGTAATTTTTTTTTCTGTTCATTTTTGTGATCTTCTTTAAGTACCCATCATATCGAATTTCTCATAACAAGTACTCTACCATATTCATTTGAACATTTCTGTGTATTTGAATCATTTCTAAACCACCTGTTGATATTAGAGACGAGCAAACAGGAAGCCATTGCGGGAGCAAATGCATAAATAAAGAATTTATCTCCCATAATGCAGCTGGGGGGTCTCCGAAAAATTAAAATAACAGAAAGAAAACAAATATGTATAAAAACCCCCCACTGACGATCTGAAAAATTCCATATTTGCCTTTTATACCCTTTAGCTTGCTTGCGTTTGTGTTTTCAAATGATTTATCTCTTTTGACATTTGACATATTCGCCTTCATTAGGCGTCTAATTAAATCTTATGACTACAAATTGTTGGGCTCTGTGAGCGGGGCGTAGAATTCATAACGAATAACGCACACGGTAGGTCCATGAAGTTAATGTAGGTTGGCCTTTTTGGTCAATTAAATGCGAGGAAATGTCATGCGATAGAGATGCAAATGAAGGGGCCTAAGTATGGAATAAAGGCATTAAGTCTGTCTAAATTGAAGCCAGAATGTCATCGGTTTCAAGGTTATGATGATGCACTCGAGTTGTTTATTATCAATTAATGAACGCGTCTGGTTCACATGTGAGCCTTTTTTAAATGACAGGTTTTCAGTTGCATGATTTCAATAATTGGCATGTTATTTAATCCAAATGGGAATAGCACTTCCGTTGTTTTACTTTATTATGGTTAGTCTTGAAATAAACTTTTAAAACTTCACATCACGACAAAAGAACTTGCTAAGGTAACATAGCCGAGGAAGCGTTTGGCTAGTCGAGCTTAAAAGATTATTTAAATAATTTTGGCATTTGTGCGAATCCGTGGCTAAGCGTTAAGTGCTTACTTCTGTGTTCAAAATCCGGGATGCAGCATCAGAATCTTTTTCTCCGAGATTTTGTTCAGGGTCATTCCGTGTTTGGCATAAACTGTAGGTCCTTCTATCGCCATTTGTGAGGAATTGCAGCTATTTTACAATTGATTGCAAAAAGTATTGAGTCACATCGGGCACCTAGTTCGTTTATATTGACACCGGTTAGTTTGTTCTTATAAAACAATATAAAGTCGTCGGCATATGCTAATAAAGTGTTAAGGAAGGCATTTACTTCCTCTAAAATTTTGGAAGATTTCTATAACAACATTTTACGAATTATGATAACATCTATCAATCTTTTTGCCGAACTTTATGTTTCAATCCTGACGGAAGTTCAAGAAGACTTCACAAAAGCGTAATCACCGTAAAAGTTTATTGCACACAAAAAACGTCCTTTATAAGCTTAAGAACTTGCATAGCGCTTTCCTTGGCAATTCCATGGGTTCCTTATCATTTTCTAGGGTGTCGAAGCCGTGTCGCGCAGGTAAGACGTTTTTTCAAAGTACTCCGGCAAATATGTATATCTGCTTGCTCTACATGTTTTTTGAGTTGTTGATAGATAAAATTAGGTAAATACCAACCCAGTACCACCCTTGAATGGCACATACCAAGTTCTTTTCTACAGTCCATAATCGGCTCCGAACGCACTCACAAGTTTAACGTTGAGTCTTATATTTACACGGCTTTGAACATGCCAGCAAAATGAAGTTTGCGCATCCTCCGTGCACTTCAATCTTATTTTGAATTGCTGTCTCAACCTAGTTTGATATTCATGTAAGCACAAGTAACACCTCAGTATAGAAATTTTGACAGCTTTCGTATTTCGCTTTTAAATACTTTGACAGATGTCACCAAGTAAAAATACAATTATAGATTTCTTACAAAATTTAACTCTTGGTTTTTCGTTGAACGAAGCGGATTTAAAGCCGTCAGAATTATTTTGTTGTTTTTTTTTTGTTCACCGATAACTGTACATGATCAACATATTTTACGACTAGAAACGGAACTTCCTCGAATTCACGCACAAGTGGCGTCCATTTGAAAGGCAACGACGCGCTGTGGGAAGCCGTCTTTTTAAGTTTCTTTTGTTTATGTTAAAAATTGCCACGAAATCGCATTTTTCACCAAATGGCGGAAGTTTATCTGTCAATTTTATAATTATTGTATTAAACGTCAACATTAAGCGTCCGTAACTTGAGTGAAAGTTCAAATGTGTCAAATAAAAAGACACAACCATTCATTTGGCGGCTCTAGTATGAGCTCGTTATAACATTTGGGAACCGGACTTGTGAACGTGTTTCCTTTTGGTTATGCCATGCGGATTATAAAAGAATTAAAATTCAGAAAAAAAAAACAACAAATTTGCAAATGAGCTTCGCCGAATCGTTACTAAAAATAGTAGCCATAATAAAAAGTCGCTCCACGACGTCTAGAGTAGCAATACAATAAGAAAATCTGATTTCAGAATTATATAATATATTTTTTTTTGATATAAAAACAGGGTGTTTCAGGTTTGAATGACATATGAAAGCGTTCAGTATATCATTGTCCATCTAGGTATAATACTACAAACGTTTCAAGACGTTTAAAGTCAATTAAATTTATAGTTTAATAGGAGCAGAAACTGACGGGTGGATAAGTTGATGGTGATTAGATTGAGCTATGCTTTTTTGCCAGGTTAAAATACATAAGGTGACAGTGGTACAAGGTCCAAGTGAGCCCGACTCTCAGCTTATATATCGTGAACTCTACTTCACCGCCCTTCACAAATGGTGAAAAAAGTAAGGCCTTAGGTCCGAATTGATCTGTGAAACCAGAATTTGTGTCTGCAAGCTCCTTCCCTTCCAAATTCTGTCAATATTGTTTCATAAGTAACTGTATAGACATCTGATAGATTATATCTACGCTGGTGGACGAAACTTAGCAAAAATCTTGCTTTTTTTTTTCAAAGATCAGTCGTGCTTTGAACATTTGAACGATTGTGAACTTTTCTGGCATAAAACCGCACTGTTTGTAGACGAGTTTTTTTCGTTTGTACACGGAATGATAGAAAAGATTTAATAGGCGTCGTTATAAAAAAACTCATGCCTCTGGAGTTGACGCAATTTCATTAGGTTTGGATAATCCAAACACTGAATAAAAAAGACTTGCTTTTTTGCTAAAAAAAATGTCGTGTCCACATAAGTTTGACTGGATATTTTTTTCGGTTAATCCTTTATTCCAATAATCATTTGATTATAACAACCAAAAACCATTCGGCAAACAACATTTGTCGCAATAAGCTGACGTTTTTATGTTCCTTCACCTAACCGAAATGACAGTCCATTCTTGTCTGTTCTTAATCTTGTGAACTTCACGCTACGGGGGAAATTTCTCTGGAACTCATTTGGAACTATAGGAAAAATAACGTCACGTCAGTGTTTTACAAATTTCCTTGCGTATCGAAGAAACCTTCCTAAAATCCTTTCAAATATTCCTTAAATTCCTTCGTAACGACTCGCTACCTTTCGCTTCATGAAAAACTGTCATTTTAGTATATTTTTCGCGTGGACAAAAACGTGTTTCACGTGCACACAAATGTCACATCTGTCAAATTTGACACATTGACTCTGAAGATATAAGAAACAGAGCACATTCAAAATGCAGTGCAGACTTATATCACTTCCAAGCCACCGCCGCCATTAACAAATTTACTATTCAAACAAATCAAAGTTTCTTTAACGAAGCATGTTTATATGTCGTTTTATCTAAAGAAACGAACTTCCCGCTATTAAAACAAAACATAATTTGACCACCTGCAAAAGGGAGAATGCACTTGCTATAAAAACAAGCAAACAATATTGTCCTCGTTTGTAGTTCTACTTCCATTGGACACCTGTCAAAAGTAAATTCGAATTCCTCTTGAGTTTCCAGTCCCTGTCAAGTAATCTTTTTTTGGGACGCCGACGATCCATTCCCTTCTCGAAATCTTTTCTGTGGAACTTTCACTTTCCCATGATATCAATTCTGTGTTGATACAGAGGGTTCGCGATTCCGTCAGAGTGGTCTTCAGGAATGCCATCAAACTCAAACCGCCGTTGTTTTTTTTTTGTTTTTTTTTTACTTAAAGCAATTTAGCCGCGGCAAAGATCCAAGTGCTGGTGATAAGTACGAGTGTGCTGTACGTTTTTGGAAATAAATCGCTTTTGATACTTCAAATGATTTCACTTGCACAAGACAATGATAATGGACATTTATCTGTCATTTGTATGCGCTTCTGTTTGACTTATGTTTCACTAAACGTCAATGGTTGTTGGCTGTTGTTGATAGAAGAATTTGGTGGTCAACAAATGTCAAATAAAACTTCTTCTTGCACTCGATTTCAAGGGACTTGTTTGAAAGACAGCGACTGTATTCAGCCAATAGGTTTTTTTTTATAGGTATTGAGTTAGAGGTAAGGTGAATAGCCTCTGTACTGAAATTTGCATATTTTCGTTAAATAAAGCTACAAATAATTACTTCCAATGACGGTTTAAGTTGCTGCAAATGCTATAATGTATGGGAAATACGTTTTTACTTTTTTGACCCATCAGAGGACGTGACTCGCCAATTTATTATTGACATGTGCTGCCTCGGCTTTGAAATTCCATTTGCTCATCGTTTACAAACAAGTTATAAGGCTTTAAGCGCCAAACAATACCAAATTTAGATAGCCATTGAGATATTAAATTGATGGTTAAATTGGAAGGCTAGAATTTGAGCGAAAGGTTTATTTCGTTGGGTAAGCGTGAGGAATTGTCGATTCAAGGATCAGTAGAGTTTAAAGTTTTGATGGACGGTAAATAGGCCAGTTGATAAGGAATAAGTCAGATTTTAGCTTGTTGCCCTGATGCATACTTTAGATTTGTGGAAAAATAAATGCAGAAATATAAATTGGTTCTCCGTGACTCGGTGATAAGTGTCTTGGACTGCTGAGCGTGAGGCATCTGTGTCAAATCCGGAAAGGAGTTCCTGTGTCCTATATCTTGCGAGGAATTGGCAATCGTCCGTAGAGCACAGCAGCCATGATAAAGCTGGTGAGGCTATTTGGCAATTGAATTTGGTGCCAAGATTTTGGACATGTTTTTGTTTTAATAAAGAGTGCTCCACATGGTGTTTTCTTTAAAAAAAGTGAAATTTTTCAAATGACCTAGATTTCATACAGTTTACTGAATAAGAGTATCCAAATGTTCTTGTGTAGGTGCTTAGGTCTTCTTTTGACCATTGTTCATTATTGTATGAACTTTTTTTCCTTCGGCTAGGTCAGTCACATGCTCGGCACATTGGTACAAGTGATTGCAGAACACGTGACTTTCACGAACCAATGATTCAACGTTCTATAAATATATCTTTCCCGCTGGCTTGAAGCCAATGTCCAGATGGTTTCAACTGAACAACGAGGGCGATCCAGACAAAATAATAATCGCTATAAAACACAAAGTTTAAATTTCATTTCTAAAATGTGAACTCTTTTAGTCCATCTCTTTTCGTGAACGTTAATTCTTTACGCTTTTTCGGTAGACATAACCTCTTCTGCCTCAAATTTCTTATGAACAAGCTTCTCCTAACGCCGGGGAAAGAGAGAGAAATTATGCTCCAGCGATTTGGTGCACAATCTAAGAAATAAGATCAAGTAATTTTAATTTTAAACTCGAATTACAGCCTTCGTTTCCTCTGGTAGCTCGAAGTTTGTCCCGCTTATTTACCATGATAGCTTCCCGCAATCTTTTGATTCGGGCTGCGAAGGAGCCTGTAGTAGTTACATGTATTCATCTGCTGAACATTGGTAGTTTTTACGCTTTAAACGTGGACTCTTTTATTCGTTTGTTCGTCGGTCTTCTGACTTCGACTTTATAAACAACAAGTGTTGTTTGATTTCTGTTTTAAGAGAGGATACTGGAACTTGCAAGGCAGGGTTTAAAAATAATGCAGCGGTGTTTAATTTTTTTTAATAAAATCAATCAATTAAGGACTTTAGAGCTGTCGATCGATCCATTTTTTGACATTATGTTGCATGTTGCATCGATCGGAAGAGATAGTAATCGGATGGCGCAAGGTCTGGACTATACGGCGGGTGGGGTAGGACATCCCATTTGATCGTTTCAAGGTAAGTTTTGACGACATTTGCAACATGTGGCCGAGCATTGTCATGTTGCAAAATAAGTTTATCGTGTCTTGCGACCGTTTCCGGCCGGTTTTCCTTCAGTGCTCGGCTCAAACGCATCAATTGTCGTCGGTAGACCTTGCCTGTGATTGTTTCATTCGGTTTTAGCAGCTCATAATACACAACACCCTTCTGGTCCCACCAAATGCACAGCATAACCTTCAGGCCATGAATATTCTGAACGGTCGTCGATGTTGAGGCATGTCCGGGGTATCCATACGTTGCCCGAAGTTTTGGATTATCGTAATGTACCCATTTTTCACCACCAGTGATGATTCGATGCAAAAAAGACTTCTTTTTGTGGCGTTCAAGCTGCATTTCGGACATGCAAAATCGGCGTTCGACGTCTCGTGGCTTCAATTCATACGGCACCCAATGTTCAACCTTTCGGATCATTCCCACTGCTTTCAAATGATCGGAAATGGTTTGCTGAGCGACGCCAAGTAATTTTGCAAGTTCTTCTTGCGTTTGTGACGGATCTTGATCGAGCAATGCCTCCAATTCATGGTCTTCAAACTTTTTCACCTGGCCGAAGCGTTCTTTGTCTTCGGTGTCGAAATCATTATCTTTGAACCGCTTAAACCACCGCTGACACATTCTGAGGTCTATATGTCAGCTATGTGACAGCTGTCATGGTCAAAATTCACCTCAGAGTAATAGATATGAAGTTGTCTGCAATAACGACATTTTCAACCGGTAATATTACCTATTACAAGTAATTGCAGTCCTGCAGAAGGTAGGGTTAAGACTTCTTCCTGCTCGAATATATAATAAGATAGTCTGGATGCAAAAATTTTGATAAGATAAGGTACAAAAAATTGGAGGATATTTTTGTACAATACCTCAGTTTGACACTTATTGTTTAAATACGCATTGTATGGCTGAATAACTAGCCAGTTTCTCGTAGTAATTGCATCTTTAGAACAAAAAAAAGATAGTTTCATAATCGACAAACAACAAACGTGAAACAATTAAACTAGGGAATTTCAGAGTCGCAATGAGGTCAAGTTCAAAAAGATTTTAAATAAGTCTATGAGCAAGAAATCTTGTGACATAACCGTCCTCTACCACATTAATTGAAAGGGATTCCTTCACTTTAAACGCTCATTTTAATTTTTTGTTCACAAGAAATAATTTATTATAGTTGATTTGCTTTTTGCTTCTCGAAAGTCAATTATTTTACAACAGTATTTTTTTGCAAAAGTTTTTAACCTAAGGTTTTTGTAATAAATCAATTTGAAAAAAAAATTACAATTGCTCTTGCTTTTTTTTTTAATTATTTATTATCGTGTCTCAAGTCCAAAGTCTCACTGCGCGCTATTTAAATTGGTTTTTTTTTATTAAATAAGATATGAGAGATAAACACGGTCATTTACAAAGCATATCAATCTTTTGTTGTTATATACTTGTAGAACCTGCTCCAGGAACGGAAGAAGGCTTACCTAGTTTCGGACTGGTTGACATTGCAGTGTCTACGTTCAATTTTGTACGGTAACCTGGCATCAGAGATGTAAAAGATTTAAATCTTTTGACTTTAAAAATCAAATGACTTTATATCTCTGACTCTTCAATTCATATATTAACTCTACGAACCAGGCTTCAATATTGAAAAATTGTTTGAAAACTGTTGTTGAAAATTTGTTGAAGTCCCAAAGACTGCAATGTAAATTTTTTGAAGTCCCAAAGACTTCAACTGAATGCGGGAGACTTCAAGAGAATGGTAAGGACTTCAAAGTGACTTCGTTGAATGCACTGTCAGTCGATAGAATTGCATTCAATTGTTTTCAAATCAAAAGACTGGTCGTAAAGATTGATTCAATCGAAACTCCAAAAAGAATGAGAGATTTCAATGCATGAAATACTTTTCGAGAATTCAGGGATTGCATTACAAAAGATTGCAGTCTTTTACAACTCTGCCTGGCATGTACTCGTAGTTCGTTCGAGTTATCTATGACAAGGTTTGAGTAGCATGCAAAGGAAAATTAATTATTGGACTTAACTGGAAACCTTCAGAAATGAGAATCGGTCTTGCAACTGAATATGCAGAGCCAAATTATAACGCAAGATACATTCCTCGCATTATGCGAACAACTTTTTTGCAAGAGTAGATAGCTTATTTACCATGAGGGATTCTATATCTCCTTGTGAATAAGACTCGTTCAGTTTATGTGGGCTATATGCTAATAAGGTCTTTGCTTACCTTCTTCATTTACCTCTATTCGCCTTTTATTACAATAATAATATGACAATAATATGAACTGCCGAAATGCAAGTCATGAGAAAAAATATTTTTTAGGGTCCCGTAGACAAAGGTTGCCAACAGAATCCTATTCAAAGCCGTCGCTGTCCGTCCGTTTGCAATAGGACTATGTCTTCTGAACCATAATAGGCAGATACTTGCAATTTTGTGTACAGAACGTAAACTAATATAGCAATAATATAAAGTTAAAAATAGAGGAGGGGTCCCTTTACAGAAAATTGTTTTTTTTTTTTAAGCTTAATTCAATTTAAAGACAAAAAGTAGACTCTTTATTGGGTACGGAACCCTGCGTTCGACTCATACTTGACCGCATATTTCCTTCAAGCTATGAGATTTGATCGAAGCCTTTTCCTTAGTTTCAGTTTGATGGATTCAACAATTGTCGCTGTCGGTACACGTGAGAGACAAAAATCAGTTAGAGCGGGATCCCGAGTTGATCAAGTCTGCCGATATGTCACACAACCGTTTTTGTTGTACTCGTTTTCATATTATTGAACATCTTTTTCTAAATATCGAAATAAGGGAAACCCCATTTAGATTGTAGGGTGGTGTTTTTTTCTAAGTTCCAAGTTTCAAGAATTTTAAAGGGATTAATTTTTTGGTGATAATTTTTTGCCACTTTTACACCTTTTCCATCAATAATGTAGATACTCTTAATTGCTTAACTGTGTCTTCATCTGAAACACCAGCGGCCACTCCTCGATTTGTTGGACAAACTTTAACGTCCACTACTGTACAAATACCACACTTCACGCGCGTAAAACCTCGAAGACGGCCCAAGGCACGATTATTGTGGAAATGAGTGATACAACTTTCTTCACGGTAAGGTTCGTTCGCTGTCAATTGGCAAGCAACACATGATGGCTACTCAAAATCATAAAAAAAAAATATAACCGATTACGAGTCTTTTTTGGCTTGTTACCTAAATTTTTTTTTTTTCACGAAAAAATAACAATAATAATAAAAAGTACCTGACACACGTTAAAATATTGTTACAAGAGTGCATCATATAGGAAGAGGCTTGAAATAAACATGCGTAGCTTAATTTTTTGTTTACTTTACATCACCAGTTTTTGGAGGGGCTAACTCAGAAAGGTGCAACCACACAAAAAAAGAAGATAAACATTTTAAGTTATAACCCGTCCTAATTAAATATCATGATTTTATTCAAAAAAAAAAAGCAAGTGCGTGTGGCGCTCTATTTCTTTTTACATTTTCTCTTTATTTGTTTTTTTTTTTTTTTTTTGGAACAGATAATATGTGCTGACAAATTTATTATGGAATGTGTTAATTCAATTACACAGCGGGGATTTAATTTGTTTTTCTTTTTTTTCTTTGTAGAGCTTTGGCTTTAAATGTTTACACGTTTGATGCTGCCGAATGTTGAGAACGTTCGAGGCATTCAACTGCTGCGAGTCTTTCATCTTTCTATAAAAAAAAAAATTGTGTTATAAATTTAAGAATAGTCTTGATTGTTGCTTTGATAATAGTTAGGCTAATTTGCGGCAATTTGTTGTTCACTTTTTGGATCTTCTTTCGTGTTTTGTTGACGGAAGTTGGGATTAAGTTGCTGAAATGTCAAAAAGCCGATGACTTTCATTGACAAAAAAAATATGATGAGTGAAAAGCTATTTTTTGTGAGGTTAATCCATTGGGAAGTAAATAAATTTGTGCCGCTGAAGAAAAAAAAAAAAAAAACAACTCGAAGAAGATTTCCGAGGACTTACAAATTTGGTACCTTGGTTAAAGAATTTGTCCCAAATAGGAATCACATTTTATGTAGTAACTATTTTCCATCCAGCTCTGGTCTATCATTTTCCGAGTCACTTTTTCTCAAAATTGTTTTTGCTGTCAGCTGAGCTACGGACTCGCTTCAGCGTTTAAACATTTTAGTCTGAAAAAAATCACAAAAAAATTGGTGAAAATTTGGTCTATTGAATTTAATGTTGCCAAAAGTCATCAAAGGTTCACACAATACACTGGATAGGACCTTGAAGACAACATTAAAGCTTGATATTTATCAACCAAGACACGGTATCGCCTTCTTTGTAGATAAGCCCATCTTAATCTTGGACAAAGTTCACTGCAGTTTTATTGATAGAAGCTCTAATTGGAACAGCGATTCTATCTTAACATTAGTTTCAGGCAATGTTCAGTAACTGCAAATATGTCAATAAAAACCGTGTTTATCTTCGATTTGAAAAACAAAGAAGCAATTTTTTAGTTATATTAATGTCTGCTTAAAAATAAATTTATAATACTAGCCGATAGCCCTTGTAGCTTGTTCTATTCTCCTTTAAATTATTAATTTAATTTGATGACTAATTAATAGAGAAATATTAATAATAATATGTTTTTATTTATTGTTTAAGTGCACCGTAATAATCAATTTCAATTATTTGTTATTTATTTAAAAAGAAACATTAAATTGGAGTCGATTTTAAGAAAATGATAAAAAAATTATATTTGTTGAGAAACAATATTTGATAAACCTTTCATTGCTTTTTCTGAGGTTCCGTTTCGCCAAAGAAAAAACTGAACTAGTTTAGGATCACTTTGTTGTCCGACTGTGTGTCACCACTTTTCTTCGTAGGAACGCGTCAAATCAAGCTGCTAAATCAGTTAAAGAATTCCGCATATTTTGATCATCTCAAGGGGGAATTAAAACCCATGGGTTACTTCCCATCGACCTAGAACCATGAGGGAAGACTCTCAAACGAAGGGTTCTGCGCCTCCCTACAGCATGTTTATATAATTTTAGATTTCTCATAGCATCGCACAAGCATAAATAATATAGGAGTAAGCCAAACAAAGTAAAAGTTTTATATCGGTTTACTTGTAATTCCAATTTGAAGCTGGGAGGCGAAGTTGGTAGAGCGCCTGCCTTTCAATTGATTCAATTGATAGACTCCCAGGTTCGATTCCTAGAGTAGTGGTCTAGTTTTTCGAATCTTGTCCAGTCACCATTTGCCATTGGGATGAAGTTAATGGCACTATCACTGGGTTGGTCGACCAATGATAGTAGTCTGACTAATGGGTGGCGTTGTTGTAGTGGTTGTTGTATCGGCTTAGTTCCTAATTCGTGTTTTCAAAATAGCGGCTTGTGTAGATTGTGTGTAGATGGCTCTGCTGTGAAGGCATAACGCTGACAATGGGGTGTTTTAGCTAAATTTTCCTAACTTTCAAAGTTCAAAGATCATAACCAATGTCGAATAAAATCCTGCGAATTAGGTTAAAGCCAATAGGTCGATATCAAAATCGTCCGTCTCGTTTCGGGCTCCACTCACGGAAGTGAGTTGAAACCAATTACACACCTGAGTTTCTCAAACCATTACACAATCTTTCATTCTTCTCCTAATTCTTCCGCTCGCTCTGTGCTACGCGCATTATAAGAGTCTTAATAACCTCTTGAAGAGCGAGCAAATAATTAACAAAAAAAAAAACAAAAAATAAGAATAAGAACTTCCAGATGGGAAATCAAAAAGTTTAAAAAAGAATGAATTCAAAATAAGGATTAAAAACGACGACACGATTTAAAGATTATTCGATGCAGACTTATTGTGGAAATGTGTGAATCTATGATTCTGACATTATTTTTTGTGACAGACGGACAGACAAAACCTTTGGGTATGGAACCCTTAAATTGAATGAATCGTAACTCAATTTTACGCCCAGAAAAAGGCTGTATATGGGAAATTTAATATAAGAAAAAAAGGGTTGCCTCATGTTTTGATACTATCAAGAAAAACTCTTCGAGACTCGATTTACGTGACTTCCGAACTATTAACATGTCAACACGTTTGTATGGAACCTTCGTTGCGCAAATCCGATTCGTGCTTGGCCGGTTTTTTTTTCATATGAAGTGACAACTTTTTTATTAAGTTTCTTTGATGTACTTGCACATAATTCAGAGTTTAGAGTGTTCACTTGAACATTACCTCAAAATTAAATGAGCTTGAAATTTGTAACAACCACACTTTAAAAAGAGCAGGAGTGAGCATCAAATTTTTTGTTAGATATTGCAAAGATTTTTTGAAATATTTAAGAACTGTTTCGTGTGGCACAACCTTTTCAAAAATGGTCGTGAGTCCGTCGAGTGTTGGCCGACGACTTCGAAAACTGACGAAAACGTCAATATAAACTCAAAGAACAGTTAATCGAAAGCTACAGATCAACCAAAAGAGTACTAGTAGTCTTAAACATTGCCTTTGGATCCGGTCAATATAACTTGTTAATAATTTTGGCATCGAAATTGTCGGCGAAAGTGTCGAAAGACCTGAATTTTATCCAAAAAGGGACCGCATCCACGCGGCTGAAACCTTCAAGACAATTTGGAAAAGCAAAGATAAGGGAAACGAGACCGTGGTAGGACTAACAAAAAAACACATCGGCTTCTGTCGGCAAATATGGCAATGCGTCATGAGTTTCTGACAGAAGGTCAGGGCGCAACCAAGTTTTATAAAATAAATAGATAAATAAAATAAATAATTTCACCTAAAAGACCGGATGAATGTCAAGCATAGCCATCGGATTCGCCTGATTTGGTTCCCTGCGATTTCACCATGTTCGATCGACCCAAGAAACTATTCCAAATAGTGCCTTTTAGTGGCCGAGAGGAGCTTATGGAAAAATTAAAGTTTTTTTAAATTGTTTCGGGTAATGAATCCAACGCTTAGCTCAATGCATTCAGTCAATTTAATTTCTAATGAAGTTTATCTAGCTGGCAACAACAATCAACTCACACGAAGGATCATCGTAGACAATCGACGCTTATTCGGTTCATCCCAACAACTATGATCTAACTCTTACAAAACATTCATCTGGCTAGTTCTTCTTCAAGACAGTAGAATATATGAGACGAATTTCGAAAGGATAATTCTAGTTCGGATAAAGGGTTCTCTCTGGAGGAGCGCAAACATCCGTTGACTGCAAGGGCTGGTTCACAATAAGCAAACAGACAACAATACTCCTCTAAGCTTGATTTAACCAACTTGAGCCGTCATGCCCGAGACAATGAATGTCGGAAAGAGGATTAAGTCCATTCTCAAATCCTCCAGTAATTCATGGCCCGAGTGAGGACCATAGCTTCCTTGGTCACGATCTATTTGTTTATAAATAGATTTCTAATTTTGTCAAGTTGAATTCAGATCCATCCACCTTTAACCCACCTTTTTCTTGTTTTTCTTTCTTTCTTTTTTTTGAAAAATTTATGCTAATTTCTTGCGCTTGCAGCGAACACTTAAAGGCTTGTTCATAATTGCTTAAGCAATTAGAATGTGGCCCTCTAGAACTTTTCAAAAAGCCACAGCCCAGAATCTGTCAATAGAGGTGAGCGCAAAACGGAACGTTTATTTTTGTTTTTTTTTCATTTTTAACGGTCGTTCGATTACAAATGCGACTAAAAATATATTTTCGTTAATTGAATTGACTGAATTAAGACTTGTGAATTTATTGTATGTTTGCTATTCTCGGATCTTTTCACTTATCACCTTGATAATTATCAGTTTAAATTTTCTATATATAATTGCTATGAGATATGAATGAACCTAAAAGCTGGGAAGGCGTTATTCGATAGTGTCTCGATCGACAATAGTCAGTCTGGCTTAGCTGTACAATGGGCCTTTTCTTAGCACATTATTCGTAATCCGTGCTTTGAATGTGAACCTTCTTAAAAATATTTTTATTTAAGCACACAAAAGCCAGGCAGCTTCAAACTATGGCACGCATCGACTTTGGTATTCTCGTCGTCGATCGTATCTGTCAGCATAATAATTCGCTGGCATAATTTTGAGTCACACTCATTGCATTTGTACTCGTATAGTATCTGTACGGAGAGTTTTTATTTTAACTTTCATATTAAAGTGCTGCAATTAGTATGTCTTGGGTCGCTTGCCAATGCAAATATGTAAAGTTATTGAGCTGCGGCTAGAGTTGTGCACATTTGGTAAAGCGTATCTATGTGGAGTCGTACTCGTAAAACGGGCAACACGTACTCGTACATATTTCTAAGGCCTTTGCACGCTTTCGTCGTGATGGTGCTGCGCATAGTTTGTATAGCTGGCGGGCACTTGAATATTTTTCTCACGTAAGCGTTTTGTTTTCCAAAATGAACTGAAATTCTAAATACCAGTCGCGGTTGCTGCTGTTTTTTTGTTTTGTTTCCACTCAACTGATTGACAGCGCGATTCGAGTGAAGCTCTGTCTGTGACTTGGTATCGAACGGTTCGCGTCGATTATACGTTTTTGTTTTTTATGAAAAAAAGCTAACTTCAGACCAGTTGTACATTTTTGTAGATATTTAGATACAATAAGCGAACTGTGCTCATTTGGTGTGCATTCCAGATACTTTTTATGGCGATCATGTACGCTGCTGGTATGGATACACTACGTACGCACAGGCCATTATTCCGTCGTCTTGTCTTCACAAGACCCTAAAATGAAATCGCCAATATTTCTCAGATACAAAGCTTATGCAGATGCAGATACAAAGATACTTTTTTGTGTGGGTATGAGAGCTGCCTACCCATCGCGACGACGACAGCGGATTGCAATTGCAACTGCAGCATTTGTATTGTTCAATTAACCTGTATGAAATGCTCGTTTAGCGGATGCGGGAGGGTATATTGATTGCTAAAGTTTGTTTGGCCTAAAAGGCTTGCGAAGTTGCAAGTGAATGGTGGATGCGATGAGCTTTGGTATGAGTGTTTTTTTTTTTTTTTGGAATCTACCTTGAAAGTGACCAACAGTGTAACCTGAATGAGTTGGGTAAGAGAAAACCTGTGTTCTGCAACATCAAGTGGTACCATTATCGTGGTATATACTAGAAGTTCCGTTTGCAATGACACGCAATTCACTTGCTTGGTTAAAGTAACCATATGGCGATTAGTGAACTGTTTTTCCTACTGTTTTAATATCAGGGGATTCCTGAGGCTATGCAACGATGTGTCGAAATGTCACTTGACGGTGGGGTAAAATATGTATGTCAATAGTTACTTAAACTGGGATATTTGTCAAAAGAGTTTCAGTGGAAAGTCACACGCAAAGTTATGTATGTGTATGAATTTCGAAGCCGAAGGCAGATAGAAAAAGTTGAGTCATCTAGAGTAAATTGAACCACTTTTTGAGCAGGTGTTTTATCAATTAATTCCAATTACTACGAATGAATGAATCGCTTGCAGCTATTGGCTAGTTAATTATGTAACCGCCTTGAAGTGGTTCTACTTTTTCTTCAGTTTTTTCGTCCTTGAATGACTTGAAATTGTTAAAATATTATTTATATACAAATAATAATAAATAATAAATATATAAAGCTTGATTGTGATTATCCAATGCTACCTCGATTTAAATCTGAAACAACATGTTCATGACTTCTGTAATACTTAGGGTCATGGATTGCAGATGCCGAATTGAAAGGTCCGAGATTCCATTTCGAGACATTTTTTCACGGCGCATGGATTTCAAAGATGTTATTATTCTGTTGTTTCTTCTTCAACTTGAAAAACGTTCGAAAGAGGGGTCTCGAATTTTCAGTGATGAAATAAACACTTTTTTGAAATACAAACCCATATTTTGGCGAATGTAATAATGTTACAAAAGTAGGCTTGAAATGGGCCAAGATGTAGGAGACGTGTTTAAAAAAAAATTCGCAGACTTTTTTCATATAGTGTATGGTTTTCCAACAAGGACTTGACAACTGTTTTATTTTTTAAATACAATGAATCGATTGTAAGGTGTGCTGCGTGGCTTGTGGCACCATCCTGTTGAAACCATATATCGTCCAAGTCTATATTTTCCGATTCGGGATAAAAATAATCGGAAATCATTGCTCGATAACACTGGCTATTCACAGTAACGTGACGATCGTCATCGTTGTCAGGTCCCATTTGAAAACCTTTTATATTCGATTCTTGATGATCATCCGTTTTGCATTTGTAGTTTTTTTTTTTAAAGATAAAAAGGTTACTCGAGTTTTGGAGTACTTGGAGATTTTTTTTTATCGAAAGCAATAGATCAAAGAATCTGTATTAAATTCTGTATGAAAATAAAAATTAAGGACACCAAAGTGCTTGATTCAGGCATTTAACGAGTGAAGATTTAGCAAAACTAAAATTGCTAAAGTTTTACTAAAAGAATTGTCGAATTAGCGTCGCTTTTTTGAAAAAAAAAAAAAAAAAAAAAAAACAATACCGTAGTTATGCCAGCGATGCCAAAAGATATGTATGACCAGGCTACAGTTTTCCACGGGGATACTCGGCCATCCAAACCGGATTAAGAACATCAGCCAGCACACTTTTGAGCCAAGCCGCAGGTACCTTAGCCCCAAGATATTATTGACCAGAGATTCGATGACACCATTTATAGCTTCGATACGGCGTTTAATGAGAAAGAAGAGAGGTTTGGACTGTCTTATAAGTTTTATATTCTTAAGCTGTTAGATAAAGACGCCAGCTTTTCAAAAGGAACGAGGCCCTTGTTGTTGAGCCGGCAAAATTTTTTAAAATAGTTAATAGTCAAATTTTGAGTCATAATTTTAAATATTTTCGGCAATAAATAAAAATTTCTAAATCAAATCTAAGGACTTGGCCAGCGTATGCTGCGCGACTGCATTGTTTCCAAAACCAAAAAGACGGCGTTTTGTCAGGATTGAGGTGAAAAAGGGCGCATTGCTGGAAGAAGTCAAGGCCAAAATGGCAAATGGCACCCGAGGGGGATAACTTTAAAGGGTAAAATATGAATAAATATTTTGCGAGAAAAATAAAGTCACCTTTTTTCTGAACAAACCCCATATTAGATGTGGCAACGTCTCGAGGCCTGAACAAATTGTCAATGAGTGTGTCTGGCAGAGGTTAAAAAATTGTCAATGTGATTCCAATTTTAATAATAATAAAATTTATTGATCAACAAGTTGAATTTTTTTTTCGTTCGTACTAAAAGTTGATTCTAAAATTTTTTATTATATAAATTCTTTAAACAATTTTTTGAATTATGAATTTTTTTCTTTTTAGGTAATTTAAAGAAATCATCATCAACAAAATTCCAATTCAAAATTTTTGTAAGTATTCTAGCCACTTTCTATGCATATAAGTCGGCAATTAGCTGTCTAACCTCAGGCTTATATGAAATGAGCTGTTGCGCCACCAATCTTTTTTTTACATAAGCCAGGTGTTGTATCGGGTATCCATAGGCCGATTTATGCTTTTCAAAGTGACAAAAAATTTGTAAACCAACAGCCGTTCATTTCACACTGCAGAAGGCTTATTTTAACGTCTTGATTTTCAGCATAAACTTTTTAAAACTTTGCCTTGTAGAATTTCTCAGAGCAACGTTACGAAGACCGTTGCTGAAATAACGTTTGTGACTATTACAATGGTAGTTCTTAGAAATTTGTTAAGATGAAATATTTTGTCATGCGTCCACAGTTCTTCACGTTGTGTGGTGGTCTTTTGAAATTAAAAAACTAATTTCAATGATTTCATTTATTGATATGTCACCGCTTCATTCGAGAACAATGTGTTCGTTAAATCCAGTAGCGAGAGTTTCGCTTTTTACGTGGCCATTCAAGTAGAAGTTGGCCTCGCCAATCTGAAAAACGCATTTTGCAGTTTATTGCCATCATTATGAAAGGATTTTGCATATTTAAGCCCTACACGGATCAAAAAAAAGACTGAGTGGCACAGTTGGTTTGGGGTGATCATTTGATCGCCTTGTCTACCTGGAGTACCAAGTTCGTCAAGTTAATAGTTTGTGTATACGATGTCGATATACCTCTTATAAAAGCATTCCACTGACATCAGAGTGATGAGACAATCTTCCAATATACAAAAAATGGTACTTGCGCTGCATCAACTGGAAGCAAATAAAGTTCTGCGAATTGAGAGAATGCAAATAAGTCCAAAGCAAAGTCTTCGTACCTATCCAGGCTCCACCCATAAAGCAATGAAAACCAAAATATATCTGAGTCAGAAACACTACACAATTCCTTAGACTTACGGCCAGTTTCGATTGACCCTTTTAGATAACTGTGGGGTTAGCGTATATACAAAACATAAAAGTTTTTATTTGAAGGCATTAAAACAGTTCAGTAATAAATCTTTGACTTCTGAAATATTAAGTGTAAAAAGGCATCGTTTTAATTTATTTAAAAATTTACTACGAACTTTAGAAATTCGTATACTGACAACTGGTTTAACAATTAAGGAGCTTGTACAGAGCCCAGAAAGTAGAGAGGTTGGTATAGTGAGTTTTGTTTGAAAACAGGAACGTTAGCAAGATTCCTAGAGTTGATTCTCATACCATATGTGTATAACCACTGCGCACAAAGAAGGCTTTTATAGTAGGCACCTCCCCAACTTGTTATTCCATGCTGTAACTTCGATTGAATAAGTGCGTAGTTAATGGTAAGAAGAACCTTTTTTGAATATTATATATATTTCGGGATAATACATTACATGCTTCTTCAGTTCTACTGCACGTGTTTTCCCTCTAAGATTTCTATCAATTAATATTCCGAGATAAATAAAATTATCAACTGATTCTATTTTAAAATAATTGGAAGAACATGGAGCATCGGTGTAGTAATTGGTTTGTCCACAACAACGTGACGACAGATGAACCTTTTAAGTTACAAATCAATTAGCTTGGCTTTTCACTTATTAGAAGCTCATGCTTTGCAAACCATTGCCTTAATATCTGTAATTGCGATACTAATTCAGTTAAGCATTTTTCTACATACGTAAAGCCTATGTTATTAGCAAAAGCTGTTTACTTTTGTTGGAAAATGGAATTCACATAAATTTAAAACACAATAGTACCCAAAACTGAACCTTGAGGTACACCGACACTCATCTCTAACTCATTACTAAAAACGCCATCAAGTTTTACTTTCTGAAATCGATCGACCCTTTTATTCAGCCTTACAATTTTGACCTAAGAGTATGTTTCACCGTTTCAAAACGTATTTAGTTCTGAGAACAATCTTTTTCTTTCTTCTGCACGCTCTTTGCAAAAATAAAGGTTTCTAATTGTGCATAAAAATGGTTTGTCTGGATATTAAAAGCAGCCTCTGCATGGAATAGATAGCTTGTAGTTCTTCACAACATTCATTATGAAAAAATGTTTCTAATTTGATTATTATGTGCGTCTCTGTCAAATTTACTTAAAATTATGCTCGTGTTTTCGAAAGCTCCGAGCATAAAATTACAACGCAAAGTCTCAAACAATAAAATCGACGAATATAAAATTTTTTAACACGCCCATATTTTGTTTTTCTCCAGACAGTAATAAATATCGATCGACATTTATTTAAAGTTCAGTGATCGTTTCACTCGGCAGTTGTCTTGTCTTGAAATGCCTCTCGTTCAATTTCTTGTAGGAACTTTCGGACGAAATTTATTTTGAATCGAAAACATTCCGGTAACCGTCGTCAGCGCTTGTCGGTTGTCGGTGGAAAGCTGGACGCGTTCAGCATTAAACATTTTTAATTTATTTAATTTAATGTTCACGATAATCTACGTGACAATGCGTGAACTCTGTCCGTAATCTAGAAAATAAGTTTTATGTGGAGTGCCTGAGTCGAGTCATAAAAGTCACTCAGAATGCAGAGAAAGTGTCAAAAAAAAATATTTTTATTTTTGTTTCTATTTCTGGTGTTCCGCTGAATGACTTTTGTAATTCGGCTTCTTTTAATAGAGAATATACTTGACGTAAAAACACGGTCGTCATGTGGGACGATGACATCGAGAATGATGATCGTGGTTCGCGTTTTACTTGTAGGTGACTTTTGGTCAGGCGACTGATGTATGCATATTTGGCGCCAAGGTGCTTTTTGGTGCATATTGGAGCGTGTGTTTATTTTTATGAGGCTGTAGTCGGACCTGGCCTGCTTGCCTAATTGGCACAGAAGCTTTGAGGGATTGTCTCCTCTAGATTGTGTGCTATATTTCTTGTGGGACCTCATATTTTTATTTATTGCTGCATTTTAAGCATGAATGAAGAAATCGTGCCGTGAAATCCTGATAAAGCGGACGAATTGTCTTTGATTAAACACTGCTGAGTTTTAACGGCTTTCATAACTTTAAGCATGAGTGTGTCATCACAGAAACATAATTTAAAGTCGTCAATCGACGTGTTTTTCGAGTACGTCAGTCGGTACCGAATCGATTGCAAAGTGCGGGAGCCGTTCACAAGAAAACTGATGGACGTTATTGGGTGGTTTTGTGATTTAGTTGCGCACCATTATCATTGATTTCTGAGTGCTCTTAGCAGCTTTTGCTTTTTGTATTCTGGTAAGGAATTTTCCACTCTGTTTTTCTTCGGCAACTGGGGAATTGTTTTTTGAAATATTTTTTTGTAAATAACTTACTTGTTGTTTGTTCTTCCTCTTAGCAGCTGCTACTTTTTTTGGAGGCTGAATATTGTCGGTGATAGGCCGAGTGCTCTTCTTCACCGTTAAGTTATATAGAACGGCTTGCTTTCCTTGATGATAATCCGGCTGCACCCGCTATGTCCATGGTCGTTATTTGATGCAGTGGTGTTTGATGACCTAAACTTTGACAGCTTCTGCACTGGGTGACGCCCTGACTTATTGTGGTTTCCAGTAAACTATTTCCTCATAGATCCGTTCTGCCGTTGTTGGAAACTTATAGCAAGTTTTTCTCTTTCTATAATTCGAAAACAAATGCGGTACCAGTCCTGTATTTTGTAACTCGATGCCTTGCTGGTCATGACAGGAGTTAATTTGCTTGACGAGGTGAATGCATTTGCTGTCTTGATGATGTTGAATCTGGCTCGTCCTGAGGTTATGTCAGAATAGCTGCAAGGAACTCTTTACAGTTGGTTTTGATGATCTTTTTTATTTTCTCCATATTTCTGCTGTCATGATTTTGAATGGGCAGCTTAATACTTCTTCTGAAGGACGCATCTACTGCCTATAAAGCGATCAAACATTCGCTGAACGTGAAAGCACTTAAACAACAAATCAGTAGCAAAAAATAATGAGTTGACGCAAATGGATTGATGTCATATCGTCCAAGTCGAAAGAGTTGAATGACACAAGTCATGCTCGATGGTCTCATTTCTTATTTTATTCAATTTTATAGTTTTTAGTGTTATTTAGACGTTGGCATTTAGTCTACGAATGCCTTTTAATATTCAACAGTGTTGCTCATAAAAAATTAAGATCGTGACTGTTGCACTTTTGAAAATCAAAATAAAAAGATACAATCACTTTAAGCCTTTGTAGTGTTGACGCTGAGTCAACTAATGAGTTCATTGCATGGATGTTTTGTGATTCACTGAAAATTTTTTTAAGCAAGCCTTCTTGTTTTTTTTTGTTGGAACTTATTGTAAATCATGTTCAGAAAGGAGTTTAACACTTTGTTTAGTCATTTTAAATTGATCGGTTATATGCATGAAGCTACATTCATGTGGCGATTTTGGTGGTTGGGGACAAATGGAATATTTAGCAAGGCACTTGCCGTGGAAAGATTTGCCACAGATGCAGACGGACCTTCTTTCTCTAGTCTAACTCATTTTTCAAGCTCTAGTCTAACGCATTTAGCGACCGTCACATTTATTCATTCTGAACACAGAGAAAATTGTTTTTGCGGGACTCACTTTTAAAGTTGAATAAACACAATTAGGTTCTACGATTCCTTTTGGTTATCAGCTCCCGAGGAATTGATGGCTCTCACCGAAACTCTGATCAACCCATCAGTTGAGAAGAACTGTAAAGACTAAGTTTGGTCCGAAGAGAAGTCCAACTCTTGATGTACTAAATACTTCCACAACTACATCAAACATTACCTGTACAGTGAGAGGATCTTCATAATTGTTTTATTTCTGTCACCGAGATACTCGAAATAGATCTCAACATGCAAACTTAGGTTTTCAAAAATGCTTCCTGAAGATCCTATTGATTCGTGTCCCCTCAATGACATTTTGTTCATTTTGTAAACTTGTGACGAAGGATGGATATACACCCAGATTTTCAGCGAAGTCCTCCAAAACTTTGAGAGACTAGATCTGGCCAAAGTTGACGGCAACTGTGCATCAGAACTTATACTAATTTTTTTCGAGTAAAAAATGTAGGAGATATCTTTCTAGAAATATTTGACCTTCAACTTTGTACGAGCAAAATACTACTGTCCGGGTGGACGGTACTTAATTACACTCCCTATTTTATTAACTTGCTTCGACGGGGCTAAAGTCTGTTGTAGATCTGAACTTCAGCCAACAAGTCACATCAGGAATATTATACGCCAAATTAGTTAAGGTCTCTTTCCACTTATAGTCATTGTACTCGTTGAACTTTCTCCTCCACACTTCGCAATGGGGACCAAAGAAGTGTGAAGAAGCGATGAACACCGGATTCTCAAAATGAACGAGAAAAAGCTTCGGACATAACAACATGGATGACAAAAAAGTCAATGCTTAAGACCCAGAATAAAAGCCCTTACTAGATACATACTGAGCAAATCATGTCCCTTTATCCCCTTCTAGGTCATCCACAACGCCTACTCGCCATCGTGTGCGGTTTCTGGCAATGTGCCTCAGTTGTCCCAACTCTTACCCAGTTACCGTGCTGCTTCTTTCTAGACTGTTCTTCGGGCAGCCGCGTATTCTTCCATCCTGCGTAAGCGGGTTCCGTTGCATCGCGTTTCTATGGAGCTGTCACCTTTTCGGAGAGAGTACTACATTCGTGGTTGTATAGACGTCGAAAATCCTTAAAATTTTACGTACGCACCTATAAACGAACATTTGCAGCTTTCTCGTGCGGTGGTCACAGTCAAAGAACGACATCCATATATGATAGAAGCAGGGACGAAACATTGAAACGGATCAGCCGTAGCTTGGTATTTAAACTTATTTCATTACTTCGCCAAATCTTGGATAGCATCCCAAACGCCAACTTTGCTTTGCCTATTCGGCTTGGTTCCGCCGTCAGTTGTGAAAAGGTTCCCAAGGTTTTGGAAACTCTCTTCTCTCTTAACCGTTAGTCGTGGAATGCATATTTGATTAATGAACTCTGTCGCTGGCTGATCATTTTAATTTTTGTCGAATTAATTTTCGAAGAACGCGTAGTCTGCTTTTCTCTCCACATAAGCTTTCGATTATTCTGTGGATAGTAGGCATTCATCGTCAGATGTAAGAGTCCATCGAGTTCATCTATTTCCTGTCGAATAAGCAATATTGGTGAGAGAATTCAGTCTTGCCTTGCCTTGCCGCACCCAACTCTGTACTTCGAATTTCTAAGACAGCCTTCCTTTGTTCAATACGTGACATGGTTCACTGTGTTGAAAAATGTCACGAACCCGACTTTAATGAATATCAGTAGTTATAGTCAAATTCAAGCCTTATAAGCCTACAGCTGGGGTTCACCTGGTAGGGTGTGTGCACCAAAAATTATATTAAATCTGTGGTACGATGAGTGTAACCTCAACACGAAAACCTTTCAACTTCAGAACGATAAGTCTTTTTAACTTCGGCTATAAAATATACTTTTTGGACGCTTAAAACCTGTCGTGACGCCAACAGGAAAGTTCAAAATTGACTGAATTTTCTGCCATACAACTGCTTAAGAAAAACATGGGCCCCACCACCTTTTCATTGCTTTTAAGGCTTTATCCCACATGCACCATTAACTTCTAGTTTATATTCGCAAGACACTTAAAAAGAAATGGCACATGTATGGACACCTGAGGTACCCCATTCATTCGTGGCTGCTGCTTCAGTGAACTTCGTCCTAATGTTCTATTCATATTTTACTGTTGGCTGCCAATTGAAATTGGTTGTCCTACATAACATCAGCTTGAGCTTGAAATTGAAATTGGTTCAGCATTCTTTTCGTTAACAAGAACTTTTTTTCAAATCTTTTATAATCGCTTTTGACTTGAAATGCCATACTTCCACTGACTATGTTAAAATTCTTTCTATGAATGACAAATGTATTCAAATGATCCAAAAATGTCGTTTTAGTTTTGACTTTTGCTTTTCTGTATCGGGCATCCTTCAATTTTGGCCTCCACTGTCTGCATAAGTATTTAAATCGAAGATAATTTATTTTATGTTTGAATACGATTTGTTTGAACAGCGATTTCTTTTTCGATAACAAAAAAACACAAAGAAAATAGATACGATTAGAAAATGACTTCGAAAACAAAAAACAATAGTTCGTCCCGGCCATTTACCAAATCATTTCGTATTCAACAAAACAATGCTAATTCGAAACATTTCATTGTTTATAATGAAGCTTTATTTAGTTTTCAGTTTTTTTTTTGTTTTGCTTTGCTTTGATCGTTTATTGAAAGTGATTATAAAAACAAATCATGCAACTATCTTAGGTTGGCATGTGAGTTTCTCACAATCCGCGGATTAGAGATAAATTCGCACAATTTGTCTGATTACGTTAGGATGTTGCGTAGCCATATGAGGGAATAAAATATGAATCTTCTTTCTATGAGCTGTAGTTTACGAATGATGTAAAACATTTGCGTGTTTGTGATAATAATTTATTTTGCTTTTAAATGTGCAATTTGCAATCAAATTAAATTCTTATATTCATACTGACAGTGACATTTCATTGACAGGAGGTGCAATCGCATGTCAAACCACAAGCGTTGTCGCGTTTGGGGACGGGTTTATTGTTTTACAACAAACGGACGCTTGACGGCATGTCAACGCACACGAATGTATAGCCACAAAATAATTTGATTGTCAAGAAAATTACTTTCATTATCCGATTAATTTTTTGCGCATATTAAGTGCCGGAAATTCTGTTTCATTTGAATGCATATGACAACGTTTGAAAAACGAACGATTTTTTTTAAACACTTTTTTGTTGCGGATATTCGTGGCTCAGTGGGCTCAGTCAGTTACGCCGCCAACTTTATCACAGTGAATGCTTCCGCTCCTTGGATAGAATTATTGACACACTCGCTCCCAAATTGGATGGATTTGACTTGAATTTTGACAGTATTCTTAAAAATGATACCACAAAACGAAATGTCAATTTCACAAAAGCGGTGTCATCAGTAAGCCGACTTCGTTTGTTTAAAAAATACCAGAATTAGATACGAATTTTGAAATTTCAGAACAACAGCATTGGAATGCATTTTCAGTTCAGAGGTTTGTCAAATTTTTAGCTTCAAAAGATGTTTTTTTCAGATTACTGCCTAGCACCACTAAACGGTTGCGGTTAGTTATTTGATCATGTTTTTTTAGCATAAAGAAAGTTTGAACTAGGCCAGAATTTTATCGACAAATCATTTTGAGCAATGAGACACATTTCCAACGTCAAGGCTTTATTTAAACGTAGATTTTCAAATGTTTGTATTTGTTGATCAGAATGTTTAAAAGCAGCTAATCTTCGAAAACGGTGCGTGAGCCGGAACTAGATGCTTGAGATGTGGGCAATATTTGTTTCCACTAAGATGAGCTAGACCAGACCTTATACCAATGTATCCCAATCAATTGAAGTTCGTAATTCCTTACGAAAATAGAACCTGGATTTTGCTTATAATCTGTATTTCACTTCCGCTGTCTAGCTAAATTTAAAGCACATTCGGTTCTAGGAAGACAGCGATAAATAATAAGTTATACCTGGTATGGTAAAGTGACCTATAAAAGGGCTAGAGAACGCAAGACACATGTCATAAATACTGCAAAGAAAACGTTATGTGATCTTTATGTGTCAGAGATCACTCGTTAAATGTCGTCGGAGCTCTTTTATGACGCATCGCAAATGTTCTTAATTTATTGGGTCGACAATCGAGATTTGTATTTGAAATTCACTATGTTTCTTTTTTTTTATAAAAAGAATTAAAAATGACAGTCATGTGTTAGTTGGTCATCTAAGCAAACACTTTTTATCTGACATACTAACACCTCGCTTTCATTTGAAAACGTCATAATGAACGTCATTCACTATCGGTGAAGACATTAAAACTTCTCGAGTGAAAGTTAAAACTACTTCTACTGGCTACATGATACTGCTTCCTTTTTTCCATTCTTTCTTAATCTTAATTTTATTAGCTTCTAATAAAGAAATGTTGTCATAATTGGTTTTATTGACATTCTCGCAATATTCAACATGTTGAAATAACACGCGAAGCTCGTTCAGATAAAGCGAGTTAAGACGAAACTCGTTGCAGATAAAATTAAACCTGTTGTAGGTCCAAATACAAGTGCAAGTCAGTACAAGTGGCATTGTTTTAATTGATTAGTTAATTCGAAGAGAATTTCACTCAGTCTTACACACACAAGACATGAAGGTGATTTGTCAATCAAAATTTTAAAAAATTTTATGGCCTTTACTTATCTAAATTTGTAGCTCTTCAGTGCGCCGTTGATGGAATATTAAATTATGATTGGTTTTATGATTTTCCTTAAGGCACGACATTCACGGTTTGGACTTTGTGAAACCTTTTACGGATGACATTTGCTTGAGAAATGGAAACATTTTGTCCCATTACAATTTTGCCGCACTTTCATGTCGATTTTAAGCATTCAAATATCGTTGATTAGTCGGTGAGTTTGGTTCTGACGTTTATGACGACACTAGCTGTCAGTCCAGTGATCACGTAAATCGACAAAATAACTTTCTTTTGATTTCGTTCCATTTTTTTATGGTCATCAACCGATGATCGTCTTAACAAAGAAACGTAATCATAATTCCACCCACCATACTATAAGGCCTGCAACTTGGTCTTACCGAATGTTGTCCAGATATGAGCCCCGAAATGCATTCAGAAAGCGGTTCAGTTGAATGACTGACATTGTTCACGTAATGGAAAATGGAACACGAAATTTAGCACTGAAACTGAGTTATGCTTTCGAGGTCAACAAAGAAATAAAAAAAAAAATAGGTGCGACGCTACATTTAACAGGCTTTTAAGCAGGCTTTATATTTATCCACGGTTATTGTGCTTATTGTTCAACTTGTTCGCGTGCTTACTTTGTGGGCCAATTATTACGGTGTAACCAGAATGCGGCGCTGTCTACTGTGTTCGTTTGGAAAATTTAAGCTGTCAGAAGTCATTTAAGCTAGATCAATGTTCGCCAATTTTATTTGGCTTTGGTCTGTCAGTTGGATAGTGTAATAGTGTAACGATTTAGTGTTGACATTTTGTTGTACGTTTGAGCGAGTGTGTTGAAAAGTGTTCCGGATAGTGTTTGTAGTGTTGCCAGGTTAGTAAAGTGGGAAAGAACACTTCATTGTTATTTTAACATGGTTAAATCTTTAGCGCTGTGTAATCCGTACGCCACTTTGCTTTACCTCATGCTCACATCAATGCAAAAAAACATCACACCGAGAGGTTTTTTCTCCAAATGATCTTTGACCGTGTAGCAGGAGCGGGACGTTAAGGGTTTTATTCAATGTCAGTTTGGTCGTTAATTTATCATTTGCCTTTTTAGTACAAAGAAACAGTGGTTTGACAATTCTTTGTTGTCTTTTTGTCACTCCGGCTTGGAAATAATCGTTAGTTAAGTTCACTCTCCGGAAGGTTGCCGATCACTGGCGAGGGTTGAGGTCTCACGTTTAACATCTGGGATTAACCTTAGTAGCTTAAACATTCAATCGCGAACACAACTCGTTTTTCAGCGGCACCACTTTTCTCGCCTCCGGCTGACCTTCATACAGTTTTCATCTAACCCAAGGATACTTTGTGTTTTAAGGATGAAAACTAGCATATTAGAGGCAGAAGAGAAAAAACTTTTCCAATATAATTTTGGAGTATCTTGCTTCGATCGCATCGTGATCAATTTGTTTGACAGTGACAGTTGGTTGATCTAGAGTTGGTCAGGTCCCCGTGCATCCTGTAGCGGAATCGATTAGCTAAAGTCCTGTTTCCGTGGTGAAGGCTTATTCATGCAAGCACGCTTGAAGCTTTGTTCGACGATCTACGGGTTCTTATCGATGAGATCAGTTAAAAAAAATTATTGGAACATTGCATACAATTGTCGGGGTGCCTTCTTTAGCACATTTTTGTTTTTATGCGGCTTTCTTATCGACGTTCACTCACACGTCTTAAGTCCAATACTCTTCTTGCCTCAGTCTGCCTCTGATGAAGACTCCGTATCCAAATTCCGTGGATGTCACAGCTCTTTTATCCTCCTTACGCCTGGCGCGATTCCATTTTATTTCTTGGCTGATGGTGGCATTCAATCTATGTACAGCGGTTTATTTTGGCGTCAGCGTATAAAAATTTTCAGTCGCTTTTGTCACACAAAAGAAAAAACACATAATCCACCACAAATTGAACCTACTTCTTTATGTAGTGTCGGCAAGAAACAAAGTTCAAAATTTTAATTTAACCTTTCTGTTTGTAGGCATCGACCGCATTCATAAGCGTGTACATTTTTTCGCGTCTGGTAAATTTCCCCAATTAAATCACATTAACTCAATTGTAGCTGACTTCCTTTGCCGGTTGTGTCACACTAAACTCTTAACCAAACAAAGCAACTCTCTTTGCGGAAAATTACCCAATTAACTTAAGAATTCTTAAAATATCTTCGTGTGAATTGTCAAAGATTGCATTAGTGTCACTTAGCACTTGCTATTCCCTGAGTCGAACGATTTTGTTGACATTTTCATTTAAAAACTTAAACATTTGATATAAATCATCAACATGCTAATCAAAACCGTGCATAATTGTTTTATTTTTCATTTTATTTTCTTCCAGTGATCAAAAAACCACCACAAACGCTTTTTTTTAGAGAGATGTGAAATCGCATAATGATGCTGAATATGAATCATTGTCCTAATAACATGAATTCCAGTACAAATAATTGCATTATCGGCAATATTATGACCAACCACGGAACCCAATCCAAAGATGAAGTTGATTTTGTCCTTCGGCCGCAGGCGGCGCATGCCCAAGTCTGTTCGAGTAAGAAGGATGAAGCTCAAAAGAAGAGCGAACATCAGAATGTGGTTAAGAAGGCAGTGCTACCAAATAAAATGAATTCGAATACCGTAAACAATAACAATAATAATAATAATTTTAATAATAACGATGTCAAGGGGAATATTAAGGCGTCCTTGTCCACACTGGATAAGTTATCCTTGTTTGCGTTTAGTAAGAAAATCAACAGTAAGTCAAATCCTGGAGTTGTCACAACAAATAATGCTGTCAATTCGACGAGTGATACCAAATTGCAAATGTCGCTGACAGGTACAGCGCCAAATGAAACACAAAATGTCGGAAGTCATAAATTTGTGAAAGGTGCCTCAATAGCCCGGCTACTTGGGAATACGTATAATACAAAGAAATTCGAAAAGGAGCTAGCCGCTGGTGGTAGTGATATGAGGACGAAATTCAATACGTTCTCTGGTGGCAGACGGAGAGCCAACGGTCCTTATATGGAGAGATTTAAAAAGAGCTGTAAGGAGGATGAGGATTTGCCGGACATTGGAAGTGGCTGCCAGGGTGGGGGCTGTTACAACGGCAGCAATTTGAGTGTGGATAGCAAAAATGTGGCGGCATTGAATTTGGAAAATTTCCACGACACCAATAAGGACTTAAGTGCGAAGGCTTTTCGGACGATTTCCCGCGGGCTCGGTAAATTGTGGTGGAAAAAGTCGCACAGCGTAGATATAAGCAACCCAGATCCAGAGTATAAGGTATCCTATTTGGGCAATGTTCTCACCGGATGGGCTAAAGGTGAGCATTTCTTTTATTTTAACAATTATTTTAAAAGTTGTGTCTGTTTTTCTTTTTTAATTACTAAAATTCCATTCAGAAACTTTCAATGTTTATTTTTAGTCCTGTAAGAGAGACAGTTTAAGAAAACCCATAACTCCAATTTTAGTACTAAGGGTGATCATTTGGGTCATTGGAAAGCTTGTTAAAAATATGCAAGTGACTTTAAAAGGGGTTAATCAATAATAGATGATCTTCTTTAATTTTTTGGAAACTTATGTCAAACACGATGACAAAAATGCACTGCTGTGATATTTATCGATGTTACCAAAGTGTTTGATATGGTTCATCTTATACTATTCAATAAACTTGAAAGGGCAGAAATTCGCAAATTCGTATTTTGAATGGTCTAAGTCGTACCTAAAAAGTAGGCTGCATAGTGTGAAACTTGCAAGATGGAGCTAGGCGTACTCCAAGTGTCTGTTCTCTGTCCGATTTTATTTCTTGTCTACAAAAACTCTCCTTAATTATAAAATTGTAAAGGTTCTCCAAATGCTTTTCCCGATGACTTAGGTATTTCTCATGCTTTTCGTGTTTTGCTGATCTGTTTTCCGCCGTTAGGTGGTACCTCAGTCTTTTGTTCTGTTGATATTTGTACCTAGGACTTACCTTAGACAATAGGACCAAGAAAGCAACTTCACAACTTGCATAACGTGAAGTTTACGTGCTGTTGCAAATCGTTTCTCCATCGGCTTAAGGAACCCGGCTAAAAAAAGTCGCACGATGTACGACAAGGTGACCAAGGTACATCGATTGCATTGAAACTCTTGTTTTATATGAGACTGGCCATGTCTTGTTGAAATTGTGCTCTGTTCTTAAGCCCGTGAAAACTTCGTCGTTCCTTACTGCCCGAATGCAATGCGTGGTAGCAGTAGCTGTAGTGTCGCCCTGTCAAACAATGCCAGTGTCACTTAAAAACTCAGTTGTTTGGAATTGTATTGTTCGGTTGAGAATCTTGAAAAAAGAAACAAATGTGTCTTTAAAACATTAAATTATATTTTCAATAAATTGGATGAAGAAGAAAAAGCTGTATTTTACTGACTGTTGTACAAATGAGCCTAATTGGATAAAATCTACTGGAAAAGGAATAGGGGAGCTGGTTGGTACGCCCTTTATACCAGGAAATGAGATCTAAAGGCTTTATTGAGACCCAATTCGGTTTTGAAATTCTCAGATACCAAAAAATATTTTTCAATGCACTCAACAAATTTTTGACATACTCACAAAAAATATGTCAATATCTTTGACTGTCACTTGCAGCTCTGCAAAAGTTAAAAGTTAACCAAATCGTACTACTGCTACTGCTACATCACAGCTACCTCATTGCATTACAAAGCCTACATTTTTGGTCATTTCACCTTTTTCAAACACTTGACCAAAATTAGTTTTAGTATTACATTGGATTATTTAGTGACATCTATATCCAATCTTGATGACAACATAGCATCAGGGCCAGATGGTGTACCATCCATTGTCTTAAAAATATTTGCCCATCATTTGTCAAGTCCACTTTCTGTTTTGTTCAATCAATCTTTGTCTGATTGTGACTTTCCTGTTGCCTGGTCGTTTATAGTTCCTTTATTTAAGAAAGGTCGAAAAGATGACATATCCACAACTATCGTCCGATAGCGAGGCTGTCAGCGAAACCCAAATTGTTCGGATATGTTTTGGGTGAATCACTGTATTTTTATATTACTCGAGCTATTTAACTATTTTTTCGGGGTACCCACAGGTTGGCCACTTGGGTCCGTTATTGTTCATTTTGTTTAAAAATGATTTGCCTTCTATTTTAAAGAGCTTATAGGGTTTTACTTATGCTGACGATGTGACTATCTTTAATAAGATACTTTGGAGACTGTCATGATCTATAGCGTGATCTTGATGCGTTCTATTCGTGGTCTACAAATAGTCATTAATATACGAAATTAATTTCATACGAAAAAGTTCACTTGTGTCTTTCGCATACAATTCAAATTTAATTAAATTTAGAAAGTGTAATGTTGATTATATTTCAGTTTTAGAGGTTGTCTTGGATCAGAAATTTGAGTTTAAAAAGCACGTCAACATAATTTCCCATAAAGTGCACTCAATGCTTAGTTGGATTAACAGAGGTTCTAAACAATTGAATGTCCCTCATGTTTTTAAACATAAGTTCATAACATTTGTCGGTCCGATCCTCAAATATGCTGGTCAAGTGTGGTCTCCTCGGTTCAAATGACATATTGACAGGATTGAAAGAGTTAAAAATTGCTTGTTGTTAGATATGCCTTGAGAGGACTGGGATAGCAAGACCCGCATAATCTCTCACCTTATAAAAGCAAAATTAGTCTTATAGATTTGCTGAGCTTGCCTTCTTCACTGCGAACCACAGATTTTCGCGTAGTTGGTCTATTTGGAGCTTTTGTTGGTGACCCTGAACGTAAATAAGGTCATGGCTGGTGATATAATTATCGAAAAATACGCTGTGGTCACTTGGCGTACTTACTACTCATCCAAGGGGCAAACATTACAAAATTAAGCAATATCCATTGCTACTGCAAAGCATCCACAACTTGTATCCAAATCGAACAGGCTCTAAGCGTATAAACTGCTTTGCATGAAAATAAAACCCATTTTTGATAATTCTGGCACAACATTTTCATCAAAGGACGAACCTTCACCATCAAACAGGCCAAATTTATGACGCGGGAAATGGTGTAAGGTATCAATGGCGTCCTTGTATCTTTATCTAAGCGCCAATACAATGATTCTTGGGGTAGAGTATGATAGCCGGAAAAAAGCATTATGCCAACAAACTTCTTTCGGATCTACTTTTGATATTATGAACGTGTGACAGTTTTGGTTCAGTGCGTATATCGGGCTTTGTTCCACAATCAAATTCATTACATCATCGTAAAAGTGTTCAAAAATTTGAACTTCATCTTCGAATTCCAATTGTTTTTTTCACTTCAGTTAAATTTTCCAAATAATGAAATGTTTCATCCATTTCGGTGGAATAAACCACATGATTTGGAGCTGTACCTTGAAAATCACCTCTAGCTGAGCTTTCTTTCCTTAGAACAGCAAGTGGGATATCGTCCTCACTTTCAAATCCATTATTTATTTCGACTTCTACTGCTCCTTGAATGTCAAAAGGCATATGGGTATCAAACAGGTCATCCTCATAAATATCCTCCTCGTCTCCTAAGATATCAACATCCGGTGGAATAACATCTACATCTACAGCAATGTGGAGAGCTACAGTTAATTGTTCAAAAAGTCATTTCTCTGCAAATCCAATGAGAAAAAAAAAAATCAGCACGGTTTTAGCCAGTTTACTCAATTGAGTACATAAACGTTTTCAAAACCGCATTCGACCTCGACGAAATTATTCCCAAAGTAAAGCACTTCTCCATGCTTTCTTTCTTATCAAAATTAATTAAAATCAAAGCCTATTTTTTGAAAAACAAACTGAAATTTTCAAAAATACTGTACCCAATTGAGTACACTGACATGTACTCAGGACATACCAAATCTAAAAAAAAAATATTCTTTTTACATCTTAGTAATAATGTTTCCAAGAGTTACTGCAGTTCTCTCCGGTATCGTTCTCCCTAAGGTTTGTCGTAAGAATAGGCATTTAAGTTAAGAAAGGCGTCATATTCCAAATAACGTTTACTGTTCTATGTTTTTTTTTCCCGTGCTGCGATCTTCCCTTTCGATATACGCGAATTGCGCATTACTTCGCGTTGAATTTGAGTCACAGGTTCTGGCGCTGCTGTTCATTTTCGCAGATGATTTTGGTAGACTGTTGGACTGTCTTGTCTTAACTTTTGAAAACACTCAATGTGACGGTCAAATTAGACGTCTCTAACAATACGCTATCACTTACCTCATCCTGTAAGTTTTTCGCACAAAAATTCAAACTCGAAAAGCGTTTAATTTTTAAAAAAAATCCTAACTTCTAAACTTTAAATAAATGGGAAACGCAGGTCCATTTCCAAGTTAATTATTGAAAATGTTATTCAAAAATTAATCCATCAATCTTATCCAAATTCGACATTCTTATGTGAGCTCGATTATATCGATTATATTCAGAATCGTAGAAAAAATTCAGGCACACACAAATTTACATATTAAATCTTAAACATAACAACAACCAAAAAAAAAGAAACAAACAAACTGGAATTTTTATAAAAAAAAAAACAAAAACAAAACAATATTATCCTCGTGTTTTTATCTGATGGATTGTTTGATTGGAAATCTTTACCGAAAACACGTAAATAATTTATGCTGATGACTGGGTTAATTGTTTTTTAATTATAACAACAACATTATTAACTTTGAAGAGGTTAATATTTACTTAAGCAGGAATCCAAAGTGCGCAGCAAGAAAATATATATTGCGAGGAGGTCGAACCCAAAGTTCAAGTTTGAATCCCCTCAAGAGTCAATAACAGCGTTCGATAAGGTCAAACCTAAATGACAGCGGCGGCGTTTCAATGTAATGAAGTGTTAATTAAATTTTAATTAAGAAGCGCGCGATGGCTTTCATGCGTTAAATTTAGCGCCACAAAAGCAAATTATGTCCTGCAAGTTGTTTTTTTCTTTTTGGTTGTAACAAAATAGTTTAATGCGGAAAAAAACGCTACAAATTGGATTAGAAGTTTGGTAAAACCGGCTTTTATGTTTTCAGTCTAGTGATTCTAATAGATAAACATTCTACATATAATTTGAATATCCGAATAGTAGGTTTGTTTGTAGAATGTTTATCGACAATATTTAAAGCAAAGAAGACTTCTAGCGTGACATCATAGGTCAATACTGGTTCTGGAGACAAACAAAAACCAGAATTAACTCACATCTGCGGTTTGGTGTGGAGTAAGGTTTTTCAATAGCCCACGGCAGTAACATTTTAAAAATGTTTAGTGTTATTGCGAATTTCCTTTAAAAAGAAGGGGTTAAATTTGTATCACTCCTTTTATTAATTTTTATTGAGTCTGGCTCATGTTTTATTACACTCAGTTTGATGTTTGCAAGGGTCCTAAGAGTTTGGAGACATTCCTAAGCCATTCTACTGAAACAATTTGTCTCTTGGACGCTTGTTATTGACGGTAAGTTTTCGGTTCAACTTTCAGTTGATTTTTATACCATTCATCGAACGAAAAACTTAAACGATGGTTTGTTTAATCGCTTCAGTTATATTTGGATCTTATGCCGGTGTAGGTCAAGTTCTTTTCTCAAAAGTTGCTGAGAACGACCTTGTCCTTGGTCAAACTTGACTCTACAGAGGCAGTGTCTTCTTCTGGATGACCAGCTGAGCTCTTTTAAGTGCGTATAAATCTGCTCAGATGGACAATAGATAAATTGAATCAGTGTTGGCGCACAGAACGTGAATTTTGGAGAAAAAAGTGTGGAATTCGCAAATGTAAATTGATGTCAAAGACACATGCTCAGTCTGTTGAAAAAAACACCCTTTACTTGAATAAAGCATGCATGTGAAGTGTTACGTTGACAGTTCAATTTTCATCTTCATATGTATCCAGGCAAGAAGGAATTTCAACGCTCCTTGCTGCTTAAGAGGGACAACTTATAAGTTGTATGCCTGAGGTAACTAGAGTTGGTAGTTGATCGACATCATTTAAGATGGTTCCACTAATCGATATCGAGAAACCATTGTCAAAAAGATGAAGGCAAATCCAGTGAGGAAGTTTTGGTTCGATTTAGTGACTCAATCTTTATTATTGCAGATCTGCTTTTTAGCAACTATTTTCGGTTATAAAATTAAGGAAAACAGGCTAATGGGGCACCAGGTTATTGCAATTTGAAAGTCATTAGGTTTTTGAAGCATGCGTACCTATGTTTGAGATCTACAGTTTCAAAAGGATCTTTGTTCTTTTTTGGTTTAGTTTTGACGATGGTGTACGCGTTGGCCCTCTTTTAGTTTTTCAATTAAATTTTTTCATTATGTAAATTTCTTTATATAAAAAGCTTGAAGACTGTTTACATCAGTTTTGGTACCATATTAATGTTAAGTTTTTAAGTTAATTGAATATAAACACTTGAAGGCTTGAAGTTCAAATGGAGGCATAATGTTATAAAGGGTCCGCCAAATAACCTTTTTTTTGAAAATGCTATAAAAAAAAACTGCTGAATATTTTCTCAAATTTCTTTTATTATTTGAAAGTACAATCCTTCCGGTTAATAATGGATGCAGTAGCCTACACAATCGGTTCAATTTTTAAGCACATTATCGATTGTGTGCAGCTGTATTTCACAAATGGCTTCACGAATATTGTCCTTTAAAGGGTCAATTGTCTCTGGCTTGTCGGCGTAACACTTATCTTTGAGGGCACCCCACAAATAATAGTCCAACGTTGTCAAATCGCAGCTCCGAGGTGGCCAAACGACATCAGCTCTGCGGCTGATAATGCGATCTTCAAGAACAGGGCGCAAAACATCGAGTCTAGCTTCGGCTGTGTGGCACGTAGCGCCGTCCTGTTGAAACAAAATGTTGCCAATATACTCCTCTTCAATTTTTGTGAACAAAAATTCGTTCAACACTCCTTGCTCATTTTCGAAGAAAAATGGCCCAATTATGCCTCTTGACCAAAATCCGCACCTAACAGTGACTCGTTTTGGGTGCATCGGCTTTTCAATGTATGCGTGCGGGTTTTCAGTGCCTCAAGTGCGACAATTTTGCTTGTTTACATACCCGCTAAGATCAAAATGAGCTTCATCTGAAAAGATGATTTTTTTGGCAAAATCGGCATCAATCGATCGATCGGGTCGATCGCAGGCCCACTTAGCGAAGCGAAAACGCATTGGATGATCAGTTGGCTTCAACTCCTGAACCAATTGGACTTTGTATGGCGTCATACCAAGGTCTTTATGCAAAATTCGTCTCAATGATGTCTCCGAAATGTTCAATTGTTGAGAACGACCTTGAACTGATGTTGATGGCGCTTCACGCACATTTTCTGCCACAGCAGCAATATTCTCGGGTATACGCACTGTTTTTGGCTTTTCACGCTTTGGTTTATCGATGAGGATGCCAGTTTCTTTCACTTTTTTGACAAGATAACGAACATACGGAGCTGACGGTGCTTCTCTTCTTCCAAAATCCGTACGCAATTTCCGCACACATTCTGCAACATTACCATGATTTTCAAAGTAATGTCGCAATATTTCCCAGCGTTGTTCAAGCGTATACACAACCATATTCGTTCAGCGGAAGGATAAAATTAACTATCTGTCAAATCAGACATGAGCTAAGTGTTACCATTCACGAAATAAGCGCTAGTTGAAAAAAAAGTTAGATGGCGGACCCTTTACATCTTGTTCAATTTTGTGAATTCAATTTGGTGAATTGCTTTTGCTTAGGTTGCGATATTAATTTCAGAACTCGTTCAAAATACTTGTACTGCATATTTTTTTTCGCCCATCCTCGTTCCAGTACAACTCAATTCAATATTTTTGTTGAAGAGTTCTTCTCGTGTTAACTACCTGTTTACAAGTATCGTCATTGTTGAAGTTGCTAAGTAAATCCAACTTAAAGCATCTGTGTGTTGCTTCTAACGCCAACAGAACTGCCTCGTTTTGGGCAGCTTGAAATGCTTGCATTTGCGGTTCCTGTCCACAAGCTGAAACCCCATGACACAAACGTGATTCCACCAGCGGATAAAGATGGCTCAGATGGAAGAGGACATAGGCTGCTTGCAGCAATTCTTGTGTGTGCTTTTATGTGACCGCTCCGCACAGTAACTCCACGATATTTGTAAGATGATACATTTTCAATCAACTCAGAACAGTCATCATCTTTATTTATTGGACATGAAGTGTTGTGTATGCACTTTAGATCATGCATCTTGATTTCAATTTTGGATTTCAAAATGTGGGGGTCAACTATGCATTACCTTCGTTTTCTCTGAGTTAATACTTAGACAATGATGATGACACCGCCTTGTTATTACATTGAACTCTTTTTGAATTATGATCTAGCCTCTTCAATGCTTTGGTGACTTTCCACCATCGCTGTGTCGTCCGAATAGGCAGAATATTGCTTTAGAATAGACGATAAATCAATAACATATTTTATAAAGAGGAGAGGTCCCAATTTTGATCCCTGTGGCACACCATACAAATCATTTATCTCTTCGCTTACATTTCTTAGATGACTTTCAAACCAAGCAAGGATATGACCCTTCCTCTATTCGCCGTTATATACAGAAGTCTATAAAAAGCGCTAGGACATTGTGGTCACCAAAACTAGGTTTTCGCTTACGGTTAACTTCGGATGAGTTCTTGCTATGCGCGAGGTGTCAAGTCCATTCGGACGAAATTCAATAGTTTCTGACAAGTCTTTGTTTTATTCGCTACGTTAACTTTTCCTTACAATCTGTCCTATGAGGTACTATGGCTCAAATTGTTTTGCCATATGTGATTAAGCGGTGGGTCGATTCCTTGCGTTCACCAAGGGTCTTATGCTTCTTGTTGTCCGGTGTTTTAGTTTATTTTATGAAACAGTATGATTTTACATACAATTCGTGTATTTTTTTTTTAACCGGCCATAGTAATCTTTAGACCGAAAACAGTGCCTGGATTCTGAAAGCTTTAACATACTGGAAGTTTAGACACAGTGCATTTGCACATGCAAACAACGTTTAATTGTCTTATTGTTAATCATTAAATAGAAAGTAGCCAGATATGAGTGACTTGTTGAATGGAAATCTCAACATGACCAAATAAGTTTAGGTTTTCGAGAACGAGGCCCAAGATTCGGTTACGTTTTGATGGCTGTTTGGATTTGTACACCCGCGACATCTTTACAAAGCGCGATTCGGACCCCGCTTTGACCCCTTGCGAAATCCCATTAATATTGTTCCGGAGCATATGTAGAAGGTTTTTCTCGAAACCTTGTGCACTTTTTTATAGCGTTTGGGTTAAATAATAAAACTGTTTTTGCTTCTTCTACTTCTACTGACTCCTCATGTGTTGTTATTGCAGCCTCTTATTACTCGGAACTGTTTTCATGAAATATTTTTTCTTCAAGGGGACACTTCGTCAATGGTTCAAATCATCTTCTGTAACACTTTCTCATAAGCTTTCCCCTAATTTAAGGTCACCAGCTCGTTGGCAAGGAACAAAAATGATCGCAAGCAGTTCTCTGATTTCTATACGAAAGTCGGAAATGAAAGCTCCTTGCACAATGCAGTTCGAACAAGCATTGGTCCAAGACCACTCATACGAGCCAAGACATTTGAGAGCAGTCGTGATAAGCTTCTGACACTCGCAGACTATTTTTAGTCGCCTTAAATAGTCTGGAGGTGGTAGGACAATTCGATTCTATTTTTATTCCTCAATTGATGGAAAAAATGTGTTTCAAGGAAATCAGTTTAGTTAAGGAACCTTTGCATGAGCCAGCAAATCATGGAGCCTATTGAATTGCCTAACCTACCTCCATTCATTGATTCTTGATCATCTCGATCCAATTATTGAATCATCTTCATTTAATAGCTTTCAATGTATTAAAGAGTTTATGTTTTTTTTTTGTGATTCCAGGAGAGGGTTGCGTCGAAAAGCAACTGAATACACTCTGGCGCAACTACACGCAAAATAACAAACCCGATGTGATAATGCGAGTCAAGGTGTGTGCATCTGGACTGAAGGCGACCACGCGACAACATGGTCTGACTGAATACTGGTCTAATCGGATAACACACTGTTGCGCGCCGAAGAACTTCCCACGAGTATTCTGTTGGATCTATCGACACGAGGGCAGAAAACTTAAGCACGAGCTGCGGTGTCATGCGATTTTGTGCAGCAAAGAGAAGATTGTCCAGGAAATCTGCAATACCTTGAAGGTTTGTGTAACTTATCAATTTCCACCTAAACGATGTTTTTCATTTGTTTTTCTTTCTTTCTCGTTTTTGCAGGAAAACCTTGAATGTGCTCTTCGAGAATTTAAGCGTGAGAAAATTCTCAAACAGAACGCAAGGTTAAGTCTGGCAAACGCCGCTTATGATAATCCTAGTCTGCCGCGGAGAAAAATTCTGCTCTCGGTCGGTGGAAACAACTATCGTCCACCACTGGAGCGTTCCAAATCAGCACCAAAGCTAATGGCGATCGAAGAGGCAATTGGCGAGGAAGAGGGCGAAGAAGCTGAAGAAACCAATGAGCCAGAAATGAGAGCTTGTTGCCAAAAGGATTCTCTGTATCCAGCCATGACCCTAGGCAGAAGAAGATGCAGGCGAGGACATTCCATAAGGCGGACAGGGAAATCCCGGCCGACATTTTGTGAAGCATTTAATAAAGAAACCGGTACCGGATGCTGTAATACCAAAGAATGTGCGAGTAACAAGGACGAGACCAAACAGACAGAAAAACGGCTTGAAGCTGAAGAAAATAAGAAATCACTTGACACCGGCTCGGATGAAGATGATTTTGAGAAACTGTTGATATTCAATAACTATGACACTGATTCTCCATTAGCTGGCGAACTGCTTCCATATTTTGACTTGCAAATGCATAAAAAGACCAACAGTAGTAGTTTGACTGATTTGACGGGCCATTGTGATGATCACGATCATGAGCACGATCATGATCATCATGATGATGAGGATGACGATGTGGTCCAAGAGCACCCAAACTTTGAACCATCTGCTGGTCATTCCGAAGTGAAGAAAAGATCATGCGAGATCACCTTAGGAGGTATCTGCAGCGATGATGATGATGAAGAGGAACTCATGGCGGATGATCTTTTTTTTAGGCAAGCCAGCATACTGAACATGCTGCACAGGAACTCAATGCGAAAGATGACAAATCTCTCAATGAGCAGCGAAGATAGCTCTCTTGAGAACCAAGGCACCAATGGAGGAGGTCTTCAGGTGACAGCAAATCGCAAACAGCTCTCAATGGACAGTGACGAGGGCTCTATATCGAGTGGCTGTGAAACTGCTAGCACTGTTACAGCAAATGTTGATGACATGTCATTAAAGTATCGCCACATTCATCAACAGCGGACGCAGTCCTCAAGCCTTTCTGCCACCGACACGCAAGACAAATCTCCAGCAGCAGAAGAAAGAAATTCCGCCATCGACTGTTTGGAGGAGGAAAATTGCCAAAGAAATTCAAATGATGTGCTATTCTGCAGCAGGAGTTCCATATCCCTTAAAATACCATCAGCGAGCAACCGGCACATTCAAGAAGTCGACGCTAGTGGTGATGGCGGCTCGGACTCTGAGTGCAGCGATGAGTCTGGCTATGTGGAATACCAGGAAGTTAAGACAACCGCCACTAGTCAGCGCGCAAGCACAAGTACCATGGTCTAATAATTTTAAAATATTATTGTTTTAATAGAATGACAATTAACAAAACCTTTATTATTATATTTATTTGAGCGCAAATTTTGTTAAGTATAGTTAGATAGCCTTATTGTTTATGAACGTGAAATATTATATATCCTTTGCTTGATTGATGTTGTTCTGCTCCTTCTTTAAAAGGGGGGGGGGGCAATAATATTGTAGGAATTATTTTTTAGGTTTGGAGAAAAACTTTATTATAATAAGAGTGAAATGTTTTTGTTGTATTGTTTTATTATGATTTTTTTTTGTTTAATATTATTTGTGAAAACGATTTTGTGAACCTATTTGAAAAGATTAAAATAAGATTTTTAAAAAAAACAAAAAAAAAAACTTGTTGCTTTTTTATTTTTTGACAAAAAAAAAGTAGCCAAGTGAGAATTGACTCGCACACAAGGGGTTCCGCGCCTCCAATGCGTAAGCAACACTATATTTCTTTAATTTTAGATTTCTCTTCGCACATAAATATGTTTACTTGAAGTTCCAATAATATCAAGAACTTTGAGGCAGCAATTAAGTAGTTCAAAAAAATAATGATTTCAAACGATGACAAGATTAAAAGATTATTTGATTCAGACTAACTGTAGAAATGTGTCAAAGTCAAAAAGTATTTTAGTGCGAATTATAATTTCCTACCCTAACGCGTGTTACAAGATAAGTTTATAATGAGATTCTGTAGCGTGTTTGACATATAGTTATCAACGTATTCAAGAAAGTATTTGGAAATATTGAAAAGTAAGTAAGTATCCATGCATGTCTTAAATGCGTAATCAACACAAGCAACGTCATAAGATGTTATTTATTGAAATGCTGGGACAATCAAAACTCAAACAAACTTCAAAATTTATAATTTATATTTAAAAGATAATATTGCTACATATTTTCTCACATTGTTAAAAATATCGCCACGAAAGCGGATCAAGTGTTGACACATCGTTTGTTTGGATAGAAAACTATACAGCATTAAATTCGCAATACCACCACTACATTTTGACATTAGTTCAACAAATTCCCAACGAATGATTTCTTGCTAAATTTTTTTTTTTAATTTTTCTTATTGCAATTCAAGCTTTTACCTTTTATTAGGTGGACGAAACACTGTCTGATCTTTGAGTTTCTGAAAAGCAATGTATCTAAGACTGAGAGAATCTTACACTTGGAAGAACGCCTTCTACGGGCAATCTTCAATACTCAGATACATCAGGACGATGGAGATTGACCCGAGCCCTGAATACGCGATCTCTTCTCCAACTTTGTCTCTAGAAGGAAGGATCGTGCATGGTGCTCAAATCTTCACCGATGGCTCAAAAGCAATTCGTTGCACAACAATTTCTCGTACAGATTTCCAAGTGAATGGAGTGTCTTTCAGGATGAAATCTTCATTATCGAAAGAGCTGCTTTAACTGTACTAACAGAGAACTTCGCTCCTACAAGAGTGAACATCTTTTGCGGACAGCCAAGTGTCAATAAAAGCATTAAGCAAGGTTTAACTAGAAGCCATAACAAAATTCTTATAAGGACATAGCTTGTGATGGGGAATCATGATGAACCTTTAAGGCCCCCATGGTTACATCCAGCTTAAGGAAGTTTCTCCCTTCTAACCCTCCTATTGACTCCTATTTATTTATAACTTTATATCGTTTTTATGATTTTTTGTTTAAACGGGATTAGCAGTTCACCTTCTGTGAAAATTCCAAGTCTCTCTCTATAAAGGTTAAGGAGATACGGCTCTGTTACAGTCCGTCGGACGGACGGACCTCGGAGGCTTAGCAAAAGGGTTCCTTTGCACCCTTTGTGAACGGAACCCTAAAAAGGCGAAAGCTTGAACACTTGAAACTCTTCTGATGACTTGATGCACTATCAAAAAAATGCATTAAGTATTTCAGAGAAATTTTTTCGAGATAAGGCCTAAATGGCTTTCGTCTTTTTTCTTAACTCCAGCAAATGGCTCGGAAGTAAAAGAGCAGCGATAGAGTCATTAATCCTGCCAATGCTTGACAAATGTTCTAGTCTTGATGGAGATTTGTAATGAAAATTACTCTTGTTCAGTATTCTTACCTAAACAAAGTAAATATACGAGTATATACTCTTAAACGATAGAATTCATCAACAGACGAATACAAAATAAATGCAAACTTATTCACTTAATCTTAAAGCCATTTTGGTCTATCCTCGACCAAGAATCCTAAAAATGAACTAAGACCTCAAACTTTATGGAGTACTGATAGTTTCATTAACACATTTGTGAAAAATTTACCTTTGGAAGTTCTGTAATTGCTATAATATAATTTTTTTTTCAATCTCCCGTGTTTTCGACTCCATTTTTTGAAAAGCATTCATTCAGAAGAGAAAATATTTTTTAACAATCGTTCAAACTCCGCGCAGCAGCAAAATCGTTCTTGAATTCAATACGTTAACATTTATCTAAGATATAAGATATTATTATAATTAAAATAATATTATAATAATAATAAAAATATTATTATAATATTTGTCTGTGGTTTGGCTAAGAAGAAGCCCTTTCAATCAATGGGCGCAGGAGAACATATATGCCAATCCTTACACTTCTCCAAAAGTTACTGCATACAATCTTGAATAAGGATTTGAACTTATTTCGTTATTAATTTCAAATAAGAAGCAAATTGAAGCTGAAGTGCTGAATAAGTTCTGTCATATATTGGAAGACGACAAAAACTTGTTTAATTTAGTATTAGTAACAATATTTTGAAAAATGAACTGATCAGGTTTGGTTTCGGCAACACTGTAATCTCTGGAATAGTCAAGAGCACTTTTATAGGATTGCATCCACAATTCGTTGGTCCATACAGTTTCCTTTCTAGATTTCATCTGCATTTTTCTGTCGTGTAATTGCTTCGATGTTTATGAAAACGGAAACGAATTCGGATGATTTCAAAACTTCCATTCGAATGATAATTGATTCGGCAGGCAATAAAAATATTGTCTGATTTAAAAAAAAAAACGTATGTACTTAAATACCAGAAAATCGTTCCATGTCCTGAGATTAAGCTGGTTTGTTTGGAACGTTGTACAAAGAATTCCATCATGTGCGGCTGTAGTGTAGTGAGCACATTGAGGTTTCTGAAGGTCCAAGTATGTTAGTAGAAACTAATGTGGCCTCAGTACCACCATTTCGATGGATTTCAGAGCTCATAGCGATACCTTGTGAGTCGGTTTATTTATTATAGATTCTGCGCGTTATCAGGTTGACGCAGTGATTTTTTAATTCTTGGGTTGCCCAATCGTTTATAGGTCTTTTAATAGCTGTCAGCGGGACGCCTATTTTAATAATAGGATTTAGGCCTCTATTTCCTGCTCCTTTCGTAGCCAATTCGTCAGCTTTTTTCTTGTTGAGTTTCCACTCTACCAAGAAACTCAACTTGGAAAATTGCCTTGGCGCCCTTACAACGTTCACAATTTTCCTGTGCCCGGTGTTTTTCCTGTCATCAATGAAATGATTTTGGGGATTTGATATTTTTCAGTATTTGGCGCAGTCTGGAAATTGGGTGTGTTGTCAATTTTTCCATCTGGAAGTGACACTAATATTGGCTGATGTTTATGCCGCAAAAAGTGTTCAGACGTTTCCAAAATATACTAAACAGAATCTTGTAAGTAACGTAAACAGAACGTCTTAATAGTTGCTACAAGATATAGCATTTTGAAGATGGGATGGATATAACTGACATTCTAGTCCTCCAGAGATTCAGTTCCGTTTGTAAAGCATAAGAGCCCTCAGCTTTGTTGATTGCAAACTCTTAATTATGGACACACTCTCTTATTCTGAAGAAAACGAGAGACCAACTTCTTCGGCTTAGATTCGGTTTTCTTCATTTCCTATCACTTACTCTGTTTTTTTGATAATTTTCCTTGAGCTTCAAGATTTCACAGGAATATGTCCTCTTCAATATTTTCAGCCTTGTTCTATTCCCTACCTTCTCAAAATTTTCCTTGAAGCGTCTTCTTATGGGCCTCATCTGCTGCCTCATTATTGTTGGGGTCGTTTGTAGCCTTAAATACTCTTGGCTGTTTTCGAACTGTAGTACGAGCGCAAACGAGTATTTATGAAGGTTGTGGTGGGCTAATCAAGCTGCCATTAAAAAGTGGTCCAAATGGTGTCGAATATGCAGAATGTTTGACAAGGGTTTTTCGTCGATCAGCACGATGTCGATTTAACTTGCGTCTCAACTTATATAACGTAAAATACAAACCAAGTAAAAATAAGTTTTAAGTCCTCAAAAAAAGTAAAGCAATATTTTCTAAGAAATTAGAAGACGCTACCGATTTAAGGCCTCTTCCTATTATTCGCTGTTTAAAAAAAAAATGCGTCTTTAATGAGCAGAAAAATGAGGCGTATCCTTGCGTACGCATTTATTGGATGAGGGAATCAAGAATGATGGTTAACAAACAGAATTGAAAGCAGTTGAGCCACGCTTTTGGAGAAGACTGCAGACGACGCCTTTAAAATTTGTAAGCGAACTATCCTGCAACTGCTGATCGAAAATCTAAACCAGAAAAAGGAAATTGAATAAGCAAATAACCTTGTTTGAAAACTTTTTCTTACCCCGTCATAAACAATAGTTGGAACAAAAGATGGCTCGTAGTTCTGTGTAATTTTCTCTGCTTCAAGTTGGAAAATGGTTCCCAGTTGAGAGCTCATACATTCCGCCACATCAGCTGACAGGCCAGCAGATTCGGCACAATATTGAGCAGACGATTTATAATGAGCCGTCATTTGGCAGACGGCAAATTTCACTTGAGCCTCCTGGTTATTAGTTTGTTGTAAGACACATGACTGCATACGATTGCCTTCGCATTCAGCTGGACCGTGCTGACAAAAGAATTGGCCTCCATCTTTTGTGCTCTAAAAGGAAAATATGGTCACCCATTTTGAAGTCCTTTATTTTTTTTTTGTTCAATCGTGCTCCTACCTGTGACTTGCCAAATGGCACCAACGTAATATCAATGACATCCTTCAGAGAATCGTAGTTTGGTCCTAATTGATCCCTCATGAATCGCACACTGTCAGGACAGAGCGATTCGTATAGAACCAAAACATTGAGCTGGAAAAGAGTGTTAAATCTTATTAGAGAATGTAAAGAATAATAATCGGTGTTTGACATTTGTGTTCAGTAAACTTTGGGCAAACTACAGTGCAAAGATTTACACCTAAACAATGCTTAGTAATCGTGGAATTTTTCCCTCAAAATCTTAGCTTTCTACCCCCTTCCGAGCGAGTGCAAAAACTGGAGAACGCGCCTCACTGATCCTACACCGGATTTCTCCAGCTGTCGAGGAATATCTGCGCCGTGAGAAAGGCGGTTTTTGACGCAACCGCTCAAATATGGATGACATCAACACGATTCGGATGGTCATCAAAGAGTCAGTTGAATGGAACTCCTCCACGTTTCTGCTATTCGTTGACTTCGAGAGAAGCTTGGACATGGTCCGACCAGAAGACATCTGGAGCGCCCTGGAGAACATCGCCATACCGCCATCCATCATCGAGCTAATTCAGGAGCTCTGCCGGGAGGCGGCTTACAAGGTGCGCTTCAAGGGCAAAGGCAACACCTCATTCACTAAAACCAGAGGAGTGGGGAAGGTGTTTATATTATCACCCTGTTCTTTACCATTATACTTGATCGAGTCCTACACCACACCGATAATGTCGCTTCCAAAAGTATTCAATGTTCCCTGACAAATAAACTCCTCGGCCTGCTAACTAACACGTTAGGCGGCATCTAGAAAAAACTACACGCGTTAGACCTCAATGCCAGTGGAGCTAGACCGAACATCAACGTCGCAAAGATCCGTCCGTGGCACCTCTCCTAGACGGGAAATCAATAGAGGATATCAACAAATTCTGCTACCACGGCAGTTCGTTGTACAATGATGAAGGAGCAGAAACTTACGTCTTGTCTCGTAAAGACAAGGCCCGCCACGCTTACTACTCGTATGGCAACGTCTGGAGGTCCAACCAGCTCTCCACCTCAGTCAAGCTTCGGATATTCAATTCCAACGTGAGGTCCGTACTGCTCTACGGATGCGAAATAAACAACATCATTGAGCGCAAACTTCAGGTCCTCGTCAAGAAATGACGAGACAAATCCTGAAGGTCTTCTGGCCGGAATGGATCACGAACGAAGAACTGCTAAGCAGAACTTCACAAAAACCCTTAGCAGCAGAGATCCAACGTCGAAAGTGGAGCTGGATAGGCCACGATTGATCGAGGTCGTCCACGCTCAACTTGACGGCGGATCGCAGAGAAGGAGCATCGTCAAGCCGGAAAAGGGAGTGACAAAGCAGGTGGAGATCGTTCGCAGAGTCACTGTTATTGCTAAGTTCGCGGCAGCTACGTAAAAGATTTTAAGGAAAGAACTTGGCCTACATCACTTTGACGCACCAAAGCACCTTTGTTGATGTCGTACGTTCAGTGAATAGACTGAAAATCAACTGGCAGTTGAATCGAAGTTACACCGTCAAATCATCTACGATACTAAACTTGTTTCGCGCTGTAATTGATGGGAATATAAGATTAGGTTAAAGGTGAGGTGCTCCCAAACGATCTAAGTTAATGCAGAGCCTGAAATTGTTACTAGTCACGATTAATGACGTTTTTGATCTCATACTGGATGAAACGTTAGAGTCTATGGAGTGCGCTACCGAGACACGATAACCGATTTTTCTGACTGGAAATTGACGATCTAAGCTAAGGCTCGTTTTGTTGCAGTTGCTTGGCTGACTGAAACGGAGATTTGACGCCGTTGGATTTTTTATTTGGAGCTTCTTTATAGATCGATGTTATGCGAACAATCAGGCGATGATTCAGAATCTTAAGAGCAAAATTCGTCAACTTATTTGTGAAATAGCTTAGGATAGGATGGCTTATAACCAAGCCAACCGAGGTAGTCATTTGTATTTTAGTTAATTAACCTTGAACCTATTTAATGAGAACTTTTTAATTCCAGTATCACGGACCCCAAATAATTGAACGATGTCCTTGAGATAACCTATGCCTAGAAATGATGTAGTTAATATGATTGGAGAATGAAAGCTTTTGCAAAATATTTCTTCCAGGTCTTTTGCATTTTCTTTGCCCTTAATAACAATACCTCCAATACTATGATATAATCAAGAGCTCTAGAGATTGAACCTCGGTTGACAGGAAGGACAGAAGGAAGAAAATTCTTACGACTCCAATTAATAAGTTTATTTGAGTCACCTTGGAGCAACCAACAGAGTAAATTTTTAAGAATGGAAAGAATTTCGTTAACAGTTAATATTAGTAATTAGTGGACCAAGATGACTTCCTTAAGGAACTCCAGATAAATGCTTTTCTTTGACAATTAACATACAAATGATATGTCATGGCAGGCCGAGTCAAAGACAATCACAAAGTCATTAAATAAAGTATCGACTTGACATTTTGTTGATAGTCGAATCGGCAACTAATTCTCATTTTGTGGGGGCAAATTGAGTCCCACTCAATAATTTTTTTTATAACATAAATTCTGAAAGCAATCACTTAGCCATTAGCCCATTACGATAATTTTTTTGTTGATTTCGGTTTCAGTTCTCTGAAAACTGGTGTTGCAAATTTTGACAACTTGCTTGAAGTGATTGACTTATTCACAGTACATTTTACGAACTAAATTACAATTAACTGCGACACGGGCAGAATATAAATGTCTGAGCTCATCACTAATTACACGGTGGCTCAAAGTCGTTAATTACAATCTGTTTTGCTACACGTTCCCAGACCCCTATCCACTATGCACTTATCGTTATGTCCTTCACTAATTCAGATTAAATCACATATTATGCTTGGATAGTCTGCAATTTCCGCCTAGAATCTAAATCCGCAATTAAATTAAAGGAAAGAAATAACAACGCATCCCCCACTGAATCTTTAACTACACGGAACTAGCTTTAAATCAAGTCTAGAATTTAAAAACAGGCAGCACAAATTTAAGTCATACATGACGGATTACTTGCGCGATCACATTCTCAAGATTTGAATTTGAATAAACTCGTCGCATTCTATAGTCCATGATGTATTCACGCCTTGGATGACCTTCGGCACATATCCATCGATTTTTCGTTACAAATACATTTTATTGATTTAAATAAATCACGTTAATATTTACGCGCTCAAAAGTCTAGTTTACCTTTTTCTCATCTTCGGCCGAAATGATTGACACAACTCCACTGACAATTAGGACGAGCACAATCTTAACCGACAGCATGATGATAGATTTTATAAGCAAAAGTTTTTTAACAAAACCGTGTTAAAATGGAACTTAACTAAACAAACAATTAGCTGCTCGGGGCTGTGTTTTTTTCCGTTTTGACTCCGACCGATATCCGCTACTGGCTTGAACTACCAACGACTGCGTCCACTAACATGACCATCGACAATCGCCAACCACCAACGGCTGACATACCCAATTGATTTAGTGTAACAACTTTTTTGTTGGTATGACTGTGCGTTTTGGCCTGGTCGGGAGTGACACATTTAATCCGTGCTCTGTCTCGATGCAGTTGTAGATGGTTGGCTTTTTAGAAAGTCTTTAGTGTCGATTTTAACAGGGTGACATTGAAAACATAAGTGTAAACATTGTTGAGCAAATTGATGAGCATTTTTTTTGTAACTAACAAAAAAAAACTTTTTTTTAGCGGCGAAAAGGTGAGAAACTCGTCGAGTGCTGGCATGAATCTTGGAAGATGAATGTGAGCCGGTGAGATTTATTAGCAACTTCCTATTTAGCAAATATTTGCAAACCAGATTAGGAGTGTTGGCAAGTTTCAAACAGTTTAAAGAGTGTTTATCGTGAGAAAAACCCAGAAAGTGACAATAGACGTACAAGCGTTACCATTTATTTAGTTGTTACTGATTGGCCTTAGATACATCAAGGTCTATGGTATCGACCGAAAGAGCAACCTCAAATTGTTGTGACTCAATGAAAACACGTGCTTGGATTCTTCACCTTTAATCTAAGAGGTTGATGTAAGCCTTGACTGTTTTAGTTTTGTAACAATAAAGCTTTTAAGGGTTATTAAGGTTCTGAGTCGAGTCAACTCGGACATATACAAATGTTCAATTGACAAATATTTCAGAGTTATATTGGACGGCAAACTGGATATTCAGATGTGACTATGTCTTCGAGAGACAACCTAAGGTAGACCGCAAATCTAAATCTGCATTGAGATTAATGGTCAATTGGCCATTGGGTCGCCATTCGTAGGCTTTTGTACAAACGGCCAAATCTTCGGGCAAACTTTTTACTCGGACTCTGCGGAGCACCAGGAAATACTGCAGAAGATTTAATCCCAATAACGATAACGTCGCGTTCATTGGTCGCTAGATTGCAATCACCAAAGACCGTCTGAAACTTTGCTATTTCAATGTACCAATAGCTCTCAAGACATCAAAAGGTGCCTTCATTAAGTGCTTAACACTGTTGGCAATACTTCCAGAGGGCAATCAGTGATGCCGTCGAAGCCTTTAGTTCTAAGAAGGCAGTCTGCAGTCTACAGCTTAACACGAGGCATTCAAAGCTGATCATTCGAACTGATCGTTTAAGGAACACTTAAAGGGCAGAAGATCCGATACTCATAAGATTTACTAGGGTTTGGCATCAGATTATGTTAAATCAGGATTAAGGATGGTCATTGCTCTAGATCATTAAAGACGTCACCAAGAGATTTGGTGTCAAAAAAGTTTTTAAAAAGTCGATACACTTTTATGCTACTCCTATTTCTCACGTCAACGCCAGTGGCGCATAGCTGCCGTTATTGTTTAATTAAAGACTTATTATTTCCTGTTTTTATTTAAATAAGAGCACTCACCCGTGATTTCGTCCGCGTAGATTTTGTGTTTGTCTTAAAATGGTGGCATTCAAAACATCTACTGGCCGCCCGCTAGCAACAAAGCGTACTTTTAAATATATGAAACTCATTTTAAATATATTTTTCATTTATAGTATATATTTACAATATTGTGCATTAACCTTAACTTATAGAGATATGTCACCGCGGACTTTTTTATAGAACTTTTTGAGTTCTACAACTTTTCTGTAGAAAGTAATTTAAGATCTGTTACAGGTAAAGCAGCTTTTGCAAAAAACACATTCGCTTGACCGTTTTTAAGTAACATAATTGGTCGAATTTTACTTCATACATAATTATATTGTATTTTGAATCTGACATCTCTCCAATGCTTCACCCCTTCTGGAACAATTTCCATTAACCTTGCTAGGTTTTCGTGTATAACCCTTTTTTTGACTTTTGCTATTATAAGCTTTTGCTTCGCTATTTGCTTATTTGCACACACATGAGTTGACAATTAAGTTAAAATATCTGGTATCTGGTGACAGCAATTTATCGACCAGTTGTGTGAGCTTTGGTTCCGTCTTGTTGGAACTTCAATTGTGGACTGTTCACCAACTCTATAGGGAAAGTTGACATCGTGGTAATTGACAGATATAGTATAATTTCGAGGTAGTCCCTTGATTCCTTGCGAGATACAATGTCCAATTCGGCAATAATTCCTCCGAACTTTCGACTTTCTTTTATCTCGTGTTGGAACAGACTGAGCACAGGGCCGCTGTTAACATGGTATGAACTATATTTGACAAATCTGTCCAGGTACTGATATAAGCAGGAGACTTAGACATCATCGCTCCCTTCGCAGCGTCTGTCGACAGTATCGACGTGCTAAACTATGATACTTATCACAAATGCCACAACACAAAGTATATTCGCCAAAGGCTTATCCTTAGAAAAGGAAAGAAATGGGTTAAAAGCTTCTAACATGGAAAGCAGAGCAAATCTTGAACAATTTGGAGATAAGAACTCTTCGTTTAACAGTCGGTCCATACGAGTATGTGGGAAGTCGAGGAGGACCACGAACTGTATATGCTGAGATGAGTGTGTAGTCCAAAAGCCAATGCAAATCGATTTCACTACTTCGAGCAAATGGATAATAATGCTCGAGAATGGACAATGAAGATGGTACCTCCATTTTAACAACCAAGCTATCTCCGCGATATAACGTGTGGCCAATAAACTTCGTCGATCGAGGGTATACCTCTCTACACATAATTCCATCGGTCGAACCGTGCACGGCTCTGGCTCAACTCAGACAAAGTAATCTATCGAAAGAGTCACTCGTAACCAACTTCATGTCCGAGGAAGGTACCCGAAAAATAAGACAGCTCTAAAAAGTTGTTGGCCAAACCATTATTATGCTTTTATGTTTTTCTTCAGCATTGTTGGTAAAATTCTATCAAACCCAGAGATTACTCACATAATTGGCTCTCAGCATGTTCCTTTATTCGGGATCGTAGTTCAGGTCGTTGATACGAGCATAACGGGAAGTGAGTTTTAATGAGCACTTAGAAAGAAGCTTTCATTGAATCAATCCAAGACGTTGTAAAAATATTCCCAATATAGGATGTTGCTAAGTCTTCAGGAGTCCTTAAGGATTCAAATTCAGTGACAGAAAATAGTCTGCATGATCTTTGGCCGTACAAATAGTATTTCTGAATATTTTAATGGTGCTTCTGCAGGATTACCAGTATTCATACATTCATGTTAAAAATATCTATCACGATTCTCCTAAGACAGAGATCCCAATTTCACCAGGGCGGGTACACATTTTTTCGAATTTCTTTTCATGGAACACGACTAAAAAGGCTTCCACCTAGGTCTTCTGACTTTTTTTTACTTCGAAATATGGTATACTGTTTTTGCTACAAATGATATATCCGAGTTCATTGATACAACAACAGGTGTACCTCAAGGATCAATTTTGGGGCCATTACACTTCACCTTATCCATAAACGAGCACATAGTTTGACAAAAAAAACTCAATGGTAAATGTGTATGTACGCAGACGATAAGCAGCTATGCATAAATCAATTGTATAGAAAATGCTATTGGTTCTGCTGTTAGTAAATTAAATGAGGACGTTCACAATATTTTGGTTCGGTCTCGCGAACATTTTTAGCGTACAATACACAAAGGGTCCAAAGGAACCCTATTACTAACCATCTGCTATCCTTCTGTTCGTTCGTCTATCTATCACAGAGCTGTATCTCCCAAACTGTTAAGGAGAGATTATTGCATTTCTCACAGAAGGTGTTTGTGGGTATAGCAGCTAAGACAAAAAAAAAATAAAAATAAAATAAAGTTAAACATTAAATGGGGTCACAATACAAGGAAAGTGTTTCATAAAATCCAACTAAAAAGTAGACAATGAGTTTCATTGAGCAGCTTAACAACTTTTAAAGGACGAAATGATCCCGTCCATCTAACACAAAGTAAAAGCTAGAATTCCTAAAAGGAAAAAGAAGGTTGGGAACTAGATGAACGAACGTCAAAATATAGTCGTGTTTTTGTGAATTCAATGTTGTATAGTTTTCTACCCAAACAAACGAAGTGTCACACGTAATCTGCTTTCGTGGGGACGTTTTTCTCATTGTGAAAAAATATGTAACAATATCATCTATTAAATATAATCTGTAAAGAAGAGTAATAATGTGATTTTGATGATTGTCCCAGCACTTAAAATAAATCTAAAATAAAGAAATATGTAAATATGGAATGACATTGTGTGTGTTGATTACGCATTTAAGGCACTCAATTTTATTCAATGTAAACATTTTTTTCTTATTTTTTAATATTTTCCAATCCCTTCATGAAAGCAATTTTTTGAATACGTTGACAACTATAACTTGAACTAGCTCCAGAATTGCATGATCAAAAAATCAATAAGAGAGTCAACTCTCACTTGACTACATTTTTGAGAATTAAATTTAGCTTATTAATTAACTTAAGTACTAGTAGCCGGCAAAAATCAAGTTGATTTTTGAAGCATCCTCATTCTTTTCCTGGATAGCGAGCCAATTGAATTTGTGAGCAAAGCCAAAAAACTTGCCATATTGTTTTGCTGGGACTATCATAAGTATACGGTTTTATGAAAAATGTATGGAACCCTCAGAAATTTGTGTTTCACGAAACAACTTCCCTTTAAATACGGGATTAAAATTAGCTAAAGCGTTACTTGGACCCATTATTACATATGAATGTGAAGTATGTTGTTGCGTTAATTCAAACAAAGGCTAAATGTTGCGTTTAACAATATCATCCGCTATGTGTATGAACTGAAGCTTAATGACCGTGTTACAAAGTTTTTAGAATTTATTCTTGGGTGTTGAATCAAATGCCTTCATATTATGCCTTCCGGCAAACAGCCACCGTATCCTTATGAAAAGCTAAGGCCCTTATTCCGATAGTCGGTTGCCTATCGATAAACAAAATTTGTCGATTGTTCAATATCGAAAATTAATTTTTGTATTACGTTTCAGAAAACTAAAAAAACTTAATTTACTTTATTAATTTAACCAAAAAATAGTACAATGTTAATCTATGTTCACCACAAAAGTGGTGGCAGTAAAAAAAACAATAAAATGGAGACGTTTCTGACATCGCAAAGGGAATTGCGCAAAAGCCGTCGCAAAAAAACTAGGGGGAGAGTTAAAATCGGAGCCGAATTCTTTTCGGTAATGTTGCTCAAAATGAAACCATAGTAAATCTAAATGTTACAATTAAGTTTTATTCACAATAATCTGCGAAAGGGAAATAAAATACCAATCGAAAGTTAAACGACAATCGCAATAAGGGCGCGAATTTCTCGCAATTGAATCGATCCTTCAGTTTAATCTCCGCATATCTTATATCTCCACGTATCTTATAATCCTCTTCTGAGCGTCAGTTTTCATTCGTGTTTTTCAAATTTGGAACGCAAACCCTCTCGGTATTTGAAGGCTATGTTACACTGGTTGTTTTGGTGAGTCACTCTTTCGGTGTTTTGCTGGAAAATACATCAAATGAACTTAAGAGTTACAGGATAAACATTTATAAAAGAAACACTAGTACATTCTAAATCCCAATAGTTTTAATAAAAATAAAAATGCATGTTGAATTATTGATGAATTGTTTTACTACTTTTTTTTTACTTGATTGCTTCTCCAAATGATTATGATTCTCACACAACGCCAAATCCTGGAAAAGACCAACGAGTTTCAAGTCGATACCCACCATCTATTCATCGACTACAAAGCCGCAAAGATGACAGTATAAATCATTCCGAGCTATGACTGAATTCGGGATACCAGGAAAACTGATCCGGTTGAGTTGTACAACGTTCAAAAAGACACGATGCACCGTGCACTATGGAGCAAAAATTTTCGAATTATTCCAAATATGCATCGGATTTCGGCAAATGCCTTCTTCATTCTGTGCAGCAGATAGTACGACGGGAGGGGTCACGACATCGAAGGTACTATTTTCCCAAGCCCACCCCGCATCTTGGAAACGCAGACGATATCGACATCCTCGCTCATTCTCAGCATGCCTTTGTGGAAGCATTCACGGCGATTGAAGAACAGGTAAAACGGGTTGGTTTAAGAATCAATGAGCCCAACACAAAAGATAAGCTGCTAACCAAAAAATGATCCGTCGAACATTATTTCATCCAAAACATAACCATTGACAGCTATAATTTCGAGGAGTTCAACTACCTCGGAACTAATATATCCTCCACAAACGTGAAGATGCGACGAAAGTTATCCTAGGCAACCTCTGTTGCTTCGGTTGTAACAACTAGAATCCAACCTCTTAACACGAAGGACAAAAATACTGCTCTACAAAACGCTGATTTTGAAGTCCTGATAAACAAGCAGCTGAGCAAATATTGAGATCATTCGAAGAAAAAATCCTTCGTCGGTTATTTGGTCCTACCTTTAGATAGAGGAGAAGGTATAACGCGAACTCTACCAGCTGTACAAAGATGTGGATATAGTCCGGAAGGAAAAATTCCGTCGACTTCACTGGCTCGGCTACATCAGGAAAATGGACAATAATGCTCCAGCAAAGAGATTCTTCGAATCCAAGCCATCAAGTTCAAAACGGGAAGGGAAGGCCAAACTTTCAGTTCAAGGATAAAGTAATCGCGGACGCTAGAAATATTGGTCTAACTAATTGGTAGCAGCGTGATTACGACCGTCAGAGCTGGATGGCGGCTCTATCTCCTGCTCTGATCCCTCCAGGATTATTGGCCTCATGAGCAGAAGAATGATAAATGATGGGATCAAATTAATGAAATGCAAAAACATATTTTCCAAATATCGTCATAATTACTGAGCTGTAATTTTTCTGTAGTACATAGTTCATAAGTCCACGATTGAGTATAATTTAAAAACAAAGTTAAAACAGCGGCTGAAAGCGGCTGATCAATCCAATTCATTTTCTTTCAACCGTAAAATATGATCAACAAAATCACAATGAGAATTTTTTTTTAAATGGAACTGAAAGCAGAAAAAACTCTGGCAGGTGAATAAAATTGGCAAAATCTTCTAAACAAACAACATTGATTAGCACTAAATATTTTTTAGCAAACAGTTTGGGTGGTTCTGCTGGTCATTCTCATAAAATTTGTGGATATTTCCAATATAAGGTTGAATAAATTTTGACCAAAAACTTATCGAAAAGACGACTATTCTTTAGATAAATACAAAACACCACAATTACTGATAACTTGATTGTTATTCGTATTTATTTATTTTGTTTTTGTAGCACCCTATATTTTTGTTTTTGAGCCAAGAATTTGTGTGGGGTTTTTATTTAATAAATTCATCTTGTGATACTTGTGGTGCGTGCGTACGTTGTGGTCACGACAACTCCGACTTGCGTAAGCAATTTCGTATCTTGTTTTTTTGTATCTTGTATTTTGTTGGTCAATGAGTGAAGTTGAATTTGTATCTTTCGACTGCAGCCACAGGAAGGAAGTTTACCATGCTTGGCTGTATGCACCTGGAATGAGGACAATGTGCAGTGTTGTTAATAGTTTCCAGTTACCGTAAAGTTGCATTTCAACTCTTGACGCAAAGTGGACGCTTTAGAGTTATTTAATGATTCATTGATTGGGACAGGTTTTTTTTTTTGAAATGCAGGTTTTATGTTTATTTATGTATTGATGTGTAATGTTGCATGATTACACAATTTCAAAAATGATTGCTTGGAATTATGACTTTAATTTAAAACTATTGGCCGTTTGTTGTATTAAAACGCATTCACTAGTACTGGAAGTACGAGTAGGTACAACGTTTCGTGAAATAAGATTTGTGCCTCTAGAGTTTGCAGGTCCTTTCAAACCTGATCTTAGTCCACCATTGTGGGTGTAAATACACGCTTATAATTTCTTTCGCAATCAAATGTGATGTAAATTGCTTGGGCAGGCGCAAAAATCAACGCATCCTGCGCTAATCATAAGAAAACTGAGTGTTCACAAATATTTAGAAAAATCTTTGTTCGGCACTCGTCATTTTTTCGGAACCCCAAAAAGAAGTCAGTTGATTTACAGGTGAAAATAAAGTGTCTGAAACTTTGACTGAATAAGATTTATAGCAGGACCGGGTTAGAGGAAAATGGATTTAATGTTCGTCTTACCGATTTAGAGGACATGGGAGCATTTCGTGATCCTTAATCTACACTTTTTGATTTTGGCAGTGTAGCTAAAAAAGCACGTGTCCTTGCTGGCAGTCACTTGGAAATACGCATCATATAAAGGGTGATTTTTTAGCTATTAAACATGTTCAGGTTTAAACAGCTGTCACTGTCACTGTCAAACATCTTCAGTTTGGTCTATAATTTAACAAACGAACAACGCTTGCAAATAGTTCATCGCGCGCTTCTTCCATTTTATAGTCAGTTTAATCGACCCACTGAAGCGGCTATTCGGGCTATTGTGACTTAATTTCGCACCAAATTTACATTGTTGGACATTAAACCACCAACACGCTTACGTAGAGTGCGAACTGAAGAAAATATCGCAGCTGTTTCGGCCAGTGTTAATGATGACCATCGATTGTCGATTCGTCGCCATTCGCAGCAATTGGGCCTCTGTTACTCAACAACGTGGAATATTTTGCGGAAGGATTTAGGTGTGATGCCTTTCAAAATACAGCTGGTGCAAGAATTGAAGCCGAACGACCTACCGCAACGTAAAATTTTTGGTGAATGGGCTCTTGGAAAGTTGGCCGAAGATCCACTTTTTTGAGCTCATTTTTTGCTCAATGGGTACGTAAATAAGCAGGACTGTCGATTTTGGAGTGAATTTCAGCCAGAAGCATTGCAAGAGCTATCAATGCATCCAGAAAAAGTCAAAGCTTGGTGCGGTTTATGGGCTGGTGGCATCATTGGACCGTACTTCTTCAAAGATGATGCGAATCGTAACGTAACTGTGAATTGTGAGCGCTACCGTGAGATGATATTTTGAACTTTTTTCAACTGAGATGAACTTTTTTTTTGCCCAAAATGCAAGAACTTGACTTGCATGAAATGTGGTTTGAACAAGACACATGCCACACAGCACGCGCAACAATGGACTTATTGAGAGGCGAGTTCGGTGAACATTTTATTTCACGTTCGGGTACGGTCAATTGGCCACCTAGATCGTGCGATTTAACGCTCATATCTATACAGACAAGCCCGCTTCAATTGACGCATTGGAAGACAACATTGAAGCATTTATTCGTGAGATACCGGCCGAAATGTTGGAAAGAGTATGCCAAAATTGAAGTAAGCGGATGGACCATTTGAGGCGCAGTCAAGGTCAATATTTGCATGAAATAATCTTCAAACATTAAAATATATGGACCGTAATATCGATTCAAATAAAGATTTCATGAATTTTTTTGAAATTTATGTGTTTTTTTTTTTAAAACCTTCCTATAGCTTTTGAAAAATCACCCTTTACAGCTCATAGAGTTCTGGTACCTTCCCCTCTACATTCACTCGACGGATAGGACCATACATCCAACGAAGATACCCAATATTCGGCAGCATATGAAAGAACTTGAAAAAGGATGTTTTATGGAGTATGATTTTTATTCTTCTAATTGGGAGTCTTGATCCTAGTTGTTTGTACAAAACGAAGTTCTCCCATGTTGACATCAGGCAGTTCATGAAATAATATGAATATAATTGAAAACTTCGATTTACAAACCATCATTGCTATCAAATAGTAAGGAAAAAAATAAAGCATGTAGTGCAAGACAAATAAACAGGGGCAAAAATAATTTTAACGAAATGTAGGGTTCAAAAAAACTTCCCATAGAATACCTTTGATATAAGATTTCAATGTGATTGTGTTGACAGGAAAACTGACTCGTATGTAACTTAAATTTTTCGTTGTTGACTAAGTTTTTTTATAAAATCTAAAAAAAAAAATTTACAACAAAGCGATTGGACATTTGAAAATGATGTGGCATAGCGAAATTTAAACGTTTTCATATCGATGATTGGATTCAAAGTAAGCAAAACTAGACAGGATTCTAAGGTCCCTTCTTACTGGGATCAAGTAACTTTTTTAGCTTTTTTCTCAATCTGTGTTGATTGATTCGCTTTTCGCTGTCCCTATGCGGTTTGATATAAACTAATGCACAATGTGAATTCCTTTTAATTAATAAAAAAAATATAATAATAATAAAAAGGATACTTGATAAAAGTTACAGAAAAAGAGGACACATAACATTTTGTTTTTCTTGAGATAAAGTAGTTAAAATAAAAATGGTCTCCCACTTTTTTATATAAGAAACAAAACTATGAAAAAAAACCCATCTGATTGCTGTATACTTTGAAATTGTTGGAAGGAGTCTCGCAGCAATACAGAAAATAATTCAGAAGTTTAAAGAAACGATTTTTTTTGGAAAACAAGAGTTTCAGTGTCAGACTTCTTAAATTAAGTATTCAAAGCAAAAGCTTTTTGGTCCGAGGAGGAGAGACAAACCCCGACATTAGTGCACCAAAATTTGTGGTCAACTGAAAGAAACCTTGGACAAAGCGGTAAGTAGCGAAACAGTGAGACGTACTCTTCGGGAATGGAAGTTTCACGTTAGAATTACTATACACAACTATTCATTTCTGAGGTCACTCAGAAGAAAAGATTGTAATTCGCAAAAGGTCATCGTCACAACCCAGTGGAATTAACGAAAATGTTTAATTTTAGTAACGAAAGTAAAATAAAGATTTTCTCTTCGGATGGCTTTGGATTGGCGATGAAGGAAAAAAAACCTTTGACCAACAATAAAACATGGAGATGATCTTGTGTGTGGTCGTTTTTCTGCATCCGACGTGGACAATCTTGTGTTTATTCATGGCAACATGGACCACTTTAAATACAAAAACAAATTCAACAACATTTTTGGATCTAGTGCTGAAAAATTAAGCATGGAAACTGGATACTTGTTCCAGTAGGACAACGATCCCAAGCACACTCCTTTGGACACAAAGATATGCCTGCTGTATAACACGCATAAATTGCTCAAAACTCCGCCGCAATCACTGCTTTGAATTCTATTGAACATTTATGGGCTCGTTTAAAGAAACACAGAGTTTCTGGCAAAGAAGCATTTCGAGAACTCATTTCGGGAAGAATGGGACTAAATTGATCCTACTTATTGCAAGAAGTTGTTGAAATCGATGCATCGAAGGCTAGAAGCTGTAATTCACGCAAATAAATACTAAATCAAAATATTTCATTACCAAAGCAATAATTTTCAAAAGTTATCAATTCTTTTTGGAGGTCGAGTTTACTGCTTCTTCTTTCCTTTTTCCTTTGTTCTTTTGTTTTACACAAAATTAAATAATTTTATTGATCATAAACCGATTTTTGCTCGTATTATGCAGAAAAATGGAGTGTATCGATACCTTTGTGGCTAACTGTAAGTCTTATTGCAGGAAGCTCACCCACGGTCGGGTCTTTAACTAAGTTGATTTCTTTAAGCCAATTTGCTTAATATTTGTCGTTCTATGAGATAAACAATCAAACGTGCTCTGAGTCAAGCTGCTCTGAAACTTTTGTTTCTGGAAACAAGTCATCACTCTTAAGGAACCAGTCGAAACAATGTTTGCCTTGATTACCGTTAATTAAACACAAAAAGAAATCTTTAATACTCTGACAATACAATTTAAATTTTTAAAATCAACGGCCAGCCATTCAAATTAAGGACTGAACGCACACCGCACTGTATTGCCATTGACAAACTACACCATTGAATCTCATCATTTCTTTGTTTTGACATATGACGCATGTCAAAACATGATATTTGATAAAGAATTAAAACCGCAGATAAATACGAATTGTATTAAATTTTATATATTCGTATTTAACAGCCCATTCCAAGATGAAGAAAAAGGTACATTTCAATTAAAACATCATGATCCACTATTATACGACAAAATTTGCTTTGCCAGGTCCTTTTGATGGGCAAGAGTGGTTCTGGTAAAACCAGTATGAGATCCATAATCTTTGCCAACTACATTGCCCGGGACACTACTCGACTTGGAGCAACAAGTATAATTTAATTCGGTTCTCATCGATTTAAACAGAATATTTTAATATTTTGTAGTTGATGTCGAGCATTCCCATGTAAGATTTCTGGGCAATCTCGTACTAAATTTATGGGACTGCGGTGGACAATTGTCCTTCATGCAGCAGTACTTTGGACCGCAGCGCGATAATATGTTTCGCAATGTCGAGGTACTGATTTACGTATTCGACGTGGAGAGCAGAGAACTGGAAAGAGATGTGCATTATTATCAATCCTGCCTGGAGGCACTGTTACATGTGAGTTCATTCATATAGTCTGCTCTCTAGTATTTCTGCTTGTTTCTTTTTTCTTAGAGCTGTTGTCACAATGTCTGTGTTCCATCCAACCCTTTCATTGCATTTTCTGGTTGAAGCAGATTCGGATTGCATTGAATTTCCCCCGAACCTTAGCGAGACCTACCCGGATCGTTCAGCCTTGGCACCTAGATTTACTTTTTTTCCCTTAGGCATGCAAACAGCTTTGTTCACCCTTTCTTATTTGCCATTCACATATATCCCCCATCTTGGATGATTTTTAAGAAAGCATTTTTCTTCATCCACAAATTTCAACAACCGCTGAACGTGTTGATATCGTTTCTTTTTCAGAACTCTCCCAATGCCAAGATATTTTGCCTCATACACAAGATGGATTTGGTTGCAGAAGAGCAGCGCGAGAGTCTCTTCAAAGGACGCGAAGAAGATCTTATTCGGCTGTCGAGACCGGGTAACATCACATGTTTCCGAACGAGCATATGGGATGAAACCCTTTACAGGTTAATATATACGAGAACATACAAACCATTCCTTTTTTAATGAAATATTTGTTATTCTAGAGCCTGGTCCAGCATCGTCACTATGCTCATTCCCAATGTGGCTGCATTGGAGAACTCGCTAGCTCACTTTGCCAAGGTCATCGATGCCGATGAGGTGCTTCTATTCGAAAAAGCCACTTTTCTTGTGATATCCCATTGCCAGAGCCGACAATACCGTGACTCGCATCGTTTCGAGAAAGTCTCCAACATTATCAAACAATTCAAGCTCAGCTGCTCGAAACTTGGCGCCAAATTCCAGTCCATGGAAGTGCGGAACAGTGTCTTTGCCGCATTTATCGACACCTTCACCAGCAACACATACATTATGGTCGTCATGTCAGACCCTAGCATGCCCTCCGAGGCAACCCTAGTCAACATCCGTAACGCACGCAAATACTTCGAAGAACTAGAAAATCCCAACAGCAGCGCTGTGAGTCATCAATACTATTGAAGATACGTTTCCGTTTCCGTTTTTCTAGTTAGCTCGACTCGCTCTCCTCATTTAGTCATAGTCTGTTACTTGTTTTTGTTTTAGTACATATTAAATATATATTTTTGAATAATTTTAGCCTAATATACAAACGTACACGAGAAAGAGAGCTTCTACTTTAAAATCATTTGTTAATTGTCCTGGAATTAAAATTGTTTCCATCGGTGGCTTGGGACGACTGGTATCAAAGTGCTCGTCTGAAACAATTTACACTATATCCTTCAGAGGGTTCTGCGCACTTGCTTATTGAAATTGGGATCTGTCGTCAACAGAGCTAGTGGAAGGGCACCCGGTTCGCATATAAAATGTTTTTCTTCCTTTTGGAATTCGAGCTTTTACCTTGGGTTGGATGGACGGGATCATTGTGTACTTTTAGGTGTTGAGTTAAGTTGCGATTTAATGGAACACTTCCTTTGTATGGAGGCCCCCATTTATTTTTAACTTTACATCAGTACACCTTCTGTGAAATTTGCAATTGACTGACGGGCGGAGGGACAAAGAAAAACATTTAATAAATTTTTATATATTCCCATTTCCCACATAATATAGACGCAACCAATTTGAATTACGTTCTGAACACAGCCAGCACTGCATTATCTTGGGCACCATTCGACACTGAATCTATTCATCTCATTGTTTTGACACATGACGTATGTCAAAACATGCAATTTGATAAAATTGAAATCGCAGATAAAAACTTAAAACCTTAATATTCGTATTTTCGTATTAAACAACCCATTCCAAGATGAAGAAAAAGGTAAATATCAATTAAAGCACCGCGATCTACTTTTATGAAAACTTTTTTTCTCTTTTGCAAGGTCCTTTTGATGGGCAAGAGTGGATCTGGTAAAACCAGTATGAGATCCATTATCTTTGCCAACTACATTGCCAGAGACACTACCCGACTTGGAGCAACAAGTATTGTTTAATTTGTTTTTCTTTTGCATAAGTCGTATATCAAAATATTTTGCAGTTGATGTCGAGCATTCTCATGTAAGATTTTTGGGCAATCTCGTGCTTAATCTGTGGGATTGCGGAGGACAGGAGTCTTTCATGCAGCAGTACTTTGGACCACAACGCGATAACATATTTCGCAATGTCGAGGTGCTGATCTATGTGTTCGATGTGGAGAGCAGGGAACTGGAACGTGATGTGCACTACTATCAGTCGTGCCTGGAGGCACTGTTGCATGTGAGTACTCAGACGGATATTAGGTATTCAATCTGTTATCAAACATTTTTGTCTGAGTTTTGTTTTGAAATACTTAAGACATGAGTTATTCGTTTGTTATCATGTTTTTGATGACTTTAGGTCAATGGCGACACCTTCTTAAGGTGCAAGCAATACTGTTTTCTTAAACCCGTGGAAAAAACATTTTGCAGCGCAGAATTATTGTTCGTCGTTTGTGTTTAGGTAGCTTGTCTCTTGTTAAACAAACCTATTGCACGTTAGTATACAACGTTTAGCCTTATTCTGTTATAGTTGAAGTCTTTGCACTATTCTATCTCTACACAGAAACAGGCTTTTCGGACAGTTTTCAAAATTTCTAAGCTTTGCTCTTTTTTTTTACAAACGTAGTCAATATGTTTGCCAACATTGAGTTTGCTGTCAATTGTAACTTCTTTATAGTTAATTTCGTCTACTTTCTCTACAAATTCATAATTTACCATCAGTCTTACATCTTCTCCTTGTCTTTCATTAATTATAATACGTTTGTTTTAGTTGCATTGAGTTTGAGTCTATTTTGTTTTATGCAATTATAAACACTGAATAAATCGTTTTGCATTTTGGTATGGCATTCAGATATTGCTCCCTCAGCACTGTACAGCTTTGCCTCATCCGCAAACAATGCAAGTTGATAATAATAAAAACGCAACAATTGACAATGCAACCGAGTTCTTTTACCAAGAAATTTTTAAATGTTTAACACTCGGTGCTTGACGTACCCATTAAAAGCTGTGTGTAGATATGGTTCATTGGCCAGCATACTCAATCCATGCCTGATTATAACAACTTCCACCAGATGTACATCCGTTTTTCCGAACTTCTCGAATCACTGTGCCATCGTTATATCACCCGAATGCAGGCCAACTTATGCTTTGAAACCGAACGCTTCTAAAAATTTATTAACACCAAAAATAAATCTGACGGCTTCCCATCTGCACACACAATGTCGCCAGGGTCCTCTTCCGCTCGTCAGTAGCCAATCCTTTCGTTCGCTGCTACCACAGGTGTTCCCCAAGGCAGTCAACTAGGCCTAATTATCTTTATATTAACGATAAATCTTGTTGAACACATTTTAACACACATCTATGCGCATCAGTAAACATATATCATCACTTTCCAATCACCTCGAACTCCAAAAAGAATTAAATAGTTTTTACACTTGGTGCAATAAAACCCACTTAGAATGTTACTAAGTGTAAAACCATTACATATTCTCGTAAAAGTTTTCCTCCACCCCCGTGTTGTTACATTTTTAGCGGCGAGCTTATTCCCACAGTTGATTCGAAGTGTGCCCTGGGAGTTCTTTTTGGAAAGAGAACTCAATTTTCGTTCTCACATTGATTCAATTTTACGCAAAGCTAATTCTACCCTTGGCTTTATTAAAAGATGGTCGAAAGAATTCTCAAATCCATATGTCACAAAGTCACACCAATGCTTGAGTACGCTAGTCAAGTTTGGTCGCCCTTTTACGACACCCATTTCTTTAGAATCGAAGCAGTTCAACGTAGATTTATTAGACTTGCCCTTCGCGGTCTACAATGGACTGACAGTTAAAACTGGCCATCCTACGAGAACCAAATTAAACTGATTAACCTTCAAACACTTAAATCACGTCGGGATGCTGCCCATACTCTATCTGTCCAACAATTCCGTCTCCGGTGCAAGTGACTTTGTTAAGGCTAACAGACATTCCATCCTTCTGATGAAAGTCACATTGTCTTTAACATTGGATTGTCTAATGTCCCAATGTCCCAATTTGTGGGTGATATTTCAGTGATAGCTCAGCATAAATTTTAATGAACTGTTTTCTGAGAAAGGAAAAGTTTGCAAAGAAATTGCAGAGTGCAACCGAATCAGACAAATTTTAATTCCAAATACAATCCAGTTCCAGTTAACATTGGCGACCGAGCTTTTGATCGTACTCGTAATTTAATTTGTGTCACCATGCAACTAGTTTTTGAACCTGATAGGACTACCGGTTGAATATGTCGGTTTTTTCAAAAATCAATGCTTTATTGAGGAAAGTATTACCCATCGCTACCCACACATTTTTCCCATTTTTCTGGCAATTCATGAATACCCGTTCTGAAAAATTCGACCGGTTTGGCCGCAATCAACGAATCGATCCATTTTTTGACATCATCGAAACGACGGAAGTGCTGGTCAGCCAGGCCATGTTGCATCGATCGGAAGAGATAGTAATCGGATGGCGCAAGGTCTAAACTATACGGCGGGTGGGGAAGGACATCCCATTTGAGCGTTTCAAGGTAAGTTTTGACGACATTTGCAACATGTGGCCGAGCATTGGCATGTTGCAAAATAACTTTATCGTGTCTTGCGACCGTTTCCGGCCGTTTTTCCTTGAGTGCTCGGCATCAAACGCATCAATTGTCTTCGGTAGACCTTGCCTGTGATTGTTCCATTCGGTATTAGCAGCTCATAATACGCAACACCCTTCTGGTCCCAACAAATTCACAGCATAACCTTCAGGCCATGAATATTCTGAACGGCCGTCGATGTTGAGGCATGTCCGGGGTATCCATTCGTTGCCCGACGTTTTGGATTATCGTTATGTACCCATTTTTCATCACCAGTGACGATTCGATGCAAAAACGATTTCTTTTTGTGGCGTTCAAGAAGCATTTCGGACATGCAAAATCGGCGTTCGACGTCTCGTGGCTTCAATTCATACGTATCGTTCCCATTGCTTTCAAACGATCGGAAATGTTTTGCTGAGCGACGCCAAGTGATTTTGCAAGTTCTTCTTGCGTTTGTGACGGATCTTGATCGAGCAATGCCTCCAATTCATGGTCTTCAAACTTTTTCACCTGGCCGGTGCGCTCTTTGTCTTCGGTGTCGAAATCATTATCTTTGAACCGCTTAAACCACCGCTGACTCATTCTAACGTCTATAGTATAGCCCGCATATTAAAACTTCCCGCAAATGCTGTTTTGATGGCACGACCACTTTTCACTTATGACCAATAACCTACACTGAAATAATTTGACAATGACATGAAGTTTCTGATGTGGCAGCTGCCATGGTCAAAATTTACCTCAGAGTTATAGATATGAAGTTGTCTGCAATAACGACATTTTCAACCGGTAGTCCTATTATAAAATTGTAATCCCTATAAACAGAGTAAGTTCTTGCAAGATGTTATACTCTTGAAACGTACCTACATATTATTTCTTAATTCTGCTTGTCTGACTGTTATGAGTCACGACACCACCTCTGAGAACGGATTTGTCGTGGGGCGAGGCATTGTGGTAGCTGAGATCTACTGAAGAATACATATTGCTAATAACTGGGTCTTTGAGTAATCGTGTAAAGTCCTATCGCGAATAAATAAACTATCACTCTATAAGACTATCATCATCCTCATACTGCTACATGGTGCGGAAGCATGGACACGTTCAAAAGCGGATGAAGGCGTCTTAGGTGAGAAAAGTGTGATCTACTGGATTGTAGAATCTTATTGGAATGGAGGCTGAGACCACTAAGCTTACACGAGGAGCGCAACGCTAAGTGGCATGGAATTACTAGATGCGGCTTTAGTAAATTCGTCTGCATATGACATAACATTTTTTGAAGATGGCTAAAGCAAAGTTGATAGTGTGCCCACTTGCGGGTCCTTCATTTACCTGCGGACAGATTAACTGAACAGGGAAGTTTTTTTTTTACCTTTTTCTTAAGCAATTGTCCAATGAATTTTGTAATACGGGAGTAAATCCTGCAACTTCTGGGCGGAACCTATAAAAAGGACCTTAAATATCTAGAAAGACACCGGAGTTTGGTCAATTTTGAGTGAGTTAAACTATTCCATTAAACTGATGAGTGAGTAAACGAAGTTCTTCGCTGACACATTCGCTGACTTTTGAAACAAAAATATATTGCTCCTTACAAAAACCAGGTTTATATATGCATTTCCATTTCAGAACTCTCCCAATGCGAAGATATTTTGCCTTATACACAAGATGGATTTGGTTGCAGAAGAGCAGCGCGAGAGTCTCTTCAAAGGACGCGAAGAAGATCTTATTCGGCTGTCGAGACCGGGTAACATCACATGTTTCCGAACGAGCATATGGGATGAAACCCTTTACAGGTTAATATATACGACTACATGCAAACATTTTAATAAAATATTTTTTACTCTAGAGCCTGGTCCAGCATCGTGACTATGCTCATTCCCAATGTGGCTGCATTGGAGAACTCGCTAGCTCACTTTGCCAAGGTCATCGATGCCGATGAGGTGCTTCTATTCGAAAAAGCCACTTTTCTTGTGATATCCCATTGCCAGAGCCGACAATACCGTGACTCGCATCGTTTCGAGAAAGTCTCCAACATTATCAAACAATTTAAGCTCAGCTGTTCGAAACTCGGCGCCAAGTTCCAGTCCATGGAAGTGCGGAACAGTGTCTTTGCCGCATTTATCGACACCTTCACCAGCAACACATACATTATGGTCGTCATGTCAGACCCCAGCATGCCCTCCGAGGCAACCCTAGTCAACATCCGTAACGCACGCAAATACTTCGAAGAACTAGAAAATCCCAACAGCAGCGCTGTGAGTCATCAATACCATTGAAGCTACGTTTCCAATTCCGTTTGCGTTTCTCTAGTTAGCTCGACTCGCTCTTCTCCTCATTCTATAACTTAATCGTAGTCTGTTACTTGAATACTACATTGTTTCTGTTTTAGTGCATATTATATATATTTTTGAATAATTTTAGCCTAATATACATACGTACATACGAAAGGGAACTTCTGTGTTTTTAATCTTAAATTCATTGTCTTACAATTGACACTGGAGTTATCGGTGGCTGGGATGCAAAAAAAAAATATCACGTTCTTTGTTCAAAAGTGGATGGGGCGGGGACGCTATTCCATCCGCTAGGAATAGTATTTGCGGACTTCATCGGAGATTTTTTCAAAATTTTCCTCATCGATGGGGACGAACCTTTTGGCACCGCGACTGAAGAAGTAGATATCGCCGGTGTAGATGTCGAACCATAGCGCATGGATGTGTAGATCGTGTTTCTTGAGTCGCTGTTGAAGAAATCCATAGGAGGCGATATTGGAGACTTGTTTCAGAGTGTTGATCTGTGAGAGTTTGTCCTCTAGAGCGAATTTGTCTTCGGGATCGATGTACGCAACGAATTTCCTTGAAGGTATCTCTGATGAGAACATAAGTGGATCCTTCATTCCGCTGTCCCGCCATTCTGTGAATTTTTTTAAACTTGACGCAGCATGCGTGCACATCCATGCGCGTAGTGGTGAGAGGCGACGATTTGTCTAAAAAACAAATAAAGGTGGACTATAGAGCAAATGTGAAGGAGAGGATCCTTTAAGGGATTCTACGTACTTGAGAACTAAAATTGGGGTCTTTCAGTTGATATAGGAGATTCATGGCTTTGCAGTCGCTGTGGCCACAGACGATAATGTGCCGGACACTGTTGATCACACAGCCGAGCTCAAGGGCAGCCGGTTCACAGCTAAAGTATTCGTCCTCAAAATGATGGGCGTGCGGTATCACGTTACCAGGGTTCCTCACTGAAAGAAAGAAAATAAAGAAGTTAAATTCAAGCGCTTTGCAAGTGGACAGGACATAGTTCAGGTATGGAGAAGGGTTTGAGTAGGCAGACGTCTATGTAGCTTTCTATGCCATATTTTTTCAAAGCTAAACTAAATAACTACCAAAATGATGGAAAAATTTATCGAATCAATCTTTTCCAATATTTAAAGAAGTCTTGAAGAATATTTCAAATGCGGAGAAAACGCCCTGCCATCGATTGTACACGAACTTAGCTTTATCCTTATTCATTTGAAGACCAAATCGTCAGGTTTCTTCTTCAATTGCCGTAATAGCATCAATGACATAATTCGAAGGATCTTGGTCTGCACTGCACAGTAGTTTTTAAGGGCTATGCGACACAACCGGATAAGTTTCCCAAGGAAGTCTATGAGTATAGGCCTGATCTTTATTTCTCGTTTCCAGGATTTTTGTTCAGGTCTTCGATGCCTCTTCATCCACGAAGCCCGTAAGAGGAGGTGTCCAGCAAGGAAGAAGAACAGCACCAGCGATTTTCAACATCTTAACGGCAGACAAGACAGAGAACGATTCGAAAAAAAAAACAATGCTTTATGCGGACGTCTCCATCACATGCGTAGCATCGCTTTCCCCACCATAGCTGCGCCAAGGATTAAGGACCACGAAGGAAGCAGCCAAAAAGACGACAATTTGCAACACGCTGTCGCAATATCAATGCAATCCTCCCGAACCAAATACCTGGGAATCAGCGAGCGGGTTTTGCCCATGCCAAAAACCTCATCTGATTAACCCACTGCTGACGAAGAGGAACGGGTTGAGCAAAGAAACCAAACAACTGATCTACAAGCAGCTCAAAAGACCAGTGATAACTTATGGCTGCCCAATATGGTTCACTGTGTCACCAACAACCATGAAGAAAATCGGTCTCATGGAAAAAAGGATACTTCAATCATGTACAGGACTCTGGTGAAAACCGGGCACGTTGAAAAACTCCAGCAACACGAAGCTGTATTAAGATGCTTGCATGACGCCAAACGATTTGTATCCGCTACGCTTTCCGAGAGGATACTCGACAAAACAAAGGACCATCCAAATCGAGAGATCACGAACATCAGCCTGCAGACCTAAGAGCCAACGCTTAGGTACCGCGAGCTATCATCGACGAGAGATTCGAGGATACCATAAATTGCTTCGAAACATCGTTCTACGAAAAAGCAGACAGCCGGAATTACAGAGGTTAAGACCCTGTAATTAGTTTTCAATTCAACATTCTGGGAACAAGTGATATTTACCAATGAGTGTTAATATAATGCTCCATGTAAAAAACAATGTTCCCTACTGTTAAAGGGAAGTTTGTTTTGCTATGGGGATGCATGGCGCCAAAAGAAATTGAAGAGTTGCACTTCATAGACGGGATAATGGATCGAAATAAATATTTTAATATTTTAAAAACCAATTTTATAAGGAGTACGAAAAAGCTGGACCTTGAATCCAATATTACCATGTTCGGCCGAAGCTTGAACATCCAATACAATCGCCTGACCCTAATGCTATTGAGCATTAATGGGCTCATTTTAAGCACAAGCTCAGAACAAGGACCGTAACTGCCATTTCAATATTCATTACTGTCTTGGCTGAAGAATGGGGAAAAATTTCACCTGAAGTTACCAGAAAACTAACCTTTTCAATGCCATCACGATTTGGAGAAGTAATAAAAGCAAATGATGGCCCAACACGTTACTGATAGCTTTGTGAATACCAAAAACTAATTCTTTTAACCTTTTACTATTTCCATTTTAAACAACTTTAAGTCTTTTGTTATTATTTTTTTTTTTAAATAGGTGATACGTTTTGATTAAAAAATCTATTTTTTAATAAAAAAAAAAACATCATTATTTGAAATCGTGTGTAGACTTTTGTGACATGGTGTATTTTAAACGAAATGCAATATCAATTTGAAAAGCTGATCCTCTTTTAAGGGTTTCTATCCTAATTTTTTTGTATCTGCGCTTTTTCTTAATTTTTTTATCGTTCCTTATTAGTTCTTCACAACTGTTTATCGATTACGAATACTATTTTTTTTAATGAATCAATCTTTATGCAGAGAAACGGGTGAGCTTTTAAGGTTCAATGTTAATGTTAATACTTTAAATAATTATCATTACAAAAACCTAGATTTTTGGACTTTCAACAAACAAAGTGAAACTTAAGTGCTCCATAAAGCGTTACTCTCTGAGATCAACAACATATGCCCAGTTGTTTTTTTTATAGATTTATATTTTATTTACGTTGTAACAACAACCAAATGTGATTCCAGTGCTTAAAAAAAACAACAACTCTTGAACATAATAACAAGTTGGTTGCGGAACATTTCGTCAGACGCAAGAGGGATGATTATTTTTTATCGCCGCTGTTTGTCCTTCATAAATAAATAAAACCAAAAAAAAAAAAAAAAAAATCAAATAATGATCAGCCTTATCTGCTCGGAACTGACTGTCTGTCCGGCGGCAACTGCGTGTTTGGAATTTAATCGGCACATATTCTTCTTCTATTTTTAGTTAGAAGTCAATTTCGAGCTCGGTTCCGACGAAATATTTACGAACATTTATCAATTCATTAACGTCTCTTTAAAACATACTCAAATTAAATTAGCCAGTCAATCGATAAACTTTAACGGTCTTCCATGAATGGGAAGATACTCGCTCGCTACACCCAATTAGTGAATGATGCGAATCGAAGAGACCAATTCGTGCCTCACTACCAATTCATTCATCCATTTAATTAGCCTATTGATTGATAGATAAATCGAAATCGAAATCGAAACATATCCTTACCAACAAACATGTCTCCGACATGGGTCTCCGTAAATCTGGTCGGTATCATCCGACTGTCCATGCACGTAAAAAACACAGCTTTTGGCTAAAACATACAAAAACAATCTAATTAAAAGTTCAATATTTGCCGATAGGCTTCAGATAAGTATCTTTCGTCATCGTAGGTACTATTCATTTGGCCGGTGGCCAGAATAATTGCCGCGCTTACTCATTCAACACGCAAGTGTCTTCTTAGAAAATCCATAACGAAAAAAAAAACTAGTTCAATTACAATAATATTTTAAGGGCCATGATGTGGTCATACTATTCGCGTGTTGACCCATTCCCATATGGCCAACACCTCCGTAAACAGTCCAAAGGTTAGTATTCCAATCGCGATTAGCAAATCAAAGTTGTCTTTTTCGTACCAGCGCCAGCCTCAGTACCAGTCAATGTCATTCATTTGGAATTGTGTTAGGCTTCTAGAAGAAGAGACTCGCGCGGCGGCCTGGCTAAGTGTGTGACTTACTCACCTCGGGGTTGTCGCGAACTTGTTCGAATTCCTTGACCATCTGCACCCGGTCTGTGTTTCGGTAGAGCAGAATCCCTCGCAGTATTCTATTCATGTCGAACTTGTTGTTGTTCTCGTTGTTGTTGTTAAACAAATTATGCTAATTAATTTACTTTCTTTTTAACCAGAGACACAGAGTGGGGCGGGGAGGGAGTGGGTCAATATTTATCTTTTTAAAAGCTTTACACTTGTTGAGGTTGGCATATTTTTTTTTTTTTTTAAATTCAGATACTAATGGCGCGTTGTGCGTTTTGGACAGCTTGAAGGGCTAACAGGTGGTTATTTTCCGAACATACACATTTGGCCTAATTTGAGCGACAACAAATTAAAAGAAAAATTGCGCGACTTGTGCGTACGCGGTTGAATGATGCAAACTGCCGACAAAGTCAAAACAACTGAAACTGGTTGGAAGATTGAAATGTATGCTTTTCGGAGCTTATGTCAAAGTTTTTTGTGAATTTCCCTCCATGAGAGGGCTTTGGCACGCTTAGAGCTTTGCGAAGTGCTTATTTCGCTGCACCTTGCACACACTGCTGCTATAGGGATGCCATGTGGCGGAATTTAATTGGAATTGGGACTTTAATTTTGATTCAATTTTTCGTGTTATTGACACAAAAAATGTATAGGCGAGCAGAAGGATGAGCAGACGAAATGAACGATTTTGGTAGTGGCTTGAAGCTTGTTTTTTTCAATTTCGATTTGCTCCATGGTCGATCGACTTATTTGACACTCAATATGCGCAGCTCATTACCCTGCTGTCAGTTATGACTTCACAGCCAGTGATAGTGTAACGACACGAGTACGATAACTCGGACGCCAAAAATCGATAACCGTTTCCCTTTTTCCATGAAGCGGGCCAGGCGGGTACTGTTTTTTAAGAAAAATTTTGATTAAGTCGCCTTCCAGACGTTTAATCTATCATCCATTCACTTACTTCAATGGAAGACCACCAAAATGTCAAAAATAGTAATTTTCAATAACTCAAAAACTGGAAAATATAAAACTATTCGGTTCTTTTGTGTTCGATTCGCAATTGAAGCCAAAAAAGCACTTTATTTCACAATTTTGAAAAGAAAAATTTTGAACTTTTTTTTGAATTTTTTTAACAATTTTTCAAAAATTATTGCCATAAATAATTAAGCTTGAATACAGGATTAAAGAACAGGCTTTTGACTTTCAATACTGGTATAATTCCGTTGGGCTATCACTGATTGACTTGGATTATGAATTGAATATTATATATTATATTTTTTTATAATTTAAGTTTACCTCTTGTTTTATTATTTATCAATATTGGCCTTTAATTAAAAATCGTTGGGTATTAATTTTATAGCCACAAAACTATTTTTGCTCGTAAAAATAATTTTTCTTAAGCAATTGAATGAATAAATATTGTTTTCTTGATTTTTTAGAATATTATAATTCTGCAATAAAAAAAAAAAAACACTTTCGAAATTGAACAAAAAGTTTTTTAATATTTTTCAATAACTTCCATGGATGAATATAATTGAAATCCTAAAATAAATTTAACTTCATATTTTTATAATACAACTTTAAAAATTTTCAAAAATTAATATACATAATATAATTTTATGTAACTTGAAAATTTTTATATTTATTTGACTAAAAATGTAAATCATGTAACCAAAAACAATCAATTAGAAAATAATTAAAGATTATTAAATCAATTTATCCAGAGACTATTTCAAATAAAATATGATTGATTAAATTTCAGAGAGTATTCGATATAGAGTCTCATGTTATTTTTATAGCTTCTTTAAGTCTTCCAACGGTATTTACTGCCTTCTGTTAGCATACACACATATATAAGAAGAGATCTCATCACGAATTCTTGATCAGATTGAGGTCAGAATCCCTTGCAGGTCAGTCTTATAAACCAGTTTCTTAAGGAGGAAACCAGTATTTCACGACCTTTGAAATGTGAGCAGCAGTATGTAATTGTTGGAAAACGAAGTCAATTCCAGCTTATTCTTTATTTTTTTTTACCATTGCATCCTCCATTACAAAGATATGTTTATCTGGGAATACATGTTCGTTGGTACAAACACAATTTTCGCCTGAGCAGTTGCAAAGTAACTAGTCCAAATCGTTACACTAACGCCTCCAAAACTACAGGTGAATTTTACAACCTCCTTTACTTTTTGATCATGCCAATAGAAGGAAAAACCGTCGGATCCACCCATGTTAGTTTTTTTCTCGTCACTTAAACTTATTTGTTTCCATTCTTTTGTCCATTTCGACGTTTTCCAATCGGATGATCATGCTATTTTCGGCGAGCTTAGTTGTGTGTCATATACACACGTTCGAATGGTCCAATATTATTCACCCAAACTTATAAAAATACAAACTATGTATGAGACTGGTTGAGTTTTTTCTCTAAATGAAGATTTCTCTTGATTAATATTATACGAGTATGTGATTATATTTCGTTCTTTATCTGATCAAACGTTTCCCCCTGAAATGGTTGATTAATTTATCTGAAAAATAGTTTTCGAAGATAAAAATTCCTATCAAAAACTGTATGGAATTGAAATTGTTGCTCCAATTGAAAAATATTTTAAATTTATTAACAAAATTATTTACTATTTGATATAAAACTATGTGTTTAAAATTATATTTGATCTCTTAAAAATATATGTAAACCGAAAACGAGATATTAAAAATAATTTAAAAAAAAATAATAAAGAAGCGTATAATGGCAGCCACTATTTCAAACAGAAATCATTAACTTCAGAAACCTTTATGCTGACGAATTTTTAGATCGAGCTTGACAAACCGAAAGAGATACAACCTCAGCTCACCATCCATTTTCAGACTACTATTGTTGGTTGACCACCCCATTAATTGCGTTTTAATATGATCCAAATGGCGACAACTAGATAGAAGTTCGAACATGGGACATATCAACTGAGGCAGTCAGACTTCATCTTAAACTGCATTGTACATCGAATGTTTTTCAGCACTGTGCGACATAACTGGATCAGTTTTCTAAATATGGGGTCGTATTTTTTGTAAGACAGATTGAGTTGATCTTCTATTGATCGGGGATGATTTCATCCTCCCAAACTTCCTTTTCTAATACAATTCATTGATAAAAAAATATAAGAATATAAAAATATTTATTGAAAATTTTTACAGTCTTAATAACAATGAGTTAGTTGCTAAAATTATTATATTTGAATAATATTCAAAATGTGGTTTTTTGATTGCATAAAAAACATTTGTTGCACTTAAAATTGCTATTCATTTCCCAATTCTCCTAAACAAACCAATCTTGTTTGATATGTATTCAATGTAAATGTTGAAATTTAAATAAGATTCTTGTATATGTAAGTCCTAGATGTTTTTCTTCCTCAACATTCTCGACTATTTCGTTGTGCGTCATAATAAAGAGACCAAATTTGGTGGTCGGACAAAAATGACATAAAGAGACCTAGAAACATAAGGATAAGAGGACTCTTTCGTCCATAGACCATTTATAAAACCAAGGGTGGAATTCGCTATACATATGACTCGTTTCCAATTTTTCATGGTCTAAGCTTTGTGTTCCTGTGCAAAATTTAAACCGAATTCTAATGTTTTTCTCGGACAACGCCGTTTGTTCTTTTTGCTGACTGACATTTGTCCAATTTTACGAAGAACCCTTTTAGCCGTTCACTCGCTGGCTTAATTTTTAATTGCTTTTGATTTTGGCATTTGACATGAAATTTAATGAAAAACTTTTTCCTTTTCATAAAAACCGTTGAGTGCTAAAGGAAGAAGAACTACCCAAAAATTAAAGCTCTCCAAGGCGCAAGAGAAAGTCTTCGTCAGCTTTGTGAGACAGCATCCCTAAATTTGGGTCAGTAGCATGGATTGACAAAACAACAGATTTGGAAGGAATTGTCGCAGTAGATTGGTGATATAGATGCTTGGTTTACTTTGACGTTGTCAAAAATTCATCTTCCAATTCCATGGTTATACAAAGCGATGGATTTCCAGCTCTTTTCTGGATTTTTAGAATTTATGGAATAATGATTATGATGATATTTTCTTCTGCTTCGAGAAATGTTCTAGGAATAAGGAGCTTGATTCTTCGTTAAACACTGTAAAACTAAAATATAACAAATAAAATATTTTTAGTGTTTTTTTTTTAGATTTTGCTAAAAACTAAGCCTCGAAATCGAATTGATAATTTAATAATTTCGCGTCAACCAAAATCTTTTTGGATTCGATACCTTATTTTTATTTTCATTAAAAACGTGCAAAAACGATATTATCTTTTTTTGTATAAGAAAAAGAGAGTGTACACAACCGATTTCAAAAATTCTTTCCCTAATATTTACAATAGACCTTCAGTGTGAACTCAAAAAGTTCTAAAAAAAAGTTCGTGAAGACTCATGTCTATTTGGACAAAAAGTACGACTTGGAGTCAGGGGATGGCGAACAGACCTTTAGAGTTCTAAAACTTTTCAACGCGGACGAAGTCTTAAGGGACCGCTATCATGTCAATATTTTAATTTCCAAATATTGGACCCATTCAATTTGTTGAACACTTTTTTTATAATTTTTGAAAAATTCTGTTTTTTTATGGAACTGAAGAAGAAAATTCTTTTTTGTTAGACTAGGTTGCGGCAACGTTACTTATGCATTCCGGCTGTATGGAGTGTTTGCTGGACTGGGGATGGGTTGGAATAGTGAGGAGCATGCGATTGCCATCGAAGTCTATTTTTCGACCGGACCTTCTAAAATTGTAACTGTAGCGAATTTTCTTCAAACCTATTTAGCCCTGTCCTCCAAGTTGATCAATTGGACTTGTTGGACATTTAGTTCCAACAGGACGAAACAATGGCTTACACTAAATGTGCATCGATGAAGGAATACTTTCTGGAGCACCGATTTAGACTTACGAGTCCGTTTCCGAGATAAATTAACTTGTTATTTTCTGTCTGAGGTTTTCTTCAATCCCCTGTTTATTTTAACCATACACCAGCCCCATAAGATCTGATAGTCAACATCCACGCAGAAGTTACCAACAAACAAGCTGCTTATTCATTCCTTGGGTGATGGCGGATGAAACCAGGTGATTTGATGAAACAAAACTTAAAATGCGTTTCTACATTTAGATCAATTAAAAAATTCTCTTTGATGAATTGGGTTTGAAGGAAGTCATGTTGCCGCACTCTTAACTATATTCATTTGGAAAATTAGGTGTTATATCTAAGAGATGCTAGAGAGGTTGTAGCCCCAACTTGCTCTGCATATATTTCCTTTGCCAACATTTTTAAAAGTAAAAAGGCTAGAAAAGAAGTCATATTTTTTCGTAAATTTTGTTGTAGAACTCTAACGCAATCATTTTAAGTCCTTAATCTCCCTTTTACTAGATTTCTTGACCTTATAACTCAATCGTACTTCAGAATAAATATGTTATCAAGATTAAGAAGAACCAATTCTTTGCGGTTAAGACTGTCGTTGAGTTTTGTTCTAGCATAATATTTAATTTAGGTAAAAACATATCAACGATCTGGCCAAACTCAATTCTTCTCGCACTTTATATTGAATTTTTTTCAGTTTCATTTTAAAAACTTAAGAAATAAGTCACAACTCATTAAGACAAATGATTGATGAAGGTGCCTCTATTATTTGAATCCAAAAAGAAGCAGAAGAAACACTTTATACGTGTAAACAGTTATTAAGAAATGACCAATAGCACAAAGGTAGTCACCATCAAGCTTCCAACTGTATCTGCGAGGTGTTAAATGAAAGAAATGCTCCGTGTTCCGTTCGTTGTTATTTAATTTAAGATGAATCGAAAATGAAGGCGAAAATTCACTTTTAGAATGATGTCACTCGAATGTTCGGTCTTCGGTCTTCGGTTCCACCAAACTCGACGATGATGATTTACCAAGTTAACATCGTCGGCACGGTTGGCTCACATACGTTTGTATATGCATGGAAGGAATGTAGGGCAATGCTTATATTAAATGTGAAAGTGAATCACTGGCATGGCCAACAACAGAACGAGAACCGGAAAGAGTTCATGTGAAGACCTAAAAACGAACTTCTCTTCAACTTATGTCACTTTATCGGCCATGGAAATGGTTCTTTTCGCGAGGAGCTCTACCATCCGTATCCCCACCCAGGGTCAAGTTGTTTGCCTCAAATTGGAAAAGTATACTTACTTGTTTTTTTTTTTGACAGAATGGAATGTTCTCCTCTTGGTGGGCATGTACATTAATCCATTCTGTGTTCTTATTCTTAAAAAGAAAAAAAAGTTGTTAAGTAGTTGTGCAGACAGGTAGTGTGTGTAATAAAGATGTAAAGTGGCCAAGAAGTATTTAGGCCGTCTTATTCACCAAACTTGGTGGATTTTTGTAAATTTTTTATTCCGCAAGCGCAATGGCCTTAATTTTAAAAGAATGGTGAAAAAAAAACAACTGCCGAAACTTGTAATATGGAAATGAAGTGCACAAAATAACAAAGAAATGGCGGTAAGGCATGCGCGGTTAAAGACTTTTATCTTGGAGCTTGAAAAGGTTTACTAGGTTTTATGTGCAGAGATATGGTAGGCTAAATTTAGGCTGCTTTCTGATTTAGTTTGTCGATGTGTATTAGGCCATACGAAAGAGTAATAAAATTTGTGTGATTGTTTTTTAGAGTTTTTTTTAATTTGAAATTTTAATTGTTTTTTTTTTTATCGTAATAACGTTTAAATGGAGTTAAAATTACTAAGCACACTTCCTGTTAAGCTAGAATTATAACATTTGGGAAATATATAGTACAGTCTTGGCCATACGCAAATGTTTAAATTGACGTTTTATCTGAAAAATGTTTATTGATGAAATACTCAAAGTTTTTGTTAATCCCCTTTTGATTTTGTTTTTGGTGTTCCTGAAGCGGAGCAGCTAGTACAGCAAAAGTCTTTCGATGATTTTTTCAAAGACTCCCATACAAGAATCCTCTTCTATCCTTATTGTCTCTGTATAGCTTTAAGGTATATGGAACGGCTACACGCGAATGCTTTAAAGTTTTTGAAAAAAAAAATGGGCTTCACTTTATTCGGATCTTCTTGGGTTAGCCATCTTAAGATTGATTACTTTTATTGTTTTAAGACAAAAAACTATGAAGCAATAAAAAGATATCCGCAAAAATATTATATCCACTACCAATAGTATCAATTTTACTTCACACAAAAACTCGAAAGTTGAATATCGTGAGAATTTCCCATAATTGAGCTAAAAATGCCTGCAGTAGTTTTTTAAAAAACGAATTTTATAAGTTGGCCAAGGCTGTACATCCCTGAGACTTTTAAAAACAGGTTCAGTATCTTGCGGCAGTGCCCTTTGCGGTGAACGAAAGGAGAGAAGAAGTTCCCAAACATCTTACCCAATGGTAAGATGCTATAATTTTTGTAAATGGCGGCAACTGTCAGTTTTTTGTTGAAATGAAACGCAACAAGTACTACTCGAGATCTTGAAATATCATACTTATTTGCTTAGTAGGCCAGCGATCCTGGAATGATCAGAGCCTGATACAGAGCTGTCCTCCGGGTTTGACGGTCCTTCGCACGTCCAGTTGGTTGGACTCAGTTTTCAAGCGTCCACGATTGCTTGATCCTTGAACTAGAGATTCAGTCTTCTCGTTCTTCTTGAACCTGGTGGCTTGGAATCGAAGGCTCTCTTGGATGGAACATTATTGTCAATTCTCTCGATGCGTCCGACGGATTTCCGCTTTCCGGACTCCTCGCATATAGGATCAAATATCCGACGAAGGATTTTTCTCGGTAGGATCACAATATTTTTTTAGCTGCTTTGCTTATCGTTCAGCACTCGGACAACAACAGGACTGAGAAAATCAGTGTTTTGTAGAGCAGTATTGTTTGGATCCTACTACGCGGTTTTATATATTTTTTGAACATTTGTCTTGTCCTCATTGATTCTAAGATCAAACCGTTTTGCATGTTATTCAATGAAGAATTTTACTACGCCGGAACGAGCGATATCTGTGTATTCCACAAGCTGGTTAGACTTTAAAAATAAAGCACCTTCCGCGTGGACTCCTGCCTGCACAGTGCACCAACACAACCGGATCAGTTGATGGTGGGTATCGACTCGAAACGTGAGATGACCATGCCCTCGAAATGTTCGTGCGGAATTTTTTGATTGGGTGTGAACTGCGTGGTACATAGCGCCATCCTGTTGAAACCACATGTCATTTATTTCCATATGATCTCATTCAGACCAAAAAATTGTTGGTTACCATCGACCTCTAGCGATCGCCGTTGAAATCGATGACCTGTCCAACAGAGTTTTCAAAGAAATATGGACCGATTACACCGCAAGCCTAAAATCCACAACAAACATTGACTTTTTCAGGATGCATTGGACGCTCTTAGATCTCATGTGGATTGGTATCGTCGCAAATTCTACAATTTTGTTTGTTGAAGTACCCATTCATCCAGAAATCGGCGTATTCGATGAAGATGATTTTTCGATGAAAATTAGGGTCAGTTTCCAAATGCGAACACAGTTCAGCTCCTAGTTCTGTTGAATTTTGTACGGGTGCAGGCTGAAATCGCGATGCAAAATTCGCCAGATTGTGACTTGCGGAAGGCCGAGTTCTTGTAAGCAACGCGAAAACGACTGCCTGGGATTCTCCTGCACACTCTCACAGCGGCGGTGTTTTTGGCAGATAGTGCGTTTCGTCGACAAACGTATGTTGGTTGACCGTTTACTGAACCAGTGGACACAAATTTATCCATCGCACTGCGAATAGTCCTCTCTGAATGACGAAGCGTTGGCCGTACAGAATATCCATTTTGTTAAAACAATTTTATTATTTGCACTCGTTGTTCAACGCTTTATCCCATGGTGATTTGGCAAAACAAACTGCCAATTTGACAGACGAAGCTTCATCAATATGGCCGCTATTAACTGTCAAATGTCGGAAGACCATTAATGGCAGCTGCACAACACTTTTTAATGATCCGGGCCGTCGCCACAAGGTTATCATCATCATGGTTCCTGGCCACAGTAACAAAGACGGTAACGAAAAAGCATATAAACTTGCCAAGAAAGGATCATTGCTGGAGCTGGAAAGCATGAAAGGATTACCGCACACACCTTTGTGTTGATGGTGACATAGTGATTCGAGAACGTAGCAATAGAGTATTGGAACTCTGGGGACGATTCAATCATATCTTGTAGTGTACGGGCAGAAGATTTGATTTACACATCCTGACGGGAGTCCTGACTGAACATTATGTAGTAGGCCTAATGGCCATCAGGTTTTATAAGGAATCATAACGAAATTCTAAAAAGGACACAGTTTGTAATGGGGAGTCGCAATGGATCTCTTGGTTACTTGCAACTTAAGAAAGTTCATCCCTTTTTACCTAACCTACAATGATATCGCTATGAGGGGTTGATTTGAAGAACAGATGGAAGTTCAAGCAATTTAAAACTCTAAGTGCGTAGGTTTTCTCGTTTATTTCTTTTTCTACTTCATAAAGTTCTCTTCCTCGCGTCATTTGTCAATCTAGATCCCTTATATTTGTTTTAAGCATTCAAAACTCCACCCCCGATTAATCTATTGCGAAATATGCGGAAGAGGCCAAGGTTATAACTGGGAGAAAAGTAGATTTATGCAACTGATATTATTTTTCCTTATTTGTCCACTGTGACTGCAGCCCCTCATTTTGCCGAGTTATGGGGATGTCGGGAATGATATTATTCATATCCTTGCTGTTTAACAATATCATATTGGTTCATGTCAGGAATCAATAATAAAGTATCTTCTTTACAATTTTTTATATTATCCATTTATGTTTTTTGATATTCTTTCTTGTATTGCTTTATTGTTTTTCTTCCATGCTTTCCATCGTTTTTAGAATTTTGTGCATTAAAGTTTCCATACCAAATTTTGGTGTAGATACTGCTTTTTCTACATTTTGTACCCGCTCCTGTCTTTGGTCATGTAAGGTTTTTTGCTAATGTTTTGGTCTTTGGGTACTTCCTTTACTATTTTCGGTTGCAATTTCATATGGCTTTGTGTGCGTCTTTTTCCAAATATGTTTGTGGTTGGATTTGTTTATGCTTTCAATCTTTTGTCAGTTGAATCTGTTTTAAAGAATAAGATGAGTTTCGGCAAAAAATAATGAGGAATGATCCGTATTTCTTTGACTTATTTGCAGTCACGTAAAGTCACTTTATTCTAAATTTACTAACCAAACACACAATCAGCAGCATATCATCAGTGAGCAATAAATTCAAGTCTTAAGCACGTCTCATTGCGATTTCTGTTCATTAACTTCTAACAAATTTTATGGATTCATTAATTTAACAAAACTCTATGCCGTTATTATTTCCAACTCAAGCGTCATATGAAACTCAGCCCACCTGTTCATTTTCTATTAGCCATTTCGATCCAGATAGCAACCAGAAGAAGAAAAAAAACACCATCGAGCAACTTGTGCCAGCATGCGTCAGTGATTCTTCATTTCTGAATCATAATTTGAAATCATGAAAACACCACATCAAGCTTTGATATTAGTTTTTGTTTTCGTCCGTCCGCACCGGAATGTGTCTGATTCTAGAAACCCAGATTAGAGGCGCAGCTCAGTCCGTAGAGTATTCAAAACAGCGGACGCAGGCGCGCAATCGTTCGTTCGTTCGTTCGTTCGCATTTGCGTTTGCGTGTTGTTAGTTTTGTCAATTATGTGCCGTCCTCATTTTCGCTCTGCTGTGTAATATGCCGTGTTCTTCTTCGCCATGCCACTGCTGTCAGTTCTCAGCGGCAAGTGGGTCACTTGCGATTTCATGACCGACTTTACTACACACGAAGTAACTTTTCTTTACGTCCGTCTTCTGTCGTTCGTCTTATTAAGTTTTTTTTTTTTTTACCTTCTTCCGCATTCTAATGGAAATTGTCTCTAACTATAAATTCGAGAGATACAAACTTAATTAGCCAACCGCAAGAAGTCAACGAAAACACAAGTTTCGCCGGTCTATCTGAGAATATCTATTGCACCAATCTTCACACTTGGCTTACTATTCTTACCAAGGAGACAGTACGTACGTATATTTGTAGAATAAAAAAGCTTCCTAAACTTGCATAATCCATAAATGACTTGTGAATGGAAACCCCCCCCCCCCCCTCCCTCTCGAGTGCCACCGTGGACTGATTTATAGCAAATAAAAAGCTACCAATTAACAATTTACTGCAAAGAACAACTAGACCCCGTCCAATCCGAAATCTTATGAAATAATCCGTTTTTAGTGCATAAAATTTAAAAAAAAAAAATAAAAATAAACCGAGAACTGCATAGAATGAGTTCGTGGTTCGCGTGATTAAAGTTTCGTTTGTTTCCATTGTTTGCAGCAAACTTCTGTACAAAGTCAAGACCTCTAACTTTGGGTTAATTAATTTCAATAGAATCAACTATAACAGGAACTACATAGTATACTGGCAAATCAATAACAGACCTTTCATGGGTTATAAACTTTCGGAGGAACCGGAAAAATGATTTATCTACTGAGAGACTCGAAAGATACTCACTCAAAGGAGCTACAATCTAGCCCCGTATTCATTTGCATGAAACCACAGGGCTGGGTGGTGAGGGGGGGGGGGGAAATGAATGAAAACACCATCTTAGCCATTAACATACATATCTACAATCTATTGTCTTGGAAATCCACTATTCTTCTCCGAGCTTAAAGATACGAGTATGTACGAGTAGGTAAACCATCTCTTGCCCTGCACTTGTGGTCTAAGAAGTTCGAAGTCAATGCTAAAGAAATGGCTGCTGCGGATATAGCCAGGCAGCAAAGGGAAATGTCAAGAAAAAGAAATATACTATTCTTTCTTTTCTACTTCTTCTACTTCTTCGCGTGTCTACTTCTTCAGTTTTGCTGTTTGTTTGTTCTTCTTTTACTTGTTTTTTTTTTTTCAATTGTAAAAGTAGGCCATTGACACAGTTTTCGTGCTTCTTCATCATTTCATTTATTCAACATTCCTTGCGTGTATTCGTGTACATACATACTCTTATAGCCTTACCTTTCTTCTTTGAAAAGAGTCTGATCATGATTCTACTGACGTTCGCTTAAGTGGTTGGATTGCTTTCTTTTTGAATCAGCCAAACACGACCGACGACCGACTTGGAGTACAACTCTTGGCTATAAAAAAAAAAAAAACCAATGAAAAAACTAAACTTGTGGCTTAAAGAAAAGGGGGAGGAAAAATGTAAACGCGTTAGGCTTTTTGGAGTCAGACTGTTTAGGAATATCGGTGTGGTCTCCCTGTTCAGAAATTGGGTTGTGTAATGAAACGTTTATTTTCATTGGCCTGCTTGTTTGCTTAAATAAGATTTATGGGCCCACTTGTAGGAACAGCGAGTACAGATTTGGAGAAGCTCTTTTAATCAGAACAATTGTTTACAAGACGCTTCCCCAGTCATCGCTGACTTAACACAAAAGATCGAACTTTTTATGTCGGTCGAAGTCCTCAAAATTTGGTTTGCAGAATTCGCAAAAAAAAAAAAACAGTATCAAGCTCCAAATCAAGGCTTCTTAATGATCAATTGAGATGTTTTGTATCTTTAATCGGTTACGTTATTTGTGAACTTGAAACAATACATACGAGTAGTACTCTATTAAGTTGAAATCGTGTTTGAAAAGTCAAGAGGAAAGGTGTTTGTTTGCTAGACTTTCAGTTCAAAGTTGCCTACTCAATTGAATTATAACTTTTCCTTAGACATTATATAGGGTAAGGATAATATTAATTGCAAGGTTGTAGTATATGAGAGATTCTCAAAAGCCGGAAGATTGAGGCAGAAGTCTGTCGCCGGCGTCAAATCTTGTGATCTGGACGACCGCACCAAATCGCTTAAATGATAGATGACAATGCCTGTGGATATTTGACGCCATTTGCGTAAACGTAAATTTTGCTGTCACGAAAAATCTTAGGAAATGTCACACAATTATTCTCTGCGACAGTCCTTTTTGTAGGGAATGGAATTTTCTAAAAATTTACTAAAACAGACGCCAAGCTCAAGCCGGACTCGCATAAGAAGGGTTCCGTACCACAATACAATATGCGACACTACAATTTTTGTTAATTTAAAATAATTTAAAATTTTTCATAGCATACTTTTGCGCGAAATTGAGTTCCTATATTTAAAAACAGGTTTTTTTGCATGGCTCCTCTTTATTTATTATAGCGGCAATATAAATACACATTCTGGGAAAATTGTAAGAGTTTACCTATTAAATTTCAGGAGAAGCAGTGTTGGCACCATTGGGGTACGGAACCCTAAAAAATTAAGTAAATAATTAAAAATAGGCTTTTTATCTTTCTTAATTCAATAATTTTTGTAAAAGGTTAAAATATCCAGATGTGCTACAATGAAACGAAACATCAGAATTTGGTCAGACTGCACTCAAAAGTCGCAAGGTTAACTTAGAGATTTTTCATTTAAGTTTATTAAAGAGGATCTAAGCCTGAGCCGGAGCTGATTTCCCTTTCAGGGCAGTTAATTACACAAAGGTCCTGGCATCCAAAATAAGTATATCTTTGAACCAGAATTTCGTTCATCAATTTTTTCGTGAGCTTGGTGGCTGAGGTTCAAAAACATTCTTATATGTGGATTTTCGCTCAATGTGGCCAAGCTATTGATTCGATGGATTTCTGCCTCCCGAGATAGATCATCGTAGAGCGTGTTTTTACCTCGCAGACAGGACATTATATCCGCCGAAGAAATATTAACTAAAATCTGTTCCGGTATCTTGTTTCTCGTTGGTTCTATCGAGAAGAGGTAGAAAAATGAGTCTATTGCTTAACATGATTTTTGTCCCTCAAGTAAAGGATAGCAAACCGCAGTAGGATAAATTACTTACATTGAGTCGTCTATGTATCTCCATCTAGGTGCCATTTTTAGAGTTAATAATTGTCCCGAATTGGATTGACTCCTGTACTACCTCAATGTTATGCATGCGGTTTTTTTTTAACGTTTTCCAAGCTGGTGTTTGGATCGAGTTTCCGTCTATACCAGTAGGGCGGATTTGAATGTTGCAAAAAAGATTCGACGTTCACGCACTACTTTTCTTTTATGTCATGTATTATAAATGATGTCAGGAAGAGATTTGCGTTGATAGTTGTGGCAGGACGTACGATCGCTTGAGTTTGACTTTTTTATACCCTTTCACTCTTTTTTAGCCATTATCATTTACAACCTACTTCAAATGTTGGAAAAAGCCTTAACGGTTACGGAGAGACTGGGTGCCTGTGTTGCAGCAAAGCTTTTGGCTTTTTGGAGGAAATTACACGTCAAACCAAACACACGTGATATGCCCAAAAATAAGGAAAAGCTTTTTTGTTTATGCAGGTCTAAGTTATACCAATACAAACTCATTGACTCTTATCAAGGTGCAGCAGCAGCTGAGCCTCTTTTAATAAGACCTACAGTTCTTTCTCTAAACCGAACGCCTGAATGTCATGCAACCCTGGTAAGTGACACAAGTAAGGATTCTTAAGTTTCTTTAGCTAGAACACGCGTGCTGGCAGCCCCGAAAGGTCAATAAGAAGTTCCTCTAACACTCTGCCGATCTTGATCTACAATTCAAGTTGTATTTCCAAACGATACACGGTCTAAGTGGATTTGCTTTCAATGAAGAAAAGTAAAAGCTTCTGTGGAAGATCCTCCTATTATATTATTTATATTTTTTAATTCATCACAACACGATATAAAATAAAATATAAATAACTTTATCAATGTTAAAACAGTTTTGTAACTTATCAGTCTTAGACAGGGGCTCTAAGACCTAAGATAAAAGCAAAGGGACGGGATGTTATTATGTTGCCTTAACTATTTAGTCATGCTGGAATAAAATGGGAAATTGACAAAGGATATTTTAAAATTGTCAAAACATCCTCGGGAATCGCATTCAAAAACATTCCCGAGGATGTTAAAGACAGTTTAAAAATATCTAAAACATCGTCGTGAATGTTTTTGAATGCGATTCCCGAGGATCGTTTTAGCTCCAGAGTTCAATTAAGAACTCCAAAGAGCTAGAATCTTAACCCAACGAGCTTTAACAGAACCCTCACAAAGGGTCAGATTTAACGTCGAGGAAGTCAAGGACTCCGACTGCCCAAGATTCGGATTAAGCTCAAGTAATGATACCAGCAGAGACCACTTTTGCCGATCGATATTTCTTTATGTACAGACGAATATTAATAAATAATCAGTCTGTTTGTCTGTATCGGTGAGTGTTTTCATTTTTTTACGAATTAAAAAGATTAATCAACTTTTCTACAATGAGTTTGGAATCAAAGTCGCAAAAACTTTTAAAAATTTTAAGAAATCTTTCGACAGATATATATCCTTTCTTAAAAAATCGTTTTTTGTGGGTTACAAAGCAGTCGGGAGTCTCTTCGAGGATGATGCACGTAGTGTTAGGCAGTCGACGAAAAGAAGCAAAATTTTTGGCCCAAGCTCACAAAATAAAATCATGTAACTGGAAGAGGACTTTGGTCATGCATCCTTTTAAAACATTTTAGTTAAAGTTTTGGGATTCAGAGTGGTTTTACGAAGCTAATGCTCGAAGCATTGAACTTCATTTCATAGACGAGACGTCATGGACATCGTAGAAAAAATTATTTAAGAGGCTATCCGATCCTTTCGATTTTCAAGGATTACAACGGTGTTTTGCATCATGAGCAATTGCCACAGGATCAGAGAAAAACAGCATGAAGCAAACATCTCATAACGATGAATGAAGCGCTGGATTAAATGCATTTCCTTTAAATGCACAATATGGGTTCCCGTATTTTCAACTTATTTTCATTGAATAAGACAACGCTTAGAAAATCAAATAATTCTACAATATGCTGAAGTTAGTCCCAATTAGAGGGAGTAAAATTCTTTCACATGCCGACAGCATTTGTTTATTTTATTTAATAGTATAAGTCCACTTTTGTACTTACTGTGCTTAAAAGGATTTCTTTTCCTTTATCTTCCTGAAACGCTTTTAAAAGAGCGCCAAAACTCAAGCTGAAAGATTCAATGTTAAAAAAAAAGACAAAAAATTATTTTTTTAATGTTGAAACAATTTATATGTATTTCATTTTTTATATTTACATTCGGAAGAATAAATAATTGCACAAAAGAACAAAAATAAAATAAAAATAAAATAGTTAAATAATAACCGAATAATTTTTTTTTATAAGAAACAAATGTTTTAAATAGGATGAAAATTAATAAAATTCAAATACATACAGCTTAAATTAATTAAAAAAGAAAATATAGCAAAAAAAAATAAAACAATAGAAATATAATTATATTTAAGGACTCTTTTCATTCAAATATTTCTTTCTTTTCTAAAAACCTACACTTAAATAAATAACAACTTATAAAAATAATTTCATTTTATTTTTACATACATTACATGTTTTTTTTTTCCTTAAATTAATTTTAACTTTTTAATGTCAATTGATAATTTGTTACACAATTATTATTTCATGTTTAATTTATGTTAATATTTTTTTCTTAATGTTAAAATCAAAAATAAATTAAACAAAATGAAACAAAAAATTATAATATCATAAGCTTAGGCAACTAATTAACTTACAAATAATTTATTTTGTACATAGAATATATAAATATATATATTAATATAAGTTACTTTACAATTTTACTAAGAGTTTGTTTGTTTTTCTTTATTATTTTTTTTTATTAAATAATTGTATTTTAAATTTTAATTTAAACTGTAATTGACATAATTATTTTGTATAAACAGTAAACTGTTACATGGTTTTTCTAGAATTTGCGATTGAGGTACATTTTTTTTTTAATTAGAGCAATAAGGCTTCAGTGTTTGGAGAGGCACAGTCGCACCAAAACGGAACAACAGTTGCAAAAAGACAATTGGACGCTCCGTTGTTCTTACATTGCTTTTGCTTTCTTGGAGGAGTTTTGGGAAAATAAATAAATAACATGAGTAGAAATTGGGGGAAACGCACATAAATACGAAGACAAGAAATAATGTATTATGAATCCGAAAAGAAAATCAATACATCTTTTTGAGGAGAACTTACTGAATTTTGGAATAAATTCAAAAAAACTTGAGATCGAGCTCGAAATTTTTACATGCAGACGTTTGTTTCGTCGTTGGGTTAAAAATAAAATTTAAACTGATCGACGCCTTCTTTAACGACATACCCAAAGGTATTTGCAGTTTTCATTTTGAAAATTGACAATACGTCTTTTCTCGTTTTAAAGAACGACAGTTCGAGCTACTTTTTATACTCGCGAAGATCACCTAAAATAAGCAATTCGAAACTAGTGCAGGGAAAATTCAATAAATATTTACTTAAACTTTAACTGTTTTATTAACTAAAATAAGCTAAATTAAATAAATCGTCTTGTAAAAAACAATTCAGTGGAAAAAACGATTTTTTTTGCATTCCATTCTTTTTAGACACTAAGCAGAAAAATGTATGCTTAGTCAAAATTTAGTGTGGTACTGTCTGTCAAAGTTCGACGCCAGCATCTTTAAAAACGGATGCAAATGGAGGTTTTAATCTGACTTCGCATACCTACTTAAGATTCAAAACTTTAATGCCAAAATCAAAGCTGTTAATGTAGATCTTATATTTGTTAAATTAGAATTTTCCTAAACCTTATTTGTGTTGGCAATGCGTTTGTCAAAGTTGCCTAATGAAAATTGCAAAAGTGTATTAAACTTGCTTAAACAATTAAGACAATTCATATTTTCGAAAACGTCATCTGTATTCCAACCGTCCAATTAAAAATCGAATATTGAACGTCGATGGATGGGAAAATAAAACCAGTGTGCACTCAGGATGAATACTTTTTTGAGCAGTGTTATATGTGGGTATTTTAATGTCTATCATTTTGACGTTTTCAAAAACTACCTCAGACTTTAAATCAGTAGTGAAAATTCATTCACCAATAGCCCACATATGTTCGAAACGTTTTCCCAATGCTTTAAACAGTAGGCTCAAAAGAATGTCCTTAAAATAAGACTTATGAAACTGCCGGAAATTATGGAGCGTGAAACAAAAATATTAATTTGTGGACTGCTTTCCTGCAGCAGTCTTAATTCGATATACGTTTTATTTCCATCTGCGAGAAATTTAGTTTAAGTTCAGGAAAATTACTTTTTTCTACCTTTTATGTCATGTGTCTAAAAATGGACATTCATGTCAACCTTAATTCTCAAGGTTTTGGAACAACACGCTTTTTTGGCATTGTTTCCGTTGACATCATCAAAATGAGCCTCAAAGTCGAAAAAGAATCAATTCTTCAGGAATCATGCTATTTTCTTTAAAGTTTCAGTGTAAAAAAAGGAAAAATATTTTCAAGTTGGTATCCCTTATTCGAATGTTCTCAAGCAACAAACAAGAAATCATTGGATCTTATTTTTCAAAAACAAATTATCAGGAATGAGTTGATAAGTAAAAAGATCACACCCGTTTTTGACCTAATTTTAATTGAAATACTTATAGTTTCGAAAATCCGAGGTTACTATTTACGACTAGATTTTACGTTTCAACCACTAAAAACCCCTCTTAAAAGATACCAAAAGCAACCAACAACAACGAATAACAATATCATGCCATACAATTTTGAAAATTATCACACACGCTCGAGTGTCAATGGAGTTTTCAAAAACTTGGAAATGATCTTTCGAAAATTTTCGAAAACTTCATTCGCACAAGAGGATGACATTTGGTGTGATGTGACGCGACAAATTGTATTATGCACGGATTGGGCTTGGGCGGGAAAGGACATCTCTTTACATCTCATGTATATATGCGCATGTTTATATGTATATATATATATGTGTATGTTGAGTGGTCTCTTTCGGCTAGTTTAGTATTGTTTTCAATATATTTTTGTTTTTTTTTTTTTGTTATATTAAACGTCAACACAATTGTGTTGGCTCATCGTGTCAATCACGCCCAATTCTCTTATGTATCTGTTGATGTTTGAGCAAATGAGCTTTTTGCCGAAACGCCTTGGCGCAAACATCACAGCGGAACGGTTTTTCACCAGTATGCGTCCGCAAGTGTACTTTGATATTGCTTTTATTTAAAAATCCTCGATTGCATATGCTACAACGATGGACGGGCTTTTCTTTACCTAAAAGACCTGAGAGGTCGCTTGAATTAAAATTAACCGATGACGGCGACATGGAGCTCTGTTGCTGTTGATGATTGTTGCTGCTCGATGAGGATTTCTTTTGTGAACGGGAGCGCTTATTTTTCGGTGTACTCGGTGTGACGGTGGTCGTGTGCGGGTAGTTGCCTAAAATGTCGGGGCTACAGATGCCGTCGGGCTTCATGGCGTTCGCATTACTGGACATTGATATTGCAGAGTATTGGGGAGGATTCGAGTTGAGATATCGACTGCCACCGCTGCCATTGATCAGCATGTTATCTGTTGTTGAGACAACAGAGCCGGGCGGGCTAGTTGAAGTCGAGGATGTTAATTCGTTGCAATATGAGGTAGAACTGGGTGTCTCACTCTTGATGGCACCGAGTGGTGGTCCGTTTTGGAGACGATTCTGCAGCAATGGCATGTAGCCGTGCGTCAAGAGACTTTGTAACGTTGAACTACTCGTGTTGGCGGGCGAATTTGGCAGAATGAAATCGCTTAGACTGTCCTGTTGTGAGACTACCAGTTTGCCATCTTGTTGTATACAATTTCCATCGATCCACGCATCAATGTCCATCCATGAGTCTCGGGTGTCGTTGCCATCGTCATTCTCAAGCTGATTCGGCACTGTTGTGTCGGCTATGGCGGATCCAATGATGGCTGCAATGTCGTCTATGGAATTCATATCAACGTAGACGCCAGACACGGAATCAGGACCTTGATCGGACATCACACAGCTGTCCGCAACTGAGTAAAGCTTACTTTCTAATTGACTATCGGCAAAGAGTTTCACATCGGAAAGGCAGGCATCATTTCCGTCTGAACTGAGCACAGACTCAGGCAGACATGTTGATGAGGAGACAATATTTTGATCGGCCGTCGAGCCATTATTGTTCGAGTTGGCAGATTGATTTGATGACGTCTGATAGGCACTTTGTGCATAATTATTATTGCTCTCATCTGGTAACCGCTGGGCGATTGCATGATAATGATGACCCGATATGCCATTGATTGACAAATGGCCTGTGTATCCTGTAAATGGTGGCAGAGGCTTCAAATCCGACAATCCAATGGACGATGAATTCATAAGCAGGTTATCGAGAACATCGAGTGAGCCACCCTTTTGTTCAGAATCACTGGGCAGTGAGTCGAGATCGTGCTCTAAGAGTAATTTATGTCCATCTAACAGGTACTGGTCTTGACTTCCGTTTTGCGTTTGTCCCCAACAGGGGCTCATCAGCATGCTTTCGACTTCGGATTCGCTTGGCCCGTTCATTCTGCAAAACTTCATTGTATACCTAGTGGCCGTTGTATGTCAATAGTTTGTTTTTGTTCTCCTTTTTTTTAATAAGTTTTTATTTAAGATTTAATTATTTTAACTGTAGTAAAGATTGCCGATGGATAGATATCGCTGGCACGATTATGGTGTCTTCAGATGTCGATTAAAGACTATGAATTCTTTCGTCTTGTCTTGGGGGGGACACACATTTTTATCTGAAATAAATCAATCAAGAAAATTTTATTAGTATCTCGAGTGTCATAAGTTAAATTAAAATAAATATATACAAATAATTGTGTACAAATTTTCTATTTATGTTTTTAAGTTTAAGGTGTTAATGTAAATGTTTTAATATTCTTCTCAAGTGACGGTGCAGGATTTGGAAGAAACTTACCCACAAACTACGAGCCGCAATCTTCCAGAAAAGGAATCAAACTCAAGTCTGGAAACTTGAGCTCACCTAGGAGGCAAGAGAAGGCTTCTTTTAAAAGTGTTATATCTTAGCTACGGATATTCGAAAGTTAAGGCAACTATCAGAAAATCCAATAATAAACATATAATATTTTTATATTTTGCATTTAAAAAAAAATGGGTCATAGTTCTTCAGGCTTAAAGAAGAAGAAATGTCTCGATCTCGATAAAAAGGGCTTAAAAATCTTAACTAGTTCCCTTACGAGGCACTGACAAGTAAGATACCAAGACAAACGGACATTGATTCTTTCCGATTCTCCAGCAATTCTTTCGATGAGACAAAAACAAACATTCTGTCAATATTAATGTCGTTATAACGAGAAGCGAATCTCTTAAACCTATGAACATCTGAAACATAACATAGAATCCAAATCAAAGAGTACACCCAAAATTGAAAAAAAAAAAACAGTATTCGGCACAAGAACTCCAAGGGAACCAGAGCATAGCTTCAACATTTGAGTGTACGCGTTACAAATAGCCTTCGGTTAGACCAACAATACGTACGGTACGGAACCCTAAAAATGTTTAAAGTGTAGAGTGTTCACTGTACAATGTTTTGTGATCCAAAAGACAAACTATTATTTTAGATGAGAAAAACATCTAACATCGCTGAGTGGAGAACTATAGGCAAACAAAATTTTAGTTTTCTTATGGTTGAAGCCAAAAAGCCATGTTATCACTTTATTTAAAAATTCCTCGAGCCAAGTTTCTTAAAAAAAAAATTTACATGATTTAACAGTGCTTATGGGGCTCTGTGGTTCTGAGAAATAAAGCATTTTGTTGTTGGATTTAGGACTCTGTATTTAAAATGTTAAAATGAATCTTTTTTTGTATTTGGTTGATTAAATAGCGACTCTTATGCAGCTAAGAACCAGCGTTGAGCCTTGAGTGAATACTACTGCTAATTAATTAAATATTTTGTTTCTTAAGGACGAAGCACACAAGTTCAAACCCAGAGAATCCTGAACAATATAATTCATGTAAGAAAACCCTTTGGTTTACCTTGTAAACGGCTAAGCTGTTGTCACTGATGGAGCAGGGCTTAAAAACTAGATTCTTTAGACATAACTTAGCACTATTATCGCAATTGCAAAAATATACAACAGCATCTCGAGACTTATTCTTTTAAATGTTACTCTGAAAGGTGTGGATGCGCAAGAAATGTGTAGCTCATAGTTTCCAATGCAAAGTGATCCAAAAGAAATGATTGGGAATTAACGACGCATGAAAATCGACGTCAACCATAATCAAAAAACCGGTATTCAAAAATGTATATCTCAACTTAATCTATGTTGTAATTAAAGAAACTCGCTTAAGACTACGGGTCCTGCGCCACAAACTAGTCCGCATCAAGTACGTTTAAATAAAGGGTCGGGTCTAGCGCGATCGTTCAGAGTAACCTCGACTGCCTTAAGATGGGCTTTTAATGTCTGGATAAAACAGGAATGTAATAGTGTAAGGAAACCTTACCTAATAAAAGGTCAGCAATTGAGAAAAAGCTCTACGAGCTCGATTCCAGCAAAATAAAACAAAGTTGAAATGTGTGAATGGTAGCAGAGCACATTAACATGAGAAATGCTGATCTTCGAGCTGCAGAAAAAGGGAGTAAGACATTGAAAACTTATTCTGCCAATAACCGTCATTCTAATTCATATATGAATGTATCTACTTATGCTAATATTGACTTTCCTTAAATGTATAAATATACATAACTATACGATGCCGAAAGACAAAACAAATAAAAATCCTTTTTCACATCCAAATGTTCATAGCCATACAAAATATATGGACAGGGTCACACAACAGCCCCAATGAGATGTCCGAGTGACTGGCGTCTATGCTACCCACACAGAAATTCTTCATAAGCTTTCTCATAGGGATCACAGTCTTGGAAGATTGGCAACGCCTCCCGAGAAGAGGTTCCATGAATAAATATCTGATGTTCTTTCCCTAAAGTTGAACTCTCTAAGTAGTCCGGAAACGCACCAAATGGCAACATTTTTCTGATCAAAAATTAGGTGCTCTAAACCCAATGCAGTTTCCATAAGGAATATGAATTGATTATGGCTTTCAATTCAGCTGCACATTCTCTAAGGCCAGTCCATTGGTTGCCTTCCAATATTGCCTATCCTATGATTGCTGGATCTATAGCAAGTTCCATAGCTGAATGACTCTTTAGCAAGCTCTCTGGCCGGCAAAATTATTGTCAGTCTTAATTGTTCGTTAATTTCAAGGCTGCTAATGCCTGAATTTATAGCTTGCTATGTGAGCCCGGGTGCAATTTGGTCATAGCGTTACTCTTGATTTTTGATTCTATGCCTGGTCTTATAGGTAATACTATCGAGGGTTCGCTCTTGAGTGAGCTTCATGGTGTCCTGTAGCACCATGTAGGCTCTGGACTTAAGAAAGCTAGACCCATTTTACAATTTTTTTTCTGCCTATAATCACGATCCGATATATGAGAAAAAATTTTCGGAAGGTTATTAGTTAACAAATTTTGGACTATTATTATTTAGTCCAAGCCATCAACCTTTTTAATTTGGTTTATTGATTTTATTTCAAAGTAAAGACCGATCATTTAATTAAAAAGTCTCCAACTGGCAAAAGTTGATCAGACTTGACCAAACATACTTTCAACTGGCTTCCAAGCTAGAAAAAAAACCTCTTTCTAGCCCACTCTAAGTGAGAAAGTAATACAAAAACACTTTTAAAATGTTATTCTCTTCTCCATTCTTGACCCATAAATTGCCAACGTTTTGACAAGTTCTTTTTTGTTCGTCGAACAGAATGCGACGAACAACACCACAACGACGGGATACGACAGCGAAAGTGGGAGTAGATCTTTTACGAAATTATGTACGTTATTACATCGACAAGTTAGGACCATACTTACAAGACTTGAGATCCAAGAAAATCGACTCCAGTGTTCACCTCATGTAGGTTAGGCTGTGGTGTAAGAAAAGGTAGTTTGTCTTCTTTATTGGCTTATTGACTTAACCAAATTGTTGGTTTTGTAAGAATCTTTGTTAAGAACCCCCCATGGGGCTATAAAACTTTCACACAAATGTGAGGAATCTGCAGGGAACCTTCATATTTATTTGCAACACCTATTGACGATCGTATTTCATGGTATCTTCAGAATCAAAATCAAACCCATAAATCGGTAAGTGGGTGTGCCGAAGCTTAGTGTAAAATCTGACATATAATTCTTGTGTTATTTAGCACAATGGTAGCCCGCCGTGAGTTCAATATTGACCCTTTGTATATCACGCTAACAAGCTAAGACGCTTTTTATGACAGTAATAATATCCCTTGAGAAAGATTTGACGAATTTTGGGCTGGGTTTTGAGCTATCGAAATGTGCAATTGTTGAGCTTCTTTAGGATGAGAGATTTAAGGTTCAGTGTTCATGTTATGGAAACTTTCTTGACCTCCATTCTATAGTTTTAGTTTGAAAGGAAAAAAAAATCTTCAAACCTGGAGACTTGGCAGAACTTATGCTTTTTTTATAATTTGTTGTGGTTGCGATTACACTTATTAAAAAAATGTAAAAAATAGGCTTTGATCATTCCATTGGTGGTGTCGAAATAGGCATGGAGAATTGGTTATAGATTTATTTGCATTCACATAATTCGCAGTATTTAATTCGATTAGATAGCATGTGCAGTATTTGCATGTGCTTTGATTGTGATTGTATCATTGCCTTCACAGCAAAGCCAATGACAACATTCTATCAATTCATTATTTTTGACGAAACGAACTGGAACCTTCAGTGTGACCAGCCTATAGAAGTATCACTACAGCATGACCACTTCTGTGTGACCCCAGCGGCATAATGTAATTGGACCAGTCTTAAACTTAATCAACGATTCCAAATCGGGACCTACTGTTTGAGAATAAATGGTTTTCGACAAGTTCAAATCCTCATTAATGGATTTTTGGATTTGTCAATTTTTGACTGTCGTCACAAAGTCGCAGGGTTGTAGGGTGCTTTTATTGATCCAGGTCGATTCTGTTTGACCTCCACTTCAGTGTGGATGACACTTGGCATAGAGAACAGTCGATAGCAAAATATTATGGAGCACGCAACAATGCGTTGTTAAGATATTTAAAAATTATATCTAGAAAATTACGTGACTTTATTTTTATAAATTATGTGCAGATTGCAAAGTTAACCATTTACGGATTAGAGTAAAGGTTTGGCGACAATAAAACCGACGTACACCGAAAAAAAATAAAGCCGTGAAGCAGAGTGCTGTTAATTTCCCGGTTTCATCTCATTCATGCCATACATGAGGATGAGGAAAGTCTTCATCAAATAAAAAGATATATAACCACAAAAGCTGGTTTAATTGAAGTGCCTGAGCTTTACCCATAACAATAGACGACCACCAATTTTGGCCAAAAATCGGTAGGAGTGTTGAAGAACATATTAACCTTGCTAGCTAGAATAGACGTACCATAGGGGTACCGAAAACCATCAATGGAGAGACTAAAGGCTACTACAGCCAGACAGCATGGTCTTAAAAGATGCTGGTGAAAATTATGTGCAGTTACTGGTGAATCTACCGGTAAATATTGCGTAACTTTTTATTTTGATTTGCGTAAGATATCATCCTCCGCTGATGATATGCGCTTACTGATTCTCAAGGCATTGGGTTGCGAGTGCCGCCTTACCTATCTATGAAAGTGTAGGATACAGATGATCATAAGAAAACTTTTTTTTCAAATGGCGTTAAGAATAAAGAAGTTCTTTAAGGCTTACGCCGGTTAAGACAAGAATTCGGTAAGATTTGTGGTTTCAGTGTGCTGCTTAGAACTCGATAATGATTCACAATGAAAAGGTTTTCAGTCAAGCTGCTCGGTTCAATGTTCTACGACATCTTCAAGACAGAAATCTTGAGCTGCATTTATACACGAGTATAGGCTTACAGTCACGTCAAATGAATAAGACGAAAAATAACACCCGAAATACGCGCCGAAATAAATCAAACACAGAATTAAGAGCTCGCTGACGTTGACATTGGTCAAACAAAGATAAAGCCATGCTGGGCTATTTGAACGAGTTTTTTGATCCAAAAACCCTGCTGTGACCACATGTATCCAAATTAGAGGTATCTGGAACAAATCGGAGAGCTTTCTTCCAGTGCTGAACAAAAGATTATACCAAATTGTTTTGGCTGATATTATCAAGCATGGAAAAATCTGTGGACGTTTTTCCTCAAGTAGAGTGGGCGAACTGGTTCTGGCTGCCTCCAAATTTAAGACTTTTAATCGTGCGACTCCATGGTTGAATAAGTAATACAACTAGCAGTCACCAGCGACTTCTTCAGCGTTGATTTCGTGTAAAAGGTTATTTGTATCCAAGCATAATTAATTTGATACGAATTTAACATTTTGTACTTAAATAACCCCTGACACGTTTAAATTTATTTCAAATATATATATTTATGTATACATTTACAATTTCTGTTATAACCTTATCATAAAGAAATAAGTCATTGCGGACTTTTTTACAGACCTTTTTGAATTCAACAACTTTTCACTAAAAACACATTTTCTGTAGTAACATAATTGGTCGCAATGAAAGGGTCTTCAATTTATATAAAGCCTATCTTCATTTCGAAGGTCTTTTGTAAATATTGGTGGACGAATTTTCGAAATTTCGTACATTCAAAAATGAATGAAAAGAAAGTCTTCTGATCTATCAATTTTAGCTTTTCTCTTCTCAAAAAATTTGGCATAAATCCTTAATGAATGCATTATGTTATGTTTTTTGTTATTTCCAGAAAATATATTGAAAACGCGATCGTAAGCTGTATGCCCCAAAGGGATGAGCTAAAGAAGGAGTCAGTTCCTTCAAATTCACTCAGAAGCGATTCTACATATTCGAAGTGTACAGAACTAGGTAGGATAACATGATGTCGGCGTACAAGACTGCAAAGTATTCTAAATTTAATTAACTAACATTAATTAAACTATGTACATGATGGAAACTAGTCCAAAATCCAAGTGCTGAAGCGTTAAAAAAGTTTTTTTTTTCGATCGATCGGAGCCTAAGGTAGCGTTTCATCTGCATTATTCTTACTTTAACTGAAGCTCTGTTTCCAAGTTACAATGTTTTTAAAATACCCGTTTAGGCTGCTAAAGACTGAAGTGTCCAAGCCTGGACAGGATACCTGTATTTCAACAAATCCAAAACAGTCCCAAACATTCTCAGTGCCGATGTTAGTAAAGCTAACCGACTGCTTCATTAACAATTTAAGAGCTGATCGGGAATGCATCAGCCTTGGCTATCATAGCAAATATAATGCATAGCAAACGTCTCTCTGTATTATGGAAGTTGAATTAAGATATTCAAAATCAAATACTGTACCTTCAACAATACGAAAGTTGATAACACCGTTTGCCCCATCATGTGGCATAATGTGGCATTTTTTGATCCAATGCTTGTCCTTAACATCGACTATTGGACCCGAAAATAAGGTCACAAGGAATATTCAGGTAAAATTGTTATGATCCTTCTTAAATACGTTTACGTAACGTCCTTTAGTTTGACTCAAGAACTCGCTTCCACTTGACATTTTTAAACTGGGACTTGAGAAAAAATCTGTTTAACATTTTCTTTTCCATTTTCATTTTAACAGTTTTCTTTATTTCCTCAAAAAAAAATTTAAAGTTAGCTTGTGGTACATCACTTCAAGTCGCACTTTTCTCAGAGATCAAAATGAAAATACAGAAAGAACAGAGTCAGGCCCATATTACAGACAAATTAATTGGCTGTTTTTTTTAAGTACATAAGTTTTAACTTGAACCCGGGTGAGTAATCAAAGATACATACAAACATTAATTCTGTCCTTGAAGTCTAAGTAACTTTTTCCTTCAAAGTATAAGGAGATCATGCTGCATTCCTCTAAGCCCTAAAGAAGCATCAGTCACACTAGTCTGAGAATAAGATAGCATAGAACTCCCGGATTATTTGCTAACGAGGTTCAGTTGAACCTGGAATTTAAGCGCGAAGTGGCGACAAGTTTTCTCAAAAAATTATTCTTTCAATAGAGGCGTTTAGGTAATGTTGTCAAACCTCCATGAAGCTCCGATTTGACACCAATGCTTATATTGTTAAGGAATGCCAGTAAAGATCAATGCTATCCGAACAATTTATGGACGATTTAGTCATTCATATGGGCACATTAAATGGCATCAAAGCCATCGAAATTGTATTGCCAAATTAGATTTCTAGGATAGCCCACTGCCAAAGCAGCACAGAGGTACAGAGGAAATGCAAAACTCTGGGCAATACCGCGAATTTTTAAAACCATATTGACAGAAGTCAAAGGTAAATCAACGGTCACAAGCCTCCTGTAGTTTACATCCCAAATATATATGTCAGTGGGTCGTAAAATGGGCACGCAAACTGACGTTATCTATACTGACAAAGTTAATCACCGCTTGCTGTTTGAAAAACGTGTACGTTTTGGTTTGTCTCCGCTTCATGTTGAATGGATTTTAATGATGATGTTAATTTCAAAATCATTCAGCTATTAAGGCTGCATTGGGTGTTCCTCAAGGGAGTAACCATGGACCGTTGCTGTTCCTAATGTATAGTAGTGTCCTTCCATTTGTGATTTCTAGTTCATTCTGTGTTGGAATACGCATGACAAGTTTGGTCCCCGTACTATGAATATTATATATCATGAACCAAAATCCGTTCAAAAATCAATTCCTACTGTTTGCACTTCCTCAATCTTCACTAGTAAAACTGTTGGCATTTGCCTCCTTATCGTCAACATTTTATGCGTTTTTTTAATTAACGACTTTATCCGTTAGTTATTCGAATAATGAACCAATTTTTCAACTATGCAAATTGTTAAATTCTTTTAAAAATATTGCAGACTTTAATTAATCATCCTTTGAACTGACAACAAAAAAACAAATCTTTCTATACTTGGTTAATCCGTAGTTAAATAAATACATAAAAATAAATTAATAAAAAGTGTACGAAACTGAGGTGCATTTATTGCGTCAAGTTGACATCAAATACATAACTGCGCATAGTAAGAATATGTGGGTATATGAATGCATTCAGACACACACACCAACTAGATCATGTAAAAAAAATTGCAAACGAAAGCGGACCTTACACAGAACCCTGTGGTACACCACGACTTAGTTGCTTGAAACTGAAGGATAATAATAATTGATCTTAGATCCAAAATCACCTTTTTTTAAGGTCCCGTGCCCAGAAGAATGTGCCAACAAGTCTGTATCTTCTGAACCATAGGAGGTCTACACTTGTAATGCTCACAGAATGTATAGAAAATGTACGTTGTAAAAACCGCAACTAAATTTTACCCCAAAAAGTGTGCATGGAAATTTAAAATAAATAGAAGAAAGTGTGCTGCGCACGTTGATCCCGAACCCGTCGTGTGCATGTCCGACTGGCACTTGAACGTTTTATGTTTCAAATTGGATAATACGAGGGATAAACGATGGTGGGCGGCAAAATTTTCGAATCGGCTTACATTTGATAACTTAGCTGAATTTAATTAATCTTTATGCGTAGTTTTTGAAAGGTTTGTCTCTCAAAAATAGACAAACTCACGTCGATTTCGAAATATGCTTAACATTACTATTAAACCAATGCATTTTTTAGCCACTTAGTTAGATTTTGCAGCTTGGGGATATTTTCAAACGCTCAAGTAGAAAGCATATTTTATTTCTTTAAAAAATTGCAGTTTGGTTCATCCAGACCTTCTTTGAACGATTACTAAAAACTCAATTAAAATAAAAACGAAATGAAGACAAATGTAAAGTGATACCACAAACAATAAAGATACTATATTTATATAGATATATAGGAGTACACGCTGCGTTCCTCTAGGCATTAAAAATGTACCACCTGAAGAATGGCCACCTATAGGCCAAGATCACAAATCATAGCTTTTACCACCTGCTAAATTGGAACACGATCGATGCCCTACAGAAATAGAAACACGCGAATGGAAACAAAAAACAGAAACAATAAAAACTTTGAGAGTATCTATACTCATAGTTTTTTTATTTTTTATTTTGCTTTGTTTTTCTTTCCACTAATTAGTGTCCAGCTAGAATCAGCAGATTCATCGGATGCATCTCATAATTATCGAAAGGTATCGGTCAATTTGGTTGTAAAAAAAAAACAAAATTCAAAACGAAATGTGTTAATAAAACAAATTAAAAAAAAAACAAGTTCTTGACGTGAAATTTGGAATTTGGGTCAGAAAAGTTATTTATTCTTTTTTTTATGTTTGTCCGAAAGTCCCCGCTCACACAGCCCGAAAAGGGGTTGGGTCAGATTATGGCTGCCAGTGGCACGCATTCGACACCATTTTGCCAGTGGATAATCTCCCAAACAGCTCCAAATAAGTTGGTTATACTGCACACACAATTTAGCCAGACCCAAAGAATGATCAGGCCAGCACAGTGGGGCCGACCGGATTTGAAAAAAAAAAAAAAGAAAAATAAAAACAAAATAAATTTCGCTTTCGACAGGTTTGGAGCTGGCATCATACCATTGGTATAAACAAGTTAGGTCATACATGTGGGGCCCAAGAATGATGGAGAACAAAATATAGATGTGTGTGTGTGTGAGTGGTAAGGCATGTTTACATGAGTGTTCGTGTGAATCTGTTAGAGGAGGAGAGGTGGAGAATCAAAGCGATAATCATTAAAGCCATCACACATAAAAATGAGTACCGTTATTCAAAAGACCTGCTGACATACTTCCGCGATCAACAGCGTACGAGCAGATACATAGATACAAAGGTACGTTATACAGGTAGATAGATATGCGTCTGTATTTGTGTTGTATACCCGTTTGGCTCAGTTATGATGATGAGAAGCAGGCAAACGAGCAGGCGTATAGCCGGCTGGTCCGGGGGAGACCGGCGGTTGGCACAGATTTGTGGGATTTTTGTGGCCGTCGTCGTCGTCGTCGTGCCTGGAGGCTTTAAGTACATATGTGTAAAGATCTGTTTTTTTTTTTTTGTCTCTCTGTTTTCTTTTCTTCGTTTTTCCGCATGCCCATCCGTAACGATGAAAGAATGTACAACGACCAACGATCATGGTAATGGCGATGACGATGACGACGATCGCTGTATAGGCGGTGCGGCAATAAGAGGGAGCTTAGGTGAAATGAGATGATTTTAAGCTCGATATTTTTGTCGTGTCGTCATTCCGACTCGTTGCGGAGAGTGACCGATACAAAAAGAGTGCAGCAAGACGCACGCAAAAGGGTGAAACACGTGCAACAAGCCATCACAGTCGCAACATATTGCTTGCTGGTTATTGCCACTAGCGAGCGGCGGCGCGTATGCGCACAATCAACTCTTTTCTTGCACCTGGACGAGGCTATTTATCTTTGACCGTCATTTTTTTTTATGTGTATGTATATATAGAATCACCTCGAGCTCGAGCAAAGTGGTGGGAAGCAGCAAGCTTTGTGGGAGCTTTTAATGTGCGCGGTCAATTTGCATGACAATTTGCCTTTGCAGAAACCAAAAAAAAAAAAAAAACACACGAAAAGAAATAAAAAAAACATTTTTGAGGTCAGCGAACTGTTTTTGTGAGGGTAAATAAAAATTGTTGCGAAGCTTTTCTCAAGTTGATTATTCATAAGGGATTTGAGACGGTATAATAACAACGGTTACTGATTTAATAAGTAGTTTAATTGGAGTTTTCTTTTTTGTTTGAATTTAATAGCTTATTTATTTTTTGATTTGTTAAGTTTTAAGTTACAGCAAAAAAAGGTTTCGAACATCGTTTAGGAAATTTACTTACTTGTTCGAAAATCGCAATGATTTTGAAATAGAGAATTATAAATGAAACATTTGTGAGTAAATCAAAAACAAGGTGACTCATATTTATAGCTCGAGTCAGAGGACTTAACTTTGACGCATAAAAGCTCACAAAAAGACGAACGATCATTTCTTAATTGATCTGGAGTAAAAGCTACATGAATGGGCTCGAATGTTGAAAGGTTCATCGCCCCGAATATTAAGTCACCGATTAACCGGTCATGATTGAGTAAGACGCGCGGAATGAGGGTTAAATAACAAACCCTTTGCAATTAATAACAGTAAGTAATATTTTGTTTTTAAAAATGGAAAAATTTTGAATAGAATTTATATTCATGACAGGACATAAAACATGATTATGCGTCGAAATGCGTCACATCGTAAGATCTGCTTTCACTGAAATGAGTCCTCGGCGGTAAGTCAATGATTCATATTGTCCTGATTAATTTCGTCCATTATTTCGACACGACATCACCACTGAAAATTATATGGTAATGTTGGAAAAGAGTTCCGCCCTCAGTTTGCGAATAAATTTGTTGTTGAACTTGGGTTGTCAGAGCCTCGATTTGCCTCATAACAGAAGGAGTTATTTTCCTAGTTCACACATGAATGGGGCCAAAATGGAATGACGAGCAATTTGCAACTTTCAATGATGACATTTACTTGCGCGGCATTGCCATGAATGACTAAGCCAAGAGGACGGTCTTGTATTACTTCACCACCACAAGATTAGCAAGATTATTTTTAATACAGATATTCGTCGATTTTAAAGACTGCAAACCAATATTTTTTTCAGGAGTTAATAGCATTCAAAGCGTTTTAATGTCTAATGTTTCAGGCAAGACAAATCGTAAAATAGTTTCGAAAAAATTACCAAAAGAATTATGGTTTTTCGAACGTTTCAACTTTGATTTTGCGATTCGAAAACAATAGACTACAATTTTTCGTTTATTTGATTCCGTACATTTTAAGACTCTTTCAGTAAAAATAACCAAAAACAGTATTCGTTTAATCAACTATTCAAAATCTTTTGAACTTCCCATCAGGAAGTTCTTGTAATCGGTCCGATTTTCGAAATTCAAAATTTTTACATTTCTCCACGTTTGGCGGTCCCAGTAGTCGGATTCCATTATTTTAAGAAAGATGTCTGTTTGTGTGTGTGTACGTACGTTTGTGCGGATTCTTTCGTACAGCCTAACTCGATAACAAATCAAGCTATCGAAATTGGTTTCATTCGAAGCGTGTGCCCATAAAGATCACCTGAAAAGCTTTTGGTTAAATTTCACAGGGTGGTTTGAATTTTATGACGAAAAAACTGTCTAAAAAAAAGGGACATTTTCACTTCTTCAATTAAAACGAATTTAGTTTTCCGATAAAAAAAGTTCAAAATTAATTAAATTTATAGTTTACAGCTACCTTATCAAATAAAAAAATATGCATAAATATATACACTGCCATTTATAAGTTTCCGGACAGATTCATATAAAAAAAATTGTTTTGTTCAATTTTAATGCCAAAAGTTTCATCAATATTTTGTTTATTTAGCCAATTGACTTAACTAAGGAAGTTACTAACTATAGAGACTACCAAAAAGACTAAAAAAGTATTTAGTTGAGGCCATTTCATACATTGATGTGCCCCTTTCTCTATTTCCTGATCCAAATTTCCACGGAAGTTCTTTGAAAATTGTTTCAGAAATTTGAATCCTGTAAGTCTTTCCCATTTTTTTTTATCTTGAGATGGGAAGTTGATGGTATGGACAGGCCTACTCGCACCCAAACCAATTTTTCTATTAATATATCAAAATTTAAGTTTTAAACTCGGGGGCGTCGGGCAACAATAAATGTATAAATGAACGTGATATATGCGAGCGATTTTTTATTTTTAAAAAATTCGCAATGTGATCATTCTGCCAAATTTAAAGCTCGTAAGTCAAGCCTATGTGACGAATGCATCAGTGACAGAACAAAAGTTTTGTTTTTTAGAGCTATGGAATCTTTTAGCTGGAAACTTAAAAATTAAGGTTGGTGGTAATTCTTATTCTTAAGAAATTTCCACTTTAGTGATTGAATGATTTTATTTATATCTTAAGTTGTAATAATATCACCCAAAAGGTCGTGTTCATTTAAGCTTTGATTAACTTACTAATCACAGACATTTTTAAAAAATGTAATCCTTTTCTATTATCGAAATTATAATGCTTACGTTCCTAGCACATTGAATAGCACGAGGAAGGAAAGGGCAGCCTCTAAAATTTTATCAATGCCAACTGGTTAGATCAAGACCTCAAATTCGATTTGATAACCTTGTGAAAAAAGGTTGCTTACAGTAGCGATTTTCCGATAGTGAAGTCGCCTTAAGAATGGATCAATATTTTCATAGCAATCATTTTAATGCAAATACCCAGAGTATTTGGATGATTACAAAACTTGATGGGTTGTTTAATGTGAGTTCCTAAAATTCAACGGGAGACAATATCTTTACATTTAATACATAATTAATATAAGACAGTTGCGAAGAGTTAAAGTGTTGGCCACCCTTAAGCTCTCATACAAGATGTCGATAAACGAAATTCATGTCGTAAAGAATTACTAGAAACAAACAAAAATCTGCTTCGGCTACAGAAATCAATCTATATATAAAAAGGAAGGGGACGAATTCTTTAATTTTTTTAATTTCACTTTTATCATATCTAAGTTAAAATTCAATAAATTAATTTACAATACTAGGGAGTGGACTCGTTAAAGCTTAAAAGTTGTTAAGAAGAAATAAGTATCAAGATCGTTAAAAAACTTCTTGAAACATTACTTCTCTTAAACTCTATCGAAAATAAATGTGCAGAAATGTTTCATCCTTCAATGAAGAAAAACAGATTAACATATTCCTTTGCACAAAGGACTACTCCCTGAAACCCTGTCAAGATCAAAATAATAAACACAACTTTCACATTAGATAATAAAACAACGATAAATTTGTTACGCTAACTTAGAGAAATTAGGACACTAAAAGTAGTAACTTTTAAAAATCACAAGATCCATGAAGAACAAACGAGTTTGTAATTTGTTAAAATTCCTATAATTGTGGCTTGCAACTTGTGTGCAACTTTCGAAATTTCCTCAAATTCTTGGAAATTCAATTAAATCGTCAGCCAATACTAATTTTCTGATAATCTTCAGCGTCGTCATCATTAATTGATTATGGTGAAGTTTTAATTTGAACAAAAATTAAAGATACAAGATTAAAGTATTTAACAAAAAAATAAAGTGCAGTAGCCCTTTTTCCTGTTTCTTTTTAATTGGGAATTTATAATTGATTTTAAAACCAGAAAAGTCTATCAGATTGCTTAAAAATTAAATACTCTTCTTGGTGGTGAATACAAGTTATTCACATGAATGATCGTCTGAGGTTTTTTTATGTATCTAAAAATCTTGGTGCACCGCCATGTTCAAAACATTAAAACCGCACCGAAAAGATACACTACGTTTACGCTATAAGCCTGACTCGATTTCGTGGGTTCCTATATTAAAAGCGGATGTGTTTGAGTTTCTGTTTGCAATGGAATGAAATCTTTTACATAAAAAAATTGACTCTTTCTTAAAACCTATTTTACCTATTTTAAAACCTATTTGGATGCAGGGGTAACTTCCAAAAGAATCAAAATCCAGTAGATTGTTGCATAAAGTACAAAGATGAATGCCGAAGTCTAAAACCTTAACTTTTACATTACTAGAAAAGAAAAATGAGTACTGAAGCTGGAAGTTGATACATTTAAGCTTCTTGTTGTACTGTTGACTGTTGTAGTTTCATACACTTTTAAAGAAAACCTCTATTTCGTTATCCTTTTTGAGTCTTTAACAATAAGCGTTTCCTAGGCTACATAAGATTATAGATTGAGCAATATATTTGAATTATTTAAAGCGTTTTCTTGAATTTGATATGAAAATCGAAACCACTAACAATCCTGGCTAAGCTAGACTTTGAAAATAAGCTTAGAAAGAGGTTCGAATTTGATACGATTCTTATGATGGTTAAAGCTAAGGAGAATATTTTTATGATGTATGGATAAGTTTATTTAATTTCAAATGACAATATTTTTAGGATTTGATTATGCAATAAATTTTTTTAAGGAATTCACCAGCATTCTTAAGACTCAGATAGTTAAAGGCCGATAATTAAAAATATGAACAAAAATTTTGATTTCATTTGAGCCGATTTCTTACAAAACTTGAAAAAATACTCGAACACCACATTTACAGTGAGGGGGACACGCTTTGGGTCACTACTGGGATTCAGTTACTTATCTCCTCGTGATTTCTTTTAACAATCACGAGCAAATAAAATCTCAAGTACTGACAGTATAACCGAAGGCCAACCAAATTTATGTTCAAAATACGATGGGGTAAACGACCCAGCAACATCCTTTTAAAAGTACTTTTGCGTTAAAATTCCAGCTGTAGGCACAGTCTTAGAATGGATTGTTTCGATATCTTAGGAAGAATGTATACTTTGCATTCAATAGGCTCTGATATACCCATACACATCTTGTTTTTATTCAATTTAGACAACACTTTATAGCAGATATTTAAGGACTTATAGCTATAGCCTATCACACATTCTCGATTGAAATGGGTAAATACATATAAATGGGTGAAATAGCGGTCTTATGTAACGAAAACTTATAGGCGAATAGTATCAACAATGGTTACTAGGCTTACGAGGCATGTTATTTTAAGTTTAAGGGTTTTATTCTTGGATTGTTGAAAATGACACCTAGCTGATAAAAGTGATGGAACGATAACTGAAAGATATCTTGATTTTGACAGCTGTAAAATAAAAAGTTGCAAGAATCCCGATGCTATACAATAAAATACTCAATACAAAATGGCTAAGACTTAATGGTAAGTGGTAAGTGGAATCTGAGGGTCCGGATCCAAATTTGAGAATAGCATTTGAAATTTGTTCATTTCCCTTAACTTTGCGAACAATTGGCAACTTTGGTCAGTGCCTTACAGAATGGTTAAGCTAAGCCTAAGAGAGTGCCTAAGCTAGGTCCTGATTCCCAAAAGGCGATAGAGCAATTCTTGTACCCAAATTTTTATTTTTTGATGATTATGAATTTGTGTTTCATTTTTTACTTATCTCCAGAGAACCGACCAATAACCCTGGGATAATGCTCTTTAAGTTTGATCCTGAATTGTTTAAGGTTAAAATGTTATTATTCATGGCATTATTCAAGCCCAGGTATGACTTGAGGTAAGCTTTGCCGATTTGAAGGATTTATTGCTGCAAATTGGAAGATGAGGTGACAATATTTTAGATGTGGCCATGCAATGTAATGCCAACACTGAGTCATACGGCAAACGGGTGCTCATATGGTTTCACGATTGCGTTGTATTTTTGAAATTTCCATTCCAAATCAAATGAAATTTCCTTCATTCGCATTGACTCAAGAGCTGAAGTCAAATGATCACAGATTGGAATGATCACTAGCTGTTTGAGACTTATCATACTTGACTGATTATTCTGATTTTTGCTGCATTTTACGATTTGACGACTTCCATCATGAGATTTGACACTTTTAGATAAGTATCTTTGGGGCTTGGGCAATATTTAAGTTTGTGCCAAAAAATTTTCGAAGATTTAGAAGCCAACATTCGTCGACCTGTTGCCAGAATAAACAATTGTTGAAAATGGTGATCAACAAATTTGGCTCTCGAATGCGGAATCTAGAGCTTCGAAATAAAACAAAAATAAAATTTTAACCAAAACCAATTTTGTTTGACTAAAAGGCAGTATCCAAAATCAATAAAATTTTTAAGGGTCGTGTTATATCCTACACCAATAGCGACTTATTCATTTGTCCTGAAGAAGAAGTTCAACTTTGGAAAATTTCACCATACAAGAATTAGAGAACCTGCCTATTAAAGTGCTGAGAACCATTATGGAAGCCATCCTTATTTCTCTAAATAAAAAAAACTCGATTGAATTTAAACTTAATCCAATTGGGTCATTTATTATGGGCCTCATCCTGGTTTTTAATCCTTTTACTGAATAAATTTTGAATACGTAGATTGCTCCAGACGAACGAAAGACTAGACAACTTTTAAGGACCTTCTTAAAAAAAATCTAATCTGGTATTTCAATAATTGTCACCTCAATTTAAACATTTTTTTTTTGGGTTTGTTAATTGTAAAACTTGTGTGCACCTTTAACCATATTATTTGTTTTATCCATAATCCAAAAATCTTGTGCGTTTGAATGTTTTGTGTTTATTTGAAATAGTAACGTTTCCAAAAGAAAATTGATGCTCACCAGACCTTTAGGATAATGCATTTTATTTAAAAAATGTCCTTTGGCGTATAGGCCAATCCATTTCGCGTTGACATTTTTATTTTATCAAAAATCTATTTTCTATTATTTGTGCACTTTATTTTTTTTTATTTTTTAAATCAAGAGTATATTTTTTTTTATTTAAATCACTTTGGTCCTTCATTGGTTCAAGTTGATATTTTCCCCACAAAAAAAAAATTGTAGTCAAAGGAAAAAGTTGAATTAAAACAAAAAAAAAACATAATAATTGTAACAATTGGACCTAACCAAAGTAGAACAGAAAGAGGACAGAGAAAGGATAGCAAGACAAGAGCCCAAAGAACATTCATCAAAAAGCAAGCCCAACAACCCACACAATACGTGTTAGTTAAAAAACAAACGAAAAAAATAATATTGGTTAAAAATTAACAAACCAAAAAAAAAATAAAAATTAAAAAAAAAAACTAAAACAAAAAAGAAACAAATACTCACAAATAAAAGTTAAAATAAAATCAAAAAATTGGATGTCATGGAGATACAGTAAAATCAATAAGCCAAAATTCGGATGAGGAAAATGATTTTCATTTTTTTTTTTGCTTTTCTTATTTACAAAAATGAATGGTGTGTTATTTTTTTTTTTTTAAATATTCACTAATTTTTTTTTTTGATTGAAGAAAATATATTTATTTACAAAAGTTCTTCTTTGGTTGTGGTAGGATTTTGTTTAGATATTTTTTTTGTTGTTGTTGTTTTCCTTTTATTGGGGAAATTTATATAGAACAAGAAAATTGTTTAAACATTTGATGGTTTATTTTTTCCTTTTTCTTTAATTTGAAAATTTATTTGAATTTCATTTGTTTAGTTGCACTTCACTGTTGAATTTTTATTTTTATTTTTATTTTTAGCTTATTTTGTTTGCACTTAAAATTTATTAAATTTTTTTTGTATTTCACTTTGTGGATAGAGACTGTAAAGTATCCGTTTGGTTTAAGATAAAGTAGGTTAATCCAATTGTTGACTGCTGTGATTGTTGATGGGTTATTCCTTGTTTGTTATCCGTGTCTGAGTTTATTATTATTTACGCGGAATTTAAAAGACGAAGCAATAAACGAACAAAACAAAATAAAAATAAAATTTTAAAAAAAAAAGGTATCCGTTTGAGTATACGCGATAATTGGTTTTATGAGGTCCATGAGCCGACGCGTCATGCATGAAAGACCCCTAAATCCGGCAACGTCAACGGTAGAAAGCTAACTGTGTGTAAATGAAAAACTCCTCATTCAAGAGCGCTCTAATGCCGTAAAAGATACTTCTTGTAGATATTATACCGTCGTCGTCTTCGTTGTCGTAACCGTCGATCGCCGCGTGTCCGTCCCGAGGAAGATACATCCGACAAATAGTAACCCAACACCAACGAAATTAGGCACTCTAGGTCGCGCAACACTGACTGTGTGTAAAGTGGAAGAAACAAAATACACAAGCACACATACAAAAATCAACATATGAATGACTGAATGAAGAGGAAACTGACTGACATCTTTGCGAGCGTATTCGGCTTCGAGCTCCAACAGTATCATTACAATTTACCATCCAACCAGCCATCCGCATCATCCATCCAACGAAAGAAGTACAAGAACCCAACACTCATACAGTAGCATGATTTCCGTGTATCTGTGGTAAGTCTGCAACCGGCACGATCGCTCTTCTCTGAATGGAATGGAGAGGTTCGATGATTCGCGGCCACTTGTTGCATGCCTGAGATCGATGGTGCGTAGCGAACAGCACACAACAAGTTCTTTTTTTCTTTTTCTTCTTTCTTATTCTTGATTCCTTTTGGGATTCTTCGGCGCACACAGATATGTTTTTGGTGTAGTCGTATACTGCCGATGCTAATACAAACAGACCGTGAGCAACTTGACCTACAAAACATTATTCCTGTTATAGGAGAATGATGTTGCATATGCATGAGGTGCGGACGTTCTTGGCCACATGTTGCGGAGCCGAAACTTGTCATGAAATTATAAGAGCCCAGCTAAGGTATGCGGCAGGTACATAGAAACGTGCTTAAATCGGTGTCCATTGGCATATTTATGATTTGGGTTTTCGATGCGAGTGAATAAATTTATCAATTAAATTAATTTTGATGTAAAACGAACAAGTGGTTATGTTGTTATTCGAATCGCTGTATTCATAAATTAGTCTACTTAGCTTGGTGGGAACGGGACTGGTGTGTGTTCAATCGGGTTACATTTATTTTTGTTTTTTTTGTTTTTTAAGCTGGATTAATGAAGTGGTCGTAGTTGTCGAATAATTCAATTGCATTGAAGACAGCACAAGCATCCTTATTTTAAAAGATTTCAAAGCTTATTTCTTTTACAAAATGTCACACTATATAAAATAATAATAACTTTTGTATAAATTAACCTTAAACTTTTGTTTGGAAGTATGTAAACATCAAGTTTTGATTAAATATCTCTAAAATGGAGTCTTCTGTAAGCTTCGACCTGGTGTGCTCATTTTCTATAACTCTTGCTAGAATTACAGGTTCCAGTGGCCTCGATTCTCCCCAAATATTGACATTAAGCTTTGTCATGATTCTAGGCTTATTTACATATGCTTTACCATTTAGATAGACCCAAGGAACGAGAACTGGTGGCCTGAAATAAGTCAATTGCGGTGCATAGTTTGAAATCAAAAATCGCGATATTATTCAATCGACATAAATTTATCAAGTTGGAATAAATACCAAATAATTGTGACTGCGGTCCCTCAAGCTTCGACGCAGTAAAAGCATTTGTTAATGCCATATAAACAATCAAATACCATTGAGACTCGATTCACATGATGGACAAACTATTCTCAAGTTTGTACGGAACCTTCTTTGTGCGAGTCCGATTCGCAGTATGTGATTTTTTTTTTTTCAAAATTTCAAAACTTTCTCTGGCATTTAAAACTAGGGATTGGATCAAAGCAAATAGCATTCGCTTAGCCAACAAGGCCAAAAAATCATTCTTGTTGGAAAAACAACACTACACAACTCTGGATTGTTTTCTTCCTTTGGCCTTACAAACAAAATTTGCAATCACTGTCGGGTATTGAAAGTCTTCAATATAAGCTGCAACCACTTTGATCTACCAAACCGAGTAAATTGAATTTTATGTTCAACGATTATTTCCGGATTTTGGTCGTCCTAAACCAAAGATAATCTAATTTTAACTCATAAACTATTTGAATTTCACAGAGGAAATCAGTCGAGTGCCATAAAATACTTTTCAAAGATCACGTAGACATCATCAATTACTGAGAATCTCGTTAGGAACTTTCAGGCTTTTCCTCCATAATTGCTCGCATCAAAGCAATATTAGCTGGTGAACGTATTTTTTTAACTTGTGAGCCACCGAAATGAAATTTCGGGAAAATTTTTCACGCAAGGTAACAGGTGAGCTGAAAAAATCGAAGGCTTATAAAGAACAATCCTTTTTTTCAAAAAACTTGATTTTTTTATTCAATATAGTTGCATTTACGGACGATACAACGATTATAGCAGTCATACAAATTTTCGATACCATTTTTATAGAACGATTTGGCTTTGGCCTTGTAAAAGGCTTCAGTTTTGACGATTACCTATTCAGCGCTAAATTTCTGTCCAAAAAGCATTCTACTGAGTTCTGAGAACACGAAAAATTCGCTGGGGGCCAGATCTGGAGAATACGGTGGATGAGGAAGCAATTTTGGCATCGTTTTCATTGTTTTGCATTATCTTGATGAAACAGAACTTTATTCTTCTTAAAATGGGGCTGTTATTCCAAACGCTCCAATAACGCTACGTAAAAGTCGCTTGCCAGCCGACCTTTGCGTTTTTCCACGCTTTGGATTCGGTTCATCACGTGCAGTCCACTCGGCTGACTGTCGATTGAACTCAGAATAATGGAGTCATGTTTCATCCATTGTCAAATATCGCACAAAAACGAGAAACGATAGAACAGCTTCAAACACTGCTCAGAATCAACAATTCGTTATTGTTTTTGGTCCATTGTGAGCTCGCGCGGCACCCATTTTGACCAGAGCTTTCGCATACCCAAATATTCAATCACGATATGTCCAAATCGTTCTTTTGAAATCTTTAACGGTCTCAGCTGTCTCGATCAACTACACTTTACGGTTCAGCAAAATTATTTTGTAGACTTTTTGCATGTTTTCGTCGAAAACAGCCTCTTAAGGGCGTCCACTGCATGCATCGTCCTCGGTACTCACTTCGCCTCGTTTAAACTTAGCAAACCACTTCTCAACACAAAGTCCAAATAATATTTATCAAGCCAAGCCTTCGCTTCAACAGTGTTTTTTTTTTCGCGAAAAGGCACGAAATTCAAAAAAACAAAAGCTTTATCTCACAAACTAATAGTACGACAGCTGTCAAATTTAAACACGTTTATTTTAAAGATGCATTTTAAACTAGTAGCGCTATCTTTGTGTCAGCCTACGAACCTTTCAGCCCACCTGTTAATTATATATACTTTCAAAAAACCAAAGATTGTGATTAGGCCATACCTACCGAGCCTAAAGAATTTATACCGAATAGATTGAGGCAGTCGCATTAGCATATAGTCGCTCTCCGCAGTAAGTAAATGGAATATCCTTTAAACCCAAACCCAGTTCTGTTGGTAGGTCAAAATTCTGTACAGTAGTCTGCACCGTATTAACAGAATTTGATAATGTGAAAAAGTGTGCAAAATCTACGTGGTTATTTTATATAACGATATCGACATTTGAAAACTGCAGCTTAGTTTGAAAATTGTTATATTCAAGCCAAGAATCCTGTCAAAATATTCGCCCGAATTTTAATCGTTGTACGATAATTTAAATAAGGAAGCGGAGATATTCCAAAGAGCCTGCCAAGTAATTGTAAATATAGTTAGAACGAAGCATTGTCGGTCTATGATATACTACTGTGTCCAAAAAATAAGGTGACATATGAATTTAAACTGCGCGCGTCGAAGGATTTGGAATTTTTTCTTTCTTTTTAGGTTGGTAGTACTGTCAGTGACATCTATGTGAAAATATGTCAAAATATATTCATAGTGTTTGAGATACGCGTCGTTTTGTGAGCTGCTAAAAGTGAGTTTTTCCAACAAATCAAAGATTTGGTGTTGAAAACCCATCGGTTAACGATTAGAGACCTTGCTGATGAAGTTGGCTTATCGAAAGGCTCAGTCAATACCATTTTGAAGGATGCTTTGGGCCTTAAGCGCGTCAAATCTCGACTGGTACCGAAAACATTGAATTTTTTGGAAAAAAGGCGTCGCGTTGAAGTGTGTGAAACAATGCTTTCCGACTACCAGGATGTCATGACACGCATTATAACTGGCGATGAGACTTGGATCTATGCTTGCGACTCCGAAACAACCGATCAATCGAGCGAATATCGTGCCAAAGGAGAGCCGAGACCAAAAAAACGCGCCAAAGTCGCCCAAAAATCAAGGTCATGTTGACTGTTTTCTTCGATTATCGTGGTGTTGTGCTTTATGAATTCCTTCCAACCGGCCAAACAGTCAACAAGGAATATTATTTGAACGTTATGCGTCGTTTGCGTAACGCTATCCGCCTAAAAAGCCCGGAATTGTGGAAAGACAATTCTTGGTTTTTACACCACGATAATGCACCATCCCATACCGCACTCGTAATTCGTGATCATTTCGCCAAAAACTCAACCCATATCGTTCCGCAACCACCGTATTCACCTGATCTGGCGCCGTGCGACTTCTGGCTGTTCAACAAGCTCAAAAGACCGCTCCGGGACACCGTTTTGATACGATAGACGAGATTCAAGCCGCAGCGAAAACGGAACTGAAGGCCATCCCGGAAAGTGACTACAACCAGTGTTTCAAAGATTGGAAAATACGTTGGCATAAGTGCATTGCATCGGGAGGGGATTACTTTAAAGGGGATGAAATTGATTTGGAAGAATAAATAAAGCATTTTCAAAATAAATACAATGTCACCTTATTTTTTGGACACAGTAGTATAAATTGTTTCATGACTTCAGGAAAGAGCTTATTTTTTCGAAAACACAAGAAGAAATTCTTCGAAAACGGGAAAAAAAATAAGAAATAAACAAATAAAATTAACAATAAGAAAGCGAATCGATTTAAGAATAGCAACGAACTTCATTCTATTTTAATGATTATATTAAAGTTTTTTCTGTCTGGCTTTTATTTGTGCTTTAGTTTAGATAAAAACAAATGCCACTTTTTTAAACCTGCGTGATTACAAAAATTGCAACGAATTGAAATTTTGAATAAACAGAATTTTAAATTACGGAATTTCGATCATGCAGCATTTTGAAGGGATTTCTTGGATTTTGTAAATGCAAAACTATGAAAAACAGAATTAAGAGACCCTTTCATTTATTTACAAATTTCTTCGATGACCGAATGGCATATGTCCTTTGAAATATCAATGTAAGTGATAAGCAAACATATTTTAGCTCTTGCTTTCTAATTTTAGTGAATAAGGTTGGATCACAGTATATCGAAGGAATTCGCATTTTCCTTTCAAATTCATTATTTTTGTCAATTATTTTGATTGTTTTCAACAGAATTCGAAAACCGATGCTCTATGCGTGCAGTGCTTCGAAAACCCTAAGTAAGTCGGGAATGTGCTTATTATTTTGACTACGGTCTCATTGGAAATTTTAAACTTCTCATCTGGATGTTCTTGTAATCGGTCCGATTTTTGGAATTGAAAATGTTAACAAATCTTCACGTTTCGAAGTCCCCTGAAGTCGGATTGCAAAGTTTTTAGAAAGATGTCTGTGTGTGTATAAACATTCGTGCGCGCGGATATTTTCGTCTCGTATATCTCAAGAACGAATCAAGCAAACGATTTCAAATTGAATTTATTCGAACCCTTTGAAAAGTTTCATAGGGTGGCTTAAATTTTATGAAAAATAACACTGCCAGAAAAAGGAACTTGTTCAATTGTAATTAAATTATTTTTCTTGTGCAAAAAAGTTCAGAATCTATTTAACTTGCAATTTTCAACTTCCTTTTACACACGTTTCTACACGTTTCTTTATCGTGAAACCATATTAGCGAAAGGAACTCATGGTACAAGGAAGTACGTAGTTTGGGCAGGACAATTCGCACACTTTCTACCCTCTCTGGTGGAGATAAAAAAACAATCGTTTTTCCAATTTCAACAATGATTTGATAGCTGTCATTATGTGTGTTATTAAAGTAGACATTTTTGTACATGAAAATAACAACACATTCTTCACCTTCCAATCATAAAACAACCTGTAATATTCTTCATGGCTTGTCAGTTTATCAATAAAAATGTTTCTTGAGGTCTTGGAACTTCCGCCTCCTTTGAATTACTGCAAAGTGCGCCAATTTTTGCGCGGAATGTTTTGCCACATATTCCAATAATAGAAAACCGTAATTCCAAAGATATTGCATTTGTTCATTAATATCATTTTTTCAGTCGATTTTTTGTTAAGGCATTCATATTAAGTTGTATGATCGTGGAATAGTCTCTTACTGTATCTGCAGCTTAGAGTCGCTTGAAAACATAACATCAAAAAAGTATAAAAATGCTATGAAAACAAATGATTTCTTAAAGACTCTATAACCTCCACTTATGGGCATAAAACTCTCTATGCCAACGGCCTTTCAGATGAGAAGAAAACGCCTGATTTGATTGCATTTCTTCTAGAAACAAATAAATATAGTCAATATTCGTCAGTATTCGTTCCAGTCGTTGTTTTCCTTACCGTAAGCGTAAAAAAAAAACTTACAAATAATTATTAAAAGCCAATTAGGAGTACTTTCAGCAGCAAATAGCTTACTCCTTTCACATAAAATTCTCACTTAAAATGCACTTTCATTATAGCATCTTAACAGCTTTATTCAATGCCACGGTATATTTTTAGTATCAAGACTTTACGCCCATCAAGAGTGAGAGACAAGGTAGCAAGGAAAAGGTTTGCAAGAAATCGATGCCAATATAACAAGAATCGAAATGGTTAAAAAAAAATTAATTTAGCTTAGCTTCATCGTGAATCATTCACATGACTACCTCGGCTGGCTCCAGGGTAGGCTCTCATTTCATTCAAAATTTTCGATGGTTTCGGCGGGTTGGGTACCTAAGGCCATAATCCCCAAACTTAAATAAAAAAAAAACATACAAAAAATACACAAACCCAAAATTTACAAACACGAATAACAACTGAAACAAAACTAACTCAAAATTGGGAATTTTGGATTTGGGTATTTTGTGCTTGTGGGCAATCAATTTGTGGATTTTTCAAAAACAACGAGTAACGAGCAAAAAAAAGCTCTTTTTTTTATTAGAATTAGAATGGATCATCAATCGTGAGGTGTCCACCATAAATTTCATCTTATATTCCGAGAACTAGGAGAAGACCGCGTAAAACTTCAAGAACATTTCCGAATGACAATCAATGCGTTGGATTATTTACATGATAAACTTGAACACAAGTTAACAAATTTTTTGTCCATGGCTATCGTACTTGGTGAACGTCTTGCAGTTACTTTTAGCCTAAATACCACATCTTCATCAACTGTTGTTGGGATCGAGTTTGACTCTTTTCCAAAATCTACAATTTTCGGTCATCAAGTCAAGTAAAACCTTTTTCAATTTCATCAGAGGGTAATGGTTTTAGATAGCTAGCTGATGTTCTTGGAGTTACCATGCATGGAAAAATAGAATCATACAAGTTAATCATAATAAAGGTAGTACGTTAATTGATCTTGTAGAAATACTAGACTATGACCGAACTGCCAACGTGAATTCCAAGACCCATCTTCACCCACTTTTTATCCAAGATATATCTACTGTGATAATCAGGATATTTTCGAACTGTAAATATGGTTAACTTTGGATTATTTAACGAATTAAATTATCCACATTAAAGTAAAAAAAAAAATATAATAATAAAAAACTATAAAAAAAAAACTTAAACAAATTCTACAACTCTAGATCTTGTGAAAAATCAAAGCGATGATAGCTGAAAAATACAACAAGTTTGAAATCGCTGCCAAGAGCAACTTGGTTCTTTACTCTTACTCACTCTGTATACCAAAAGACAAATTAGACCGACAGGATAGCTTTAATAAGATGCAGCAATAAAATTTGTGAGCAAATAAATTCAAAATATCGCTCATTTCATTTAATTTTTTCAGTTTTATTTTTAACTAGCGGTCATCTGCGATACGTTCGCATTGATTTCGTGTACGTTGAAAAGTTGTACTACACCAAAAAAAAGGCCTATTCGCCACCCGCTGACACAAAAGCGTACGCTTTGTCCAAACAAAGCTTTAAAGTGCAATTTATGTCTACATAAAAATTGAATTTAACATTTTGCCACTGACAGTAATTTCAGTTTGAATTTAATTCTTATTCATTGTTTAAGAATTTGTGTTTGTGTTGTGTTCGAGAAGAGATTGGTGGTATTATTGGCCCATTTATATTATAAAAAACAATCAATGAAGAGCGCTACCGAGGTATGATCACCCCCGATTTTTTATGGCCTTAAATTGAGGATTTGGGTTTAGGCGGGATAAGGCTACGTGCCTCACAAGCTTTTCAACAATCAATTTATCAGTGGTTTTTTTGATGCTACTTGGCCGGCACGGAGCTGCGATTTGTCACCGAAGAATTCAAAAACGACGAAAGGGCACAAAATAGGCCGAAACCAACGAAAATGTATTTGAAATTGAGACGACTCAATCAGTCAGTTGAGTGAAATTAAAATCCAGAATTAATCGGAACTACTCCCGATTTCTTCACAGAGTTTCAAGGGCTTATATCGGTATATGAACAAATGCTGGTTCTCAAGTTGGTACTAAGTCATCATCCATCAGGTACTAATCTACTGAATTTGGTACCGGTTATCAGTCGGTATCAGAGTCGGTAGTCAAGGACAGATGGTATTCGATTTGCGTGTTTTCTTGGCTGTTATTGAAAAATCATCAAACACTAAGAATAAACTGTAGGTTAATTCGATTTTTATTTTTATGGACTTTTTTCTTATTTGTATTTTATTTTATAACTGTGGGTAGAATTTGATTTTGTGGATTTGATTTTTGGCATCGATTAAATTACGATGTTAAATGAACCGGGCTAGGTCTTTCGAGCAGAAATGAAAACCCAGATTTCTATAGCTTGATTTTTTAGGTCTTCGCATTCACAGAAAAGATTGGTGACGACTTGCTCCTCCGAGCGGCATTTTTTGCAGAAATTATTGAACTGCACGCATAGCTTTTCCGAACGTCTGCCAATAGGACAGTATGCTATTCGAAAAAATACGAAAATGCATAAGGAGTTTCGACTCGAGTTAAGTAGCGACACCGTTTACGGCGAATAATCCTGAGATTCCTCAAAATTGGCGTATGCAAAATTAATAACTGCGTGTGCCCAAAAATAATTATTGCATGTGCGATACTGTACCAATAACAATAATTTGCGTCATATTATTTTCATCACTACCAGCCTTCGTTGAGGAGCACTACTCCGCCCTTATCCAATGCTTTAAAGTTGATTGAATACAAAAAATTAACTAACTAATATTAATTGTTATTAAAATTTTATTCACATATTAGTTAATAACATTATTAGTTATTTAAATTAGCATAGGGCTTTTTCGTTGGAACCGAAACCAGAGATTATACCTGAAGAAGCTGGACCTGGTCCTAAGCCGACTTATTTCTCATGTGAGGAAATTGGCCGTTACTTTTTCTATGGCTGCGAAATACTGAACTAGTTGTTTCTCTAACCTCCTCAAGAGTAAGCCAAGACATGACCCACTCTATACCTTAGCTTAAAATGTTAAAAACTTATTTTTTGCATCCTGTGCAAGGCTTCCATTCAAAAAATGTCTTCACAACTCCCAAAGGCCTTCAGTTACGCCAGCAAGGTGGTCCCAGTACCTTAATCTTACTTAAAATAAAAAAAAATAAAATCAAAGCTTGTTGAATTCTGGTTCTTGAATTCGAACACCTTCTCTTGTGATGTGGAACGTTGGTTGCTACACGCGCTCCCAACCACGACACCACAAATAACGACGGGTGTAATTATTATTTTCGTTGACTTATCAAAGACATTCAATATACTTATAAATGTTGTGCTCCTATATCAACTTATCCATTAACTGTACAGTCAACAGTAGTTTGAACTGTCGGAACCCTTTACACCCGAATGCATTACTAAGCCTACATAAATGTCAAAAATGCATCATCATCACCGTCATCCGTTTCTAGATGTTACCAAAAGTACACAAGCTCACCAGAGGAAATATTTATAAATGTACCTCATAGGTACTCTAAAAGTCCACCCCCCCCCAAAAAAAAAAAAGAAGGCTGTACGTGTCGTCCAAAATGCAACGGGTCCATCGCACTCTACGTGTATGTACCAGCGCAGCAGCAAAGAAACGCTACTCCATAAATACTGTTTATCTTATTCTTGGCCCTTTATCCGTTCATTCTTTTTCGGTTCTTCTCGTTTGTTTTTTTTTTTTTGAGGGGTTACCCTTCTTTTTGTACGATAATTTCGGTTCACATGATGAAAAATTAAATAAGAGGTGCGCGCACCCTCAAATAAAAGTGAAAAAGCAGAAAAAGACAGTAAAAATGTTGAACCGTTATAATGCGATTCCACACCATCCCGTCGGTTGTCCGACGCGACCGTTATTGGGAGAGTAGGTACAAGTAATACAAACTCACAAAAAAAAAAAAAAAAACACAGCTATTGAGGGCCCCCACCCAGATCTCTCTGTGTGAGCGTGCAGAGCGGCGTATCTCGGTTGAGTAACGTGGGCTCCAACTCCGACTCCAAGACCAGCCACACTGCTGCCAACTGCCATAATCATCAGCATGCTCGTGCAACACCAACCAAACCAATGGCATGGATATTATATTTTTGGTTTCCTCTTTTTTTTGGACCAGATTGACGGTTTTTTTTTTGGCTTAAATGCACATCGAGATACAGAATGACGTACACAAACACATATACCAACAATTGCATCTGAAAAGAGTGGGACTGTAACGACGAACGCATTCGCTGCAGTTTTTCTCGTTTTGTCATTGAACTTGCTCTTGATAATGGTCCGGGGAGCCGTCGCCGTCGTCGGCGTCGGATGAATGCCATATAGTCATGGAGTGGCATTCAAGTCGGGGAAGCTTGAAATTCGAATCTCACATTCGTGTTTTTTATTTTAATGTTGTTTTTTTTTTTTTGCCCGAGTTCAGAGACACAGTCTGAGATGGTTTTTAAAGATTTCATGTGTTAGACAAGCCTATTTATTTATTGGTTGGCTACAGAGACCAGCTTTGTGGTCACTGACAGATTTTCCAGTTTGATTTTGCAAACTAATGTCGGACTAGTTTTGGATACCAAACATTTTACAAATGTAGGTTAGCTTGGGTTATGGCCATAAATAAAACATCCAGATATGAGTGCGAATCCCAGGAGCTTGTTTTTCTGTGATCTTACTGGTTTCCCGAGGGAACGATCCAAAAAAAAAGGTTCATCCAATTCGTGGTCGGGATTTGACATTCCTGCTTCAATCTGAACTGTCATTTGAGACAGAATTGGTTTAAGATTTGCCATTTTACATTATTGATCGTTTGACAATTATGACAAAGCATTACGAGCAAATTTTGCAAAACTGTAAGAAAATTCGAGACTGGCTTTGTCTTAAGTAAGTGCTTCAAAAAATCAAAACTTAACGATTTTACGATAGTAAAGCAGAGTATTTCGGCTTTTTTTAATTTCATTTCAAAGCAATATATCATTTTCTTTACGAGCTACACAAAAACGCTTGAAGCTAGCATAATTGACTATACTATTTATAAACTAACTAACTGGCCCTATACAGCTACTCTTAGCTTAACTTAACAATTTAAACTATGTCTTCTTCGACTAAGAAAAACATTTTAACTTAGTAAGTGAACCTATTTGTTAATTAACTAAAACTGGATTGGGTCTAAAACTAAATTTAAAAATAATCTACAACCCAAAATCTTAACCTAACTTAAAATAATATTACTTACATTGTCTTAAAAATATTTAAGCCAGCCAAGGCTGACAGGACATGCTATTTAGCTCTGCCGCGGTTCGATACCAGCCTAGCAAACCTAAGAGTCTCCGTTGATCTACGTGCTATGTCTTGGTCGTAGTTGACTCACCCGTCCACAGCATTTAGGGCCACGTGGAAGGCTAACGGCACCGCTAATCTACTCTGAACCAGACCATTTCTATCAAAACCGTTTAGGCGCACTGTCTCAAGGTGTAGGCAAGTTGGAGTAAAAAGTCCCGGAGATCAAGTTGATGTTCGAAGTCTTTGCTCTTGCAATGAGACTTCGAATAAGCTTTATCAGAAAGCTATCCACCCTGATCAGGTTGCCCTTGTTGTACAGGACTTCATTACTATAGAATTGTTTGAACTCAGACTCTGGAGTTCTATATAAGTGGAAACCCGAAACTTTTCCATTAAGCTTGTTTCTACGTTGAACTACACGGGACACCCATAGGCAATAACAGGCCGTGAAGGATATCACCTTTACCTTGGCATCGAGTTGACTACTGTGTAACAGTCTCTTTGTGAAGGCAAAGGCCGCTCTAGCTCCGGCTAGAGTAGTATCTTTATGTTTGTTAAAGTATAGATACTGATCCAGCCAGATCCCAAGGTATCTAAAAGAATACTTTGCTGTCGTACATTTTTGGAGTGTGATGCTCATTTTTGGCTCGAATATGGGGAACTGAAAAGTCATATTAAAAACGTAAAAACGGTCAAAGGACCAGTGTTATTAGTGAGTGAATCTACATCGCTTTGTTGCAATAGCATAGCTCCCTTCCGATCGCATATGCTATTCACCTTTCAGTCAGAGATAACAGATAATACAAAAAAGTCAAGGTTTTAAACCACGACCCTAAAGAAAGATCTATTTTTTTGACTGTAAGGTGGCCATGACGCACAACATAACGTGATCACCGACTACAATGCAACTCATCCGACTATAATGAAATTAAAACAGTGATAGCCAAGCTCAAGATCAATAAGGCTGCTTGTGCTAACGAACTTCCTGTCGATCGATCTAGCTGCAGATGATATAGTCAGATCTTGTTTAGCTTTAACGCTTCGTTAAGGTCTCTTAGGACCTCATCGATGCCTAAGGCTTAAAACTGTGCCACGCATTGGAATGCCCTTGTTAGCAGCATTCTTGAATCGTTTGAAACTCACACACCAACTACGGAAATATGATGATCCAGAAATGTATCAAAACGGTAGTGCGTCTGAAAATTTGGAAACCAAAGAGGCAAAGATAAGACTCAAGGTGAATATTGGCAAAATGAATTACATGCTGACAACAAAAAAGGACATGCAACATCGACGTTAATTTCTCCAGTGGGCTATACGGAACTGGGTTTTTCCCAATTATTGAGCAGACTGTGGCCGTAGACCAGTTTACTCCACAGGGAGGTTCCGGACTTGTGAATGCAGTTTTAAATCCAACCCCGGGTAGTTCGCCTGCAATTTCATTGCCTTCGCTTCTATGATAAGCTGGAACCCCTGCTAACCTTACTTCGTTACGTTGGGCTAGGGGTCGTATGGCGTCTTAGTAGTTCGGCCTGGAAGACGCGTGGATGCTTTCCCATAGATATGGACATTTTTCTATTGGGTCCATAGCCAACGGCACCTACACCATTTACCATTTTTGATCCATCAGTATGCCAGATCAAGTTTCTGGAGTTAGGGGTAGTTGTGTTGTTTGACCAAATGTCACGGTTACGAATGTCTACTTCAAGGAGTCGCCTAAAATAGTATGTCACATTCATACTATCTGGGATCGAGCGCAAAATGTCTTTATCCATGATGAAGTTGAGTACGTTTAATTGTCCCGTCTGGTCACCGTGTTTGTTTTTCGTAGCCAGTTTTATTTCCTAATAAAAATGCCAAGTTGAGACAACCCTTTGACAGCTTCCAGTATTGGCGTATGGCAGGTGCACCAGGGATGCCCAAACAAGCTATACGCTGAACTTTTTGCTTTTTTGAAGTTGTTGGGTCTAAGGTTTTGCGCCACAAAATTATGGCTATATGATAGGTCTGACCAATATGATGTACTACCAATATAGCATATTAGGTTTGAGGCGCGTAGTCATACAGTAGAACAGCTTTCAAGCCCACATGGCATTGAGTGCGCGTTCTTTGATGGAATTGATATGAAAATCAAGTTCAGTTTCTTATCCAGTATAACACCGAGATACTTGACTTCAAAAGGGACTAGAACGGATTTGCTACGATTCGCAGAGAGTTCTTCACCATTCTTAAACTTGCATGAATGCTGAATGCATAACGCTAGTGATTGTAGTATCAAATTTACCTCTTTTGACATTCGCCGTTTCAATCAGTCTGACTAGGAGGTTGTCTATGACTAGTGATCACAGCAGAGCTCACAGAACGCTTCCCTGAGAACAACTTCTCCTTCAAGTGGCTGACCTTTACACACTTCCAAGAGAGGAAGTGATAACTCGATTTTCTAGCATGGATCTTATCCATCTGCTAGGCCAGTCGTCAATACCTTTTACTCCGGATAGAGTTCGTAATGGAGTTGCAACTATTATTGTCAAAAGCACCCTCAATTTCCAGGACAAGACCCTAATCATCCCGGTCGTGCTATGTGGCATAGAAGCATGGCCCTTATTAAATGCGGATGAAAAGGTCCTCGCGATAATTTTTGATTCCCTTGGCTTAGATAAAATGTGTAGGAGTATGTTGAACGATCATTGATATGAATCTTGTCAAAAGACCAAAAGTATCTGTGTGTAACGACATAGGTGACTATAATTTGATGCGAATCTACCCTCTGGCCAGAATCTACAATGGAGTCTAGTCAAAGCGATTTTTTGAAGAGTAACCAACAAGATCAAATCCTTGATTAAACCCAAAATAGCCATTCGCGTGATTGTCTTACAACTCAGCCTACTGTCGGAGCGGCTTGCAACACATTAGTGCCCACTAGAATTTTTGCTATCAATAAGCCGCCACTCAAAGACAGGATTCAGGAGACAAAAAAAAAACTCGAAAATCTATGGAGCGACACTTTATGAGCAGACATTTACATGTGACCGGCTGCAACCGCCAAATGAATCACGAGCAAGCTACAAGCGAACAAACGTGCAATCTACACCCGTACTCGCGCGTTCCGCTTTCCATCAAGAAGTCGCATGTTTTTAGATCAGCTTCTCATTTGTATCTTTCCTGGGGATACATACCTGCATCACATTTCTTCTACTGCTAGCTAATATGCGCCTTGTTATTTTTCTTTTTTTTGTCTGCATGATGCTGTCGTTGCGGTAACTGCCTTGCCAACTGAGACAACGCCAAGAGTTCGCAAGTCGACGACGGCTGCGGCGGCAGCGGCGATCGTGATGAAGACGATGACGATGACGATGGCACGGCATGCTACGACGACATTATTTACTGTTGTGGGTATCAGTAGCAATAGCAGCTCCTCCATACCAAGATCCGGTTCTGGTTGACCTACTTCCGGTTTTTACTCGTACTTATACAAATTATGAATAAAAAAAGAATAGCACAAACACAAGCAGAAGCTTATAAAATATGCAAACTTTGGCACGCACTCTGGTGTGATACGGGACACGGGTTGCAGAATAAATTTGTTCCCGTACTTTGTTGTGGTTACCCCACAGAACACACCTTTATCTCGAGTGTAACTCAATCGAATTGATTTGGAAAAAAAAACAGAAACGAGACAACACAAATGGTCCGACCTACCTCCGGCCATCACAAAGGGGGCTTGTTGTTTGTTGTTTGATGCCACATCGCAAATTTGCCACCATCACCAATTGTTGGTGTCTTCTTTTGTGCCTATTACCTGTTGCATGTGAATCTCTGCAATTCCCAGCCAATTCCCATCCATCCCGTGACATATTTATTTTTGTAAAAACAAAAGTTCAAACGTTTTCAAGCAACCTGTCGTGCTGTGACAGCAACAACTCTAACAGCAGGACAAACAGATTGTTACGAGAAAGGAAGACAAATCGTGGCGACCAGGCGGTCATTGGAAAAAGAATTGACACCGAATTGCAGCTTCCGTGAAGCGAAACAAACAATCAGATACTCGTAGTCGTATCCATACTCTTAGATAATACGGAGCTAGGCAGTGTGAGGAGAAGAAAAGGTCTTAGAATCGCAACAGGTTTCTTTTGTTTGGAATGAAATTTATGACCCGACAAGTGCTCTTCGGTGACAAGTTGGTTGCGGATATTGAAATAATATTTGCAAACACGCACCTAACGTAGGTCGGGCCCCGGGGTATACACATAAATACAATCCAATTCTAAGCGGTAGGTCTGGTAAATTTACTCTGGTGGTGCCATCCCTATAACTACTGTGTGGCGTTTTGTTTGGCGGCGCAATTGACAGCAGGTTTTAATTAAGCCCAGTCATATGGGCGTAGCTTGTGTAATTAGGCTCGCAAATATAGCCGAGGACTTAATAATTTAGCGAATGTTGCGATGGTTTTTTTTTTTTTGTTTATTACGGTAATGGGACAATTTTAAAGCCATTACAATTCAAAGCGAATTTGAATTGGTTTGGGATTCATTTTCGATGTCACAGCATTCGATTGACGTTTAAAAGATGACATTTAAGTGATTTGGTTATTATGGCGCTGACAATATGATGACGGGTTGTACTTTTAGTTTGGCATTTCTGTCACTTGATGTCGCGGAACGTCTTAAGTATTTATTGATTCATACATACTTACGAGGAGTGTTGTCGGCAAAGGGAATTGTTTAAATATGATTGATGGAATCGATGGGATTGTCAGAGTGACATCGATAATGTTTTAAATGTTTGACTCCAAACTATGAGGTTTGTGGACAAGACATTTTGCAAACAGCAACACTTATGATAGTTTTGGGATGCGTATTTTTCGTTTCCACTCAAATGAATTGAATTATAAGACATTTTGCTGCATTTGGCGTCTTTTGCCCAATCGAGCTGACTCCATATTCGAGCAATTGACTTGATCCTAGAATTTTTTTAACCCAATTCGATCTTCTTATTTTACTGAGAACGATACTGGGCAGATTCAAAATAAAACTATGGATGCTTTCCTTTGCTTTTAGTTAGCAAAGAGTTCATTCCGTCTGTCCTTCTTGACTTGACTTTCGAAATCATGGAACCCATTCTCTTCCCAACCTCATCCAATCCGCAAAGCATTGAAGACTTTTATTTTAAAATTGCATAGCGATCTCGTTTGTGATATGAGTCGTTTCGTGTTCAAAGTGTTATCTCAAAGTATGGAAGAGCAGTCTTTCAATTCAAAACTTTCACAGGATGGCGGATAGGAAACATTCGGTTTTAAATGATGAATAAAATATTTTAAATATAATATCCCTCAAATGGTACCCATTGTTTGCTTGGACCTGGCGTGCTCCTTCCAGAGTAATTACCAATACTTTTCTTAGAACTTCAGGTCACAGTGCCGTCGCTTCTTCTCGGATATTGGCCCTAAGCTGTTGTATGGTTCTTGGCTTATTGGCATACACTTTACTTTGAAGGGAGCCCCAAAGACTCCGAAGCTGTTGAATCGAGTGACCGCGATAGCCACATAAAATCTGAAGAACGCCAAAATATCCGATCATAAAAAATAGTTGGACGAGCTGTATGAGTTGTGGCTCCATTTTATTGGAACCACAATTCAGAATTATTCTCTACAACTGGCCATAAAAAAATTTAATCATTGAAAGCCATCCACCTTGACCGCAACTTGTTCGTCGTTTTCGAAAAAAATATGTTCCAATGATTCTTTCTGAGGTTATTCCGCACCGTACTGTGCATCTAAGTGGGTGCATTTGACGATTATTAATTATTTGTGGATTTTCGATGCACCTTATTCTGAATATCTGTTTATTCACGTTACCGTTGAGCTGAAAATGGGCCTCATCAACTCGTTGTTCATGAGCATACTGAATGTATGTTTTTGGAGTACGTTTTTGTATTTAACTCATGACCCAATTGAATCTGATTTTGAAAAAGGGGTAACTGCCTTAAAAATTTTTGCATACAACGTCTAAACATCACCAGAACGTCGCCTGGTGGAACTTTCGTGGTTTTTCTTGCTTGCACCCGAACTGTACGATGTCTTCCAACACTCGGAAGTTCACAGACAGCTTTTGTTGCTGAAAATGCTGGACTAATCAGTAAGTTGTTGGAGCACTCGCACAAACATGTGGGCGCATTTCGATCTTTGTGTCGGAATAATTCAATGTCGACTTTCAAAATAAAATTTAACCAATTTGGTTCTTTGTTCTGTGCTGATTCTTTCAAAGTTAATCCTAAAAACTAAACAAAAAGAGTATTCAGTAATAAAATATAAGCGTTTCTTACGCGCCACTTTAAAGTAACTTACTTAAACTTAACTAAAAATAAATTAATTTTAACTTCAATAACTTATTTCTTCCTCATTATTTACGTCGTATGTACATGCAAGACAAGTAAAGGCACACTTGTCAACATATATATGAATATATATATTTATATTTATATATACTTATAATTAATTTTTTTATAACTTACGGAAGTCAGCCAACACGAATTACATACGCGTAACCGTCAGAAACCGGCTTCCTGAACCGCAGACACTCTGTAGAACTATTTGCAACGTCTCGCTCATCGTTAAGCCGCTTATCCACAGTTTTTCGGGCAATGTAGAAGAAAAGCGGTACATCTTATATATCCTCGATGAGACCTATCAAATCCATGTAGAGGAAACCCTCTGGGGGGATAAAACCGTTTAAACGCACCCGCTCGCAATGCCTGTCAATGGGGTAGTAAGCACCGCCGATCAGATTGTTTACAGAGTAAATTTTCCTTGCAACGTGATTCCGTGTCAGCTTAATAAGTAAATTGTCTTCTCTCATTATGTTCTGTTTAAAACTAGGCAAGCTCTGAGACATTGCCTCTTAAATAATCCATCAAACCTGCTTCCACGTTTAACCACACGGCGCATCCAAATACGAGCATAGGCATTAGCCGCATTGTTTTCTGAATGATGTTTCTGGGTACTTTTTATACCTTAATGAACTAGAAGGCACTGTTTATCTCACAACTGCTACAAAGATCCTGTCCTTCGTATTCGAAAAAGGAATAATTTTCAGGTTCAGTTTATTGATTATTTATTTTCGCTAAAAGAATCCCCTTATCTCTTGAAAGTGTTTTTTTCAGGAAATTTACGTGTTATTAGAACTCCGAGATATCTACTGGCGAGCATACATCATAACTTTAATTTTGCTGGTGTTTAACTGAAGCTTCGACTGGTCGCGGCCTGAGTTTTTTTTCAGTCCAACAAATGTTTTCTCTCCCAGAAGATAAGTGCCCTAATCATCTTAAAAAACAGCGTTGCTTTATTTAGTCCTGCGTCTAAGCCAAATAAGTTTGTTTTCATCTCAGACAGTGATAAAGTATTTGTATCATAGAAAAGATGACACTACGATACAAGACAACATATTAAATTTTAAAGGCTGTCGGAAGAAGCGTTGGCGATAACGCGTTGTGTGATAATGTGTAACTCGGTAGGCAAAGAACCATCGACTAGAGTGGTTTGTCCAAATTAAGTGAACAGAAAAAACTTTTTCTTGCCTCTTCGTCTTCGAATCCCATTACCCAGAATCATAAAAACTGAAGCAACTGGAAAAAGCGAGCCGCAAATATGAAAAGCAGCAGCGTCAGGTCATTCAAAGACCGACAATCTAATAAATAAATGAAGATTCTGACCCAAAAGTTTTTGTCATTTCAACATTTGAACTTGAGAAGAAAACTTGACACATAATACACGGGAACTGAAGATGACACCATTTTGATTTTTCGAATCAAATTTTCAGTCAAAATACAGCAGATACTTTTAGGATGTTCTCTGCGGTTGGTTAAGCGCGTGCCTTGCAATTGTTTCAATTGATAGGCTTCAGATTGGAATTCTAGAACATATTTTGAACTTTTGTCCAGTTTTCGAATTTGGTCCAATCAACGATTGATCAAATAACCGGCACCATAACTAAGTGCCTGTCATACTGCAGTTATAACTCTATCGGCTTCTCGTGCTTTTAGTCCCAAGAGTGGTGATGCGATCTTCCGAAACTTTGATACCGCACTTGATAAAAGATCAACTGACGACGAAAAAAAAAAATACCGCGAATTGAACGAATGCACAAAAAAGTCGATCCTAACACCAAGTGACACCAAAATTCTATTCTTCTCCTGATACTTCTGTTCGGTGTGCGGAAAAATTATAAGGAAAGAACTTAGTTGTCAAAAGTCGATAAGGAAACTCGGTTTGCTCGGCCAGTGGTACAATTCGACAAGGTGTCGAACAAAATCATTCCACAGATTGATTCATCGCAGGGTTTCCATAAAATTCTTTGACATTTGATACATTCAAGCTCGGAAGGTCCCCCTATCAGATGACACTAATGAAAAGGTCGTCTGTCCCAATTCACAAAGCAATTGACTTGACCAATTGATTGACTTACCAACACTGGTTTGAACTTTTGTCGCTATCGCTACGAGGAGCTCAAATTATTTATATTCAAATTCCGAAAAATACTCACACTCCCATTATGTCAAGATTGAGGTTATGAATGTCTATTGGAAACAAAAAAAAATCGGCCGTTTTACCACCAGCTAACGCTTGTTTTTGTTTGCATCGTCTGTCGGTTGATTTCTGGCCTCATGAATAATTCGAATGTGTGTGCTCGTTTGCATGAATCTAAAAGTGAAATTAAAATTCTTCCGTGTTCGGACTGCGCTGCCGCCGCCAAACCGTAAGGTCTTGCCTATATTTATTTTCCACCTGAATCATGTCCATCAAGTTATCCATATTCCATATCAGCGAACGGCGGCGCACGAACCTTAAGAGATACGAAAATACGACTGTCATCACTATTCCAAATGCACTTTCGGTCTTAAGCGTGTTGTGCGTCTTTGTGGTCGCACTTAAGGCTGTTAAAATATGCGTGTTCTAAATTGTGTTTTGCCTAGGCTTATAGACGTGATGGAAATGCTTGATACTGTCTAGGATTGACTACGTCAGTTCCGGAATACATGAGTAATGGACAAACGGATTGGGTTCAACTGGCGCATGCACACATTTTCTTTCGTTTCGTTTTTTTTTTTTTGCCAACTAACGTTTGGTGAAAATATGTACGAGTAAGACACCTACTCGATCATCATCAAAATACCATCGATTCCATGGAATCCGAGGCAAGAAACGAGTATAGAAAGAACGACGATAATGACAAGCATATCGATTTGTCGACAATAATAATGATAATTGGCCAAGCGGGAACCATTGTAGTAAGCCATTAAGAAAGCCCATTTACTTCGCCTAACTATGACAAGACGTCAAGACGGCCTGCGAGGCAAGTAGGTACTCGTATTCGTATCTCTGGTGATTTGTTGGTCTGACGATGCCCGGTAGTTGTGTCTATCTCTTTTATCTTTTTCCTCGTAAGAAGCTTTGTATGGTCGATCATTTATAAAATGAAAGTTTTCTTCGTCGCGTTGTTGCTGATATTTTTTTTTTTGTGGTGCTCATCGAGTTCTTGTAAACGAATCATAATTTTTTTTTTACTTGTTCCCAAGAAGAATATTTTTTTTTTTTTTTTTGCTTAACTCTTTTCTGTTTCGTTTTCTTTGCAATTTTTGTTTTTGTGTTGAACAAATTTTCTTTTCAATTCGATCGTTAAGAGTTTTGCGCGGCGAGTGTGACAGAGGAATGTTTGTGTGTGTGTGTGTGTGTGTATGAACGAGTATCGTATATGGTAATTATGATGGCGGATTTTGCATCCTTTTGGTCAAAGTCTTGTTTCATTGAAGTCAACCCGGGCGTTCCGCGGGAACGTACACGGAATGGCAATGCCCATGATGATGATGATGATGATGATGATGATGATGACGGACTGCAAACGGTCGGTTTGCTGAATCACGAAGACGACGAGCACGAGTAAGACGCGCCAAACGAAGAAAAAGAGACACATTCGCTTATTTATTTATAAATTTTAAAATTTGTCTGTATTGTTTAGCCTATGTGCATGTGTGTGTGTGTGTTTTTTACAGTTTCACGATTCTTATGGCGGCCTACATCTTTGGCTTTGGAAGTGGGTCACATTGGAATTGGGTCTCCCATGATAATAATTACCATTAGTTGCGGAGTTTTACCAGATTGTTATTATTACAATTTTTTTTTTTCCTTTTTGTTCACTCGCTCTGCTGTGTGCGTTCTTTTTGGTAGGTTTTGTTAGTACAATTATTATTGAAGAAGAAAAGAAAATCTTGTTTAAAGGTCTTATACGAGTAATAACTTCTTTTTTGGCGTATAGAACTGGAATAATGAAGGCAATTATTTTAGGCTAATTATTTTACTTTTTATTATTGTTGGCTCTTTTTTTTCGGTTGTCGTATGCGTTCATTAGTTCTTGAGAACACGTCTATCTTTCTATCATATGTAGTGTATTTGGCTTGGAGTGTTTTGTGATTTTGTCGCAGCTAACAATTAGATGGATTCTTGTGTTGTATCATGGTATCTGTATCATTTGGTCTTTTTGGCTGTTCCGCTTTGGGATTGAATTAAAAGTTAGCTTGTTATGAATTAATTGAAGCGAAGCAAAGTAGACTTGTGATCATTATGGGTTATGAATGGGGGGGGGGGGGGGGGAAGAATAGTGTCTTTTTTGGAATATGCAGCTTAGCTTTTTTAAAGGTAATTATGAGTTTTTTTTTCGAGTGAAAAGAAAGAAGAAACGATAGTAATGATTGAAGTGAAAAACAAAAGAGTTGAGTAGCAAACTTTTTTTCTTTCGTTCAATGTCAACTCGCTTGTCGACTTGCTTTTGTTGATGAATGTTTAAGATTGCAGGTGCAATTCGCCTGGAGACATGATTGAGGATAGAAATAAAACCAAGAGTTTCCCCACGTTGGTTTCCGCTCCGCTTTATTGATCGTGGATGAGATATCGGGCGAACAGACTGCGATGGTTTATGGCGAGGAAAGAAAGATTTATTTTTGGAATTATTTAATAAATTAAATTCTACTTGAAAAATTATTTGAATAGGTTTGGTTTTTAGCGAATTCCTTTATTTTTATAATTAAAATAAACTCTACAATGTATTACAAAATACAATCAATAAATATTCTCTACATCTCTTTATTCTTATTCAAACTCTGGATAAAAGCTGAGATTAGCCTTTGAATAATCATTTATATCCTGGAATTCATTCTCATGATTATAAGTCTGTAGATAAAACCCGGTTCTATCATTAATCAATACCATCACTATCTATCCAACGATGCCCAAATAATTTTTATTCTTTTTGTTCTTATTGAAACAAATATTCGAAACAGATTCGTGGCAGGTACATTGTGATTTCAAAAAAAAAACTCTTAAAGAAAGGCGGCTTTAATTTGCTTACAAAGCTTAGTGAAATATTATATACAACATTGACATTGTTCTTTGGAACATATTTTGAAAATGGAGCGTGAACTTCTCAGTAAGAAATACGGCTCTCAGCAACAGTTCAATCAAAGCGGATTTAAAAGCATAAAGTCCGAGAAATAAATCCTTATTTAAGTAGGAAAAATATTAAACATAGTTTCATTTTTGCCAACATCCGTCTTCACCATCGGAAAAAATTATTTTGGTTTGACGAACCAAAAATTTAGTTAATTTAGATTCGATGTAAAGAGATCAAAAAGAAATGAGTTCAAACTAAATGCACCAAAAATATACTTAAAACGGTATGAGCAATCTTATAAATTGAACTTTTCATTTGGAATGGAAGCACTCTTTTGAATAAAGAATTATATCCGTGCTATGGATTATGTCAACATCCTCCAAACAACACATTTACCCTTAAAGTGGCATTCGTTAATTTCAAATAAAACATGGTCCCAAACAAATAAAATCAGCATTATGAAATGACCTTCATGTCCTCGGACATAAATCCAATTGAAAGCCTTTAGGATTGGTTAAATTTAGGACCTTGAACTATTTTAAAACTATACCGTTGTTTACACTCATATGTTTACTCCGACTAAAGAAAATGGCAACAGAAAGTCTCCTCCCCCTCTTTTAAGCATTACAATTTTTCTGCTGTTAAAAAATATTATCCTAGTCGGGAGTTGACCAGAAAGTTGTCCCTCAATAAGGAGCGACGTTTTTAATGCATGCAATTCGCCTACTTTTCCAGAACATTGAAGATTAACGGTCCCGCTTGCAATGGCTCAAGTAGAGGAAAGCCTCTGATGAAATTTAAATGTGCTGTCTTGTAGCAATATGCCCTTGAATAAGTTAAGTTAGAAATTTATTCACTCGGAATAGGTCGGTCCCCGTTGTTGTACAAAATTTAATGGAAATTTTTGTAAAACCTTAGACAAAGTCTCTCAAAAACTCGAGAATATCCATCAACTGTACAGGGCATCCACATGTAATGTCTGAATAAGGGCCTTGTAACAGAACCATTGTACTGAGATGGCTGCTGTAAGACCATCTCTATTTCCTCAGTTCAGTTACACTCACTTTAACCATTTCTTGCGATTTATATACATATGTTGACGTGACCTGTTGGTAAAGGCTCCAGCCTTTCCGTCATAATTTAATGCAATGAAATATGTGGTAATTGAATACTAAAGATCATATCACGAAATTTAAGAACTTATTCTACCTTTTTTGTGATGAATGCAAAAAAGTGTAATAATGACAAACCAAATTAGTTTGCTGAGTCAATGGCAGCTTTGAAGTCGGAATTTTGCCACAACTTTAAAAAACTATTTGAACCTCTAGCCGAAATCGTGCTAACATCAACAATGCGCTAGGATTTAACATTAAAAAAATTGTCTGACAATGTCCAAAAAAACTTGAATGACTCTAGTGACATACTCGCCGCTGCTTAAGCAAACTATGTTCATCATCGTATAAATTATGAACCGAAAATCGATTTCTGAATCCCCGAAGCGTTCTCTATGATCTTGGAACCATTCTAACACCATTACCCTGTATAGCCAATATCCTTCTGATCCTTGAAATCATCGTATTGGAACGTTTTAAACGTTTGGAATGATTTGCCGGATTGGCTGTTCGTGTCATAGCTTTTATGTTATATGAACTGCATTATCAAAAGTTTATAAAGGCGTTTGAAAAATTGTTCCCACGCCCCAAAAGTTGATAAATCATTAAATACAAAACACTCCTTTTGAAACATGTCCCGTATCAATATGCAACAAATTGAAGGACTTACATATATCTTCTTAAATACTTATTTGTCCTTCAAACCGCGCCGCGTCTTGTTTCTGCAAACATTTAAATGAAAATCACTCCTTCTTGGATTTGTAAAATTTTACAATCCGCTGTAAAAATAAGAAATACCACTCGCACCTCTTTGCTCGAACCCTTTTTTCGATTCCTTTTTTTTGTTCGAGACAATTGCATAACTACACCTTTCGTGGACAGGTAATATGATATAGACATCCTCAAAATGTACACAATTGTCAGTAAGCGTCCTTTAAGCAGCAAATTTTTAAAATACATAAACACAAAAACAATGTACAATAAAACGCATGCGACTCTCAGGAAGGACATTATAAATCATGTTTCCTGTGCATCAGAAACATTTGAAATCGTAGGTAGTTTGCGTGAAGGTTTTTCAATGGAAATTGACATGAAACTGCTCGTGAGCCTCTAAGAATTGGTTGGTTTATTTCAGACAATAAACCAAATACAGTGTTAATGAGTTACTCAAATGCCCTCATAGAAGTATCTTAAAGAGATAAAAAACAAATTAGTATCAAAGATTCTTGCTGTGACAGAATCGAATGACAAGCCGTAGTGACGTAGCAAATGCAAAAATTTGTATAAATTTGCACGCGTCAAGCGTCCACATATGTTGGGTATGTAACAATAAAACATTCAACCGGGAGGGAGGTCCATTACATAACATAAAGGTAATCATTGTGACTCGATAAAGATCACAAGAATGTCCTTCGAATACCAAGGACAAGGTATGTGTTTGCAAAAAATGACTTTTATTCGCAAACATATGTGAATGGAAGGCGCGTGGATGCGGAACAATTAGACATCTTGAGAACATTAGCCACGTCCCATTTACACTTTTCAACTCGAATTGAAATTAATTTCGAGGACATAGTTTGAAATTCTCTGTACCAATTGATGCTGAACACAAACATCAACAAAATATTTGGTTCTTTGATGTCCGAGGCAGCTTCAATTTTTTTTTATTCCTTTAATGTATTTTACAACTGTCGGTTAGACATGGAGTAAATGTTTTAGCTAAATGTTTTACTTTTAGAAGATATAATCAGAAAATTTGAACCATTGTCCTAAATTATGTTCCAATTATGACAAGAATATGCACAGATGAGTTTTAATTCAACCGGGACGTTGGAGGAAATGTTGACGAAGTGGCACGATCGTTCCATTATGACACTTTTTCATGAAAATGGCACTTTGGCACTAACATACAAAATATGTAAAATGACACTATTTCACATTGATATTGGTATATTAGAATAAAATGCTTCAAATTTACATTTTTTTATTTTTCCTTAACAGACCACATTGCTTTAACGGCGACACTTGCATTCACTTAATAGGAAAAATAGTATAGCTATAAATTCAATATTCAAAGTATTGTCCATCGCCAGCCACACATTTTTCCCATTTTTCTGGCAATTCATGGATACCCGTTTTGAAAAATTCGACCGGTTTGGCCGCAATCCACGAATCGATCCATTTTTTGACATCATCGAAATGACGGAAGTGCTGGTCAGCCAGGATCGGAAGAGATAGTAATCGGATGGCGCAAGGTCTGGACTATACGGCGGGTGGGGTAGGACATCCCATTTGAGCGTTTCAAGGTAAGTTTTGACGACATTTGCAACATGTGGCCGAGCATTGTCATGTTGCAAAATATCTTTATCGTGTCCTGTGACCGTTTCTGGCTGGTTTTTCCTTCAGTGCTCGGCTCAAACGCATCAATTGTCGTCGGTAGACCTCGCCTGTGATTGTTTCATTCGGTTTTAGCAGCTCATAATACACAACACCCTTCTGGTCCCACCAAATGCACAGCATAACCTTCAGGCCATGAATATTCTGAACGGCCGTCGATGTTGAAGCACGTCCGGGGTATCCATATGTTGCCCCACATTTTGGATTATCGTAATGTACCCATTTTTCATCACCAGTGACGATTCTATGCAAAAAAGACTTCTTTTGGTGGCGTTCAAGCAGCATTTCGGACCTGCAAAATCGGCGTTCGACGTCTCGTGGCTTCAATTCATACGGCATCCAATGTCCTACCTTTCAGATCATTCCCATTGCTTTCAAACGATCGGAAATGGTTTGCTGAGCGTTTGTCACGGATCTTGATCGAGCAATGCCTTCAATTCATGGTCTTCAAACTTTTTCACATGGCCGGGGCGTTCTTTGTCTTCAGTGTCGAAATCACCATCTTTGAACTGCTTTAACCACTGCTGATACATTCTAACGTCTATAGTATAGCCCGGGTAAGCTTCGGTAAGCATTTGATGCGCTTCGGTTGCTTTTTTCTTTAAATGAAAGAAGCATATTAAAACTTCCCGCAAATGTTGTTTTGATGGCACGAATGTAGACATTTTACGGCTTTACAAAAACTTGTGTGTTTTCACTAATGACCAATAACCTAGACTGAAATAATTAGACAATGACATGAAGTTTCTGATATGACAGCTGTCATGGTCAAAATTCACCTCAGAGTTATAGATATGAAGTTGTCTGCAATAACGACATTTTCAACCGGTAGTCCTATTACAAAATTTTTTTATGCGCTGAACGTGGTCATTTTATAAACCACATCACAGCAGTGGCCCCATTGGCGGGCACTTCTCATCTGTCGAATTTTTTTGTATTGTAGTTTGAATGTGAATTTATGTTTTATGAGTACTTTGCTATTCTATTATTTGTTGAAATGACGAATAAATTTGATTGCGAGGATAATGACTTTTGCCCTCGGTTCAATAAAATTTTGGAAAGAATTAGGAAAAAATAAGAACATGATTGACGAGCCAATATTTTTAAATATCTCCAAATGAAAAGGTTTTTTTTTTGCTGGTGGCACTCAATGACTCAAAATGACACCTTTTCTTTGCGAATGGTGCCACTGAAAAAATTGTTGACGCGGCAACGCTACTGCTTGGGATTTTGTTAGCAGCGAGCGCCCCTTTTTCGCTCGTTGTTGCCGCCTTTGGTCTTCAATTAAGTGTACGATAATATCTGAAATACACAATACTGCATTTACAGGGTGTATTTGGGAACATTTGTCAACATACCTGACATAGAAGTACCGTTCTTCAAGATAACTCCTAAGTAATAAGATAGTCCTTTATGCCAAACCGAGTCAAAAGCTTTTGCGACGTCCAAGTAAACTGCTACGCAGAAATCTTTCTCATCAATGGTTGATGAAATTTTGTTTGCCAGTCTATTTATCTGCTCGAGACTCGCGTGATGTCGTCTGAAGCCGAATAAGTGAATTGGAATAGCCCCGATCTATGTCCGTATAGGGTCAACCCCTTTTTTGGCTGATTGATCTGTACGACATAAATTTCGTAACTTCTTTTCCTGGCAATAGCGATAACTTCCGCGACTTTTCAAAGTTTGGAAAAAGATTTGAGAGTTTAAATTCTATTGAATACGTTTTGCAGGTATAAGTAGGCTTTTTGAGGTTGTTCTTTTAACATTTTACCATCTAAGAGGTCATAGTCGGGTGTATTTTAATTGCTTGTTTCGTTCTTAGTGCATAACTTGATTTCTAATGCTGTCATCTTGGTAATGCTTCTGTAGTCTGTAATATCGTTGTAGTCCAAGATTGTTGGGTTGTCGTCACTGTTAGGAAAAGTTGTATCAAAATACTCGGCAAGGATTATTGCCTTGTCAACCACTTGATTGGTGGTAGTTTTTTTGTTTCGTGGTCTTCCTTAATGAGTAGTTAGCTTCGGATGTTAGGGTCAGATTTCGTAAATAGTTTGTCAGAATGATTTCTTGGACTATTTTAAGATTATTTTTTAAGTCTTTTGCTATCCTTTTTAGTTTCCTTTTGTATTCTGATGCTCGAGTCAGTTGCCACTTTTATCTTTATTTTTTCTCGGTGAATATAAGTTTCTTAGTAGAATGAGTCAATAGATAATTTCTGGTCTTTTTTTTGTACTGTAGGCATTGATTTATAAACTGCTGCGTTTATTGTATCGTTTTAATAAATTTTGGCACTTTCTATGTCGTTTGCATGTCATATGAAAGCTGTCGCAATAAATTTGCACATTAAAGCTTGCGATGTTCTTTGTGGTATTAATCAGATGAACAACTCGCTGCATATATATAGTAAATTCACCATTTAGCGTTTACAAATATGGCTATCCGCTGGTGCCTTAAATAGCCTGTGTGTCATCTTGAATTGCCAGCGATAGGGATCGTGACCGACTTCCACCTTGTTGTAAACAATCAATGCTTTACCCTTATTGAACTTATCCGTCCCATTGGGAAATTTGAGTCCCCGAAGGTGACGGATGCATTTTTCAAAACAACCCGAAAGAGACCCTTGTCAGGCAGGGAATCGTGGCTGAAGGCATACATGATCGTGAAGTAGGGCTCCCCAATAAAACATCTAATGCTATTTATCAAAATGATTGTGTTGTTGCGGATAAACTTGCCACTGCAAAAGCTTTTAAAAAGAACATTGCTTCAGTAGGTAGCAGTTCAACAAGTCAAATCGACCAATCTTCTTGTAATTGGTGTTCGTTTTCTGTAAACCAAAATGAAAAAGTTCACTGCAGATCTATTTGTTGATAAAGGGGCTTTCATAAAGCACTTCATATCTTTAAATTTAAATAAAATAAAGAGTGTTATAACAATGTTCAAATGTCCGCCGCGGCTTCTATGGGTGGCGCTTATCCAAAATGTTTAATTTTCCCTGACTCTGGCGCATAAATCAGGCTGAATTTGACCGATGGCATGGGTTATGTTGACTTTTAGGGTTTATAGCTTATTCGCCATAGAACGTTGCCCGAAAAGAACACCCTTTCTGATTAAGCAATTTTATTATTTGCACATGTTGTTGAACGCTTTATCCGCAAAGCAGACTGAATAAAAGACAGTCACATAAAGCTTCACAATATGGCCGCTATCAACTGTGAAAAGTCGGAAGTCCCTATTGGAAGACCCTTTTTTAACGAAAACTGTTGATCTGGTAAACCACGCAATCCTTTTGAGAAAAAGTGTAAAATCAGCTTGATTGGTTAAGAGTCTACCTCTCTAATCGTTTTTAAAGTGTTAAAATTGGAAAAACGAGTACCGAAATTCTTTTTCTCGATTTGGGGGCTCCTCAAGGGTCTATGTTTTATTAATTCCTTGTTTGAACTTAGCCTTAAAGCTAATATTACTGCTTTCGCTGATGATGTTGGCTATTGTTATAGCTCTAGATCTTGTGGCCAATGTCAATCGGGATCTGAATTTATTGAGTTGAATTTATTTAACTTATCAACCGAAATTTGCCTTAACGTTGAAGCATTCTTTCATGCGCCTGACTGTCGAAGATACAAACTTGCAGGTATACAAACTCTGTTATTATTTCTTTTGTACTAGTTAAGGTTGTTGCGGTAGTTGTTTTTCAATCGAGAAAGTGGATGAGCTCAAATACTTAGGCTACCTATTGATGCCACTATTGCTCTTCAACCTTCAATCGGAGCTTTAACGATTTCTGGAGGCTTTATAAATTGTTTAAGACAGTGACTTTTGGATCTTAACTTTGCGGTATTTCAAAACTTTTTCTCTTACATTCTGATAGAAAACTAAATCGTTTTTTTTTTTCCTCTTTCGTGTTTCTAATTTTATTCCATGTTCTTTTATATTAACTTGAATTTTTCTTGTTAGAGACAAGATATTAAGGTTCTCCCCACCCATATTCTTATACTTTAAGCTTAGCCCATTGAAGTGGAATTTAATATTTTTTCCATACTCTATGTATGTTAAATACTGCTTGTAAAACTATTTTAAATGTCATTGCATGAAGAACTGAATTTATAAAAAATAAATTGTATTGAATTAAAAAAATAAATAAATGCAACTCCAGTCGATAAAACGAAACTCCATCGCATGGTAGAAGAAGTTAGTCTGACCATAAGACCAACAAAGCTGAACTTTTTAAATACCCTCTGCTCAAAAAGTCCCTTACATGATCCTCTTCAGTATGTTGTGTGATCGTTCATATGAGCCAATACCATTGCGGATTCCGACCTGGTAAATCCTCAAAAGTTACAATTTTGATATAACGCCTTATCATGAAAAAGACCCACCACCTATTCATCAATGTTGAAGCTTTCAAAAAAGGTATCAAGCAAACAACTAGGATCAAAATCCATGCTCTGCAAAGCACTTACGCTGCCAATTCTTCTACTCGGAGCCGAGTGTTGGACGATAAGCCGGAAAGCAGAACAGACTAAAGGGTCCTTCGAAAAAAAACATCCGTCGAATATACGGTCTTGTCTGTGAGAAGGACATCTCACTTCACTTCAACGGTCTGGTCGCATTGAGCGAACGGATAAAAATGCTGCTGACAGGAGTGTATAAGAATCCCATCCACAGATGTCAGGGAGTTTGGTCAAAGCAACTGGAAGTACCTTGCCTAGGTCCGCGAAGATGATATAGATGTATTGTTACGATACAAACAGTTTTCTTGAAGCTTTTTTTCATCGAATTTTAGTAAAGCAATCCAGAGTCATCTTCGACTGCTAAGACATATCCTTGAGCTTATCGAACAGGAAGAAATCCACGGAACCAAATCAGACGAATTCAGTTGCTTCTGGCTCTGTTGTGAAGACGTAACACTGATAGTAGAGTAATGAATCTTCCTTCCAAAAACTTAAACAATGCCGAATAAAATACCGCGAATCGTATCAATGCAAATAGGCCGAATTCGAGTTCTTCTGGAAAATCTTTCTTGTTTAAAATAAAAAACTCTCAGAATAAATTTTTAACTTCAGATGCAGTTCTTAATCAAATTAATAATTATAAAGCACACCGGAATTTTATTGTCAATCAATGCTCGTTAAAGTGCCTTGATTTCTTCATTAGCTAAATTGGATAAATCGCTCTATTTCAAATATCCGGTTACTGTTAATAAAATGGCTTCCAATTGCAGCAGAGTTCTTCTGAAGCTGATTGATCAGCGTTACATTTCATTCGATAATTAAGGGCCCCACCTCGATGCATTCTTTTATTACAGTTGACCTCCTTTCGCCCCTTTAAATCCCGACCAATTGCCCATTAACATTTCGCCAATACGGATAATCACCACCCAAAGGGAGTACAACCCAAAACCAAACGTCCATAATAGTAAAATAAACAATAATAATAATAATAATAATAACACACCATTAATAAATAACTCGCCCAAAAGCGTTTTACACAAAAGAATACATATTTACAACACGAAATAACAGCCCACTGATCGTACTGATCATAGTGATCGCCATAAAGAATAAAGAAGAAGAAAAAAAAAAAACGAAGAGATAATGAAGATAAAAATAAGCAACAGAACACACCAAACAAGACCTGACTACGGGGAGAAGGAGCAGCTGGAGGAAGGTATTAAAAAAAGAAAAACAAAAAAAGCAAGGCTCAACTGGAAAAGTGAGTTTCTCTGGTATAGGTGCTCTTGCCGCGCGGCGCGCTATCGTTCACAACCTTGTTCGTTGACCCAGTTTCCGAAACCGTCCGTCTATGTGTATGCGTTCAACTAATGCCGGTTTCACTTTGTCTGTATTGGCCAGTCCCCAAGACCAAAACTCCAAGCTCCAAGCCCGATACCCGCATAGCACCAAACCACCGCAGCCGCAGCGCAGCGCAGCAGCATAATAAGATGTCGTTCGACGTCCACTCCATTTGTTGGTGGATAAAACAGAAATCGAGTCGAGTTTGAGCTTCCAGCTAGCGATCGTGTTTCTCACCCATCCACCATTCAACCATACGTTTATAGGCTCTTGTACCGGTGCGGTGGTTGTGGGCTGGTATGCGCAAGAGGCACAAAGGGCCATGACAGTGACTCTTCGAAGACAAAGTTCGAGTTCGTTTAAGCGAACGAGCGCGAGCTCATTGAATCGAAACACAACGGAATGAGATGGCTGACGGTTGAAACCTTGTTTCATGATCATTAACAAGGTCAGATGGTCTCGAGCTGACATTTCGGACATTTCAATATCTTCAGTCAGTCAGTTAGAAAATTTTGAAATACAAAACGTTCGTATTTGTGTCATGTGATCGAGAATATGTATTTGAATTATTTCTGCAACGTTTTCTCCAATTCAGCTATTCAGCAAATATTTGTCGAACGCAAGTATAATTGCAAAATATTTGCAAAACCAACCGACAGACAACAATGATTTATTGACTAAGTTATTGATCGGTGATCGGTCGGACGTCGAAGAAAACTCTTGGCTTAACAGTATGTTATGCAGTCTTGAAAATGTGGATATGTGCTCTTGTGGCTGACACTGGAGAGTCGGATGGTTGAGAGTCCAGTAAAAGACACAATGACCTTGGGTGAAAGTAGCTCTCCATTTGTTGTTTTTGCTTTCTTTTGGTTCATACATACATACATATAGTATATATATTTTTATTTGCTGATAGGCGGTGTGTTTTTATTTTCTGCACCTCCTTCTTCGTAAAGTTGCATGAAGGGGGTTAAGTTGACTATTAGATGGATCGGAAAAAGTTGCTAACTACTGTCGACTTTGCCAATTATTGGGCTTGACTCAGCATTGAGTTTGTTAATTGATAAATTGATTCAACATGCCTTGGGTGCGTTGGGTATGACGTAGAGTGTTGTACGATGCTTAAAACTATTGACCATAGTTTCGAATTTAACGGCTCAATTGTTATTGACCGAATTACAGAGAAGTTTGAGATTACAAGCGAGTGGCTTGCTGAAGTTGATAGCGAAGCTGATCTGCCTTTTTTTTGTCGAATTTGCTTAGCAATACATCAAATTGATTGATTGGAGGGAAAGGCTGACTGATGTCTTCGAGTTTGCAGTTCTTAGGCGATTTTATTGGCTGCGCAGAGTGGGGAAGAAAGTTAAGCCTCTTGGTACTGTTCCGTGAAAAGGGAATTTTTAACTAAAAGGCTTATGTTCGATTTACCAAGAAAACACGATGGTAGATGACTTATCGATTCGTAGCTTAAACCACGACAAATGTAAATATGTAACAAGAAAACGAATCTGGGGAAGATCCGTATCTCCTATGCCACCTGCGTCAACCTGGCAAAGTCCAATCTACACCTACAAGTAGTGAGCGTGGGTGCTGGACAAGTAAAAAAAAACGCTCTAAAAAACGATTGCTTGCGTCACAGGCTTAAATGCAAGCAGGCAAGCAAGTACATTTTGTTTGGGATACTTTTAAAAATTCGGGGTACAAGCCGATACAAAATTTCAAGAATGATCCCATAATGAGCCAACAACGAGGTTAACATTATTCAACACGTTAAATTAATTAAGAATACGTTATTTAAAAAAAAATGGCGCGCAACAAAAGAACACAATGAGTATATCGAAAGAACGAAATAACTCTTATTTATCATTTTGCTTATTTTTCAAAGTTAATATCTAAATATCCAAACATCAGCACCCTGCAGTGAATGAAAAATATAAGTTGGAATATTAATCACCTCTAGATACTTAATATATGTATAACTAAATTTTTAAGAATTCCTGTATTTATAAATTGTTGAAAATGTCGTTATTGCAGACAACTTCATATCTATTACTCTGAGGTGAATTTGGACCATGACAGCTGTCACATCAGAAACTTCATGTCATTGTCTAATTATTTCAGTCTAGGCTATTGGTCATTAGTGAAGTTAAGGAAGTTTTAATATGCTTCTTTCATTTAAAGAAAAAAGCAACGGAAGCACATCAATTGCTTACCGAATCTTACCCGGACTATACTTTAGACGTTAGAATGTGTCAGCGGTGGTTTAAGCGGTTCAAAGATAATGATTTCGACACAGAAGACAAAGAACGCCTCGGCCTGGTGAAAATTTTTGAAGACCATGAATTGGAGGCATTGCTCGATCAAGATCCGTCACAAACGCAAGAAGAACTTGCAAAATCTTTTGGCGTCGCTCAGCAAACCATTTCCGATCGTTTGAAAGCAATGGGAATGATCCGAAAGGTAGGACATTGGCAGCCGTATGAATTGAAGCCACGAGAAGTCGAACGCCGATTTTGCATGTCCGAAATGCTGCTTGAACGCCACAAAAAGAAGTCTTTTTTGCATCGAATCGTCACTGGTGATGAAAAATGGGTACATTACGATAATCCAAAACGTCGGGCAACGTATGGATACCCCGAACATGCCTCAACATCGACGGCCGTTCAGAATATTCATGGCCTGAAGGTTATGCTTTGGATTTGGTGGGACCAGAAGGGTGTTGTGTATTATGAGCTGCTAAAACCGAATGAAACAATCACAGGCAAGGTCTGCCGATGATAATTGATGCGTTTGAGCCGAGCACTGAAGGAAATACGGCCGGAAACGGCCCCAAGACACGATAAAGTTATTTTGCAACATGACAATGCTCGGCCATATGTTGCAAATGTCGTCAAAACTTACCTTGAAACGCTCAAATGGGCTGTCCTACCCCACCCGCCGTATAGTCCAGACCTTGCGCCATCCGATTACTATCTCTTCCGATCCTGGCTGACCAGCACTTCCGTCATTTCGATGATGTCAAAAAATGGATCGATTTGTGGATTGCGACCAAACCGGTTGAATTTTTCAAAACGGGTATCCATGAATTACCAGAAAAATGGCAAAAATGTGTGGCTAGCGATGGGCAATACTTTGAATATTGAATTTAAATCTATTTTTCCTCAATAAAGCATTGATTTTTGAAAAAAAAAAATAACGACATTTTCAACCGGTAGTCCTATTAAGAGTTGTAAACTTCTGACAATGCTCCACGTCACTAATTAACCTTGCGAATAAAAAAAAAAACGCTTCAATGCATTTTTTTAGTTTTTAGTAATTGGTCCAAAATTTCCAATTCTCAGGAAGTTATTCATATTCACTTTTTCAAGGGGTGTTTGCAGCATAAGGAGATTCTTAGGTTTCACCGGACAAGCGATTTGAAAATTTGTTTAAATTTCTTTAAAAATATGAAATAAAAGTTTTGCTTAATAATCAAGGAGAGTAATTACAAAAGTCTGGCTCTTTTAACTAACGCGTAAACAATGATCACTGGCCTGTTAAATGTGATACACTTTATAACATAAAAATAGTAACCGAAAACACCTGCTCTGAGTTCATTTACCGAATAGTTAGCTGGCGATACCAGGAAATATTTGAAACTGCTTTTGATTCGTTTTAGCGAAGTAAGAAAATATCGTTTCTTCTTCGCACTTAATACAAAATAATAATTATAATAATAAAATAATTATTTTAAGGAAACGGACATAGGAGAATACTCCTCATTATTGATCCGACAGTGAAATACAGAAAAGCATTTGGTATATTTCCAAAAGATCGTTGAGAAACATTGAACTTGAGATCAGACAAAAGGTACAGAGTCAATATTATTTTTAATTAACTTAAATTTCATATACAATCATCTGTTTTCAAGGGTGGGCAAAGCAAGAAGTAAACTTTTTAAGTCAGAAGGCAGGTAACAAGACAATTGTCATTCTAATCCTCTCAAAGCCAATCTCAAGAATCTACTCAGAACTTGCTCAATACGGTCGGTAAAATGGCTTCAATTCTCTTTTCATCCAATTAAGGGTGAAATCGGCTCTGTTAATAATCGAGTTTATGCTTAAATTCAAGTTTTCAATTAGACAATAGCTCACCACTTAAACCATGTTGACAATTTACACTCACCGCGTATATTTTTAACATCTAAAAATAAATAGTAACTGCAAACCCAAATAAAAACATATTTAATTTAAACTGAAAGGCTTAGCAATCATAAACAGTCTTTAATTATGAACCTTAAACATAAAACAACGTAAGTGCTGTGTAAAATCCGTTTACTAAATTTTCTTAACTTATTTTGCTCTTATTCCTCCGAGAAAAAATCAATTATTTATTATAAAATGTGTGTGTTTATATATTAACATGCTTTTATTCATGAAAAACAAACCAAATGATTTATATAAAAATTTCTTGTTTTTCAGTTACTCATGTTTTTTAATTGTTTTCTTTTAATATGGTATATTTTTTTTCAAGAAATATTCAAATATAAGACTTCAAAATAATTGCATTGACTCCAATGGTTGTGTGACTTTAAAATAACTTAAATGACTTCAAAAAGATTTCAGTGATTTTAGATTAGATTAGATTAGATTCTTTATTAGTAATTAAATTACTTTTAAATACAAAAAAGGAATAGTATAAAATATTATCGCTTAGACAATAAAACTAAAAAAGAAGCAATAAAGTTTAACATTATAATTAGATAACAATTCAATATTAAGCTAATGGTGCAAAATGTGAAATTTAAATACTCAATGAATTATTAATATGATTTTAATTTAAATTCTTCCTAGGATATTTTCACTACACATGCTTTTAAATTTAAACAAGGAGGTCACAGACTTTATTTCACTCGGGAGTTGGTTAAATTTGTGGAAGCCTTTGTAAATCATACTATTTTGAGACGCCGCTCTGGAAACAAAGTTGATTCTTATATCCTCCGCGTTTCGTAAGGGGCATGGCTGACTATCAGCTACCAAACTTACATTCCCAGACAGATACTTAGGTGTGATTCTGTATTTCATTTTGAAAACAAAGACCATCACATACAACTCGATTCTTTGTCCAATATTCATCCACCTTAAAATTTGCAGCATCGAATTGATCGCCCTATTCTGCAGTTTTTGCAGTCTTGCGATCTCCCCCTCTCCACATAGGAACAGTACCGTGGCGCAGTATTCAAAGTGTGGCTTAACAATCACATTGTATATATTTATTAAATACGTAGTTGACACTTTACTTCTTATCCGCTTCATGAAGCCAATCTTTTTTCCGACCTTCTTACACACAAAATCCACATGCCTACTAAACTTCAATCCGCTATCCACTATTACTCCCAAATACCTCATATGGTCGACAACTCCAATGACTTCCCTCTCCATTGTTAACTGGCTGTGCGAAGAAGAGAAGCGGATGGTCATTACTTTTGATTTACTAACATTGAGCTTCAATTTATTCTGGATCAGCCAGTATTCAACACTTTTCATATCTTCCTGCAATCGTCTCGCATGAGTGATCTCTCCTGAATCCAGACTGCTCTTCGCTCAGTAACCCATTACTTTCCATATATTTTACTAGCTGCTTGTTGACTACCCTCTCCAGAATCTTTTCCAACATGGGAAGTATATTTATTGGCCTAAAATTTAGTTGTTCCAGAAACCTTAGGCACAGGTACCACCACAGCCTCTTTCCAACATTCTGGGAACTTCCCCTGCACCAACGACATATTTATTAATTTGGTTAAGCTATGAGCCAAAATTCCCCAATGCTCAATAATCATTTTGACATTCATATATTGTAGGTCGTTCTTTTTATTCATACTTCTGCAAATTTCTTTCAAGTCAGCTGGTGAAACCTCCGCGAAATGGAATGAGGAAAACTGAAAACTATTGAAACACAAGTTAAGAAATTATTTCTACCACTGCTCTATCAATGTTCCTTGCATATGACAACACTTTTCGTTCGTACTTTTGAATTCCAACGACACTTCTTATCAATATCAGACTTCTATTTTTTCTAATTATAAATCCTTATCACAAAAACCCAAAAGATTGCATACATTTGAATTCACTTAGATAAATTCCCAATCAATGAATTCAAAATGAATGGTGATTTAATATTTTTAAGTTGAAGTTAAAGATGGTTTAAACATTTTTGAAGTACGAAATACACGATACAATAGTTGTACCGATTTTAGTTGTGCTCTAGTTATTGTAGAGGAAGGTTAAGCTTTTTGAAAATGGTATCGATTAAGGATAAAGAATTTTGGACTGAATTTATTGAGCAGTACCGTTCATTTCCGTGTTTGTGGGATGTGCACACTAAAGAGTATAGCAACTAGGTACTCGCTAGAAAATGTCGGGAGCAAGATCCTAGTGCTGATAAGGAGTACGTTCGCAAACGAATAGAGAATCTCAGAACAGCTTCCAGCAGGGAATACAAAAAAAAATTGAGAGTTCCAAACGAACTGGATCCTCTACTGACAGCATTTATGTACCCTCTTTGTGGTACTATGATCTTTTATTATTTTTGAAAACTGGTGATATCTCTCGATTTGGCCACAGCTCCTTGTCAGATGACATCAGTTCATTTGAAGAATGTCTTACTACAGAGGTATGTTTTCACCGCAATTAATTTAACTTTATACTATATACATTTTTTTACTAGAAATGTCAGACTCCTGAGGAAAATAGTCCCAGTGTTTTTTACGACCATCGTCTTCTTCTTCTCACTACCCAAAAAGAAAAAAAAAATACTAGAACAACGACAAAAGAGTTTTTTTTTGAGAATGCAAGGCTCAAAAAGAAACCAAGGATGAAGATGAGTTTGACATTTTGGGGAAGAGGAGTTCTTCTTTCGATATTCCTACTTGTGGAAAGGGTTTCCATATATTTTCTGAAAAAGCAAATGCCTCATCACCAACAAATCCGTAAGGACAAATAAAATCATTTTTTTCAAGCTTTTCTGCAGCAAGTAGTTTAAGTGTACGATTTTGCAATTTCTCATAAAAGTCAGTGTTTTTCAAACTCCTCCGTCTGAAATTTTTCCATTTGTGCCTTCATGAACATAAATGAATTCATAATTGGAATTTACAATGGCAAACAAAACAGTACTATATGTTCGTTCCTATATAATTAAACAAATCTGAACCACTCTTTGTGGGTTTTCTAACCAGAACATGTTTCCCATCCATTGCTCCAATACAATGCTCAAAGTGCCACTGTTTGTGAAATCCTTGGACAATATTTTTCCATTCAGTTTCGGTAGACGGGAACTACAAATATCGATGAAATATATAAGACTAATAGAATGTACTGAGGGCGCCGTGGCGCAGTGTTGGTTTAATATTACCTTCAAGCAATCATTTCTTAAAGTATGGTATATAGCCCAGCATGTTTCCGGTACTATTTTTCCAATTGCTTGGGCCGATATCCTTGAACTGAACTTTAGGTCGCTGAAATCACATCCAGTTGCTAAATAACGCAAGGTTACAACTAAACGCTCTTCCGCAGATATTGGTGTTCTAAATAAAGTGTCCTGTTTAGTTATTACAGGTGATATGAGATTTAAAAGATATTCGAATTGTTCTCTTTTCATACGCAAAAAACATCTGTAATCAGGGTCACACATTTTTAGTTCTCCAACAAGATCAACCTCAGAATGCAATGATCTATTTAAAAGCCAATTTTTAACCCAAATTCTTTTTTTCTTTTTTCGGGTTTTTAAATTCAAACCTGCGGCATTACATATTAAAACAAACTTTTTCTTCGCACTTATTCGGTCGTACGTAAATTGTATAATGTGTGTGCTTTATACGACAGTTGTACCAATATTGGCACATCGCAAGTCGGTACAATCATTGTATGGTGTATTGCGTACTTTAAATGTTTTAGTTCCCTTACAACACTGCAGCATATAACGTTTAAAGTATCACAACAGACAATAAAATTATTATTATTAGATTAGAGTTTTGTTTCTTCTCATCAAATCATTCGCCTTTATGTTCGCCATCACACCAGCATGACAGTTTCCACAAAATGATGTAGCCTCGGTGCAACACGAAACTTTCCACAACACCAACATCTCACCATCTCTTTCCCAACAATAAAACATACAGCCAGAAACTCCATGAGTGCAACAGAGACGACACACTTATCATCCATTGCAAAAGAAGAAAGTCTAACAGCTGAAAAATGAAACAGCACGAATTGCGAGTGCGACCAAAAGCTGGCTCTTGGCACTTGGCAGACCAAATGGCAAAATTTCTTGTGGCTATTTTTCGATATTTTTTAATTTAATCATTTCTTCAGCAAAGAAAATACCTATTTATATGATCAAATATTTGCGAAAAGTATTTTCCTTTGTTTACATAAAGTGCTAGCGGTCGGCGTTTGTTCCAGCATCAAATCGCCGGTGTTTTTTTCTTTCTTTCTTCATTCTAATCGCGTAGCCGTCGTCGTCGAATACAAAATAGAAAAAAAAAATAAAATAAAATGCTGCGGCGATACTTTTGATGAGAGAAAGACTCGGGATCGGGAGTCTTGTGCGACTTTGTAAGATTTTTTTTATTAATTTATTTTTAGTTCTTTTAATCTGTCGTCATATTATTGTATTAGAAAATTTATTGCATTGCTTATAAGAAATTAGAAAGAAAATCCTTAGCCGAATGGTGGTGATGGAGTGCAACGCTGCGCTGCAAGACGAAAGAAAGGTGGAAACGTGTTACTAATAGATAAATTGATTTTTCCTGCAGCTAGACGATGAGTTCCGAAATTAAATGCTTTATGGTTTAGCTCATCTGTGGAGTGGTGTTGTAGGCTGGCATGCACCAGTAGCAGCTTTAATTTTTTTTTGTTTTTTTTATGTTAATAACGAACGACTTGTGTGGGTTTTTGAGTGGAAGAAACGGTCGCGTTTTTGCTTTTTTTTGCCTTTAAAGGTGTTTCGGTTTTAAGTGTGTGATATTCCCATTTCCGGCCATAGGAATACAAAAATAAATCTTTTTCTATTCTTTATTTCAGATTTTTTTTCCATGTTATCCATTTCGACTTAGAAATGATTCATAGTTTAGATAAAAGCAAAAAACAAAAAAGTGTCTGTGTTATTGGCTCGGCACCTACAACATTGGTCATGGACAGAGTTTGCGGAGAATATACATATTTTTGATTAGGTACAAAATGAATTGTAAACATGATCGCGAGTGGCCACTGGTTGGCGATCGTGCTTTGCTGCGGTTAAGTTTGTTGTTTTCTTATCTGTTCGTAGAACTTGAATAATTGGAATGTTTATCTGTAATGGGGGTTGGATAACTATGGATTTTTTTCATTGCAGTGCTTATGTGAAAAGTGTTCAAAGTGGAACTTGTGGCGTGGAGTAAGTGTGATAAGTAGTGCCGTGGTCTGGTTAGTTTTTTTCTTTTCTTTTTTTTTCACACATCAGTGAAAACTTTCACGCCACAGCAAAACCTATTTGTTTTGTTGTCTTGTATATTCCTATTGGAATGCTTTGAACAAAACAAATTCTAATAACGATTGAATTGAATAAGATGCACTTGAAGAGGTTGTTTCCGATCGTGAAAGGCTGAGATCTACTTTAATTACTAGTTGTCCTTTGTTGGGCACGGTTTATGCGTCCGACTAAATGGTGGAGTTGAATGAGTATTTGTTCCGGTATAAGTTCTTCAGTTTCAGTGATGAAGCGCTTATCCAAGAAAATATTTATTCGTTTTTCCAAAAACCACCAAGTGTTTGTCTTTGTTTACTTTATACAACAAAAAATTCTGCAAATAATTTTGTAGAATAAAGTGATTTCAGAACGGCTTGTTAGATAATTACCGTGGATTTGAACGCAGCTTTAAACCCAAAAAGTTGTACAAAAAGTCTTTCGCGGCCCCACCTCTCGTGAGTCACGGAATATTCGTCGACTATAAGTTCAAACTCAATGAAATTTTCAATTTGTATGTCGTGCTGTGCGTTGTTTAACAGGGCCGAATTCCGAAATTCCTAGCCCTTTTTTTTGCCTTTAAAAAAATATCGGAAGGTCTCACCTCATCAATGAGGCCAATCAAATGCTGGAGTTTTATTTTGTGTTTTTTTAGCAATAAAATAGAAATTTAAATGAAAATTTCAAATTTATTCTTTAAATAACTGTGTATTAAAAATACAAAATAACAAAAATTAAGTATCCAGTTTTGCATGTTTTTGAAAACATTCATTCTTATGTGTTTCAATAATTTGTCCATAGACGTGAGTTATTTTTCCCATTCAGACCATACTCTGATCCACGACTCCAACAAGTTCTGCGGCACCCTTTCAAACTCGTCCAGCTTTCTTTGCCCAATCGCCCACAATTGTTTCAAAGAATTTAGATCCTAGATTTATTTATTTAGATTTTATGGTCTGAAAGCTTTGAGTTTCCAGCCTTTTTTTATAATTTAGGCTGTCTTTGGGGTTCTCATCTTGTTGGAAAATTATTTCGTCCATTGGGTTACCACATTCTTTAACAAACTCGGGCAAATTGGTCTCCCAGAAATGGCGGTAATCCTCCTTGCTCATAATTCCATTAATTTGTGCCATTGTACCGATATTAAGCTGCCTTCACCATGTTTGCTTAACTTGGTGCCTTTGGATATTTTCGTTTGCTCAGTGCCAATAGAACTCCTTTTCATCAGACTGGAAAATATTTTGGTTTCGTCAGGCCGTATGAGGCGTTTCTAGTCATCCACAGTCCAATTCTTATGTTCTCTGCAGAACCTTTGGTTTTCCTTTTTCTTACCATTAGCACTGTACGATGGCACACACATTCTCAGACATTTTCTTCCTTACGGTAACGATAGACTTAAACTGTTAAGCTCGTGCTCAATTTGTTTCCATATCTTGATAACGCCCTCCTTGGCATTTTTTTGTTAAAAACCAATTACATGTTATAGAAATCCTCCTACAAAGCGGGTTTCTATAACTCCAATTTCACTCCAATGCGGTTCCAAAATTATAAACGCGATTTTATACAAAAAAATTTTTTTTCAAATATTTACTAATAATCCATAAATAAAATTCCTTGCAATATGTACATATATACATAACTAACCCCCGCGTTGTAGGAGGCTTACATGTATTTGTCCAATGAATTCCGTAAATAAATTACGACGGAATGTTTCCCCTTAATTTGATTAAAACTTTTCTTCGGAATCGAGTTCACCACACCAAATCTCTCTGTCACATTTTCTGCCTTTTTTTTCGAAAATCATTCACGAAACCTTTTTTCCCCGAAGGGAAAAAATTTCGGTGGAATTCGATTTCGTGTTGAAGTTCGCGGAAATCATTCAGAAAATCAAAAATACAAAATTATTAATAAAACCGATATTGCCCTCTTCAAAGATCTTCCCATGGATTGGAACGCACTTATGCCAGTGCTTGATTCGATCCTCGAAAGGCTTTTTATAATCGATTTGCTGTATGGCCATCAGATCCATCTTTCATTTTTCAATGATTTGGTCGGAAAACGTAACAGGAAGCAAAATCAGGTGAATTTGGTCGTCGTTAGATGGAATTGATTTCGTGTTTAGCCAAATGGTCACGGATAACGATGATCCCAATTTTGCATGAAATTCAGGTCTTTCGGCACCAGATTTGCAGCGATATGTCTAAGGACCAAATCATTCACCAATATGTATTGAGCGAATCTAAAAGCGATGTCCAACTTTTCTGCCAATTGATGGTCAATTTGCCGTTTACAGTCATCCATTCTTTAATTTTGTTGATGTTTTCATTGGTTTTCGATGCCGATGGCCTGCCACTGCGTTCATCATCTTTGACGGACTCACGGCCACCATTGGGACCGTTTTTAACGCAAAATACAAACTCGTTGTTGCAAAATCAATTCGAATTTACAATGTTAATGACAGACGTGGCAAACTAAGAAAAATGAGAGAACTCAAATCGGGTGGTGGTAATTCCGGATCTCCAGGAGAATTCCAGCAAACGAAACAATAACCACCACAGCAAGTCGACAAGTGCATTGATAGCGCCATAAATCGGATCCCAATGTAAAAAAATGACTGGACCAGATTCGAAAACTAGATTTTTTTTTCATTATTCGACCATGGAAGCTATCAATTGATTGTAAGACAGCTGCAATATAACTTTTTCTATCGGCTGGCTCGACTCTGTGCCAGACGACGACGGTATGGGAGAATGTTTTGTTGAATATAATATTGGGCCACTCTTATTTATTAGTAATCATCATATACCGCCTTCGGACATCGATCAATGTTCTTGCTTGATAACATAACATTGGGTTGCAGATGAAAGTGATTTTTTCAACTTGGATTGTTTTAACTATTTACTTGTACATTTCTAGCTGTATTTGATATTTTTTAACTAAACATTTTTATTTTATTTTTTTCAGAATTTTTGACTTATGGTAAAGGATATTACAGAGATTTAACTGCTTCCAACACACGATATCTTTCATCTGGCCACGATAACCTGGAGAAATAAAATAACGAGCTTTCCTAATAATAATGTCCAGTGAAGAAGATAAACCTCCAGCACCACCAGTGCGATTGACCAGTAATCGCGGTGGTGACAGAGGTGGTGGTGATGGACCACCAGTGGATATGCGACCCTTACCAAAAGGTATTTTACTTTTTAATTTAATTTGAATAAAAGACACTGAGCTGTGTATTTAGAAAATAGAAATATAGATTTATTGAGATATTTTCATAAACATTGTGAGAACGTCTAAAAGCACTCGTCAACATTTCTTTGATTTTCCTTGAATCAAATCTGTTTCTGTAAAAATCACAGTTTTCCAAATCGGGACTTGACCTCGTAGGAAAGTATTAACAGTGTCAAACTATGTAGAGCTATGCCAGAACTATTCGCTATTTTCATGTTGTATTTTCTCGATCGCATCTCTTATTGGTTTTGAACTAAATTATTAAATTTTTCATCTATTTCTTTATTATTTTTATATTCAATTCCTCCAAAGCGAACATCTAGAAATTCATTTATACATCTGGCGCCCACAAAAGGCTGTGAGTACTGTACAATGTTCAATTGGCTTCAGTGCAAAATTAACGCCATCATAGATATTTCGAATGAAAGCATGAGTAGCAAAGCTTCATCGAATAAGAAATTTTTGATCTATTCGGAACCTAAGCCAAGCTATCTTTACGCCACGCATAATAAGAATCTCATTTAATTAATCTTTTATTTAAGGAATTATCAACCTTTCAGTCCAGTTTGAAAGATTGTTTCCACACAAAGACGACTTAAAGTAATGTCCTTATTTCGGATCAGTTGCGTTATCATACTGCCAATGAATATGAATCAGTATCAATTGAATATAGAGATATTAGAGTGCTGATTTTTTCCATTTCAATTTAATTTCTGTAAAAGCATTCACCTTTATGCTAATCAACTCCGCGTTCTCTATTTAATTAGGACCAAATTCAGTTGTCTTATAATCCCTTTACTTCTGTGTAGATACTTCAATCCTTTACCAAGCGTTGATGAATTTAGGAAACACTAGAACAATTATAGAAATTATAAAAATAAACATTCAGGGTTGTTTGTTAGTAAGGCTCAAATATGATGATAATCTTAAATAAATTATTCTTTCTTATTATTGTTTTTATTAAATCTAATTTCCGTATATCTTAATTTATGTGTTGAAGAAAAATGTGTTTGTTTTCTTCTAGAGCCCGACGATCCGGACCGTAAGAAAAAGACTCTGAAGAACAAGATCAAAGGATCAAAACCATCACACACAGACTCAAAACCGAATATATCATATCCGACAAATTTTGAGCACACCGTGCACGTGGGATTCGATGCTGTTACCGGAGAATTTACGGTAAGAACATAGAATTAACGACGACCATCGTCGGTGTATGTCAAGCCTTCAATTGTGTATTTAAAAAAAAAGGTGCACATTGAATACCACAGAAGATACTCTTGTTTACGTAGTGTTCTTTGCTCTAAAGTTTTCTGGCTTTTTCCAAACCACCACACATTTCTTTTTATTCTAAAACAACTCTAAACACTAAACTTTAAACTATATGGAATAACATTCTTTAAATGTAATTCGAATCCAAGAATATACAAACAGAAACACAAATTTACTAATGAATTTGCTTGCAATGAATGTTTGTCCATTTAAAAAAAAAAGTATCTATAATAATGTTTATTTGTTTGTTGTATATTCTTCTATGCGTTGCTTACTTGATACCCAATCCTAACTGACTGATTTCTTGTTAAAAATTTTGTTGGTTCTATTTATTTCCTTATCCGAGCGGGGTGTTGTCATGTATATTTTTTCTTTTCTTTTGTTTCAAGCTGCCAACGGGAGTAAGTATTGCTTCTAAGTTTGGTTTTTGTTTTTCATTTATTATTAAAATGATTTGATTTTCGTGAGAACTTATATAATATAAATATGTTTTTGCTGGATTAGATATACACACACATTTTTCGCTTAATTCAAATGTAACAAGTAGCAAGCTAGAATTTAATTGTTTTCGTTTTTGTTTTGTGTAACAACAATTGGAAAACTACACCGAAATTGAAGCCGCAAATTAAAAAAAAAATAAACGTAATAATAAAAGCTTTAAGAAAGAGAAAAATAATTTAGTGCGAGTATATAAACATAGATTGCTCATATATCCATCAACTTTGAAATTAATAAACATTTTCAATTTTTTTTTGGTTTGATTTTTTTAGGGTATGCCGGAAGCATGGGCTCGTTTGCTGATGAACTCTAACATAAGTAAGCAGGAGCAAAAGAAAAATCCTCAAGCAGTTTTGGATGTTTTGAAATGGTTTGATAATACAAGTAAACAACGGCCAAGCTCCAAGTATATGACCAATGCAACAACTACACATTCAGGTAAGATATAAAGATACTTTAAAATTTTCTTCAGTTTACTTGAACTTGATTTTGGTCTAACTTAAGATTGCCATTTGATTTTTAGGACTTAAAACAAACTTTGTCTGTTATCTTAAAGCTGCGTACAGCATCGCTATATGCAGACGATTTGATTTTCTAAATAAATAATAAGTCTGACTAAAGATTTACATTCTTTTGCAAGAGACAAGAAAAAGTTATTACACATACAAACATAATTCTCAGGCAAGCCATGGACAGTCCCGGGCGCGCAGTTACCAGTTGCCGAGACCAAATCCTACTTCTACCGCGGTTACTTGATGTTATTCCGAAGGTTTGGTCTTCCTGTTCTTCTCGAACCAGGAGGCACGGATTCGAATACTGTTTCAGTTGGAGCATTGGACTATGTCCACATCGTTGTACAGCACATAGAGATCGTGACTGTGTTTTCTCCTCCTTTCGCAGATTTGACCGAATATCCGACACAGGATTTTCCTTTCGAAGGAGCCAAGAATAAGCTCCGCCGTCCGACTGGCAGGATAACGATTATATATAGCATGATTTTGGTCCTTCGAGTGAGAAGTTTCGACCCAAGTTGTTTAAACATACCGAAATAGCTAGCAACGGTTGTCAAGGGTTATTCTGCCTACACTACACATGGCTATGAATTCAAAACCAATATCTGCCTTGCATGACAATTACCAGAATCATCATGAGATGATGTTTGGGATGAAGCAACATAACACCCCTATTGTAGGTACAAAACAAACGAATGATTTCTTATATTAGATTTCGCTGCATTAACCGTCCAAAGCGGCCAAGACTCCAATTTGTCATGCATCCCCAAACCATTTATTCGCAAGCATTTGTTTGAAAATCGTTCCTCATCCCTCCTTCGGACTGATTGCTTTCTATCAGGTCCATTAACTCTTCCAACCATCGATCTTTTTTTTTATTACTAAAAAAAGAAGACCTTTGCAGGTCTACGAACTTTAAGACACTTCCATGGACTGAACTTAACATTCCACGTGTTAATTTCAACAGGACATTGTTCAAGTATTTTCTTCATTCCGATCTTGCCGTAGTGTCCTTTCTTTGTTCCTCTTTTCATTTTCCTTTTGTTTGTTGATTGTTTTTAGAGGATCAGACCATTTTCAAATATTATTTATTTTTTAATAACATGTTGGACAGCAGAATGCAAGTCAAAAAAAAATCAGTCGATAATCGAAATTAATAAAACCTCTCTCTTTTTCAGGATCATCATTGAGTCGTGTTAGCAGTAGCAGTCCAAGCAGCACACCAACCGATTCCGAGATACATGGGTCAAACAGTGGTGTCCTGATAGGTGTAGCAAACCTAAATATAGGTGGCGGCGTTAGTGGAGGCACTCACTCAGTTCCTCTAAGTCAATCACATTCGTACAATGCATTCGCAACATCATCCCATAGTTCGACAAATGAAGATGATGTTGTGTTGCCGACTCCGCCGCCACCAATAGCAAGCCGGCCCGAACGAACAAAATCTATTTACACGAGGCCAATTGAAGATGGAACGCTACCAACAACACCTACACATCATATTCTGGGAGGAGGCGCCCAACCACAGTCGATACCAATACTAACCAATGCAGTCCAACAGCAACAGCAGCCGCTACCGGTGGTACCCATACACCATCATCAGCCGACGACGAATGCAGCAGCGACGACGGCGGCGGCAGCAGCAGCAGCATCGCAACTCAATGCGGCCGCAATTAAGAGTCCATCAAGTACTCTTGATAAGAATAAGAATAACGCAAGTAATAACCTTTATGATTCTACTACTACTACTAGTACTACCAATACCACTACCATAATAGCTTCTCCCACTACTAACAATGCTTCTTCAGATCCATCTACTACTAATAATGTTGTCAATAGTAGCGCATCAACAATTACAATGCAATTTATTGATAATTCAACAACGACTAATCATGATTCTTCTACTTCCTCATTTTCCTCGTTCCCGTCGATCAACGAATCTATAATTCCGGCGGCCTTTTCATCTTTATCTGTGATCGATTCCCCAATACCTATGACAACACAATCTACCGCAACAACAACAATAACAACAACTACCGTGACCCCGGCAACACCCACTTTAGATGCGTTCTCACCAACAAATGAAGCAGCCACGATCAATAATATACAACCCGCACCCCAAGCAAATACTACCACCACCAATACGACAACGGCCAATGCAAATGCATCCACACCCCAGCATCAGCAGCGTTCCACGACAGCCAAGAAAAAGAAAATGTCTGATGAGGAGATACTCGAGAAGTTGCGCACGATCGTCAGCGTTGGTGATCCAAATCGCAAATACACCAAAATGGAGAAAATTGGGCAAGGCGCCTCGGGCACCGTGTACACGGCCATTGAATCCTCAACCGGCATGGAGGTGGCCATCAAGCAAATGAACTTAAGCCAACAACCAAAGAAAGAATTGATTATAAATGAGATTCTTGTTATGCGAGAGAATAAACATCCGAATGTTGTTAACTATTTGGATAGTTATTTGGTTTCGGAAGAGCTGTGGGTGGTGATGGAGTATTTACCGGGCGGCTCGCTGACCGACGTCGTCACCGAAACGTGTATGGACGAAGGCCAGATAGCAGCTGTTTGTCGTGAGGTACTGCAGGCTCTAGAGTTTTTGCATAGCAACCAGGTGATACATAGAGATATTAAGAGTGATAACATACTGCTAGGCCTTGACGGCAGTGTAAAGCTAACCGATTTCGGTTTCTGTGCACAAATATCTCCGGAACAATCGAAACGCACAACAATGGTGGGCACACCATACTGGATGGCACCAGAAGTCGTCACGAGAAAGCAATACGGACCTAAAGTGAGTATATAACTTCATTCCAAGCCTAACCATAATTTCTTATGTATTAAGTTTCGGTATTTTTTTTTTTATCCTTCCTTTTACCCTATTAACTTCCGCGCATCCTTCCTCGTATTAACATCATTTATATATGAAAATTCTTCTGGAATTTGATGCTTTGAAAATATTGTTCTTCCTAATTTCCTGAAAAGTTTAAATACTCAACGTCAATGATTCATATTCGTCCCCAAATTCACGTCCCTTATTTTCGAACGTGGAAATGGAAAGGCAGCGTATGGGGTTCTCTGAATAGAATTAAATTTAATGCCTCCAAAAGTCAATGCTGACTTTTGTCACTTAAGCGAAAACCTCTTCCATTGTCCTGGAATGGTAATTCCAATGCTGATGCCGAAAACCGAAAACAGTTCTTGTATATGTATTACCAATAATCTTGGTCGGAATGATCACATAACCGATATCGCCAAAGATGTTGCGAAATGTCTAGGTTTCCTAAAGCGATGCAGAAAATACTGGCTGCTTGCATTCGGCGTAAACTGGAGTACAACTCTCGTTTATGGGCAAGTGCGCTAAAGACCATCTTGAGCCTGCTTTTCAGAATTCAAACTCGAGGGATAAAACTCAAAGCAAACAAGAAACTTATGGTGGATGGATTCGAGTGACCAATGTTCACATTAACCAATTTTTTTTCGCCTCAAATTTGAATACGTATATTCGTCAAGTAATGATCTGGTTATTTGCTGATATGTTTCGAAAAGTACAGAACTTTTGTGCAGTATTTTCGAATGATGTTATATTCCATATCCAATCATTTTTTGAAATACAAATTTAAGCCCTTTTGAACAATCTAACTTGCTTTAGTTAACTCTGCTCCATGAAATAGACAAATACTTTTGTTCTTAAGAATAAGGATTTTGCCTTTTCCCTTGAGGAAACATTTATGTTAATGAAAATGGGGCCTTTTAAAGTCCACTGTAAATCAAACAAAGGTTTTTGAATTATTTTGAATAATTTGAGAAAAATTTGTAACATACTGTGGTTCAAAATCTATAATCGTTTTGTTTCAGGTCGATTTATGGTCGCTTGGTATTATGGCAATAGAAATGGTCGAGGGTGAACCGCCTTATCTGAATGAGAATCCTCTGAAAGCTTTGTACCTTATAGCTACAAATGGTAAACCGGAAATAAAAGAGAAAGAAAAACTATCGGTAGTCTTTCAAGATTTTCTCGATCATTGCCTAGAAGTCGAGGTCGACCAACGAGCCAGCGCGTTGGAGTTATTAAAGGTAAAAATAAAACATAATTCAAATAACTTAAACAATCAACGATTTATTTATAAAACTTTTGTTTAATAGCATCCTTTCCTGAAACTGGCACGTCCACTAGCAAGTTTGACGCCTTTAATCATGGCTGCCAAAGAGGCAGCCAAAGGGAACTAGAGATAATATTTGTTTGTTCTTCTACTGTTTCAAAGAACAACTTCAAATAACATAACTTAAAGTTTATTAATTTTATTTTTTTTTTAATTTCTATATATGTACTATCATTTCAACGTATTATTATTTTGCCAAAATATTTAAAGAGAAAAAAAGAATATCGAAACAGAATCGATAAAATGCTACCCGCATATCTTTGCAAAGTTCTTTTTTATTTTAATTTTATTAAATGTACTCTCGGAATTTCTTCATTTATTGGCTTTTGTTAGGATCCTTTTTTAAAAGTTCAACTTCATAAAAAGGACTATCATGAATGAGACTTGTATTATTTATTTCTCCTTTGTATTTCTGTCATTCTCTTCATATTTTTATGTTAAGCAATCGACGAACAAATTTGCGATTTTACTATCTACTAACGCATTTAAAATGCTTTTAAAACGCTAGTAGTTCTGTTATGTTATGATTTTTTTCTATTGGCGTTTACCTTTTTTTAAATTTTGACATTTTTGAGACTCTAATATATATATTTATATAAAATATATAAAATTAAATTTAGTTTATGATCTGACTTTGAGAGAAAGAAATCATAAAATTGCGCGCAACATTCAACGAGATATGAACGTAAGAGAGTCAAGTTTAAGAAATCAAAAGTACTCTTTTTATGTTTGCCAAATGCAAAACTTTATTATTATTATTATTGTCATTATAAATAACTATTATTAATATTATTATTTGAACCATTTGTAATTCATTTGAAGCAGCATTCATTTATTTAGCGCATTCTATTTGTAAACCTAACCTCTAAGAAAGGTATATTTTTATATTATTTAAAAAAACAAAAAAAAATATATTCACAATATCTGACGATTTTTTTAATTATTTTGTTTTTGTTTCATTTCAGTCCATTTTTGAACTCTTTGATTTGCTTTGCTGTAAATATTTTGCGTATTTTTTTATCAGTTCGTTTTCATATTTGATCAATGCAAGAGCAAGTACTATTTGGTGGTTAATTGACTTCTTGGTAATGATTTGTTGTGCTTAAACGTTAATTTATTATGTTTTAAGCCATTTCTTAAGAAGTTGCATTCCTTTATGGTTTTTGCTGACAAAGCTAGGATATCTCGCGAACATGTCCTTAAGTTTTCAAAAATTTTTCTTCGTAATCAAAAGTTTACAGTGGAAACGGATGGCATCGCGTGCCGTTGTGAACATGCAGTGTGGTTTTCAATTAAAAATAAGAAAACTGTTAGTAAGGCAAAAGAGTCCGTAGTTTAAAATAAAAATCATTTTGGTAATGAGACCATTTCCAAATATAAAGGACTTTATAAGCGTCCCGTTTAAAGTGACAATTCTGGTTTTTAATCGAAGAGGGCGCAGACGTAGGCAATGTCTATTACCAACAAAACAAGCGCCCCGTGAATCTTAGAAAACAAAAATCAATGAAACGTGAGTAAAAAATTTCAAAGCTTTTATTTTTATGATAAACATATCAGAATATCGATCTCTCGTACATCTGATGTGAGCCTGAGCTTAATTCGCAGTTTATCTTTCATGGTCTTAATGTTGATCAGGACATACATCCTGCCATTCCAGAGCTAAATTTTCAAATTTGTGTTCCCTTAGGGATGCTTGCCATTATAAGGGTAATAGAAATCGTAATCTGCGAACTCCGTAAAAAAGTGCATTTTGAAACCATGGGCTATAGTCCAGCAGAATTAAGCAAAAAAGCCTCGGATTTCATATTTCTGTATTTTCGTTAATAAAAGGTTCTCAGAGAAAATATTTTAAATTTGAGTTTGTGTACGATTGCCTAACATTCGTTGGTCGATCTTTTCTTTCTCCTTGAACCTAGTGGCTGGGATTCGAACACACTCTAATAAGCTCGGCTGAGACATAGTTGTTTACCGATATTTGCCTACCAAACTTATTTCATATAAACCGGTGTTATACCTCCTCGGCAGAAAGGACCGACAATCCGATAGAAAATCTGTTGCGCAGCTCCATAACGAAGAACTGCCAAGATACGATTTTTGTGAAACAAGATTTTTGTCCTTAGAGAAAGGAGTTTTGATCCCAGTTTTTTTAAAATAAATCAAAGAAGCATCGATTTTCTAGGATGAGGCTACTTCAAATCTCCACAAAGTGTGGTTGCTACTTTTCCCTTTAATAGCTTTTGATTGTGATATTTTGCGTCCGTGTTCGATCGACATATCGAATTCAAATATTCAAGACTTAATTGATAAAAAAAACTTAAACTGACTGCTGCTGAAGCTGAATCATAAATTTAAGAATCAAAATTCAATTTTCGAAGCTTGCTTGACTGGAAATGTCAATGGACTGGTGCCAAAGTTATGTAGCAAGTATTCGTCTATGGCAATCCTTCGCTTTATGGTTTGGTTAATCGCAATTTGAAAAAAAAAGAATGTATGACCACTTTTCGTTATCAATTCTCCCATTTAGCATAAAAGTTTTTTTCCACGTTTTGTGCTTACGACAGTTAATTTGGCGTGCTATAAACGACTTTTTTCTTCATGTTTCATTTCGTTCTGCTGCAACAATATTAATGAGCCCAATTTAAACCCGTAATTTGGTCAGTGATCTTTTTAAGTCTTTTCGTTGCAAGTCTCTTTTTGTTGGTATCAAAAATACATTTTCGTTTGGACTTTATGTTAACTTTTTAAATTACTGCAATTGTCTTTCTTCCCCGCAACAAAATATTTAAAGTCACCATTATCTCTGAAGTCAGAAAATGAGAACGTTTAATCATCTTATGATGATACACTTAATTAAGTCTTCCCCATCATCTGGTTTTATTGGATAAAATAAATGTATAGTTAGGCTACTTTTCGTCTCGAAAAGCATAGAATTTAATGCACATTTCAAAAACTTCGTTCTGAATCGACAACTCTTTCAAACATGCTTTGTTGTGGAGTCATACTTTATGTGGAATTAATTAGCTTACCACGGTTAACGATTACACACGACTTAATTTAAAGAATGATATTGTAACTTTATTACTTGTTACTATGGCAGCTGACAAAATAATGCACATAAAACCGGAACATTGTAAGCTTTCGCCAAAACGAGGTCTTGAAATTATTATAGGTTTACATAATAACGCTTGTTAACTGTGGCAATGATTTCTTCCTCTGAAGTAACATTTATTGCCTGTACTAAATGAGTTTTTTATTAAATTTGTAATTCCCGTAAAATAACAAACATGCCTCGCTATATTTTATGTTCCAAAAGTTATATTTATTTTTTTGAAAAATTCATTTACTTTAACTTCAGTCTTGGTAACTGTTGACAACTGAAACAACCTTCATCTTTGTTTTAATTAAAATTTCATAAACAAATCAAATCATATTTATTTTATCTTTTAAAATTTAAATACAAGGCGTAGTTCCTTAGAGATATAGAAAAGAGTATAGTTTTCATAACAGTTCAATAATTAGCTGATCAAAACAAAAGTAACAAATGAAATTCGGCTATCAATAATCCCTCTAGATTTACTAATGGGAAGAGATCTGGGACTTCGCTGGCCATTTTAACTTGGTTTTCTTGAAACTACGTCTTTGAGATGCAACTGCTTCTCAGCGTATGGGATCGGTGAGTCTATTCTTCGATGGATAAGAAACTACCTTTCGAATCGTACAATACAAGTTGTATTGGACGGTTTCAAATCTGAAATTCACCATATAAATGCTGGTGTTCCCCAAGGCTCAGTTTTGTCTCCGACTGTCTTTTTAATTTTCATTAACGATCTCTTGTCTATCACATCTAATCCAATATATTCCTTAGCAGATGACAGTACCCTCAGTTTTTCATATGCGTTTAATGATTCACGCCCCTGCTCTTCGGACGTGGACATCGAACGACAACGTATGCTTAACTCATTAAATTCTGATATTGACAGCATAACCAAATGGGGACAAGCCAATAGAATAGAATTTAATGCTTCCAAAACCCAATGCTGTCTTATGTCATTAAAGCGAAACCCTAACACCCAGCCATTGTCCACGAATGGCATTTGCGTCGAAGAAACCGAAAAGCTTTCAATGCTCGGTATGTGCGTCAATTCTAGCCTACGTTGGAATGACCACATATTCGATATAGCAAAGAATGCAGCGAAATGCTTAGGTTTTCTAAACCGGTGCAAAAAGTTTTTTACCCCTTCTGATTTAGCCATAATTTATAAGGCTTTTATTCGGCCTAAAATGGAGTACAACGCTCATATCTGGGCAGGATTCAAAAGCGAGCGATAAAACTCATAGACGATGACAACATGTCGAAAACAATTCACTCGTTGGAACACCGTCGAAATGTGTCTTGCTTGACTTTGTTTTATCGCTATTTCTACCACCAATGCTCCGTCGAAATAGCTAATTGCATTCCGCCCCTCCAGAAATTCACTCGCAACACCCGTACATCATCGAATGCTCATCAGTTTACCCTAAAGCCTACTTTCGGGCGCACTGTGAAATTTAGAAATTCTTTTATAAGCCGCACAATGCACATGTGGAATGCGTTACCTCGCTCTATTTTTCCTTTCCACTGCAACCTACAACAATTTAAAACCAATGTGCACTGGTACCTCCTTTCCCTCCCTTCCGCTTCTGCTCGTGCTGTGTAAAAAACACTTTAAGGATACTTCAAATCCCTTGAGCACTTGAGCACAATTTAAAAAAAAAAAATACATTTTCCAAACTATCCCTTCCCACAAAACATTCCATTGAACCGTCCACGCCCAGAATATCATCCCCACATCACTATGTTACCGCCTTCGTGTTTCACAGTGCTGTGGTGTGGCGTGTGTTCTTTCGAACGCGACGAAAACCATCCGAATCCTTAAAATTAAATTTGGACTCGTCCGAAAAAGCTTGTTTTTCGATGTTATCATGAGCAGATTTTCACCCAGCTAACTTGATTTTTGAGGAAATATTAGGCTTTTTGACAGATTTTAGACGCCCGTCAACAGTTTGTCTCCGGACCGTTCTAGTGCTTGCCTCCATGTCGATTTGGATTTTTATTTCTCGCGTTAGTTATGATAGTCATCATAATATCTTCACACCGGGTTGTGTGCCTTAGTCTGCCGCCTCGATGAACAATGTTCACTCACTTAGTGGACTTGTAAAATTTTATTTATCGTCAAAAAAACACTTTTGAATAGAATTCGTTTCCAAAAATATCCAATTGCTTTTTTCCTGCAAGTACATGTGATAATTATTAAAAGTGAATTTCTACTTAACGATTTATCTTCTACCCAGAACACCATGTTAATAAGTTTCTTCTGCTTTGACCAGATACGAGTTGTATTTAATCAACTTAAAATGTAATACCATGAAGCGCTACGTTTTCTGTTGTCCATAAGAAACTACACTATGTACTTAATTTTGAAAAAAAAATATATACATGATGTGATTGAATTATTTTTTATATTCATTTTTTAATATTTTAGCCTGCATGTTACCAAAAAGTTTACTTAACAAATCAAACCGCAACCCTAAAGAATGGTAGTTTAAAAACATAAAAACCGATGAAGTCGCAAACATTTCGAAATAAAAATACAATTAGTTTTTTTTCAACAAATTGAAAGTTATAAGAGAAAATAATAAAAAAAAAAAATATAAAATCATACTTTGTGCCTAACCAATAATAACCGTAATTTTAGTAATGAAAGGAAAGAACAACAAAGAAGAGTAAAATTATAAAATTAAAATAGGAAACAATAAATATATATAAAAAGAAAATCTATACATATATATATATATATTTCAACACGTCTTGTATAACTTAGAAAATACGACAAATAATTAAAAATAATAAAAGAAAAAAAATCAACTTTAAATTATCCCGGCTCCTTTTTCATACAAGAAAACAAAATAGAGTTCCCTGGATTCATATGAACATCATGGAGATATGGTGGAAAAGTGCCCTCAGGAAACGAAGAACAAAAAAAGAAAATAAAAGAAATAACACAAGTTGTTGGTTATCGAAAGATAAATTTGTTTTGTGTCTAAATACTTCAAAATAGTTCCCAAATTGATAAATAATAATTGTATAGTTTATATAAAAGACATAAGATTAATTTAAAACGAATGTACTATTATTATTATTATTATAATCCATCATATATATATATATATAAACACACGAATGATATATATATATGTGTACTTATGTAATTCTATTCATTTACTCGACTCTTATTAAAAAAAAAAAAGGAAAGCAACAGAAAAACATTTCCCAGAATTTGTTAAACGAGTTTGATAGCCAAATTCTAACTCGATTATAGACTTTATGCGTAAGCAAAGAATATAACACCACATTTATAGTTTTGCGAAAATGAGATGGGGAACACGACCCGGTCTCGAGAAAAATATATGTACGTATGCCTCGGATACTCCGGCATTCGATCGTGTGCCCAAAATATTTGTGTTTTGTAAAGAAGTTTGTATTTACTAATTATAACAACACAAGAAACCAAAAACAAAGGATAACAAATATATTGTATTATAAACAGAAACGAATGTTTGGGTTTATTCAACAGACTTAATTTATTTAAAGCTAAATCGTAAGAGCAATCGCCTACTGTTTGGAGAAGCCAGTTTTTGTTTTGCGATTCAAGAATTTATATAAATACAAGATCCTCTTTTCGAGGTGTTTCCACTTGGTTGGACGGGCAATGGGATACTTCGTCTTTGTCATCATTTTTCGTTTTCGAAGCAAAACTTGGTATTCATTTCCAGACACACCACGAAGCCATGACGGAACAGAGTATAACACACGGGTTGGATGCAAGTTATCATTGCCCAGAATATCGATGTAATCGTTTTGACCGAAGAGAGCTCGTTTCTCGGTCCAGGGGTTCTTTGGCTTATAGTCGGGCATTGGGAGTTTTTGATTATTGTCCCAATGGGGTAGCAGTCCACCTTGAAGAATTCGCTCCTTGTAACCATAGCGGCGAACGAGTGGTCCACGTGCTGTTTTCTCTTCGTATGTCAGCTGCCGGGTGCATGTGATGGCCGGAGACCATAGTTGTTTTATTTTAGTTGCTTTTTGGAGCGAATTTATTAACCAGGACATGCTTCTTATTTATATAACTGAACAACAACTTCCTCTGAAGTTGATAAATTAAGTTTTTGACAGTTTTCCAGCAACAGAGAAATGTCATAGAAAATGGGCGCATTCAAAGATCATTAATTTGCCGACACATGGATTTTTTTTTTAAAACTTGCTTGCTTGTACGCTTTTCGACAGCTGTCATGTCACCCTATTTGGATAGTGGCCACTTTAACTTATCATATGTAAAAAACTTAAAAGAAAAGGTGTTTACTCGAAAACCAGATTTGATTGAAGTTATTATAAATTAAATTTATCCCTTTGTTACATATATTTTCTGCTGCGAACGTATTCAAAGTATTATTTATGAATCGGAGGCCATACAGAACTTCTCCATCTTGAATGCGTAAAGCTTGTCAGTTTGTATGTCTGATTTCGTGTGTATACGTGCTAGAGTTTCGAACCCAGACAAAAGCGTTGCGGGTAGGACAAAAATAATGTTCAAATCGAAGAAAAGTTTTCTAAAGAAGTATCACTTCATATATTCATGCAACAAGGTATCGATATTATCCCGTTATAAAATGGACCTTTCGTTGAGCTCAATTTTGTAACAAAATTTTGATGGAATACTTTTTCCTTAGCGTGAACATTTTTAAAATCAACAGAGACATGAAAAAATATTCCGCTGCCTTCTGTTGCACATCTTACCCTCGCAACTTACGTAAAGACTACCTCGAAACATCTTGATAAACGTGAAGCGTGCCCTTTGCAGTCGGTACTAGAAAAGATTTTACGAACCTGTGATTGGTGGAGAGATTGTCTCTTAATTAGATCAATTATAACATCGTTGATTCGAATTCTAGAGACATTGAAGCTTATTTGCTGCGAGCTGAACGAAGATTAATGGATTAATGGAATATGTACTCGCAACGAATCAACATTAACCAGTTGGGCTCTCATCACGTATGGCGATAGTCATCTGACGATCTCCTCTCGACGATTGTATTGCAGCACGTAACTCACAAACTGAAGTGTCGTGTGCTGCAATGCGAAGACACTTTCTTTGCTTCACGTTACGCAGAAATCATTATTTAGTATCGTCTTGTCGATGTCATTTTTCGAGGCGCATAATAGAGAGCTATCGCCTTGGAACAACGTCAAAACGGCGCTTTCAAGAGCTCAATGCCTTGGCTTTGAATGCATTGAGTTGAAAGTCGCTTCATTGCTCCCTTCCTCCGTGGATTTGTAAAAAGTAATCAGCCTTGGCTTAAGTGGATCTCCTGGAGCTCCTGATTTTTAAATCACATTTGGGTTTCATCCTAGTCAGCGCTAGTATCCAAATCACTGCTATAAAAAATATTTGTACTATATCATTTAAAATTCACTTATCATTGAATTTATCTTTAACACTTAAATGATGTTCGAGAAATAATTTCTTTTAAATCAACTGTTTAAGTGTGGCAGGGGAAATTACCCCGGATTTAACTTAGTACAAGCAGACAACTTAAAAACTAAACTTAAAATTAGTTGATAGATGAGGGGGCTGACTGGTTGGAAAGGACATTTTTAAGAGTGAGTTTGCTGAGGTGAAAATCAAAAAAATTATTACGTCATTGGCTTTTCGCATCATTCTGGACAATGGTTCATGGGAGCTATAGGTGGTTCGGTGAGGGTTTGGACGGAACAGTGAGGCAGATCTAAGGTTACGGGGATTGGTGTGTATAGAGGCATTCGAAGCAGAGCGTGATTGTCGATATTACCACTAAGAATCTAGTGGATGAATAGGAATAGGAAATGAATCGGCAGATTCACGGCGAAACAAAACGAAGAAATTGGCGCAGGACGGCTCTCACAGACGTAGTGTAACATTTGGTAACAAAGGGTCTGAGAACTCCTTCGACAAGTGCAGAGTTTTCTTTGTTGATGATCGAATCCATGCTCGAGCGGATTCTGGAGGGTTGTGGCAGGCGCTTGCGAGTGTATGTTTTTTTTTTTTAATAGTGCTCAAGTGCTCAATAGGATTTGAAGTACCCTTAAATGTGTATTTTACACACCACGAGCAGAAGCGGAAGGGAGAGTAAGGAGGTACCAGTGCACATTGGTTTTAAATTGTTGTAGGTTGCAGTGCAAAGGAAAAATAGAGCGAGGTAACATATTCCACATGCGCATTGTGCGGCTTATAAAAGAATGAATGGATGGATTAGCATTTTGATTAATTTAGCAAAAGGAAATTCGGGGATGATATAGGCATGGATATTTAAATGTCATCGACGTAAATTGATATATGCCAGCTATGGACGATCGTTGATTGTATTGATGAAGAGCATTGGGCCAACATGTCAACCTTGGGCGACACCTGAGGTTTCTGAAAGAACGATTAGATTTTTAGAATCTGAAAAGGACAACGTTTTGTCGATTTTCTAGATAGGATCTTATACATGCACTGTGACCCGAGGGGAAGTTTATGAGTGAAACGTCAAAACGTCATCATCTGAAAACACAACTCGAGTGAGAGACTTCCGAATGAATTCACAAATAACAATAAACGATCGACTCGGTAATGAGCTCTTATTCAGCATATGATTGAACTCTGATTCACACATAGGCCCGCAGATTAAATGGTTCTCAATAAAAATATTAACGTGCCGGGTTTAGTCTGAAAAAATCATCTTCCCTGGTTCTCCTGTTTAATTTTTAAATATTCTTATGGACTTATCTCTGGAATAAACAAAAACAAAATATCTCAATCAATAAGCGTAACCAGCAATGTCTAGATTTACTGACAGACCAGATTCACTGTTTATTTAAAATTCGAATTATTTTATTTAACTATGCTTAACACTTAGTTCACTCATGCGAGCAGGTGTTTTAGTGGAAATAAAGGTTTCCAAATAAACATATTGAAAACTATAAAAAGAAAACCTACTATTTATTTCGTCTTGAAGATTCACAGGCTGTTGGTGGTGGCGGTGGACCTCGTTTATGCAAATCTTCGAGATAGGTCGTAATTATTTGCGTTCGATCTTGTGGCAAATGGTCCAATACCAAGTACCTGTAAAAAAAAAATGTATAAAACAAATTTCTTTGCCTTGTCGTATGCAATTAAAGCTTATTTTTACCTTTTATCATTTTTCAAAATGTCTTCGATCTCCTTTAAATGATTTGGATTCTCGTTAATGAGTTCTATGGTCTTGTAAGAGATCAACTTGCACTCTTGCAAGAGTTCACGTAAAAAACTCTTTGCACTGACTGTCTTATCTTTAAGATAGTCGCGGAATTCTCGTTCACATTTCTCTGAATTGTTGTACTTTAGGTATCGGGGGTCTTCTTTTACCTGCTTCTTGATTTCCTTCCACGGGCTGGTGAGCGTAAGTGTTGGAATTTCGTCCAACATTTCACGGAATTTCTCACGTTTTTTCTTCATAAGCGAATCAATATGCTCATTGAAAATCCTTTCAAGATATGAAAATTGTATCAGCACATTTTTTTTATTGTTGTTGATGTTACTTACTTTTCCCGCTCTTCACGTTCGAGACTCTCAACAGCATCCCATCGATGGTCCTTACGCAACTGCTTCTTTACTTCCTTCCAGGTTAAATCCGGATTACGAACCAAATCGATGAGCAAAGCGCTGAAATGACGAATGGCTTCATCGCGCATATGATGCTCACGTTCCTTATCTCTATCCCTCAAGTGTCCAGCCAATGTCCGTTGCACTTCCTTTTCTCTTTCACGAATACTTTGCTCAGCACGAAGTTGACGGTCGCGTTCTTTCTGAAGCCGTTCGGCTTCATCGTCAGTTGTCTTATCTCCGTCGTCCTGTAAACAAAAAATTGACAATTTTTTTTTTGTATATATTTATTTTCGAATTTACCTTTTCTATTTCATCTTTCTTTTTGTCACCATTCTTTTCATGGACACTCTTCTCTCGGCTTCGATCCCTGCTGCGATCCTTAGTTCGACCTCTTTCTCTCTTGTCGGACTTCCTCTCCTTGCGATCGCGTTCACGCTCTCTCTCACGTTCCTTCTCCTTGCGCTTCTTCTCGTCCCTCAGCATACGCATGTAATCCAAAAAGTAGTCCTCCCGCAGCATCGAACTCTCCACGGCACGGAATCGAGACTCTGACTCCAGCTTCTTCTTCACCTCCTGCCATCGTGAGTGACGATCAATATCTGAACGATCACGCAGCATTTCTATGAATTCTTTCCTAATCTACAAGTTATTTGGAGAGAAAAAGAAATTCAGAGTGTAAGCGAACGAAGGCGATGTTATTTTAATCTTAGAACTAAAATAAGCTTACGACTAAGTGTGTGTGCGATGCATATGGAAGCATATGCACACATATACATAAAAGCTGGAAAAAAGAGGATTCATTAGAGCTGAAAGAGAATGATTATCGAATAAAAATTATAAAAGGTAGTCGGCGCTAATATATTATAAAAGATTCCATTCTGTTTTTTAGCAGTTTCATTTCTTATTTTTGGATTTGTCTTATTTGTTAAAATCGGACGGACAACGGAAGTGCTTATAATTTAATTGTTTTTGTCAAAGTTTTTTTTTTTTTTAATTTTAAATACAAAGTTTTCTGTTCTTCTCCATTCAACATTAGCAGTAATGCAATGCTTTTTTTTTAGGAAAAAGTCAGTAGATTTGTTAAGATCATGCATCCAATAAATTATTCTGCTTTAAATACAAAATACAACGAAAGCTTCTTAACGCGATTGTTAAACGCATTATCGAACAAATATGCGCACAAAAAAAAGTAGCCAAGTGAGAGTTGAATCTTAGGCGAAGGGTTCCGCGCCTCCTCAGACTATGCAACTCTAAATTTCTTTAATTTTAGTACACGCACTTAAGACAGACAAAACAAAAGCCCGATATTGGTTAACTTGTAATTTCAATAAGAACAAGAACTTCGCGATGGGAAATTAAAAAGTTTAAAAAATAAATAAGGATTTGAGACGATCACAAGATTAAAAGATTATTTGATTCAGAATTCCTGTAGACATTTTTTGGAAAATTAATGCGAGAAATTCATCTTCTGGCACGTGTTTAACTTGAAGTTCTCAACGTATTCAAGAATTTGCTCTAAAGGGGTTGGAAAATATTCAAAAATAAGAAAAATCTGAACATTGTATGTGCTTGTGTGCCTTAAATGCGTAATCAACACACACAGCGCCATTCAATGTGTACATTTTCCTTTATTTTTCAACCCTCTGTTTTAAGTGATTTCTTGAAATCTGAAATCACATGAAGAACTTTTTTTAATAAATTATTTTTAGAAAATGGCATTGTAATTTATTTTAATTGAGAAAAATTCCGAATTCGAATTCAGAAAAGCGTATACGTATAACGGCTCCAATTTCATATTATACCTTTGAAATGAAATGTTAAGGCACGCATGAAGTTCTGTAAAGAATGTAAAAATTAGACTCCTGAGCATTGGAAGCGAGTAATTTGTGAATTTGAGGTGAAACGAAAGTTAATCGGTTTCAGTCAGATGGCAAAAGTATAACTGGCATCAACCAAATGAAAGCGTTCAAGAAGACCATGTTAAAGTGACCATCAAACATGGAGGAGAGCTTCACGTGGTGGAATATTGGTCCTTTGGTGAAAATTGAAGGGATCATGAAAAAGGAACAATAACTCGATATTCTGCGGACCAATTTACCGGAATTTTGTAGACGAGTGTTGACAAAGTACAAATATTGAAAATATATTAAAACATTTATAAATAAGAGAGTTTTTAGTGTGATTAATCTTCTAATAAGGTAATCAAAAATCATTTATATTTCAAAGAAGGCTTTTGATCTCGCTTACTTAAAATAACGACTATAGGAACAAAAATGATCATGAATATTCCTTCCATCGACAATCGAGTCAAATATTTGATCTCAATGGGGAGATAATTTAACTAGTCTACCAATAAACAACACCCAACCAAATAACCATACCTAATAATTGGGTAAAGAGAGTGTTTGCGTGAGATGGTGCATTAACGAAATCTTTTTAAAGGACTTAAAGCATTTTCAACTTCGTACAAAAGGATTCAAGCTACAGAGCTGCGACCTGGAATATTTAAGTTGTTAACAAGCAACAAGATTTTGATAAGAAAATAACAACCGCTTGATTTGGGATCAGCGAAAGAGGCGGGAATATTAATTGGGAGAATAAAGTAAGCATCACCCGAAAAACAAAATAATCTTAATAAACGTTTGGATGGCAAAGACAGACCGTCAAATTGCAGTATCTTATAAAGTTTAGGTGTACAGGTTATGAATAAACTATACCTACAATTAAAAGAACGTTTACTTCAGAAGCATGTTAACAAAATTAATCTTACACAAATTATTGACCACCCTTAAACCTTACATTTGAAATGGCGTTTACTAATTTAGAATTCAAAAGTTAAAAGGATAAATACTCATACAGATCCAAGCAGCAAGGCAACAAAAAAAAATACTATTCGAAACAAGTTAATTTAAATAACAATTAAAAATTGATGTTTGAATTGATAACAAATGTTCCTATAATTCTATCATCGATCTATATTTTTGTGAAACTTAATACTTAGATACCCTAATTTACTGCATTAGTAGCTTACTCGAATAAAAACAAAGCATTCTGCAAATGTTGAACGAATTTTGTCTATAATTGTTTTCGAAAACGTAATGTACCATTTTTTTTTGTTTTTGTTAAGGAATTGTTTCAGTTGTTAACAAGTATAAGTACAACCAGATTTTCATACAGTAGTAGAACTCCACTGGCACTGAGAGAGACGACACCATCGAGTCAGACGAGCAGGCATAGGGAACGATTCGGCAAGCAGCTAGTTTCAGCAACTCCAGGACTCACATCGCACATGTATATGACACCCACAGTACACTTGCTTCATTTCTCATTCTTTCTTTTTTTTTTCTTTTCTGTTCCAACAAAAAAAAAACACCATCTCACCATTATTGAGGGTCTTTCATCGGCTTGCTTGCATGGTATTTCATCTTCAGAGGCTTTTTCTAAGCGCACAGATTTACACAAGCGAACACAGACGCACGCCAACAAGATGGTGATAGTATTGAGCTCCTGGTTGCCAGACCAAGTAGAGCCTAGCGGTAGTAGTAGTAGTAGTTGATGTTGTATGTGGAAGTAGTAGAAGTATGAGAAGACATCAGCATAGTGATGCGACATCATTAAAATAAAAATCCATGAAAATTTATAAACAAATTACAATCTATACAATTTTGTGGTTAGTTAAAAAAAGTAGATATATAAATTTTTTTTTTGTTTACTTTGTGATACTTTAGATTGTAAAATGATTTTTTATCGTAATTGTATTTCCATATATTTACAAGAGCAGACACATTTTAGGTCTGTGATGGTAGACTCATTGCACATACCTGTTCCTTTCTATGAATTTTATCCTCCTTTTCCTGGCGGCGTACATCGACGATGTACTCGTTAAAGAGACTTTCGCGCTCCCGTACCTTTTCGATTGCCTTGTAGCGGTCTTCTCGTCCGTATCTTTGGCTAAATTCACTAAATGAAGACCTTGAAGGGTTGTATAGATGTCGATTAGTAACGTGTTTCAAATACAATATAATGGTAATCACTTACTTTCCATTGAGGTGGGCATCTTCCATTAATTTCCGGAATTCGTCTCTCTTTTGACGCATTTTATTGCGTTTCTCCTTACGTTCTTCTTCAGCACGATCTTTCACATATTTCTCAAACACCTGCTTACGCTCTTTGGAAGTCAGAAGCAGATATCGCGGATCAAAAACTATTTTGTGAAGCTCCTTCTCCCAAGTGCTAAATGCTGAAACCTGGAAGGAGAGGACGAAATTAATTGAACAAATTTGTAATTTTAAAGTGGTCTATATTTATATTACGGCAATGAAGTACCTAACATTCGCGAGGCATTGCAGTGATTCAGCGGGAATGAATCATCCAGAAGCATCTTTCGGGACCAAATGACAGCCTTTTATAAAAGGGCGATTTAAGAGAAAGCCGAACAAATGCGTCTTAGCACAAGATATGCAAGCTTTCCTCCGAAAACTTAACTTAGAGACACTTTCAATTTAATTAAGCTTATTAACTCACACAGTAAGAACATTTCTTATAAGTGAGATTAAGTCCACAATGAATGGAAATTTTTTAAATATATAAATCGGTTACGAAGTAGATAAAGTAAGATAATTAAAGAGCAAAATCAATTCAAACTTGGTCCATGGTCAGAAACTGAGATAATTTTTGCTTGAAATGTTTTTCGCCTCTAACTCTTCTTAGGTCAATTGGAGGGTCAACGAAAAATTGTCTCTCTGATGTCAAACAATCAAATCTTGACGGAACGAGCGATCTCTTTGAGATACAGGAAAACGTAACTTATTGAAAAGGTAATCATTTTCGATGCGGATTCCTCTTTTGAATGTAATGGACAACTGGACGTCCTCAGCACACATGTGAATGGAGCAGTGATTAACGATATTAGGTAGAGTATGAAACCCTGCGGACCATTAGAAAATTAGACATTAACATAAGTCAGTTTACTAAGTACGGTTGCTGTCTTCCAATTAAATGAATAAGGTTGACTATTATGATTCGAGAGAATGACTGGAAGTGAATGAATGGTATTCGACTTGATCGATAGCAGCGCTTCTATAACATCTTCATCGGTCAATCTCAACAATTGCTGGTGAATTCCAAAGGGCTCAACAGTGAAGAACTTAGAATAAGGAGGAGAGGCGAAAATGACATTGGGAGCAACACACTCAATGTCGTTTCCTGGCTTTGATGCTGCTCTGATTGCATTGGCGAATTTGTTTCGAAGATTTTGTTAATGATATAAAGCTCTTCTATTTGATATCGCTTCCACAGATGATACGCAATGTCTCTTTCCAATCCAATCCTTTTACCAATAAGGTGATGCACTTCACATCACTGCGGTCTTAAGGAGAACATGTCTTTTGAAGAACAAGTTTATATTCTGTTTGAAAAAGGATGGTAAATAAAACAGACAATTCCTTTCACAGTTTCGTAAGTCATGAAGCAGATGTTCACGATCAACATTTTTAAAGTCCCTTCATGAGAAAATCGTGTTTTCTGATTGGTTTTCAAAATTCTGAGTGAGAAAAAGAAGGTCACGCTAAGAATAGCCTGGAGCTAACAGCTGGTCATAAAGGAGTACTTTATTTATATCGCTACTAAAGGAAAAATCCAGGAGCGTGCATTTTTTTTAGACGAATGGTGTGTGGCAGTTGAAGTTCTTTAAGAGTTTTTTAGATTTTTGTTTACTAAACACTTGAATACCTATTGAAGATTAAAATGGACCCTACCAACCCATTGAAAGAACATTGCACCGAACAGATAGATTTTATATTTCCCATAAAACGATATGAAAGTGTATCAGCTTCACAGAGCCGTTCATAAAAATGAAAAAATTCTCTGCATTCTGATCTCAACTCTTAAAGATGATTCGCTTTTAATCAATTTAAAAACTGCAATTTATTTTCGCAACTTACGTCTTTTTCGCGTAGCATTTCTTTAAACTGCTTAACACGAGTTTCCAATGGCACTAAGGCACGTTCCTTTGCTGCACGAACTTCGGCTTCAATTGCAGCGTCGTTTGCTGCTTCATTTGGAGATTTCTTCACAGTCTTTGAATCTAAATAACATTCATCATTATACATTTAAATGATTGTATTCCGTACAATTACAACTTACCGGTCGATGACTTTGCCTTTTTGATTGGTACTTCCTCGACACTGGACTCGGATGTGGTACGTATCTTAATGGACTCACCACTCTTGTTACTGATGTCCAATGGCGGTGTTGTTTTAACTGGAAGCTTCACCTCCGGCGGTGTCGCATCCCTCTTTACGATACCTTTAAGTTGCTCTGGAGGATTCGAGACAGCTTTGTCGACGTCCTCTCGTTGCAACAGATCTTCCGGCCGCTCCCATACCGATGTGCGAGTGGATGGATTGTAAAAGAACACCCGTCCATCACCGGTCCATACAACGCACCATGGTGTGCCCGCAATCGGTGTGCTCGAAATAGGCCTGCTCTTGTCTATTGGTTTGTTGGCAGCTGCCGCAGTTTTCTTTTCCTCTTCTTTCTTCTTCTTCTCCAAATCTGCCGCTATAGCTGCTGCCTTCTCTTTTGACTCCTTGAGCTCAGCCATTTTTATTGTCTGATCTGCCGCAACAGCCTTCGCCGCATTGCTATACGCCACCGAAGGATCAAATGGCGTTGACGCCTGCACACCCATATGCATATGAGGCGTCGGCAGAATGTGATGGCCTTGATTCATTGGCGGAGGCAGAGCTGTCTGCGGGCTGGCTCCAGAGTGAGCAGCCATTCTTGCAGCTTCCATGTCACGAATAGCCTGTGGTTTCTCCCAGACACTTTCGCCACGTCCGGCATGATAGTAATATGGTCGTCCATCTGGAGCGCGATGTTCTGACCACTCGGCGGCTCTAGCGATGACGGCTGGATCAATGACGCCGGGCTTGATGATCAGATTCTTGGCGGGTTTCTCCTGTGGGGGAATGTTGTGATGCTGCTGCATGTTCCACGGCATTCCCCATGGAGGTTGAAACGGACCACCGTGCCCGTAACCAGGTGGTGGCATTCCAAATGGAGGTTGATTGAAATTGGGAGGATGCATCCCTTGAAAATAGGGGGGCGGCTGCTGGTGTTGCGGCGGTGGTTGTGTATGTTGCTGTGGTGGCATCATCTGTGGGGGTGGTTGGTGGTGATGTTGTTGCTGCGGTGGCATTTGCTGCTGCTGTTGTGCCTGTTGCTGCTGCGGTGGTGGTTGATGTTGAATGGGTGGTGGATGTTGCATATCTGGTCTTTGTGGTTCTGGAACTGCTTTATCTGCCTGGCGATTTTGTTCTTCACGATTATTTTTATCGGCATCGGCGTTGTTCTGTTGCTGCTGCTGTTGCAGTTGTTGATTTTTCGTGTTCATCTCCTCGATCTCAGACTGTGTCATCACTTTTATGTTTGGTCCCTCTGGTCTAGTCCATGTTGTTTCTCTGGTAATTGCATGGTAGTAATAAGGCTTTGAATCCTCGGACTTGGTCTCGACCCATAGTTCTATAGGAGGACCAGTGAATGTGTTGCTGTATGGACTATTTGAATCATTGCCACCCTGCCAGTTTGGGTCATGATTCGGTCCACCAAATCGGCCGCCTCCGCGGCCCCGAAAAAACGTATTTCCACCTCCACGCCCTCTATTGGGTGGGAACCCGGTGCTGAAAGTTTTATTCCAACTTTTACCAACTGGCGATTGGTTTGGTGCAACCCTAAAGCATTCAAACAGAAAATTTGTAAACTGAAACAAAATCGTTTCCATCCAACTTACCGTTCATCATTGTTTTCATTGGGTTCGGCATCGTTGCTTTGGGGAGAATTTTCAACATTTTCATCGATTTCTTCGCCGTTCATGGCAGCTTTGTCGATGGACAGTGGTGGTTGAATTGTTTCATCGTCTCCTGGCGAGTCTGGCTCGATTCCATTTTCTATCACCTCTTGTTCTGCCAGTGGTGATTCCATTGTTTAAAGAGATACTCTTTACTACGTGTAAGTAGTAGTTTGTATTAACTTATTTATTTTCCAACGCTAAACAATCTGAGAATAATTCACTTTATGCCGATGAAAAATCTGTCAACATGAAGAAATGGAAAAACGAGACAGCAATGGCCGCTGTGACAGCATTTAAGAATAGAAAAATGTAAATGAATGGCAGCATTCAGGAAAGAATATGGATATGTCAAATTGTCAAGTGAGATCTCGGCACCGTTAATTTCTTATTATATTTGAAAAATTGAATTCTTGTAAAAGGGTTAATCAAAAAGGTAATGTGATAGGCATTTCCAATAACTAATAAATAAAATCTTTACATACCCATCTGCTTGGGTAATTGTTAACGGAACTTTCTAACAAAATCCATCACACACATCTATTCTGACATAAATAAATAAAGGACCAAATAAGCCACGAATAATATATTTCAAATACAACCATATGCATTTTAATCCGTTTTTAAGGGGTCTGGGGCTTGCCCATCTGTTGACTAAACTATAAAGCTGCTCGGCTACGGGTAAATTTCTAGGGAACGCATTAGGCCCATTTAATCACACCTTTGCTAAATTTTAATACTGCTCCGCTAAGGGAAAATTTACCTAGAACGCAAATGGAATGACGGAAAAACAGATTTCACTGAGTAGCGAAGAAATCTTTCCCAGATTCCCTTCTAATATCGCTTGAATTTCCCCGTAGCGACCCGCTTCAATTCGCTTCCTGAGCTCAAAACATGGCCAATATTTTTTGTTCTAAATTGCAATCCTGAAAGGTTTTTTTCGGAAAAGTTTATAGTACATGCATCATCAAAACCGTTAAAGCTTTAACTTATTATAGGGTCCAACTCGATCAGTGAAAAGTAAATTACTGCCAGTTCGATTTTGGATAAAGCGCGAAATTAGTAGACAACTGAAATTGCTATAGCTTTGTTCATGAATTGTTTTTTCCCATTCGAATTGTTTTGGATAAACAATCATCTGATGTAATAAAGGTAACTGAAAATATTGATGAAAACAGTACTGGAGTATAAATAAAAACACTGTTTCGTTATTAAAAATGACTTTCTTTTATTATAATGTAATGAAAAAATTTAATTGTAAGAAATATTCAACTGATAAACAAGAAAAATGTTTTTAGCCAGGTTTTACACTCATACACCAAACTGTGCTGTCCAATTCGGACATCATTTAAAAATAAGTCACTCCAAGACGGAATATTCCCAGATTCTTGGAACGAAACAATCATAGTTGCGATAGTGTTATTGCCAAATTCAATAAAACGTGATGATTCTTAACCAAAATACGAAATAAATAGAAGCATGAAAAGATAAAACGACTTTATAATTGATTTACAGTTGGGTTTGATGAAAGCCCATTCTTGTGAAAGTGCATAGAACCTGACACTATAGGGCTGGAAGGAATACGTTGATAAAAAAATGTGTTAATAGTGTTTTTCTTGATCTGCAATAATTAACTTGAGTAATATGACGTACTGGACTGATTTATCCCACACCTCACCAAAATAACACAGAAAATAAGAGTAAACGGCGAACTATCGGAACTGAATGAGGTAGAACGGTGTCCCACAGGGGTCAATACTGGGAGCTCATTCTTCTGCAGATATATCAACGATATAGGAAGTGGAGAAGAGGTCCATTCTTTCTCATGTTATTTGCAGACGACGCATTGCTGTGCGTAAATGATGATTATGCAGCAGAATATCACCATAAAATTCAACAGGACTTGGACAACGTTTTTGAATTGTTATGTCAAAATAAGTTTAAACTCAAAGAAAATAAAACTTAATATATGATAAACACATAATGGGAAATTTGAACGTAATTTTACAATGAAAATAAATACCATCGAATATGATTGATCACAAGTTAAACTATTTCAGCCACATAGATTATAAGCGTAGAAAGATTGTAAAACAAAAGGTTTTATGAAAATAGAGCAAAGAGATTCGACAACATTAACATCAGTTGATATTTATGTACAATGAAATTGTTAAGCCTCATTTTGAGTAGTGTTCTACCTCTTAAAGTCTTTGTAGTGAAAGCGCTTTTTCAAGATTACCAGCATTACACAATGCGGACTTGAGAATTATAAAACACACTTATCATTTAAATATTGAATATTTCAAAATGGTTACCTGTCCACTAGAGGATTGTAATGAATATGTTAATGTTTGTGTTTAAGATTTAAAACAACTTGTTGCCCAGTGATGACCAGCCATATGTGTTAAGAAATAGAATCAACTTTAGATTACCAAAACTGTAATGTACAAAGGTCTCAGGTCTTATTCAATATAAAATCAATCAAATATTAGAGCACTTAATAATAAGAATATATTAAAATTAAATATAAGAAATAATATATGAAACTGAACAATGTAAAAATGTAAAATTGTAAATTGTATACAAAAGCTAGATAATATACTAATAATAATAATAAAGGTCATCCTGAAATTATACCAAACTCTGCCTAAGTTTTATGTAAAACCTTTTGGTCCTTCTGATATTTTATTGAAATAATTGTTTTAATTCGGTATACCACTATTATATTCCAGACTATCACGGTATATTGCGTTATTCTGTGTGCAATTGAAATAAATTATATAATGACCAGAATGCAGGCGGGCCATAAGAAAGCGACACACATATGTTGTGTTGCTGCTCACGTTAAAGAAAAATGACAAACCGTGTTTTTCCAAAAATATGTCAGAGATTGTTAAAAGAGGAGGGAACTGTTACGGTTACCAGAATTTCTTTTAGCTCACCAAGAAGAAAAAACCGACTTTGAAATAAATTATAAACTGTATGCAAATATGGACAGAAGATTCCACCGCGTAAGTTCGAATAATTTACTCTTTATACTTTTCTGCATTTTCATAACAAGACTGTTTACAGATTGAGGCTGTCAACTTTGAAGCGATAAAGTTCCTCAACGCTTTGCGGCAATTTCGTTCTTTCAATAATTTTATAGAAGAAAGCCTTTGTGAGAAGCTGTTGGACATAGTAGCGGAGATTGATAACTTCCTAGAAAAGAAACCCAGGGAGAGACCGACACCAAGTGAAACTCAATTGACGCCGCAATACCTAAAAAAGAATAGTATTCGCGATACATTTATTTGCGGACGGTGCGGAGTCAGTTCATTCGCTGGTTAATAATTCAGTATATGTTTATAGTATCTATATTTATTAACAGGTGGAATGTGATTCCCTTAACAATGTTCGTGTTCATTTGATGTCAGATCGTCACACAAAAGTTGGAAGAGAATGGAAAACGAAGGATATACGAAAGAACAGTGCCAGAAATTCAAAAACCGAAGTGCAAATTCTTCCAAAAAGTAAAATCAGTCAGTAATAGATAATAAATACATTGAAAATTCAACTTTTCGTTTTCAGAAGCTGTGGCTTTAATCGAAGGTGATATTTGCAAATTTGGTACTGAGAGCTTTGAAATCGCTGATAAGCTGACTAATCTTCGTGCCCACAACATAATCGAGGATGATTTATTGGCATTGATGCGCCCTGCGTATCCTGATCTAAACATAAAAGTTTACATGTTTGGTTCTCGGTTGTCTGGCATGGGGAACAGTTATTCAGATTTAGATTTATTCGTGGACATAGGTATGCGATTTCAAGTAAATAAGATCTGAACTTTATCAAATGTTTCTTATTTAGGTGACGTGTTTAGTTCGTTTGAGAATAAACCTTCAGCGGAAACAAAGAGTAAGCTTTTGACTGTAAAGAAACTGATAGAGAAGGATGTAAATTGGTCTGGATTAAGCTGTGTTGAGAATGCACGAGTTCCAATAATAAGGGTTTTCCATAAACCGACATCAATTAAATGCGACATTGGTTTCTCCAACAGTTTGGGCTTCTGTAACACTAAGCTAATGAAATATTTGTTGGGATTGCAGCCGTTAGGTAAACAATATCGAAATAAAACTGTTCCATTTAATAACCATTTACACGTTACCAGTGAAAGCGGTGTGCCTTTTTATGAAGAAGTGGCTAGAAAGAACCAAGCTAAAAACGTTAGTTACCACATATAGTAGTAACCTCATGGTGGTGCTGTATTTCCAGACAAGAAAACTGCTTCCGTCAATAAAATCACTGCAAGAGGGATTTGAAGATTCAGTTAAAATAGGACGTAAGTAATTAATTTCCAGAAATTACTAATTTTCTTAACTTATCAGAAGCTATCGCTGTAAGTGAATGGAATTACCTCGGCGGAGAGGTATTTCTTGCTTCAGGGACGCATTCTGTTGGTGACCCCGTTACAATCCATTAGAAATCTTAAGGAACCTTAAACTTGCTCCTCGAAACATCCAAATTAAGACTGGAAAATGCTAGCCTGGTGGCGATTAAGTAGCATTAATTTATTCCATACTTTGCATAACATGTGGCAGTAAGAGGAAGATTACGTTTCCAAAATCCAAAATGTTCGGCGAATCCTACTTTCACTTAAGCCGTTATTTGACTTAACAATATTCGGGTTCCTGCGGCACAAAGAATCCACGTGAAATGCAGAAAGTGACATGGAATCAATTCGATTGTAACAATTTTAATGGTTCTATTGTGTTGTGGAAAGCAGCGGAAAAGACAAGATACGCTCAAAAGCTGAATAAAGCACAGAGGCTCGCCTGTCTATGCTTATCAGGTGCAGCAAGACCAAAGCCGCAAGCAGGTCTCGAGAGAGCACTGTTGCTAAATGTGCGATTCGATACAGAAAATCTTACACCCAGAAGAACGCCTCTTGCGGGCATTTCTCAATACTCAGATATTTCAGGACGATGGAGATGATCGCGGGCACTGATTACATGATCCCTTCTGAAAACTTCACCAAAAAGCTCTTTACTTTTGTCCTTTCTAGGAACGAAATCATCGCCATTGAAAGAAAGTTATCATTTTTAGGAACAGCCAAGCGGCAATAAAAGCGCTGAACAAGCACTTATAGTTCTAAGTGATCAAGGCGAGCGCCACATGTTTACCACCGTCTGGGTTCCTGGCCACAGTGACAGACGGTTACGAAAAGACAGTTGAACTTGCCCAGAAAGGCTCATTGCTGGAGCTGGACAGGATAAAAAGATTACCATACATACTATTGTAAGACATAGTTACTCGAAAACGTAGGAATAGAGTATAAAAGAACATGGAACTCTAGGGATGTAGTCTGTGGCCAAATGTTAAACATAATTAACAGCTGCCTCGTCTATTTGCGGACATTTTTTCTTGTGGAATTCTCACTGCAACAATTTTACCATATTTCAAATATATTGCACGGCTTGTTTTCCGAAAATCGTATGTTGTTCGCTCTTGATTTTAAGAGAAGAAATACGAGTAATCCAAAGAAATAATGATGAATATCAAAAAAGTATTTAACCAAGCTGCACTAAGTTCATGGTTTTTAAACCCATGACACCCAAAGAACAAAATTTTTTGTTTGGCTCTCCCAAAACGTCTCAACAGCGGCTATTATTTCACTAACATCTTCAAATTTCTTGCCGCAAAGAGGAAGATGGCGGATTTTCAAGTAGTTTGAATCCTGTTTCTTGAATTGCAGGCATCCAAACTGCGTTGCGTTGGTGCGTTGTCTTCATGAAACAGCGCAATCCGGCTGGCAGTTTACTGCGTTTTTTTTTCCTTCAAAGATTCCCGCAATCTTCTTTGTTTTGTCTGCGTGCCTGATGTAGTTGTTGCTCCTTTTCCAAATATTTCCTTCAGTGTCTCAAAAAACTGATGCCATAATCTTTTATGCCGGAGTCGACACTGTGAAAGTGCTGTAAGTTGAAGAATGGATAGGTAAAAGTAAGAAAAAAGTAATCGCCATTTGTCTTTATATAAAGGGGGCTTCCGAAATCAATGACAACAATACTCATACGGAAATGGTTCCAAGAATTCCTTACAAAGTAGAGGACAAAAATATATGGAATAATATATGTGCTTAAATTATACTAGCGGTGACTCAAGGCACGATTTTTTGCGCATTACTGTTCATTATAAATAAATTAGACGCCAAATATAGTAAAAAATTGCATGATTGTTTTATATGCAGACGATTGGTATATGCGGAAGGAGAATATGAAAGAGAATGCATAAATTAATTGAAAGACGGAATTAAACAGCAAAAATGAATAAATTGAAAAAAAATGTAAATTGAACTATAAAGCATTTACAAACACAAATCAATATACTTCTACTGTTAAGTATCCACTCGTTTCTTCTATTGCTCCTCTCAAGAGTTCATTAAACACTTCCACACGAAATCCTGTGACCTCAGCTACATGCCTGATTGTAATTTTTCGATCTGCCAACAGATGTTTTTTTTTTTGTTTTTTCGAAGGAACTCGATAGACGTCCTTCCTGGTGTTCAACTTCAGTGAATGTTCTTTCTAGCTTAAACTCCTTGACCCAGCGCAAAGCGGTGGAAGATGGAGGAATAGTGTCCACTTATGTTTCCACCAAGTTATTTTAAAATATGTGCGTTTTTCTCCGTTTTGACGACATATTCAAATGAATACACTGGAATCGTGGCATTTTGTGTAAACAGATTATAAATACGTTTGGATCGACCCTTGTAAATTTTCTGTACATCTCCGGTACCACAAAATATCATAAATGTATTCTCGAATGCAATCAACGTCGCTGGAATCCAGCATTTTTAACATCAACTTCATTTTCAAGCCATCACCATCAATTACTTTTTAACTTTAACTACCAGTTTCTAATTTCATTTATTGAAACTAAAAACATTTCCAGGTAAGTTCTCATATGATACGATTTTATATTTTCATTTCCATTTCCAGCTTGGCTTGCGGTATTCGCTGAAAAATCGTTGGCGGACCTCGGTATACCCACCGCATCAACGTCTGTGAAGAATTTTAAAGCCGAACTTAAGGAGTTTTTCGAGTTCTATGCTGACTTTAGCTTTCAAAAACAACTTATTTGTCCATATCTGGGTTATGTGATCCCTATTGAGGATTTGGAAACCTCATCATTGTTTCCAAGGTAAGAAATATAAATCATTCTATGAATTGAAAATAATTTGGAAAACACTTGCAGCTACGTAAATTATATCGAAACTGACAAGGACAACAAAGATCTGCAACTTCAAAAGTCCAACATGAATGTGCAAGACCCTTTTCAGTTGAATCATAATGTTACCAAAGGAATCCCCTCTCCCACGGTTGACCTACTGAAGAAATACTATAAGCTATCGGCAAATCTTCTCGCGAATAATACCACAGAAGAGACTGTCACGAAAAACGCAACGTAATAACGTTGCACGTTGCCTTGCAAGCATTTGTATTATTTTTTCACTTTTATGTTTTATATGTTCATGGACACAAATAAAAGGATTAACTATACGCAAGAAAGATTAGAGGGGATTTGATTATAAATTGTCAACCTAGTTTCCTCTTCCACTCACGGTTTAATGGTTTAATTGGATTGCTCCTTTGTGGCAAAAGAACACACACGACACACCATTCGAATGCCCACAAGAAATCTGCTGCCTCTGCAATGAGCCAGACATATTCCTTGAAACAAAGGCAATGTGATAATGATACAATTAAAGTGTGATCCTTAAAGAGATAATCTTAAGGAATGGTTGATTTATAGCGAATACTAAAAAAAATTCTCTTGGCAGCGGTGGGATTCGAACCCACGCCTCCGAGGAGACTGGTGCCTTAAACCAGCGCCTTAGACCGCTCGGCCACGCTACCATGGAAATGAGATATTTAATGTCCTATCATACTTAACGGTAAATGCTGAACCTGTGAAAATAAATTTTCGATTCAATGTTTTTGCAAATTTTCACATTTGCAGAAAAATCGCACTTTAAGGTATGCACCATAAAGCAACATGAACCATAAAGGAAGTATGAACAATTTTAAGAAAACCGTGTAACATAACTTTATTATTGAATTTAGTTTCTGGATTGTAAGTGTAATTTTAAATTTGTAATCAATATTGTCAAATCTCTTTGGTATTTAAATAAAAGCGCTTACAACTCCTTAAAAAAGAGAAGTTATTCATTTGGTCCAGAAAGGGAATCGTAAAAGTATAAGCGACTAAAGACCTATTTCTTTAATTCCTGTGATCAAATATATGGCATTCCACAGGGATCCATGCTGGGTCCTATATTGTTCCTCGTTTATATTTTTTTTTTGCAATTATAATGTAGTTGCAGATGATATCACTTTCATTTATACTGACCCTTCGATTCATGAATGCGTGCAAAACTTAACTTTGATCTTCAATTACTTGTTTTCTTTCCACAAACTCATTATCAGTGAAAAAATCACATGACCCTCCAGGAAACTTAATTGTCTTTTTTCACTCAAGCGGATGTCCAACAGTTTTGTTTATCACTTCACACCTGTGGGAGGTTAACACTAATGTTAGTTGTTCAAAATTTTTAAATATCTGGGTGTTTTCATTGACAACAAATTAAATTGGAAAGTTCATACACTAAATCTTAAATAATACATGATATTAATAACTCTTAAAATATATCTCTTAATGTAACACTGCTCGCACAAAGTTCTTTCAATGTTCAATTATGGGTTAGTTCAATCGAGACTGCAATACGGAATTGTTAGTTGGGGAGGTACCTACATGAACACTTTGAAAACAATATTGATTGCCCAAAAGCACATATTCCGGATCGTGTGTGGCAGGATCGTTATACGGATAGCTGGCCCTCCATACTAGCCTGCGCATCGTGCCATTCAGGAAACCCTTCATTTTCAAGGTGCTGAAAGGGTTTTTTTTTGTAAACAGACCAGTAATGTAACATCAAGAATTTCTTCGATATATAAATTGATGTTTGATAATGAAGTACTATACATGCAAAAATCGCATTTTATGAACATTTATTTAGCGTCATCGCGAAGAATTTTTAATAGTTTAAAATAAAACCTTCACTCATACCCTGTGGCATTTATTCTTTGTTGGCGATCACTCGACATTAACTTTAAAAGTTACAGGATGATCAAAAATTATTCATATCACTTTGATACTTTATTTTTATTAGTATTGGAACCTTGTAAAAATGAATAAGAAAAAATGCAATAAATTTTGCATATGAAACTGAATTTTTGCATATACACCCCATGCCAAAAAAAACAAACGCCGCACCCAAGCATCCTTAATAAAACATGTTGTATTTCACACATAAATTTAAATTAATCTATATTTTTTTATGAATATTTGTATAGTAATAATAATTTCTTTAAATAATATATATTTATAATTTTATATGTCTACCTATTTGTGACCAAATTTCTCACAAAAACAAAAAAGGGACAAGACCAGGCAGACGGTATTTTTTTTTTATTGAAAGTAATTAAGGGAACATTGAATAGCACTAGTTAGTCATCATAAGGGGGAATCCAGTTTTTATTTTTCCTAAGTACTTTGGGGCACCGCCTTTAGCCTTTATGACCGCTTGGATCATTCCTGGCATAGAGTAATAAAGTTTTTGGATTTCCTCTGCTGTTTTGCGCTTTGTGGCATACTTTCTGACTCATAATTGACCATAAGTTCTCTATAATTTTAAGGTCATTTCACCAAAATCTAATAACATCGATTGACATGTTGAGTTAAACAAATAATAGCCTAAGTATCTTTCAGGCAGGATTCCGATCTGGCTTTTCGGCAATGGATCAAATTTTCGCGCTTTTAATCATTGCTGGAAGGTTTAAGGAGAAGGGAAGAAAGTTATATACCATTTTTTGTACATTTTTGTACTGCTTTCGATACGGTTAACAGGAAATCGCCACTATAAAAGCTGTCATCAAAAGGACTGTCAGGTAAATTTATAAGAGTTTCTGAGAAGCTTATCTCCTACTTATTTGCTGCTGTGTGGAATGGTAGAACTATGTTTACGACAAGGATGTTTATTGAGCCCTATACTATTTATTGCTCTTTATTGACGATATAGTTGATTATTTACCGGGTGGTGTTAAAGTTGGCGATTAACTCATTTAAGCCGACAAACCTTTAACTCTCCAGCTCCAAATAAACAAACTAAAATTTTATTGTGACCACTGGGATCTTAAAGTGAACACATCTAAATCAAAGATCCTGGTTTTCGGACCTACATCTATTGAATTGAAGTTGTTAAGCAATTTAAGTACCTAGGAATGCTTGTTTCATTAAACCTTGATCTGCCGCATATTCACGAGAAGTCGAAAGCCGCTAAAACGGCTATGAATCTCGTGTGGAGGAACTTTTTCGGCAACAAACATGTTGACACTGGGTCGAAGTTCTAAGTCTTTAATGCCACAGTAAACGCTTGCCTTTGTTATGCAAATCAGGTTTTTGGGTTCCAAAACTCCGACGAACTTCAAATGGTTCAACGCAAATGACGATTATAAAGTAAGAGTGATGCGCAGGAAAAGTGAAAATCTTTAAAAACGGTTAAAGAAATTCACAGTGCAATTTACCTTATCACCTTTTGTGGATTGAAACAAGCTGGCTGTTTCTTACAATGCTATTTAAGATCTTTCGGAGGCAAATGTAGATGATTGGTAAATAAATTCTACGATTGTATAAAGAAAGTGGACGATTGTTTGTACCATGAGAGCATTAACTGGGCTCAGATCTTCCCTACTCGGCTTATTTATAGAACTCTCAATAATTTTCTGGGCCCCAATAACTATTCAAAATATCTAAAAGCTGACCAAATTAGTCTTATATTTAAAGCAAGGACAGAGCTTCTTAACCTTAACTACAGCCCGCACAAACAGGACTTTTTGTACCTTTTTTAAAAATTAGCGAACTGTATTTACATCATGTAATATTGCCAATTTTCGACGGATATCATGTTTTGCCATGTTAATTTTATTTCCTTGTATACACATTCATGTATGTATAGTCAGGGCTGTTTCGTGGGGCGGAATCGTCCTGAAATATGAGATTTGAGATGTAGCAGCATAACCCTATTGTAGGAACCACACTATCATCGATAATTTCTTAGTTTTTCGCTCAAAAGCTAAATTCGTCCAAGACCCCAATTGGTCATGCTTCCCCAAACCATAACATATGGTGAATGCTTAACGGTGGAGGCAAGCATTCGTCCGAATATCATTTCTTAGCTCTCCTTCGCACTGTCTGCTTACCATCAGTTCCAATGGAGTTAAACTTGAATTCGTATTCGTCTTCTCCAAGCGTCGGCGGTTCATTCCCCTTGCTTTTTAGCCCACATTAAACTTTTTTTCTTCACTGCCGCAGAGAGAAGTGGCTTTTTTGCAGGTCTATTGGCTTGAAAACCGACTTCATTTAGCCGACATTGACTCGTTCAAGTCTTTTCTCTATTCCTTTGCAGTTGCGAACAGGTTATTCAGAGAGATGCCCCGCAAAATCCGATCTTTTTCTTTCGGTCTTCCGCTCACAGGTTATCTCTCCGTACTATCTGTCGAGCTTACTTACTTCAAATGCCGTCTAGCAGTGCATTCGTCGCAACCAAAATTTAACTATGTATATGAAAAATTATGAAACAAAATAATAATAAATATTTCAATAACTACGAATTTATTTACAAATTTGGAATTATTTTCCAAAAATTTAAAAAACATGATTTTTGAATAATTTTTTTTTAGTCTTCTTAAAATACCATAAATCTTTATATTGAGGGTATCAATGCTGACCACAGTATTTTGTATCGCAGTCTCACTGTTGCTGGGCAATGGAAGAGGAAGTGCTACACATCTTCCACCTCCTCCTCACATCTTTGGCATGTGGAGGTTTTTCTTCTGCTTGAAACCCCATGACGAATGGTTCAAGATGTTTTGAGATTTCCATTGATGGGTTCCGACAGAAGATCCCTGCCCCGATTCAGACGATATGTAAAAACCGTCCATATAAATTGTGGTAACACCGTGGTCTCTTGTCGTGTTTCCGTTCGTCCAAGCAGCTCTGATTGTAAAAATTGTCTTGAAATTGTTTTTGAAGGTGAAATTTGCTGTCATCGCCCTTACTATGTTCACAATTTCCCCTATGCCTGGTGTTTTTCATGTAGTCAAAGTGATCCAATGTCTTGAGTCTTATGCCCGAGAGGACTGCTTGTTTTTTAATTCCAGTTGTATTTCCAGTACTGGTGTTATGTTTAGAGTTGCTTCGATGATGTACTTTAGTGAGCCTGTCCACTACATATTTTTATCTTTCGTATTCCACCAAACTATAATGCCGAAAAGAAGGGTTGGTTTCATTAAACAGTCAGTGGACTTGTTTTGGTTGCAGTCCGAAGGACTTCCCAAATGCCCTCGCACATATCCACCTCTTTTTTTTGATATATTGTTTCAAATATTCAGATTGAAATGGTTCTCCAGCGATATATAGTATGTGCCAGCCCGTTAACTTAATTCGTGTGAAAATGATTTTGAGAAAGAAGCGTTTTTGTCTAATAGAAATAACTTTGAATTTGTGCAACTTATATCAATACAAGAAAAACCTTTTTTTTCACAGAAATCAGACGAGATAATACTCCTCACAAACTCTCATAGGGCCAAAAACACATCATCAGGTCCATCCAGGCAAAATTTTTTCTCGTCACTAAAAAATTTAACCTGGCAAATTTTTGTCTGGCCAACAGCTGATGTTTTTTCTTTGGCCATTTATAGAAACATTTCAGCAGATATATTTTTGCTTGAAATTTGCTGGACCCGACGTTTTCCAATCGGGTGATCACAGTTTCTACTTTCTACTTGCTCTAAAATAAGCAATCATTTTCTGCAGTCGCTCAATTTTGTCTAATAGTAATACCAGCGAAAGGTTGCATATTTTTCACCCAAACTCTTAAAGTTGTAAACTTCTGTATGAGACCGGAAGTTTCTCTATTTAAAAGGTCCAGAACCATTGCAGGTACATATATAAAAAATTATAATAGGACTACCGGTTGAAAATGTCGTTATTGCAGGCAACTTCATATCTATTACTCTGAGGTGAATTTTGGCCATGACAGCTGTCACATCAGAAGCTTCATGTCATTGTCTAATTATTTCAGTCTAGGTTATTGGTCATTAGTGAAAACACACAAGTTTTTGTAAAGCCGTAAAATGTCTACATTCGTGCCATCAAAACAACATTTGCGGGAAGTTTTAATACGCTTCTTTCATTTAAAGAAAAAAGCAACCGAAGCGCATCAATTGCTTACCGAAGCTTACCCGGGCTATACTATAGACGTTAGAATGTGTCAGCGGTAGTTTAAGCGGTAGTTTAAGCGGTTCAAAGATGGCGTTTTCGACACCGAAGACAAAGAACGCCCGGCCTGGTGAAAAAGACCATGAATTGGAGGCATTGCTCGATCAAGATCCGTCACAAACGCAAGAAGAACTTGCAAAATCACTTGGCGTCGCTCAGCAAACCATTTCCGATCGTTTGAAAGCAATGGGAATGATCCGAAAGGTAGGACAATGGGTGCCGTATGAATTGAGGCCACGAGACGTCGAACGCCGATTTTGCATGTCCAAAATGCTGCTTGAACGCCACAAAAAGAAGTCTTTTTTGCATCGAATCGTCACTGGTGGTGAAAAATGGGTACATTACGATAATTCAAAACGTCGGGCAACGTATGGATACCCCGGACATGCCTCAACATCGACGGCAGTTCAGAATATTCAGGGCTTGAAGGTTATGCTGTGCATTTGGTGGGACCAGAAGGGTGTTGTGTATTAAGAGCTGCTAAAACCGAATGAAACAATCATAGGTGAGGTCTACCGACGACAATTGATACGTTTGAGCCGAGCACTGAAGGAAAAACGGCCGGAAACGTTCGCAATGCACGATAAAGTTATTTTGCAACATGACAATGCTCGGCCACATGTTGCAAATGTCGTCAAAACTACCCCACCCGCCGTATAGTCCAGACCTTGAGCCATCCGATTTCTATCTCTTCCGATCGATGCAACATGGCCTGGCTGACCAGCACTTCCGTCATTTCGATGATGTCAAAAAATGGATCGATTCGTGGATTGCGGCCAAACCGGTCGAATTTTTCAGAACGGGTATCCATGAATTGCCAGAAAAATGGCACAAATGTGTGGCTAGCGATTGGCAATACTTTGAATATTGAATTTATATCTATTTTTCCTCAATAAAGCATTGGTTTTGAAAAAACGACATTTTCAACCGGTAGTCCTATTATTTGAAATTATCTTTAAAAAAATATTTGTTTACCAATAAAGTATTACACAAAAAACAATATTTGATAATTTAAATTATAGGGACGGCATAGGGCACCGTCGAATCAAAATCCGCCACTGATGTTTTTACTTTTATTCTTCATTCGTTCACATGCCAGTGATGACCTTTTTTCCAATGGATAACATGTATGGTCTCGCCAAGGTGGAAAAATGATTTTTGATAAATTTAGTAGATGACAAATTTTCAAAATGACCGCGGGAAATCAGGCGTCATTCTTCGATCCAAAGGTTGTAAGATATTCACACCATTTACGATTGCCGTTGTTGACATAAACCGACGTCAATTCAAAACAAACCACATTCTGTTTGGCGGATTAGTATTTTGTAATAGATAAGACCATCTTTCCAATCATATTTAGCTGGCGGACGAATGTAAATAAATGAACTTTCGTGGCGTAAGCGAATCTAAAACGATTGCCACCAAGAGAGTTTTTCTCAAGTTAGTTTTCTTCTTTTTATTAAATTTGAAAGAAGAAAGAAGTGTTGAAAAGAAGACTTACCAAATTACCGTGAAATAAAATCAACTATAAAATGAAAATCGAATGCTGGGGGGATGTCCCATTTGACATAGAACCTCGGATTTCGGATTTCGGGTGAAAATCAAGTCAATATGAAGTGTTGGCTCCATCAAACATGTAATGATTTTTTTGTCACTCAGACGTATAGTATTGTACGAAAATTGTTTTTGATTCGACTTTGTTACTGACTCAAAAAGATTTGACTTAATTTCAGCGTATTCTCAATACTCGAAATTTCCTTATTTTAACGCCAGGTATTTTCTGAATAGTTTAATCAACATATTTTTGTGAGCTGTCAGAATCAAAAATAATCTACAACACAGCTTGTCGGTCAAATAAATTTCAGAATATAGATTTTTTAATCGACCCCGACTTAAGTCGCTTCGTCTATCGACAAATGTAATTGGGGTGATTCTTTTTCGAAACAGAACGGGAAGGTACTGAATTTCTAATTGCATTGTAACTAGCGCCAAACTAAAACTATTTTCGAGTCCATCGCCACTTTGAAGTCTTGTAAGGCGATGATGTTAGGCGATTTTCTTAATTTTCACAACTTTAATAAGACCATTGCCACAAGAAGATGCGTTGGCGGACAAAACGAGGCCTATGAAGACTGACAAAGACATTACTTCGGAATAAAGTGATTTTGAGAGTGGCAACGCCAAGCAACATCGTCTCTTCCAGAAATCTTCATGGAGACGGTAAGAATTAAAAGATCCTCCAAGGATAGATGGCTTAATAAATAAGGACGTATTGTAAGCCCTCTGTTGTCTACTCAACTTTGTGCCACCATGTGGGTGGAATCTTGAAGTACACGTGTTGAAAAGGGCACAGTGGGTTTTCTGAAGGTGTCCTTGGTTATCACAAATCATTTCTTCCTGGTCGTTTCCTGGCTTTGGGAGGAACATCACCTAAACTTCGCACCAGGACTAGAGGAATACGATAATTCGTGCCGTTTTTAGATGGTGACTGACCGCGTATCTTTTCGACTATCCTTCCAGTTAAGATCTATCCTCATTAGACCTAACGTCGAGGGGAACTGAGTTAGTTTATAAATTTGGGAAAGTGTATTGTAAGTAAGTGTGTGCCATGGTGCTGCCCATTTGGATTGAGAATGTATTTTGTGACTTCTTGTATTTAATTTCCTTGAGAGTTCTTCCTTTAAAATAAAAGGATTTCATTCAGCCTATTTCTTGTGTTGCTTTTTTTCATTTGACCTCAATACTAATATACGTTCACATGTGACCTCATTCCCTTCTGGTTAATTCCCAAAGATTATTGCTCCTCTGACACAAAATTGACAAACCATAAAAAAACAATAAAATAAATAAGTAACATAGATGCACTTTATTAGCCGTTCAACATACACCCTACACACGCCCTATAACAACTTCTGTTTCCTCCATCCTGGCATAGAATTCAATGTCAACCCAGTATCACCACATTTAATCGCGTCCAATATTCCAGTATATCATGCATAGACTACATACAGTCAATTACTGCCTTAACCACTGAATCCACGCGCCAAATGCGAGTAAATAACTTAGCATTGATATAATGCCGTCACTGGCTGTCAAGCCATTCGAGCGGATGCCTTGAGAAACAATCCTCATCCTCAGAGTTTTTGTTTTTGTTTTCCCATGGCAAGGGTAAGGGACCACCATGCCCGTGCCTCCCGTAAGGCATTTACCCCCAAATAAACGATGAGCCTCATCGGCAACAAGGAAGTGCTGTTCAGCAAATCGAATGAGAATCACAGATATTTTGCGGTATTAACAGAGACACTTTAAATATTTATATTCATTCCAGACCCGGACGTGCTTCGAAATTTGAAGTGATTATACTCGTAACTCAAAGGAGCAACAATCAATACGACGCCGAGTCGTCCTTTTTTTCGGCTTTAGCCTTTTGGTTTACTGCTTGGTGCGGAGCTTTTATTTTATTATTCCCTTTTTTTGTTTTTGTTTAGATTTGAGCATATTTTCGTATAATTTTAGGATACTTTCACCGCTTACCCTGTGGGGATTCGTCCTTTGCCATAACCAGGTTGCTCTAAAGATACTCGTATAGTGGAAGATAGTTTGGATACAAGAAATCGATTGCCTTTCAAGCAGTTGAATTGAGAGAATGGGTTGAAGCACTTATTTGTCGTCGGCTTAAAATTAAGACAAGACAAGACAGATGCGTCTTCGTCTATGAAATGAAGTGCAAGGCAAACGGTGAAAAATTGGGTGCGGGGTACCTCATGAACACAAAGGATATGCTTCACACAGAGGCCTTGCTTGGCAAGACCTAAAGATCTGTGCTTGAGATATATCGAAGGGAAATTTGTAAAATGCAATTTAACTAATTTTTAATTCGAAATAAATAATAAATATAAATAAAGGGTTTTTCAATAGGAACGCTACAAAAGTAGAGCGACAGGGACAGCAAACGACGCCATGTTTTTGACAACGAGTCAAAATTATTAAAATTTACTGCCGAAATTCGGAGTCAGTGGCCTCAACGTTAAGAGCGCTACGTCCAATTTATGGTCGTCATAATCGTTTTAGCAGATCAACAATTGAGCGTCTAGTGGAAAAATTTGAATCCACAGGCACAGCACAAAATGTTCCCGTGCCAGTGAGACAAAGAAGTGCCCGTGGTGTCGAGAATATTGCTGCCGCTAAGGCTTCAGTTGCAGAAAGCCCAAATTTGTCTCTCACATGTCGTTCTCAAGCGTGAGGCATCTCTGTGACGTCGTTGTGGCGAATTTTGCGAAAAGATCTTGGCCTATATTCTAACAAGATTAAATTGAGGCAAGAAATGAAGCCGCTTGACCACCAGAAGCACCGTATGTTCGTGAATTGGGCTGAGCAACAACTTGGAAATGATTCGGATTTTCATAGAAATATCATCTTCAGCGATGAGGCTCATTTCTGGCTGAATGGCTCCGTCAATACATTAAATATGCCATATTGGTCAGGCAGCAATCCCCACGTACTCCATGAGTCATCATTGTATCCCGAAAAAATTACGGTTTGGTGTGGTTTATGGGCCGGCGGCGCCGTACTTTTTTCGTTATGATCAAGACCAGCATGTTACTGTGAATGGGGATCGCTACTGTTCAATGAAAACCGAATAATTTTGGCCCCAATTGGATGATATGGACTTGGAGGACATGTGGTTCCAACAGAACGGCGGCACAAGCCACACAGCGAATGTCACAATCAATTTATTGGAAACCAAGTTTGGAGAACATGTTATCTCACGAAATGGTCCAGTCGCTTGGCCGCCTCGGTCGTGCGATTTAACGCCGTTAGACTATTTCCTGTGGGGCAACGTCAAGTTAATGGTCTATGCCAACAAGTTAGCGACGATTGATGAACTTCCTACGAATATCGAAAGTGAAATTGCAGCAGTATCGGCCGATTTATGCTTGAAAACCGTCGAAAATTGGGTTCAGCGTCTGGACTTCTGCAAGCGTGCCCGTGTTGGCCATGCAAAAGAAATCGAGTTCCATACATAATGGTATCGAGCGTACTTTCACAGGAATAAAGAAGTTCATTGATATCCAAAACCGTTTTTGTTTTGTAGCGCTCTTATTGAAAAACCTGATATAAATAGAAAAACCATTTTTTTTATCGTCTGTGATTTTCGAAGCTTTTTTCCGAAAGCCTGATTCTTACATCAAATGATCTGCTCCTTTTGACACAAAGCCTAGCTAACTTGTTTTTAGTCGAAATGTCAATTATTCAAATAAATAGAAAAACAAAATAGAAAAACCATATTTTTTGTCGCAAAGTTTTCGATAGTTTTTTCCGAAAACCTGTTTCTGACCTAAATTAACCTGTTTCCTCTTAACACAAAGCTAAGTTAACTAGTTTTTAGTCGAAATACAATATATTCAAACACATGGAAAAACAAAATAGAAAAACTATCTTTTTTATGGCAAAATTTTCGTGGGCTATAGTCCATGATTTTCGAAGCTTTTTTACGAAAACCTGATTCTGACCTAAATTAACCTGTTTCCTCTTTACACAAAGCTAAGTTAACTAGTTTTTAGTCGAAATACAATATATTCAAACACATAGAAATACAAATTAGAAAAAACATATTTTTAGTCGCAAAATTTTTGTGGGCAATGATTTTCGAAGCTTTTTTGCGAAAACCTGATTCTGACCTAAATTAACCTGTTTCCTCTTTACACAAAGCTAAGTTAACTAGTTTTTAGTCGAAATACAATATATTCAAACACATAGAAATACAAATTAGAAAAAACATATTTTTTGTCGCAAAATTTTTGTGGGCAATGATTTTCGAAGCTTTTTTGCGAAAACCTGATTCTGACCTAAATTAACCTGTTTCCTCTTTACACAAAGCTAAGTTAACTAGTTTTTAGTCGAAATTTGAACAATTCAAAACAACTTAAAAAAACAAACCACAAAATACAAAAGTCCGTGGGCTAAGTTTTCAAATCAATTTTTTGATATTATTTTAAAAATGAATTCATTGCTTTCAGATGAACCTGAGCGTTTCCAACCTGATAAATATTCATTAAAAAACATTATTTTAGACCTTTACGAACAGATTTGGCTAAGTAACTATCCTTGGACCATTGCTATGAAAACAAGTTAAATTTTACTGTCATTCCGACACACTCTGTCAACAAGGAATATTCACTTGAAAAATTAATAACTTGTCCTCCTCCTGCTTTGTGTAAATATAGAATACTTATTTGACATAAAAGTTACTTCAATGGACATATTGAAATGGACATAAACATTTGCAGGTGGAGTACAAATATTGAAGAGCACACATATCCTTGAGCGTCCGCATTTGCCAGTCAAATTATTCGTTTAATGGAAATTTTGTCAAAAGGAAATTATAGCCAATAGACAAAAGCGTGCAATGAAGTTGAATGGAACGCGAATAGCATTTGTTTTGTGTTTATAGCTGGTGGGTGGTGGCTGATGATGGCTTTAATCTTATTCAGCAAATACAAGTTTTTTTTTTTGTTAAACAAATATATGAAGCTGCCACTGGGGTTTGTTGTTCATAATTGAATCAGGGAGGATGCAACTGTGAACACCAGATTGGGCTTCCATTGACAATCGTTGTAAATTTAATGAACCGAATCGTGTCGATTTATTACGATGTACCAAAATTTACCAGTAATAATTACTCAACATTAAATTAAACTCGTGAGTGGATTGCATATAAAACTGATGAATTGATTAAATTTGAGGAAATCGCCAACGAAATGACCACACAAGAGATTATCTGAATATTGAATAATTGAAAACAATGTGCAGGGTCGGACATAGAATTCTGGCAGGGGAACGTTCTTAGGAATTCGACTTAGTTGTACTGGAACGCAGTTTTTTTTTTATTATTTGTGACACCGTGATGTACCTCGAATTTACTTTGATACAAGCAACATGAATAACTAAACTTGAAAAAGAAGCCAAGTGTGAGTCGGGCATGCACACAAAGGGTTCCGTACAATAAATGATGGTACATATTTTTTTATGTTAAGTAAAAGTTCAATGTATGGGGACACCACTATGCGTTTAACTTTATATATTTTGTATTTCTTAGGCAGATTATTTTACGCGATATACAAATATCACTGCAACACGATGAGCAGCGTGTATCTTAAAAGAAGAGAAGGGGAATAAAATGACATGTAAGCAGCCTTAGAAAATGCCAATACTATGCATTTCTGGTCAATTTACCAGACAAAGATAACATACTAAACAGAAGAGAACCACTTAAGAAGTCAATACAATTTATCATCAGACTACCTCTCAAGTTTTCGAAAAAAAAAACTTCTGTCTCAAAGCAGCTCTTGGGTCGAGGTCGCTTATGCTCTGAAAATCCAGGACGAATGTTTCGGATCATTCCCTTGCATTACGGTAAATATAAATCGTTAATCCTGGTGGTAAGGTATTTTTTCTAAAAATTTTTTTTTTCATGGTTTCATTGATACCGGTGAAAGAGAAACATTTTTAAATAAACTGCATCTCCTTTGACTTAGCTGCCAGCCTGCCTGCAATCGCTTCATTATATAAGCCTGGTTCACCTTGCACAAGATAGGCATGGTATTCTTCAAAGTAATGAATACCTGAAGCGATTTGATTTCTTCTACATCGCTGTCGATGCTGCCATGTAACTTGATCTCTATCATCCTCCTAATTGTTGATTCAACTTTTTGTGGAATTATCTTCATCGGCTGATCCAAACACTTTGTCTCGGGTGTGTTAGTCTTCATCATCGTCATCAACGAAATCCTGCTTTCCCAAAGTTCCTGAATCATCCAAAGTCCTCACGCGAATCGGCTATCTTGGTTGTACTCAGAAGTCTAGATTCTATAGATTCTGTTATCCTATTTATATATATTCTATATGAAAGAATATGCGTTTGCCGCTCATCCACCTTCAACAAACTGATCCAGTTTATCGTTTTGATTCTTATAATTTGGTTAGTGCCCAAGTTACAAGTTAATACAGCTGAATCATGTGAACCATATCATACTTAATTTAAGGCACAGGAATAGCAGCCATCGCAACTTTGGTATTCCCAAGCAAAGTTCATGAAAAATTGAAGGGCTACGGCCTTATTCGTCTTAAAAGTAGCAAAATTAAGTGCACCTAAGACTTAATTTGCAAGAGCTAAAATGCTTGTTAGAAAATTAAAAAGAGATTTTCTGAAGTATTTCAGTTTCTTAAGTATGCTTTAAGAAACTATCATTTTTTGTTTTTATATTATTTCATTTAACAGTGGCCTGAAATTCAGGCCCTTATCTCCAGAGTACCAGATGCTATATGCCGGATTTGATCACGGACACATTTGCATCATAGTAGGTGGGATACGAATACGAATTAACACTTAGATATAGACTTTTTTTCAATTCACAGAGTTCGCGGTATTTTGTTCGTAGTACCAGAAAAAGGGAGACGACACGGCGCAAAAATGGAAACGGAAAATGAGATGTGAGTATGCTCCTGGTTTGTAAGAATATTATACACCGCAGAGACTACTCAAAATCACAGCAGCTTGCAGTACGGTGAAAAGAAGCAGAAAACAGCACCCTAAAATCGAACTGGAAGCCGATCACAAAAAACTTGCTTATTTACGCAGAAATTCGTCAATTAATATAATTTAGATGTGCGAACGTTAAGGAGGCCTTGAGTTCGATTGTTCTATGGTCGAAATTTGAAGTTGAAGCAAAGCGAAATTATCCCTACCACAAACGTCAACCATACGTGGTTTCACTGCACGTTTTGATGGACTAGATGATGGAGAGGTTTGAGAAATTTATATTTTTTAAGAAATTTCCAATGGCGGGAATAAAAATTTTAAAATACAAATTTAATTCATGTTTTAAGATGCAATATTTTCTCACTGCTCGGAAGACTGGTGAGATTGTCTTCTCTTGGACATTGAGAAAGCATTTGATACTCTCTAGTACCCACTCAATTTCCCATTACATCTGGGTTAAATTATCCGAAGAATTTCAATAGCCATAGTCAAAAATTTCATAGCCTTTGTCAAAAATTATCCTTCGAATCAATTTTATCCAGCCGCAGGGGTACCCCAAGGTAATCCCATCTTATACGACATATACTATACTAACTTCTAATTTTCCGCCATGTTGGCTGATGCTATTGTACATAAATATTTTCATCGCATGAATTTTCTCTCAATATTAAAACCATAACTTTGCGACAGAGATAGTCTTGGAATATTATTATAAAAAATTTAAAATAAATGTCAATTCGGAACATATACAGGACATTGATTATACACGAAAAAAAAATCTTTTTACCGTCCGAATAATCAACGCAAAATTAACTTTGCTGAACTCACATGGGAATCATCAATAAAACACTTGAGCATAAATTTTTGTTATATAAGAAACTGACTTTCAATGAATATATTTCAAAAACATATTATATAGTATATATTTTGGTTAATCAATTGACTAGTTAAAATAACAAAGTTTTTATGAGATTTTATGATTTTATGAGTTTCTTGTTATTTATAAGTTTTTTACGTATTAATTAATACAACTATTTATTCTTTTCCATATTTATTTTTTATTATTTTAGAATTTATATTTTTATGCACATATTAATTTATTTTATGTCCCTTTTCACGGTACTTGTATTTTTTTATTTATTTTATTTAATACTTTTTGTAATCATTGAACTATTTATTTATTTTTTTTTCTCTTATAATTGCAGGTTTTCTGGTAGTTTCCTTCAGATGCAGAATGTTATATCGCAAATTTTTTATTTAAATAAAAACAAAACCTGTTTCATTTGAAGGAAATTAATTATCAATTATCAGATCTCAGTTTAAAATGTGCGATGGCCAATCAAATATATATATCTATTTATTTATCTATAACATTGTTATCTCTATTAAATACTGGGACCCAGACTAGTGACGCCTTGTACCCACTGTATACCGCGGATTAGAAACAAGTAACAAAAAAGTTAATTTCATATTCTATTGTTACTCATGAGTTCCAGCTACCCTTTGGATCAAGGATGACACCGATTTTTGTTGCATCTGAGAAGATGACTTTTTATATTTTGTTTATAGAGCTGTGAAAGCCTTAAGTTTGTCATTTTGGTCTTAGTTATAAACATCATCTGGCCTTGGAGTTATATTTAGTGAGCAGATTGCGTCACAGACATTCGGTCTGATTTTCATTAAATTTTAAATTTCATAAAAGAATCATTGTAAATTATATTAAATTGCGATGAAAGCGCATCATAAACTTACAATCAAGGAAACTGAAGACATATTTACATACATACAAACATACGTATGTATAATCCTGTGAGAAAATGTTACTTGGGTTCGAATATTAACACTTCCTCTCATACGAGTATTTCGTTTAACGATTCAACCATCCTTATCATTACTTACCTTTTTCAGAAGCTTTAAACCATACAATCTTAAAAAAAAATAAAAAAGAAAAACATTAATTGATTTATAATATTATTTTCTATTTATACTTTAATATTACTTTGATATGTAAATTTAAGAACATATACACGTAATTTTTAATTAATTTTTTTGATTTCTAAACTATTTTTCATTTAATGTTTATTTTAATTTTTAATATAATGCTCATTTGCGATGTATATATTAGAAACAAGATTGCATTTAGGTGAATTATACATATACATATATATTTGTTTGTTTTTCATTATATACATAAATACTTTTATATTACAGATTTGTGTGGATTTTAACATAAACTTAAAAATGAAAGTTAAACATTATTTTGATTGATCAATTTGACAGAATCACTTATAAATTTGTTAAAATAAAATTAAATAATAAAAACCATATAATCCTCCAGCCATGGATTATATGGCTTTTAGTATTTTTTAAGTACTTTTATAAAAAAATAAATAATTACTCTTTAAAGAAAATACATGGTTTGTTTTAATTACTTTTTTTACTTAAAATGGTAAACACTTTACAATCCTTTTTTGTCCAGGGTACCTGTAACTGAAAACAAAAAAATAAATGTTTAATATTTCGAGTTAATTGTTATTGTTAATAAATTATGAGATGTGTAAAGATATTTATAAAAGTAAGGCGTTATACTCTGATTAAGCCGATCATTCGCTAGCATCCAATAATGGCGCTATTGAAACATTATCAAAGATTTAAATAGAATAAATGATGACAACTAACGTTGTTCAATGGTGACTTGACTTCTGATGTTGAAAAGGATTCAATTTCTCAAATCGCATGGAAGAGTTTAAACAGCCGGTTCTATGTCTGAAGCTTGAGAAATTATCCTTTAATCTTTGCCTTACATTCAATGGCAGATCCTTTCAGTAAAACAAAGATCTAAGGCAAAGTCACCTTTATTTTTAGAGCAATTAACCCTGACCGAGGTCGACATTTTCACTTTCGAAACTTAAAGCACAATTTACTTGGCAAAAAACTATCACGTGCAACCGATTTTGCTTGACTTTCATTTGTTGTCCTGGAAAAATGCTTTTGACGGACGCATCTATTTACTTCCCCAATTTCAACCTATTATTTCCTTCCTGAAACATGTGAGAATTTTATTTCTTAACTCAAGTGGAAAATGACTAAACGTATATGCCATGCAGTTAAGTTTGTTAATCCTTGTAGGCTTCGCCTCGCCATTTTGTATTCTGGGTTTCACAATAACATTTCAGTGTTATAAGGATTTAGAGTTTCTCTTGACTGGAAAGTGCTCGTTAACCTTTTTGAATGAGTAGAGTGGTTGAACTGCTTAGGCTTTGCATTCTACAAATAGACTGCAGGCATAATTTTAACATACATTCATTTGAATGTTGTTATTTTCTTCCATTTATGTGTTTTGCGCATAATTACATTGTATTTGGATCCAAGTAAACGACGGAAATGGAGCAAATGATTGTTGCTATGGTTTTTTTTGGCTATTCTGGCTGTTAACGCTGCTGGAATTCTATTGTCGTGGCTGAGAAAAATAATTTTGAATTCAGTTTCATTTAAATCATTGATGTAATGTCTTAGGTTGGCGCTGTTCCATATGATAAAGGGTGGGCCATCTGTTGCTTTCTTGTGGTCGAAAAATTGAGAGAAGCTGTCTTTTTGACTTCCGCGCAACGAAGTGGGACGATTTACGGTTGAACAATGTTGGGAAATATTGAAAAGTCCTTTCAAAGTGGGTGCTGTTTTCCCGAAAGAGTATGAAAATTGAAAATAAATGTTCGCTTTACCGGAAGTACCGTATGTCACAAAGCCTGAAAACCTCAACGCGCCAATTTTCTTAGCAACAAAACGTTAATCGATTAGACTGAGGAGAAATTTGCAAAAAAAGGAATATAAACGGAAGATTCCGGGTGTGGAACGTGACTGCCCATCCCGATTTTTATATTTTCTTCGTAACTGCCACTATCCCTTACCATTCACTCCTCTCACCTTCAAACTATCGTCATGGCGTATTCAAAAGAAATGGTCTAAAAAGGGTCAAAGTCATCTTCAGAGGATGACTTTCTGCTTGGGCATGAATGTTTCGTTTTCAAACCATACCGATTTCGTGGGAAATTCCCATCCTGCAAATTCTGCGATGAGGGAAAGACCTCTTCGGGAGAAGTGATCGCTTGAGGACGTACGGAAACGTATGTAAAGTGTGTTAGAAACGCCAGCACAATAGACTTAAGGTTTGTCTGGGTTGTCGGTTATCTGTGAGTTTTTTTTTTTTGTTTAAAGCAGCCAAGTGATAGTTGACTATCAGACGAAGGGTTCCGCGCCTCGCAAGCAAAGATATTGACTATTTTGTTATTTTCTTGGAAATAAATAATGAAACACAAGCGTATGTGATTCTGGAGAGTGTTTAAAATATAGTTGCCAACGTATTCAAGAAATTGCTTTTAAGAGGGGACTGAAAAATTAGAAAAAATGTATCCAAACATTGAATATCCTTATGTGCCTTAAATGCGTAATCAACACATACAACGTCATTCAATGTTAACATATATCTTCATTTTGCAATCCTCTGTTTTCAGTGATTTGTTGAAATGTGACAGTCATTAAACACATCAAAATAACATGAAATATTTTTTTTTTAATTTTTTTTTTAATGACATTGGCCGCGTTCAGAATTCTAGGCACTAGCTAGTCAACCGGCTCTGATTGGTCGAGAGCCCGTGAATTTGACGGCAAAGCCGGTGAGGAAGTGGACTGGATTTGCAATTAAAAAAAAGTGACTGCTTTTTGCATTTGATTGATGAAACGTCAAAAGTCAGCTGTTAATTTTGAAATCGTTTACTAATCGGTTGAAGTTTATGAAATATGAAAGTGGTAATGTATTATTTTAAAATGAATTAATAACGTTAAATGAGGATTTAAAAGTCTTAGTCGAAATGGGATCACAAGAGAGTACTTTTTTACTAACTAAAAATCAAGCCCGACTCATCCTGAAGTGGACACGAAATTCTAGCAGTGAGTACGCAGGAATTTCTTCCTCAAAGTAGCTGGGATCTCTAGTTGGCCGTTCAGTTAATCCAAACATTGCAGAATTTCATAAAATAAACGATTGGCTCTGCAACTTATTTACAACGAATAACGAAACTTGACTGTCTTGGCACATTCGCACACAATTCAACTCAAATAAAAGTTGTTCTTCTGTGTCGCTCATTTTATTCGTTTTATTCAAAACACACAATTAAAACTTATAAATTACTAATACACATTAAAAATAATACACAATTCACGAAACAAACTTATTCCACGTACAAATTGAAAGTAAAACTCCAAAAATAATTTGTTTGATAAATGAAACTGTCAACTGCATTTGCAGTCAGTTTTCTCCTTCAATATTCTAGGTTTTGACTGAAATTTTAGTCCCTAGAATTCTGAACGCGGCCATTGAGGAAAATTGAGAAAAATGCCGCCACGTTTTGTTGGGTAGAAACATTTTGACGTGCGTTCCACGAGTTGCAAAATGTTTTTTTTGTTCTTATGTATTTGGATTCGAGCTTTTACATTGTTTTGGATCGACGAAATGATTGTTTACGTTAAAAAATTGTTATGTTGCTCCATGAAACTAATTGTCAACTGTTAGGCACTAAGTTGGGATTCGATATTATGAAACACTTTCTTTGTATGCTGACCCCCTTTTATTTTTAATTTGTTGTTGTAGCGGCAATAGCAGTACACTTTCTGGGAAAATTCCAAGTGTTTCCCTATACTGATTAAGGAGGCACAACTCTATGACAGACGGACGGACAGCAGAGGCTTGGAAATAGGGTTCTTTTGGACTCTCTGGGAACAGAACCCTAAAAGTTAGGATAGTAGTAAGAATATTTCCACGAACTGGAAGCAGCGTGTTCAGGACCATTAGGGCTGGAGGTGCAGTTCTGTCTCAGGCTCTTATCCTTCCAAGGGTCGGCGATCTCAGGCAATTAGCATATGCCACCGATTTCAAATCAATTGAAAGTAAGCCATACTCTAAGAAAAAAGCGCCTTTAAGCCATGGATTAGTATGAAACAGGAATGCCGACTGAAATAATCACAGCGCACAGTGCTATTGGAACTATGTTCGGCAAATGACAACTAAGGACAACGATGTCTTTGTAAGATGCGCTGGAGATTTTTGTCACTTCCCCTTAAGGCATCTTGCTTTCATATACTTCGCAGCTGAATATAGACAAGCAAAGGAGCATGTAAAAATTCAAAACAACTGTTTCAAAAAATAGCTTGGCAAAATTGAGCACTTTCTGATTGCAGACCGAAATTTAAATGGGTATTCACCACAACCATGCTCTAACCTCAACTATCCGCACTTCAGTATTTTTTTTTTCATCACTAAATTGGAAGTTTGCAGACAATTTTTTTTTATTAAATAGAGCCTTAAAGTATATCGCCGGTTGCCAACAACTTTGCTTAGAGTTAGTGGTTAGAGTTTCAGTTTCAGATTCAGACCAGAGAGTTGGAGCCTCATTTTTGGATCAAATTTTCATCATCGTTCGGTAAATGTTTGTAAATTTACCCGTTTAAATTGAACTTAAAATATAAAAGCTAGGTTTAAATTTCAACTCACCTGTGTTCACTTGTCGTTTACCTCGCATTCCCAGGAATCCATTCGGGGTCCTCTTCAACGTTAAATATTCGAGCGGATTAATAAAATATCTCGCCGATGATCTTACTGAACTACCAACCATTGGGGACTCAAGCCTATGTAACTCTGTTGCACTCACATCCTTCTTACCTCGCACGCCGACGAACTTATTGCGAAAACCCAGAAAACCAGGTTGCTTCTTTCCGCGCAAGCCGAAATAACCAGAATTCTATGTTCGTTAAAATGTTTCAAGCTAGCGACAGCGAAAGCAAAAAATATTTAACTTAAATTATCTCTACTTACATATTGTTCAATTGCTGATCGTTTGAAGTCCCTTTTGCCGCGTACCCCGAAGAATGCATTCGGATTACGTTTCCCACCGTCGAATGGGAAACTTAAGGGTCGTTTCCCTCTCATTCCGGTAAACCCAACGGGGGCACGTTTATCCAATGAATTCTTCCAGTCGACACTATCTGAATAGCCATATGGATACAAGGGTAAGCTAGAAGATCTGTACATATCTTGGTCTTCGTTGCTCTCCTCGTAGAGTCTACGCAGAAGTTGATCCAGTAGACCTGAGTCATACTCGGCGGGCTGATTCCATTTTTTGCCCCTAACACCATTAAAGCCTAATGGTGCTTTCTTAGTTCGAATGTCATCATACGGGTAATCCTCATCGAAGCTCCAATTTAGATCATTTGGGCTGATATCCGTGTATTCAAATTGTTTCTTGCCCCGCATACCGGTGAAGCCCGATGGAGCTCGTTTGGCGATCGACACTGGTTGCAAGGACCTTGAAAGTAAAAATTTACATAAATGGATTTGAAGGAGTTGGATGGTATTCGAATAAGTACCCCAGTTTGTCGTCGTTCGAGGTGATTTCATTTGATTCAACGCTGTCCAGTGGGCTATGTTGAATCAGGTCGTTTTTATTCGAGAAGTTACGACTGCTATCCTCAATCTCCCGCTTCGACTTTTTTGACTAAATGTTTTAAAGTTAATAAAAAAGAAAGACTCAAGATTTAAGGGCACACACCACCGTACTAGGCTTGTTGACTTCAGCTCCATTTACGTCCCAACGAAGAAAGAATGATGAAGAGCAGAGGATTATAAGTATGAGGAAACTTCTTGCCATCTAAAGTTTTATCTGCAATATAAGGACAACCTATATTAAAGTATTAATATAGTAGAGAAGGAAAAAGTGTATTAAGGCCGATGAGATAAGACAACTTTGATGTGTTGAGTCTAGATATTATTGAAATGGAGTCGATACCAACTTTTTATTTTAATAATGTCAATAAAGGCTTCCAAGGAAATACGGGCTAAATCATTTTTCAGCCTGGATGGACGGTCACGGACGGACTCCCTCACTGTAAACTACTAGAAGAAACGAACCTTTTTTCATACCAAGCCGGAAAGTATACTAAGACTCCTGTGCAAGGCTTGAAATTATTACTAGCCGAACTGACAAACGTTGTCCTGTCCGAACGTCGGCTTGAATTCAGCAAAAGATTTTAGATGTTTCAATATTCGGACAACGTCGCTTCTTTTTCCATATGTTTTATGCAAACCAGTTACACTTTTACTATTACATTGAGATTCGGACTCTAAGGGCCCATCCTTAGATTTCGAAACATTTTTCAAATAAATTGAATTTTAAGGCATGAAGTAATTTCCAACAAATAGTTGACCTACAACTGTTCCAACGTCATCATCGAACTGTCATTGTAAATTTATTCATTAAACTCGACATTTTCATCATCTTGAAGTACACGAACGAGCAACGTCTGAAAGTTATAAAAATTTTCTAACGAAATTTGAAGTCAGTGACCGCAACTTTAAGAGCGTTAACTCCAATTTTCGGTGGCAATTCTAGCGCTGTAGATAGGCAATAACAAGTTTGGTGTAAAAATTTGAATCTACATATTCGTTGTGTGATGTTGCCGTGTCAGTGAGACAACGGGTTGGTCGAAGCGCCGCCTCGCTCGTGCAATTTGACGTCTCTAGATTATTTCCTTTGGGGCTATGTTAAGACATAGGCTTACGCCAACAAGTCGACGAAGTTGGAAGAGCCCAGAGCAGACATTTCGGCAAAAATGTGTGTCCGAGTCATGGAAAATTGGGTCCAACGAATCGACCGCTGCAAACGTGCACGCGGTGGCCATATGTACGAAGTCGAGTTCCACTCATTAATGTTTTTTAATATCTCAAATGGTTTGTATTTTATTTAAAAAAAAATTGTCAAGTCCTTAGTGGAAAACCCTTTATATGTTATATTTTGTCAGCGTGAGAGTGTCGAACAGGCTAAACTACAGGTTGATTAATCTTTCCTTTTTGGTTAGAATAAAAGTATTTCCTTCCATAAGTACCGTCGTACGAACACGCAGTTTCACCTTTCCACAGAATCTACCAAATTGATGAAGGAAATGCCTTCGTTTCGGTCGTCAGTGGCTTTCATAAATAACTCGTAAAACGTCGACTTACTGAGGAGTCAACCACCGAATGTCATTCGAATTGCTTGGATTTGGAGGTCACTATTTTTAGTGTAGAAAAAACAGAAAACTCACCATCCAAAAGTGTGTTGAAACGAACGCAAAAAAAGCAGGCAGTTCAAATCCGAAGAACCGAGCTCGAGCTTTTCGCGGTCTTCTGTATGCGATCTTTGTTAAATAGACATATGTACATACATACAAACATATAAAGGGATAATCAATTTTAATTTTCAATTAAGAACCGGTCTACCTACATCCAACACAAAACAAAAATGCAAAAGAAAGTACCTATTCGAAGATACTCGCCGATCGACAACGGGTGATTTACTTTCTTTAAATCTTATGCTAAAGTTTAATCTTATGCTGGAAACTTTGAAAAACTTCGGGCTCAGTGAGAGAGAGGGAGAGAGAGTTTTCTTTTTCGGCTGAACGCTTTTCCTTCTTGAAGGAAATAAAGCAAAGAGTATCCCAAGGCTCAATTCTAGGACCCATACTCCTTTGTGTGGCCATAAATGACCTTTCATCGGTTTTCAAATATTCCTTTGTACATTTATACGCAGATGAAGTTCAATTCCATCTTAAGAAAACCTTTCAATAATTTGTTCTTCTTATTAATAAGTAACTGAAAAATATTTATAATTGGTCAGTGTCAAATGGACTATTACATAATCCGACTAAAACGCAAGTTATACTCATTTCAAAGAAAAGTTCAGTTTTAGAATCTATCCCATAATCTCATCAACGTGTTCATTGGTCATATACTATATATAGTTTTTTTTCGTAAATAATGGCTTAGCACTAACATTATGCCACTGGAAACACGACGAAAGCTGGTGATAGTCCTCGTTTTGCCTCTCAAAACATGTGCCGTCATAATAACCATAATTCCTCACGTTTGTTTTTCATCCATGCTATCTTAGACTTTGGACTTTTTTTCTCGTTTTAAATCAAAAATATTAAAAATTCATGCAGCATTTTTCGAACTAACGAATTACATCAGTCCGGTTTTTTCTTTTCAACATTTTACTTCTCTCTCTGATCTTTTCTTTCTAACCATACTTTAACATATTTAGTTAAGTTAAGTGTATATAAATCAAAATTTTTATTTAGCTTAAGTTGAAAATTTTAATTTTCCTGAAGCGAATATGCTCATTTCTATAAAAGATTAAAAATCTTAATGTACAAACCCTGTGAATGAAATTAATAAATTTAAAAAAAATGCCCCTAAAAATTGTTGTGCTGCATTTCTTATCGTCCAACATTCGTGTCCATTTAAAAAGAAAGAACTGCCTTAATGAATGTTTTGTAGAGCATGTTTTTTGCTATTCGAGTTATGAGTTTTGATCCTTGCTTAGGACGAGTATTTACAGGATCTTCACCTAGAAGTCCTTTTTGCCATAGTATTTGTCACGAAAATAATGAACATCTGTTCTTCCTGTAGATTTCCTGTAGACAGGATTTATTTTGCGCGTAATGATGTTTATATCGTCTTCGTATCTCAACAGCAACATAAATTTGAAAATGATATTGCCTTCCATGTTGAGATATGCCAGTCTCAAATTCTGTTCAAAATTTTGGCTGCTGGTACAGCAACTTCAACCATGCGATGCTATTATAAAGGGTGGTTTTTTAAAAGCTATAGGAAAGTTTTTCAAAAAAAAAACACATAAAATTCAAAAAAATGCATGAAATCTTTATTTGAATCGATAGTACGGTCCATATAATTTAATGTTTGAAGATTATTTCATGCAAATGTTGACCTTGACTGCGCCTCAAATGGTCCATCCGCTTAGTCCAATTTTGGCATACTCTTTCCAACATTTCGGCCGGTATCTCACGAATAAATGCGTCAATTGAAGCGGGCTTGTCTGTATAGACATGAGCTTTAACATAGCCCCACAAAAAATAGTCTAAAGGCGTTAAATCGCACGATCTAGGCGGCCAATTGACCGGTCCCGAACGTGAAATAAAATGTTCACCGAACTCGCCTCTCAATAAGTCCGTTGTTGCGCGTGCTGTGTGGCATGTGGCACCGTCTTGTTGAAACCACATATCATGCAAGTCAAGCTCTTGCAGTTTGGGCAAAAAATATTGTCCACGTTGTTGAGTAACAGAGGCCCAATTGCTGCGAACGGCGACGAATCGATAATTGATCGTCATCATTAACATTGGCCGATACAGCTGCGATATTTTCTTCAGTTCGCACTCTACGTAAGCGTGTTGGTGGTTTAATGTCCAACAATGTAAATTTGGTGCGAAATTTAGTCACAATAGCCCGAAAAGCCGCTTCTGTGGGTCGATTAAACTGACCATAAAATGGAAGAAGCGTGCGATGAACTTTCTTAACACGCATTTTGATAATAAAATTCAATAATTTGCAAGCGTTGTTCGTTTGTAAGACGATTCATGGTTAAACTGAAGATGTTTGACTGAGAAACAAAACACGAAACGTGCGTCAGCTGTTTAAACCAGTGTTGCTAAAAAGATAATAGCTAAAAAATCACCCTTTATAACGCTTTAAAGCCGGTGGATAGGTGGTGAGTTTCGACTTGAAACTCGTTGTTTTTTTTTCAGATTGCGGCACAGTGTCAAAGTTTTGTATATTGTCCATTTGGACCGGGCCGGAAGCCCACTTGTATTGGCCTGTCAATAGGCTGAAAAGGCTTCAACAAGGAGACATACGAACGCCTCTTCTGCAGATGGTACAGAAACAGCCCATACTACTTGTCGGGTATGCGCAGTACAGCTTTCTAAAATAATACGGTCGTTGCTTTAAATAAGCTTCATTGTATTGCCGCTTAAGCGTTTTTGATGGTTAAAACTACGTTTACGATCTTTTCAATATCAACGACGTAGGGGAAGATAAACGGTCAAAGAATCGGACGAGGTCCAGGAACGGATACGTAAACAGACAAAATTTATGTCCGAATTCTCTTAAAGGCACAGTAATTTGAGCCGAGGTGTCGTCGGGCCAAATTTTTTCCAGAACGTCGTGGGTAGTGAGGGAGAGAGAGAGCTTTTTTCAACTTTTTACCGCCGCAAATTGAATGAAATAGAACTGGAGAACATGTGGTTCTAATAAGACACGTCTACAGCACGCGCCACAATGAACATTTTGAAGTTTCCAGTGGACCTTATGTCTCATACCAACCGACAAGATTGCACAATTTGACTGCTCAAGGCTTCAGATGCAGGAAGCCTAAAGTTCTTCCAAAATGGTCGAAAGTTTGGTACACATAAAGATGGCCTTCAAAGGGTTATGAAATAAAAATAAATATTTAAAGGAAAAAATGATGAAACTTCGTCGCTCTATTTCAGGTGATTCTTTTTGGGACAACCTGTATGAATCACTCCTAAATTAATTAGACTGAACAATTTTTTAACTATATAATTTTCTAAATACGTAATATTCCCAAAATCCCAGGCCAACTACAATTAAACAAATTAGACAAATATACAAGCTCTAATAAAATAATCTTGAAATAACTCATTCAATATTATTCGTAGGCCATCCTTGACGCGTTTGTATAGGTATGTGGAAAAATGTAAAATATTCCTTTGCCTATACATAAACTAGGGTGCACTTTACCTGCAGTCGTAAACCATTACTAGAACCCCAAAGCAAAAAATACAACTTTCCCCCAAATGTCCTGGCGAATAAAGTGTTGCCTTACCCAAAAAGTAATGTCTACTTAAGAGAAAGAAAAACATTGCTTGAGTGATAAAAACAAAACGTCCCAAGTCTCCACCCACAAAGGTACACAAAAAAACACAAAATTTGTCGCACACAAACTTGATATGCCTAAAGTGATCCATCCTCTGGCACTCTATATCCCTGGATCCTTTACCGTCGTCGTCTCCACATATAAATGTATTGACGACACTTCCAAGGAAGGGGGCAAGAAATCATGTGAATTCCTAATCATTATCGGAACAGGTCACATCGACCAGCATACATATGCGAATCACAATGATGAAAGGCCAAACGTAAATGCTGCCGAATAGGAAGGACCACCACTCCTTGGTCCTTCGGAGTCCTAAGTATACACCGACATTCAAAAAACAAGAAATTGTTGTTGTTGAACTAATATGCTAATAAATAAAATGGCCAAGAGCAGTGGCACGAAATCTGTGGATGGTGTAGGAGCACAATTGAAAAAGAGTTGTAACCGTCACCACAATAGAAAATGTCGCCTGCGGCTAGCGTCCTTGTTGTGTTCTTATTAATTTTGAATTCTTAATGCTTGTAGATTTATTCCTCATACGAGTATGCTCTACGAGTATCTTTTGAGGACCATGAGGAAAAAAAAACGTAAGAAGGCACCCAGCATATGCTAGTCGGAACGAAGGGTGTTTGGATCAATTACACAATCGCCTAAGGGGGTGTACAATAACGATTGACAGATTGACAGAGCCGATCTAGCTTATGCATACGACCGGATTAACTTTTAATTGTTTGCAAAGAAAAATGTAAGTGAACTAGCTGTCCCACTCCAATGATATTTGCATATGAGAAGATTGGTCTTTAAAAAGAACTTGTTGTTACTGGTAGTGTTTTTTTACAGACCCGAGTTCGTAAGCTTATTCATAGTTAACTAACAGTGATCTTAGAGCCAGGATGGCTCCACTGGTCTATAAGTAACATGGTTGTCATGATGATGTGTTGGCACCGCTGTAAATGCATTACACTGACACTAACGCAATCTTCGAATCCAAAATCGTATCGAATTAAATTCTGCGAATTGAACGAATGCAAATAAATAGAGACCAAAATACATAAGTATTTGTAAATGTCGTAACCATTTTCTTCTGACTTAATTCTTTCGCTCTAGCTGTTCTTATTCAATTGAATGAAGTGTCTAATTTTTTTATTTTTTTAAGGTTGCGTACCTCAAAAGGAAAAATGAACTTTGTAGTTTCAGTCCGTTGTTCGTCTGTCTGTCAGGAACCTTTTCTTAAGAGACATGTGGACGCATCAATTTGAAGTGAATATCAAAAACGTATGACCCAAAATAGGCTTAACAAAGCTAGGAACCTTTGTAGAAGCAAGATCTTTTCTGCGGTAATATGTGAACGTCTAAGGCAGTTCGTCAACAACCAGATAGGTCCATATGAGTGTGACTTTAGACCAGGAAAGTCCACCATAGACCAAATATTCACATTACGGCAGACCTTGGAAAAAAGACACAGGAGCTTCACATCGACACTCACCACCATTTTTCTCAATTTTAAAGCAGCCTACGACAGCATCCACAGCGACGAGCTGTATAAATCTATGTCTAGTTTTCGCATCCCTGCCAAACTCGTCCATTTGTACAGGATAACGATGGAGAACTCACGTTGCTCCTTTTAGGTCGGCAAATGCCTCACCGACCCGTTTCACAAGTATAGTATGACATAAAGGACTTATCCATAAACTTAAAAGATTCTTTTATAACTGAATGGTTTTTCAGAATTAAATAAGAAGAGAGTAATCAACAATAAACGAAATTGAAGCTGGTGTACCGCAAGGTAGTGTACTAGACCCTGTGTTGTATGTATCTCTTACTAGCGATATCCCCCAAAGCAAAGAATCAACTGTAGCAACTTTTGAAGATTATACTGCAGATACTGCACATAAGGCAGTAAATAATTATATAACAAAAGGGCAAATTAAATAACATAACCTGAAATCAGTTTATATAAACTTTTCCAATAAAAATACGGAACACCTAGTAAACATTAATGATAATGGAATTGTATACTCGAACGTAGCGTGGGAAAACTCATGTAAAAAATAAAATAGAAAAATTCTTGTCCAACTGTCCAACTATAATTAAATCAGGTTTATAAGCCAGTTGGACCTAAGGATACCAAGGTACATAAGGAACCTCGATCTATGAAACATAGAGATCTGAAAGTTGAAATGGCTTATAGGCTTCTCAACCATGTTAGCTTGGAAACGGTTTGGTCATTGAACAATGACAATCTAACCAGGAGACAAGATGGGTGAAGCCTTTTGATTTAATTAATTAAAGTAAAAAAAAAGAAAATAATATTTTAAGTATTTATACGTATTATTATTAAGTATTATTAAGTTATTAAAATGGTCTTTTATAATTTGAGTCTGGTTTATGACTAAATTATATCTAACAAGTTCTACGTGAGGAGGGAAAAACTGCTGAGTTGATCGATGCACTGTGGGAATTTGATAACTTGCTGAAATGACGAAAGCTACTGCTGCGAGTGCAGTAAGTTGATCGCTGGATTGTATGAAGCGGTTGTATTATGTTGTGCCATAACTTACATATATTTAACATGTTTATTGAGGGTGATTTTTTAAGAACTTTCGCATTACACATTAAATTCAGAAAAATGTATGAAGTTTTTGTTGGAGTCGATAGAACGATCTTTATAATATAATGTTGAATGATGATTTCATGTGAAAGTTGGGCGCGGCTGTGCCTCAAACGGTTCATACGCTGGGTCCAATTTTGGCATACGCTTTTCAACATATTGACTGGTATTTCACGAAAAAATTCTTCAATATTGGCTTCCAGTGCTTCAAGCGTTGCGGGCTTGTTGCTAAAGACATGAGCCATATCATAGCCCCATAAAAATAGTCTAAAGGCGTTAAATCGCATGATCTAGGCGACCAATTGACCGGCCCCAAACTTTGAATAAAATGTTCACCGAACTCGCCTCTCAATTGGGCTATTGTTTCGCATGCTTAGTAGCATGTGGCACCGTCTTGTCAGCCAAGTCCATTAGGTAGCGCTTGCCATTCACAGTAATGTTCCTGCCTTCGTTATCTTTGAAAAGGTACGGTCCAATGATGCCACCGCCCCATTAATCACACCAAACAGTGACTTTTTCAAGATGCATTGACAGTTCTTGTAATGCTGCTCTTCACGCCAAATACGGCAAATTTAGCTTGTTCTCATATCCATTCAACCAGCAATGAGCTTTGTCACTGAACACAATATTACGATAAGAAAATGGATCTTCATCCAACTTTGTCAGCGCCCATTCACCAAAAGTTAGCCGTTGTGGTAGGCTGTGTGGCTTCAATACTTGCACCAATTGTATTTAAAAAGGTTTTACACCCAAATCCTTCCGCAAATAGAGGCCCAATTGCGAAAGGCACCGAATCGATAATTCACTGTCATCAACAACAATGGCGGATACAGCGGCGGATATGCGAGTTTGTGGTTAACTGACAAGTTCAACGACAAGGTGCGATGCATCGCAGACTGAAATTAAAGCAGTCTTCTGAAGGTTTGTTTTAAATCTCAACTCAATTTTACGCCAAGAAGTAATAGGACTACCGGTTGAAAATGTCGTTATTGCAGACAACTTCATATCTATTACTCTGAGGTGAATTTTGACCATGACAGCTGTCACATCCGAAACTTCATGTCATTGTCAAATTATTTCAGTCTAGGTTATTGGTCATTAGTGAAAACACACAAGTTTTTGTAAAGCCGTAAAATGTCTACATTTGTGCCATCAAAACAACATTTGCGGGAAGTTTTAATATGCTTCTTTCATTTAAAGAAAAAAGCAACCGAAGCGCATCAATTGATAACCTAAGCTTACCCGGGCTATACTATAAACGTTAGAATGTGTCAGCGGTGGCTTAAGCGGTTCAAAGATGGTGATTTCGACACCGAAGACAAAGAACGACCCGGCCAGGTGTAAAAGTTTGAAGACCATGAATTGGAGGCATTGCTCGATCAAGATCCATCACAAACGCAAGAAGAACTTGCAAATTACTTGGCGTCGATCAGCAAACTATTTCCGACTGTTTAAAAGCAATGGGAATGATCCGAAAGGTAGGACATTGGGTGCCGTATGAATTGAAGCCACGAGACGTCGAACGCCGATTTTGCATGTCCAAAATGCTGCTTGAACGCCACAAAAAGAAGTCTTTTTTGCATCGAATCGTCACTGGTGATGAAAAATGGGTACATTACGATAATTCAAAACGTCGGGCAACGTATGGATACCCGGACATGCCTCAACATCGACGGCCGTTCAGAATATTCATGGCCTGAAGGTTATGCTGTGCATTTGGTGGGACCAGAAGGGTGTTGTGTATTATGAGCTGCTAAAACCGAATGAAACAATCACAGGCGAGGTCTACCGACGAGAATTGATGCGTTTGAGCCGAGCACTAAAGGAAAAACGGCCGGAAACGGTCGCAAGACACGATAAAGTTATTTTGCAACATGAGAATGCTCGGCCACATGTTGCATAAGTCGTCAAAACTTACCTTGAAACGCTCAAATGGGATGCCCTACCCCACCCGCCGTATAGTCCAGACCTTGAGCCAACCCGATAACTATCTCTTCCGATCGATGCAACATGGCCTGGCTGACCAGCACTTCCGTCATTTCGATGATGTCAAAAAATGTATCGATTCGTGGATTGCGGCCAAACCGGTCGAATTTTTCAGAACGGGTATCCATGAATTGCCAGAAAAATGAGGAAAATGTGTGGCTAGCGATGGGCAATACTTTGAATATTGAATTTATACCTATTTTTCCTCAATAAATCATCGATATTTGAAAAGAAACGACATTTTCAACCGGTAGTCCTATTACATTGTTCGGTGTACGGAACCCTTCGTATGCGTGTCCGACTCACACATGGCTGCTAGTGAATCGGGTCAAAATTTACTCATTTTACTGTCCTATTCTGAAAGAAGTGAAGCATTCTGTTGTTCTAATATAAACATATTATGATACTTTATTAAAGCTTCGTAGTTTGTTAACAATAGAAAACCCCATCCCTCTTTATTGAAGGTCTACCTTCAAATAGGCCCTTGAACTTTCGAAAAGCAATCTCGCGTTGAAACAAATTCGTACTACACTAATGCTTCTTGTTTGTTGCGCCGTGATGGCACTCTAAATAAAAACAGAAATTAATAAACGTCAAGATAAAATATTAGCTTTTGTAAAATGGTGAAGCTTGTAAAACTGAAGCCCCCAAAAAACCACCCTAGCGCAATTAAGAGGGGTATGCCTAAGTACGATGTACCCGGTAACCGTCTGACCTATTACTAACTACACATTCGCGTATGCGAATTCATGTTCGCTTCATTCATAAATGTTAGCTTTGGAGAGTGTCAAAAGGACTTTTGTGTAGATTTCCTTCAAATGGATGTTTCATCGTTCAAAAACTCTATTAGAATATAAATGTGGCAAGGCACAGGTTATCAAAACAAAAAAGCACCGCCTCCCAAGTGGGTGCTCAAATCTTACTCGCAATGTGAAAAACATGTAAAACTCTTTAGCACGTTTCCTGGTCTGGTACTTACACCACAGAGATACACGCAATACAAGAATGTCCTCATTAAAGTATAACCCAGCAAAAGGATACAACCTTGACTCTCAAAAACAAATCCTAGAAATAAGACAAACAACAACAAAAGAGAAACATGAGAAATACTTTAACGTATCTGTAAATGAGTGTAGAAAAAATGTTGAATCCAAATAAAACAATCTACGAAGTGGTCTTGCGGGACAGCCAAAGCCTCCCTAATAGAATGTCTAAAGTATAAGTTACATGGATTATTACGAAGTTTGCGCACAGGACACTACAAGTTCAAGGCAAATATATCCAATAACTTGACTGACCAAGAGAGGACCGCGAATACAGATTGCTTGTGGCACCCTCTTAACCGGTGATAATCAGTTTTTCTCAATTTTCTTCCTCAAATAAGATTTGAACATTTGATTACTTTACAGTTTAAGTCCTTTCAAATGGTCTGATTACATTAACTGCATTTGTGATGCCACACGGAGAAGTGCATCTTCGAGAGGCCTAGGCGGCGCGAGGAACTCAAAGTTGCTGGAAGTCAACTTTTACGTGCTGGAAGGGTTGGTGCTCTGCTTATTGGCTTTGCTTGTCAATTTATTCAATCAGCAAGTTGCCGCACGCTTACCACAGAAATGTTGGTTGGAATGATTATTCATGGCACCTGTAGAAGAACGTGCAACCAAACATTGGATTGCGGCTTCTGAGCTTATAATAAATAAGTTTGTGTTTTACATGCGGAAATTTCAATTTGAATTCTGTGCTTTTCGTTTGAAAGTTGTGCAGTTTTGCCGCTTGTAATTTTTATATGAAATCAATGCTTTGAAATCCAATCCAACCACTGATTTTCGACTTAGCTTCCAATTGTCACTTCATTGAAGCCCAGCAATCTCAAGCATCATTGTCAGAGTAGATTTTGTTTGGGTACGTTGAAAAAACTGTAGAACTCAAAAAAGTCATTCGCCGTCAATTGACACCAAGCCGTACTTTATGTCCAAATGTTGCGTAAAGGCAATTTTTATCTACACAAAAAAACGCATTCGCTCCACCGTTTTTTCGTTGACAATGTTTTTTTTATTGTACTTCTCTACCTCTGCCCTAGTGGAAGACACTGCGGTCTAAAAGAAAGGATCTATTGCATCATGCGAAGTAAGATAAGGCTAACAGACATTCCATCTTTCTGATGAATGGCCTTCTTAGCCAAATAAGAGCTGGACAATCATAAAGAATGTTTACAGCCGTTTCGTCATCTTCCAAACAGAGTCAGCACTCGATGACTGTATTTAGTCCTTACTTAATTGGATTTGATTTCAAGCGGCAATGGCCTTCTTGTTCTTCTTCTTCTTGTTTAGTTTGAGGATGTTTCTGTAAGTGAAGGGACCAATAAATAGTTTTGACGGTCTAAGTTACGGTTTCTCCAGTGTGCGACACGGAGTTGGTTTTCTCAACTTTTGATGAGATCTGTTACGCAACAGAAAGGTTTTGAACCAGTGAATGCAGTTTTAGAACCAGGCCTAGCTAGCTCATCCGCAATTTCATTGCCTTCGATTTGATGATTAGCTGGAACCCATCCTTACCAAACTTTGTTACGTTGGTCAAGGGATTGTGAGGCGTCGAAGCGGCTTTTAACAGATTTTGAGTCCATTAGATTGAATAACAATGCCTCTTAAGCTGCTTGGCTGTCTGAATATATAAGAAGATTTACTATGACGCAGGTTTCGATGGCTTGTAGTTCGACATAGAACAGGTATAAAAATTTTTGTGATGGGTCGCCACGACTGGCCCTTTTATTTAAACGGGATAATATAGCATGTGTTTTTTTTTTAAAAGGATGCGCAGTGGGGCAGATCAAGTTGATAGGCTGTTAAGTGCCCTGACTCGTCTCTGGATTATGCGCATAGCATCGATCAATATTGACTCCTTATTAAAAAAAATCCATCCAACATCAACAACATCCATCGACATCAATTCACGGCTCCTTGGCTGCCAAGCAACAGGATCAAAACCAATGTTAAGACATTAATTCAGCTTACTTGGCTAATGGTTTGTGTGACTCTGTGGTTCTCTGTGGCCAAAGCCCCTCTTTCCTTAAAATTACCATTTTCTGACCATGAAAATCGGTTATCACGCGACAGAATGTATGAAATCCATCCAATGCTCCAACAATTTGCCGATTGGGCTAGCGTTTCCCGCAGCAAGAGGCTGTCTGTGATCTTGCGCGTGCTGGAAGACCTCGGGTGCAAGCAAGTATTGAGGAAAGCCACCAGGCGACGTTCTCAGCAGTCAGTGATGTCCAGGCGGTCTTTGTAAAGAACTTCAAGGTTCAAATACGCATTCAGTATGCTTGGCGTTTTAGAGACATATTCCGAGAGAACATCGAGTTGATTCACAAACTCATAATGAGCGATGAGGCCCATTTTCACCTCAACGGTAATGTGAATAAACAAAATTGCAGGATATCGAAAAACATCGAATATCGAAACATTGAATATCCAAAAATAATTATTGAATGTCATATGCACCCACATAAGAGCACAGTTTTGTTTGGAACAACCTTAGAACTAACTTGGCTTTCAATACCTAGCAATGATTGAACGATGGAGAACAACTCAGAATTGTGGTTCCAAAAAGATGAAGCCATAGCTCACATAGTTCGTCCAAGTATGGCTCCCCTGAAGGAAATTTTTGGTGATCGGATAATATCGCGTTTTTCTGATTTTAACTTGCCAACGCGTTCGCCCGATTTAATAGCCAAGAACCATACAACAGGTTAAGGCCAATATCCAAGAAAAAGTCAGAACGCTGGAACCTGAAATTCTAAGAAAAGAAAGAAAACCATAATCTAAATTTTAATTAATGCCAAGGTTAAATTAAATCAGAAAGAAAATGTTAGCCATCCTGTAGAATCTTTATGGAGAGCCAGAGATAAATCCATCGAACATAACGATTGACAGTTACAATTTTGAGGAACAAAGCAGTTCATATACCTCGACGCCACAAACGCCACCACAGTGGAGATCCGACAGAGAATAAACCTAGGCAACCGTTGCTTCCTCGGTTTGTCAAAACAACTAGGATTCAAACTCCTAACGCGAAGGATAAATATACTCCTCTACAAGACACTGATTTTGTTTGATGCTGGACGATTACCAAAGCAGCTGAACAGATGTTGGGATCCTTCTAAAGAAAAATTCTTCGTCGGATATTTGGTCTCACCTGCGAAGTAGCTGAATGGAGAAGACATAAGTCGACTGCACTGGTTACGCTACATCGAGAATATGGACAAAAATGCTCTAGCCAAGAGAGTTTTCGAATCCAAGCCACCAGGTTTAAGAAAGCTTTTTCTTACCAACTGGAAGCAGCATTCATCAGGACGGTCAGGGCTGGAGGGCAGCTCTGTCTCAGACTCTGATGCTTCCAGAATCGTTGGCCAAACATCAACAAAGCATATTATGCTATTTTTTCAACCTAATTCTTGAACCGATTTCGCGAGAAGCAGGTGCCAACATAAAGGGCAATATTCGGGTTTCGCAGGCGGTAGTGGCATCATCACTCGAACCCAACTTGCGCCATTATAGCTTTCATGGCGGGTGAAAAATAGCCAATAGATTTGGTCTTTAAACTGACGAGGATAAAATAAAATAAATACTGTCGACAAGAAATCGATCCGTCACACCATCTTGTTTAGGGCGTCATTATTGTCAACCAAACGAAACCTTGGTGGAGATCGTTCAAAGACTCATTCTGGACAACCGATGCTACTTCAGTTTATGCCAACAACAAGGATCAAGACTGATAACTCGAATGTTAAAAAACATGCTCTTCAAAACACTGATCCTGCGAGGTCTTCATATTGATCCGAATGATGGAGGGTACGAAAGATATACGGTTCTGTCTACGAGGAGAAGCAACGTACGACCGTGAACTCTACGCTCTGGCTCGGTCACATGAACAAAAAGGACAACAATGCTCCACCTGAGAGTGTCTTCAAACTGAATTCGGGAAATCGAAGGAGAGGACCGTGAAGGATGGAAAGCCGTTTTAACCCAATATTCTATATCCTCTATGTATAAATAAAAAGCGAATGCGCTTTCATACTCTTCCGGAAAGACTTGTGAAGAAATACCTTACCTTCGATGGCACATACACATTTAAATGATCTTCAAAAAACATTATGCATCTGCATTTTATAAATGGCTCCTCTAAAGTTCTGAATTTCTCTTGTGTAAATATATAAGCCCTTAACATTTCACATACTTAAAATGTCCTTCCCTTTCAATCCTTGAAGCAGAACAAAGCCACGCGCCTGCAATACTATGACGTCAAGAAAATAAGGATGTCCGAATAATATTGATTTATTGAACTTGTAAGAATAATTTAACTATAACCATTTTTTTTTTATGGATACGATTCAATCGGGATGATAAAAGCATCTTCGTCAAAAATCAGAAATAAGCAACTAGCAGCCAACCTATTTCACGGCCAATTGGGCTTTCCGAACAACATGTGTAATGAAGCCAATAAACTGTATTTCGCTTCACGCAAACGGCATTTGAATATGAATTAGGCCGCGTGTCCTTTGAAGGAAACTTTCACGCGAAAAAAAAAATCACTGAGAGACCAGATTTCATTAATGAAATATTTTTTTTTTCCTGCAAAGAAAATAATTGGAAAGTTAACCCAATAAGTTTGAAGGTGTTGTAAATGTGCTTTAACTTTGACCTTATACAAGATTGAACGGTTGGAAAAATATGCGATATTAAACTGAGAAAGCAATACGTATATAAAATAGTTCCTTGAAATCAGGGTGCAAACTGTAACCGGATTTTCGAGGCGCAATGTTTTAGGGCTTGCTTTGCTTTGTAAAGAACTCCAGAGTCTGTGTAGGTGCAAAAAATTCTACACTTATGAGTCTGATCAGAGTGGATAGCTTCCAAAAAAGGCTTATTCAAAGTCACATTGGGAGAACAATGACTTCGATCAAAAACTCGATCGTAGGGTCTCATTACCTTAATGATATGCACTACGAGACTGTACGCCTTAATGGCCTTATTCCCCCTGAAGTGTTTTTCTATCTAATCTAGATTGAAAAAATCTGATTCGGGATAAATGACTGGTACTGATCCATGTTGTCTGAGAAGCTGTCGATGGGCGACTCCACTACGACCAAGACGTCGCAAAAACAAGGAGATTCTTTAGTACCGTAGGATGATATCAGACCACGACGGAGTGGAAGGCAAAAGGCAACATCAAAAGTTTTGGTGGCTGAACTGAGAAAATGAACTCTGTCCTCAATTAATCTCGTGGCAAAGGAACGCATTTTCTGTCCGCCTGTCTTGCCCGGAGTGCTTAAGGAGTTTTTTTTGGTTTAAGATTAGTTTTAAGATTTATTAATCTTAGTTTTCTAATAAGTTTTTAAAATTTAAATATAAGAAAATAAAAAATCGTCGAATGGCATATTTTAAATTGTTGGGGTTAGCTTAAAACGCCCGCAAAGGACCAGTAAGTCATGTTGTATATAGAAAAGTTAATTAAGGTAGCCTTAACCGCTTTCATGTTTCATGTAGGAAAATTGAAAACATCTGGCACTTTCTCACGGCCCCACCTCTCGCGAGTGACTGACAATTCTCCGAGCCGGCAATAAACTGTTAATCCAACCCCTGCCAATTGCGAAAAAATAACAGGCACATACAAATTGTGAAGCTAGGCAATGGCCCTAAAAAGGGCATTCGCGCCACCAATTTTTAGTTCTTTTAATTGGACGCAGCGTTTGGTGTCTCTCAGATATACTATACGACGTTGAAATCTTGATCTTCGGATCAAGAACGTGGTTGAAATGTGAAACCTTCACGAAATAACAACAGAAAACAGCTATCGATTCTTAATCTTTGCAGTCGCAAGGAAGTCGATGATAAGATCCACGACCGCTTCCAACTAAATCGACCACATGCTGATTGATGCCGGAAAGTTGTCAAACGTTCAGAAGGAAAGATTCTGACTATCATTAGAAAGTTGCATCAGGCAGCAATAAGAAAGTTCAGTATTTGAAGTCTCACAACCGTATTATATATCTTGAAGAGAAAGAAGCGGAATCAAGGCAGAATTGTTTAAAAACTGCCATGTTGAAGTTTAGTGTACAGCAATATACTATGCGTCGATTTAATTAATGATCGAGTCTTAAGACATGAAAGAAAAGCGGATGGTCCAAATCAAAATCAAAACTGTGGAGCCAGTTTGTACAAAAAAAAAATCAAATGAACATTATGTAGGGTAAAACTGTTCACTCAAACTTAAAGGTAGTAAAAGGTATTTAGCCACCACTTGCCTTCATGTTCCAGCAGCACGATGAGAGATGGGCAATAAGAGCTCTAATGTCTTACAGACGGAGGAATCGAAATATTTTAAACAAGGAGTGCCTTCATATGCTCGTGTGTTGATGAAATCGTAAAAAAGGAAGAGTATAAACAAATATTAACAGTACAAACCTTACCATCAGTTTTGCGAGGACTGCAAGATTATGCTCTGAAACATAAAAACAAAATACCACTTCCACTAAGGCCCTCTTTGCCAGCCAAGCTTGTGCCAGTAAGACTCTAGGCATTTTCAATGTACTGCCAAGTTGCCATAAAATCCTTCACTGGTGTAAGCACTGCATCTGAGCTTGTAAACGAATATGGGGTTTCCCTAAACGGGACAACTATTATTGCACGATCTACCTTAACTGGGTGCCAGGACATAGGGACATCCATGGAAACTGCAAAGCAAATGAGCTAGCCTGTAAATCTACAAAGCTCGTTGCGGACGTGATTTTAAAATTTTAAAACGTGTTTAAAACTTACTAGCTAAGGTATAGTAAGCATTTTAAATAAGTACATCCAACTGCCAAATGCACCAGAATTACCAGCCAACCTGGCCCCTCTTTAACAAACAAAGAACCAGGAAGCTGCTCAATTCCTTAAGTGTCCTCTTCTCTGTCTACACAAGACTTTGGCAATCACGTGAATCCGTGAAGACCGTCTACTTCCTCTGTGAATGTCCGATTCTAACAAAATCAAGGTACAGAAACCTTGGTTTCCACATTTTTATAGCATTGCCTGAACTTGCTTAAACGAAAATCCTCGGAAGGTTCATAAGACATACAAACTGGCTCTTTCCCTCTACAGCTATTCTACTCCCACTCAAAAGAAAGGTAAGTTAAAAAAAATCTCATATCACAACTGCGACAAAACGCTGGCCTACGTGTGCCTCAGTGGCTGCACCTGTACCTTACCTAACCTTACCTTATATTCTCTGGTAGTATGTTGTGTCCGGAAAATAATGGACGGCGGTGTGCATGACCATAGCTCAATAACTGACTTTGTATAAATATTTTTTCTGCACTTCGGTTTTATTTTTCAGATTAAATACTAAATTTAAAACCAAAAAAAAATCGCCGGAATTTAATCATATTTATTTGAGGGAAAAGTGCTTCAATTACAAATTCATAACCTATTATTATTTTATTCATATTTGTGGAAAGCTTTATGAGCACAAAGCTAAAAGTATTTTAAGTCTTCATGCCATGCTGGGAGGGCACACCCCAGGGATGAAGATGACCTATGATTTTTTTTTTCATAAATATCATAGTTTAAATCTTAAAATAAAAAGTATAATATTATTGAGGATTAAAAGGGATTTAATTGTGGCATATGGAATTAAATAATTTAATATTCTATGTTAGATTGGGTTTGGTAAGACCAGAAAGGTCCATTGGGATCGCCCACAAAATACTTAACAAATGGATTCGCGATAGAAGCTAATTTAAGCCTCCCATGTGCTCTTAATAAAGTTCATCAAATATTTAATCCTTGGTTCTAAAGCGGAGACGTCGCATACCTTCGGGTATTTGAATAGAAGGTGTTTTATGGTCTCAAGCTCTCTTGACAGCTCTCAGAGCTGCCGTTAGAGGATATGCTCAGTCCGACAAATGGTGCAATTGGTCCAATTTAATATTCTAGGTAGGAACAGGTATTTCGTAATATGCATAAAAGACACTAAATGTTTTAACTGATGATTTTCTTAGTAAATAATAATTTTTGAATGCATAAAAATACAAAAAATTAAGTATTTTCTTCAATATATGCGTTAAGAAGCTCACACACCAGAGTTGTTCGGTACTGGTAGAAGTGCGGTAGCGGTGTACCGCTTATCCGTTCACACTGAATGTAATTTGTATGCGGAATTCACCTTAAGGAATTGCATGTTTTTAAGGATGAGGAAGAACAAACAAAAGAAAACGAAACGGAGAATTCGATACCCTATTTCCTAAACTTTTAAAAGGTGAAAAAAGATTTTTCATGTATTTTCGAAACATGTTAGATTCTTTTGATAAAATTTCCCGAGAACCCATTCCTCCCGAGTAACGTTTAGCAATCCGTTTCAGGTAAGAAAAATAACCTTTTTTTTTTTAATAAAATACATTGTAAAAATATTACAATTATTACTGTCGCAGGGAGAAAAAAAGTAAGCGAATTTTCTGAGGATGATTGATCTTCGACCGACAATGGGAGAGTACTCCAACTCGAAAATTACGCAATTTGACTGTGAATTAGAATCCTTTTCGCAAAATATGGAGTCTTGGATCTGTTTTTTAGCTGCTGAAGTCATTTGAGCTTGCTCTCGTATATGTTCCATTTCTTGGCGCATTATATTTTGTGCAATTCCAATTTAGTCTGTGCATGTTGTTTCAGTTAAAATGATTTTAACCCAGCAATATTAATTCTGCTGTATCATAGTCATTACGTCTATACGCTTGTTTTTTAAGTGTTCAATTACTGTATTTATTGCTGATGGTAAATTTTAAAGGTAACTCGAACTTGGGGCTCTACGTTTGCGATGAGGCTCATCAGAAAAAGCAATATGTTATAAAATACGATCATTTCTTTGACCTCGCTTCTCGTTCATGCTCAACGCATTTTTTCATTAACATCTTTTATTTATTTGTTTTATCTGTCGTTACACACTTTTCGCTACTGGAAACAGCTACAGAACTATTGGACATGGTTTAAGGATTCTATTTAACACTGTTTACACTAGAGTGGCAGAGGTTTGCGAAGCAATTTGGATAAACATGCAACCAATATACAAGCCTGAACCGACCATGCAACCCACAAAGAATTAGATTAGATTTATTATATATAGCTTCATCGAAGCTAATCAGATTTCTTTAACAATTATTTTACATTCTTAAAACTTAGATCTAGCGAATTTTTATAAATATAATTTTTTTTTAATTTTTTAAAATTAATTGGTTCCTGGTAGAAACTGGGAGTTCATTAAATAATTTAAAACCTTTATATATTAATGAATTCTGGGAACTTGCTGTAAACAAACTAAGTAAACACGGTTGCACATCACTACCATAGTTTCTTAAATAATTTGGTTGAAGATTTTTCTTGATTTTATATATAAATACAAGTATATTCATTACGATTCTTTGTTTTTCAGACAACCACTTAGGGGAATTCAACACAAAATTTATGGAAACATATCTACTGCATTTTAGAATACAACGCGTAGCCTTATTTTGCAATAATTGAAGTCTTTGTATTTTACTATCACCACATAGAAACAGAATTGTGGAACAGTATTAAAAATGTGGCTTAATAAATACGTTATAAATATTTATTGCACTTTAAATTGAAACATCTTTTCTTATTCGTCTTAAAAATCATACTTTCTGAGCTATTTTTTAAACAAATGTAGTCAATATGTTTTCAAAAATTAAGTTCGTTGTCAATAATAATCTCTACGTATTTCATTACGTCCACTTTCTCTACAGCTTCATCATTTACCATCAGCCTTTTAGCCTCTCCTAGTATTTCATTCACTATCATACGTTTGGTTTTAGTCACATTTAGCTTGAATCTGTTTTGTTTAAGCCAATTATCAACACTTAACAAATCCTCTTGCATTTTGGTATGACATTCATTCATATTCTCCTCAGCAATGTATAACTCCGCATCGTCCGTAAACAATGCAAGTTGGCAATATTTTAAAACATTTTGCACATCGTTTTTGAAAATAAGGAACAATAACGTTCCAAGAACCGATCCTTGCGGTACGCCATGGAACTTCCTTAGATTCACAAAAATATTCCGTTCACTTTGACTGTTTGTGATAATTTTTCGAAATATAACCTAGATCATCTCAATTCCACATATCTGAAAAACCCACTGAACATATCTGAAAAATTCTGTAACCCTCAAATGTCCTGATAACACAGGTTCACGACATTTCTGCTATTTGAAAAAGTTTTCTGTGGTACTCATCGCAATTAGTCGAGCTAACTACAAATTTTTTTTGGGTGGATTTAGGTGCCTATGGGAAAAACAGTGATTTAGGCATATTTGTTAGATTTGCAATGGGCCAATATTTTTGAATCAGAAACATTTTATGTCCAAAAAAAAAAAACGAGACGTGGCTTTTTCGCTAAAGCTGTGTCGAGCCTGACGAGTAGTGGAAAATGCTTTTGCCTTTTTTGGAAGTAAAACTAGCGACAGTCATCAAAGTTTTGCAGTCAACATGCGTTTTGCATATTTATTTAAGGACGAAGACATGTGATGCTCAAAGTGTTGACTTTCATAAGGAAACTGAACCGTATTTGATATAAGAAATGAGAAATGATTCCAGAAGAGCAAACATCTTTTTTTTTTTTTTGTTTTTGACCTTAACCACCTACCTTAATGGTTTAACTCCTCTTCTATATTTTTGTATATTTTATCTTTGAATTCCCGTATTGTTGTACTCCGGATAAGTTAAAACAAATAAAATAAGATTTATTTTCACCAACTCAATAAGTTTTTCAATAAAAATTTTGATATGCGGTACGCGGTCAACTGTGCTTGCTATATCGTAATTTTCAAGTTGCTGTCGACCATTATTGGAATTTCCATAGCATTTTTGCTTATCTTTAATAGTTTTGTAAGTTATAATGCAAAAGGAAAAATAATTCAAATTTGGAAAAGAAAAGCTTATACTCTTTTCAGAATGGCAGAGTAAATTAAAAATTACTTGTTAACTCCACGGAAGCAAGCAGTTAACGAAACTGTATCGCTTTGAATGAGAAAACGTGGAGTACTTGAGTGAATATTTTATTGGTAAATATTATAATTTATTTGATTCAAATAAAAATTATTTTTATTATTTATAATTCTTTCCAAAGTTTTCAAAGTGAAACCAGGGGAGGTATTTCGGGCCACCTCGAAAAGATGGAGATGTTTCTGCGGTACATCAGAGAACTTGAATTTCAAACTCTCATTCCTTTCATCTGAATGATGCATTTAGAAGACTCATTTTTTCTTAACCACGAAAAATTGAGTTACAACACTGAAGCTCAAGCTCACCGAAGTGGATTGTCATTTTGTTTCAATTCTCGAGTCAATTGGAAGTAGTGAGCGAATAATCTGAGACCTTACTGAGACATACGATATAATAAAGTGTGTCGGCTTGGCCGGACAAGTATCTGGCATAAGGTGTCTTAATTAGACTACGTCCTATCCGAAACTACTCAAAACTTCAATACCAGATTCGGTCACGATTTAGGATATATTTTTGGTCCGGATATCCTAGAGTGTAGGTTAAGGTTGTGGAGCTCCATAACACCCCTGCTATTTTCAATTCATGCTGTTATTATTACGTTAAAAATCGCGGGGAGGACGAATTTGACACAAACATATAAGCCTTAGAAATAGGTCTACTTGTACTTTTCGGTCTCAACTATGTCGATTTAGAATCTCTACTTTCTGATATTCTGGTATAATTGTATTCTGGTATAATTTTTTTTTCTTTTCCCTTTTCCCTTTTGCATTTTGCTTTTACTTTTACTTTTATTATTTTATAATGCATTATTTTACAATTGCTTTGCATTTTGAATGAATTTTACATTCTTCATGAACTAATTTTTATTTAATATTTTATATTAAGTTGCTTTTTGAGGGTCACCCCACCCAAAACATATTTGTTTTATTAATTTATTGAAATGGCATTTGACACTTTTTTTATTTTTATTTAAATTAAAATATAAAATGTCATTAACTTTTCTTATTTTTTTCCTATGACATAATTATTGTATATATATTGAATTGTATCTTAAAATTCATAAGAAAAGAATAAAATAAAAATAAAAAAAAAATAAAAAGATATTAGTTGTCCGCTTATATATTACGATAATTATAAGAGATTATTAGCAAAGCAAGAAAAAATCAGGCAAGGGGCCATAACTGCTGTTCCAGGAGCTAGCATTTTGCAACCATATAATGCATTGGATATGTTGTTTAATTTTTCTCTAGGTATAATTTCATTCCTTTTTCTCACATGTGTATTATAAAAATGCATTTCAATTGCAGGTGAAATTTAACATAATCCAAGTTAATAGCTTCTGTGTCGGGTTAAAGTAGATAGAGCCTGCAGCTTATGAACAATTCTAAAATAAAGAACTCTTTAAGACAGCAAATTATGCATTAGTCAACGCCAACAATAACGCATTACTTGCGTCAAGTTTCAAAGCGTAATTTGATCAATTAAGTCAGTTATATTGCAATGAGAAGGACCATGTGTGTGAAAAATTTAATCCCTTCAAATATGATTTGAAGTCCTTATTTCTGCGTTCTGAAATAGAAGTGTTTTTTTTTTTGTTTTTGTTAAAAATCACTTTTGGGATTTCCTTAGAATAACATCAGGCAAGTATTTGAGTTCTCTCAACCTTTCATTTTACTTTAGCAAACTTGTGGTTCTCTTTAAAAAAAGATATTTATCTTGACACCATATCGAAAATACAGGGTGCGGCAACATAGCTCAGCTATTTCGATAAGCAAGATAACGTATTTATTTTTTTTTATTTTTAGTGAAGTTTTGACAATCTTTAAATAAATAAATCCATTTTAAGTTGGCCTGAGAATTAGTTGTCCTTCAGGTTTTGTAGGGTCCTATGGGTAGATGACATAAACGCGGACGTGAATTGTTCCCTTTTGCCCTTGAGCTGTGAGCCATTGCTACATCCTTTTGGAAATTACATATTTCATATGTCGAACATGTCGGGTGGTGGAAAAAAAATCATTACTGCATTCACTGTCACTGAAAGTTGTGGCATTTCTGCCGCTTAGTTCTTGATATTGATATATATATATTGAAAAGTATCATCTTCATTCCGATTTTTGGAGCATAGTTACAATGACGTAGGGAACAGGACAACTTCGTTGACCATCCGTATGGTAATTTATCCAGCAAAGAATTTGCATTAAATTTTGTTTGCGGAATCAATTTTCTGCTGCGGATACGTTCAGGATGGTGCAGAAAGCCTTTGATGATGAGGCTATGTCTAAAAAAAATGTTTACAAGTGGTATAGTGATTTCCAAGCCGGCCGTGAACGTGTCGAAGACGAAGAGCGTTCTGGGCGACCATCAACCTCAACCGATGAAGCTCACGTCCAACAAATCAAAGATTTGGTGTTGAAAAACCATCGATTAACGATTAGAGACCTTGCCGATGAAGTTGGCTTATCGAAAGGCTCAGTCAATACTATTTTGAAGAATGCTTTGGGCCTCAAGAGCGTCAAATCTCGACTGGTACCGAAAACATTGAATTTTTTGGAAAAAAGGCGTCGCGTTGAAGTGTGTGAAACAATGCTTTCCGACTACCAGGATGTCATGAAACGCATTATAACTAGCGATGAGACTTGGATCTATGAAACAACCGATCAATCGAGCGAATATCGTGCCAAAGGAGAGCCGAGACCAAAAAAACCGCGCCAAAGTCGCTCAAAAATCAAGGTCATGTTGACTTTTTTTTTTCGATTATCGTGGTGTTGTGCTTTATGAATTCCTTCCAACCGGCCAAACAGTCAACAAGGAATATTATTTGAACGTTATGCGTCGTTTGCGTAACGCTATCCGCCTAAAAAGGCCGGAATTGTGGAAAGACAATTCTTGGTTTTTACACCACGATAATGCACCATCCCATTGCGCACTCGTAATTCGTGATCATTTCGCCAAAAACTCAACCCATATCGTTCCGCAACCACCGTATTCACCTGATCTGGCGCCGTACGACTTCTGGCTGTTCAACAAGCTCAAAAGACCGCTCCGGGGACACCGTTTTGATACGACAGAGGAGATTCAAGCCGCAGCGAAGACGGATTTGAAGGCCATCCCGGAAAGTGACTACAACCAGTGTTTCAAAGATTGGAAAATCCGTTGGCGTAAGTGCATTGCATCGGGAGGGGATTACTTTGAAGGGGATGAAGTTGATTTGGAAGAATAAATAAAGAATTTTCGAAATAAATACAATGTCACCTTATTTTTTGGACACAGTAGTATGTTACTTAATTATGCGATATGGTACAAGTGACATTTTACATTAAACAGATGTAAAACTGGTGGCTAAAGTTAACCGTCCGTTCTTGACCTGCCCTTATTTTGGCATTTTAACCTGTGCTTCTTAAGCTTATTCAAAAAATAATGACGCCATGTTCACACAAATTGTTAAGACATTTTGACATGATGTCACAGTATTTATAAAGTGTGAAGTGATTTATTTCTTACTGGAATGGTACTCTTCTAATATAACTCTTTCAATTTTCAATTGCATAGACTTCCACCGGAAAAGCTACTACACTTCCAGTATCTGCTAGTCCGAAGGACTAAGACTCGATCTTTTCCCGAAGGTCCGCAAAAAATGATTGGGAGGAGTGTGACCAAAGCGGAATATATTTTTCTAAAAATATAAGCGTGGAATTTTTTTTTCGCAAAAAAAAAGAAATTGCATAAAAATATATTCTCCATAAAATAGAATTGAATCCTTTATATTTTTTTTATACTTATCAGCATTGCAAATTTTGCAAAGCCGCTCAGGAAATACATCATGTAGTTAATAGAATTTGCTGAAGAAATCCAAAAAGGGATAACATAATTATCACAGCATGTTTCCATTCTTTTATCCATGTTTTCATATTTAAAAGACTATTTTATATTTTTGATTTCATCCTATTTCTAATTTTTGAATTGAGTAAATAGAGCTGAACACTAATTCAATAGCTAAATGGTAATGATAAAAAAACAAAATGCGAACTTGGTAAAGGTTTCAAATGCTGGAATATAACAATCATTTTTTGTAAATATATTTTCAATTATAAAGCAATCAGTTTGAACGGCCAAATTAAATATTTCATAACAAAATCCAAAGAAACTTTTAATTATTCTAAATTAATAGTTGATTGTGACATTTCGAAAAAGATTTGAATTGGAATCGAAAAATTCGTATTCACTTGGGATGCCGAACACCCCACGTCATTTTCATTGAAATTGAAATTTATAAGGAGCAATAGAACTCCCAGTAGAGACCCTTGTGAGACACCAGCACAGTGATTGCGAGACTCTTGTCGATTACGCGTTAGATGCTTCCAGTAAAATAGACCAAGCGCTCCTTAAAACGGAGGTTTGATCTTGGTTGTCTTCTCGAATGTCATCATTCCAAAATTTTATTTTTCCAAGAAACAATTTTTCAATTTCCCAGTTCAAGAATAACGTTCAGGATTTTTTCAGACTCATGTGGATCAATTAATTGCAAAACTTCATTTGGCTTATTAGAATTAAAAATATTTTCAACTTAAAATCAATTCATATTTTTTAATATGTTCATGTTTTTCGGGCACGTTTTATTTGCCAAAAAAAAAATCGTTGCATGTGTTACGTTATATGTAGAAAAGGGGTTTCGAAAATATGTTAAGTTATATCACTTATGTTCTTTGTGAATTTCACGATTTAGAAGCTTTTTCAATTCAAAATTTTTAACGTTTTAATCTGCTTTATTTTTAACTTTTTAAATGAGAGTTTTTTAAAATCTTGTCTTATAGTTAATATTTTTAAGTTTTATCTGATGGAATATAAAAGTGGAATAAAAAATATTGAAGTCGAATGTTCAAATATTTGACTTTGGAAGCTTCATATTTTTGAGTGAAGCTAATGGTCAAACTGATTGCAAGGTACTCAGTCAAGAGGTTGCTGGTCGTGCCTCCGGGCTAAGGAAGCGTGCAGCTGGTGATCTTGTTCATTCACATAAACAGTGACAGTTTGGCCTTCATGGAGTACACTCCCAATTCGATTTTCGATAAAATATTTATAGAAGCTTTCTTTCTCTGGAAGAAATTTACCTGTGATTGGAATAACCAAGTCATCAGCATGAGCTTTGCATTATGATATTTGTATTATTTGAAGTCACATATCGAAACTATATTCCAACAAATTTGGCAGACATACAACTTGTTGATTACTTTAGGTACAATGTCAATGAGTTTATATTGTTTCGTTCGAGGTGCCATCCCTGCTGGTGGCTTACATGTTGGGACCATTCCATTGGTAACTAGGAATGTCAGTCTCCGTAGCAATTCGATAATTTCCTGTCAAGATTCTATCCATATGTGATGTGACTTTTTCATGGAACTGGATGAACTGAGTCGTTTGCTAATCGAGACCGATGCTTTCCTTTCTAATCAACTGATTCACAATATTACGCCATGAGTTTTTTTCGCTTATTTGGTTAAACGATAAAGTATCTAGCTACCGCAGACTGAAAACCTTTATTAGAACTTGAAAACAAAGTCCAAACGTTAGATTGGAGAAAAAAGCCGCAGGATTGGATAAAAACCGACTCTTCGTAGGCCTTTTGGATGGATGAGTCGAAAATTGAGAGTTTATATTCATTGGTCTGCTAAAGTAAAGATGTTCTTCAGCTGTATTCTTGATAGTCAAGCAATGGCTCCGTAATGGCCTGGGGAATTTTATCGCCCGCCGGTGTTGCAGACTTTATCCGTGCCGTCGAAATCATGATTAAGGAAAAGTATAGACTTTAAGGATTCACATTTTTGCAATTCAATGATTCTTTTTAATGATTTTCAGGCTTTGCCACGGGAACATGAATAAAGTTGAAAGATAAATGTACATCGTAAAATATAAAATGGCCTATCCTCAACTCAAAAGAACTGTTTCGGGATGAACTTAACAATGTCTACATTGAATGACAAGTGGTCTTGAGATTAGTTGAATATCTAGATTGACGGACAAATTGATGCAAGTATGGGGTGGATTGTTTGACGCCAAAGATTTCGATTTCTCTTTTAATGTCAAAGTATTTTTATTTAAAAGGCTTACATGGTGTCATTTGGTTGACAAAGTGTATAAATTTTTAGATATATTTACACTTGGAAAAACACTTGAAGAGTGTAAAACAAATGGATAAAATTCAAATTGTTTATTGTCTTTTACAATTTCATTGTACTAAAATTTAAACAACCGGATCATATTTTTCGAAAACTTTTCAATAGCTCATTTTTCAAATGATATGGATTCTTTAATTTCTCTCAAGATATATGAATCGAAAAAACGCACGACACATACAGATGTTCTTCTTAAAACAATGAAATCCAACTCTGTGGATCTCGAAACATGGAAAAGTACCGAAATTTTGAAACCTGAAAAATCGGACCTATTACAAGAACTTCCCAATGGGAAATAAATAAACTTTATCCGAAACAATCGGTTAATTATTTTTAAAAACCCAAAGTCTTTGCTTTATGCCGATAAACAGCAAGCTTTCCAGGATATGGAAACTCGAAAAAAGTGGCACAAAATCGGTCCGACAGGAGGCGTTTCCACGAACATAACTGAGAAGCACATATATAAGTCTAAAGTTCAGTTGAGGTGAAGCACTGCAAGAGATTTTTTAACAACTTAAAAAAGGCTTTAAAAACTGGTATTTCTCGATTTTTTGACTTATCAAAACAGTTTTCAGAAACAATAATTTTGAAAAAAAAATCGTTAATAATGATTCTGTAGAAAACAAGACACTGCACAACACTCCACAAAATATTATAAATTTTATTTCATTAAAATTAATTAAATACAATTTAAGAGACACGAGAGTTTAAAAAAAAACTCACCTTTTTATTTATTCACAAATAAAATCCGTTAACAAAATTAAATTTTGTTTTTTAAAAGACTTCACTCACACTTTTTTTTTAGTTTTATTAAGTTTTTTGACGATTCGAAATATATATGATATATTTTTTGATTTTATTATTTAAATCGTATCACTTGTAATTTTAATCAACAGTTTCTTATATATACTTCTGTCTCCGTTTTAGAAGATGTTTATGTGCCGGTTACAATGCGAAAACTGACTCTTGGATCCAAATGGACAAGAGTTAAATACACCACGGATTGCAGTGTGGTTCTGTGGATCTATGATTTCTTTTTGTATCTTTTTTTTTATTTTTGTTTTTGGATAACAGAGTTAGCTTTTGTTTTAGTGCTTTGCATCGAGCATTGAGGGCCGAGGACCCACATATACTCGTAGTAAAAGATGATATGAATGAGTTGTGTCTTGCGCAGTAATGCGTCAACTCATCATTGGATTTTTCATTGAAAGTACGAGTACTCCTCATCCCGGTAGTGTGTGTGCTGCTAAAGAAGAGTTTTCGAAATTGTGTCGTTTTTATTCGTTGGACACTTGTTGAATATGATGCATGCAGGCTCTTCCCGTAGTACAAACTCAAATGTGGATTTGATTTAACAACTACGATTTGAAATGACCTAATAAAAGAATACCGCATTGACTGTAAACTGTAGGGTATGAGTGTTACGGATACATTGCTTAACCAGTGGTAGACAAATTTTACTTAGACGAGTTAAGGATGTGATGAAAGACGACCAGTTTGTTGACTAACTTCAGTTGCATACTTTATCCACTATATGTAGGTTTGGAAGCATTTGCTTGTCGCCTTTTGCATTTGGAACTTTCACTCTTCATAACTTTACATATACTGTCTAACAATACTAATAGCCTAATTGATGTAAGAGAATAATCACTTTAAAGTGCAGGGAACTTGGCTCGTACTTTGTTATTGAATCCACATTGAGGGAAGGGACTGCAGTTTATTGTGTGAGGCGTAAGCTCGTCCTTGAATAAAGCTAAACTTCAATCTATGCCAGTATTACGTTCTGATAATCGGTGATGTTTTGATTATAAACTGGATCCTTTACAGCAAAAATAAAAAACGAAATCGAAGGGGCAGAACGATTCTTAGATGGTTATCTAATGTATAAAGCTTTAAAAGGTCTTGAACTCAAGATTACTTCTCCTGAATAAATTGCGAAAAAAAATAGATCTTTTTACCAATTTGAAGCTCGAGGATAGAAAACTACTTGGATGCCTTTAAGAGCTGTTCCCAGTTATTCCAAACTTGTCTTTCCTATTATTTATGAACAATAAGTGAGCACAAAAAATTGAGACACCGAAACAACCTATTAGATCTGCAATTCTGGAAGGACCTACTAAAGGGTCTCGTTCATTTCATCGCTTCTCTGGGTGGCGCGCATCCGAAAGGTTCAATTATCCATGACTCTGGAGCATAAATTAGGCTGAATTTGACCGATGACGGGGGTAATTTAGGCCTTGACGGCCCTTCTGGTTTGTGGCTTATAAGCAGACTTCAGAAAACCCCACAAAAAAAGTCTAACGTGGTCTTATCGCACGATTTCGGTGGCCAGTTCACATCATCTCGACGTGAGATTACAATGCCCTTGATTCTTTCGTTTCCAATGTGGCTGTGTGACACTTAGCGCCATACTGTTGTCCATATGATCAAATTCATGCCAAAAGAAGTTGGTAATCATAGACCTATAGCGCTCGCCGTTGGCGGAAATGGCCTGGCCAACGTCGTTCTCAAAGAAATATGGACCGAGGACGCAGCCAGCCCAAAATCCATTCCAAACAGTGACTTTTCCGGAATGCCATTAGACGCTCTTGGATCTCATGTGGATTGGTATCGTCCCAAATTCTACAATTTTATTTGTTGACTGATCCATTCATCCATAAATGGGCCTTTTTGCTGAAGACGTATTTTCGAATAGTGAATTTTCGACTTTCGTCAGTTGTCAACTGCTCCAGAGCCCATTCAGCTCCTTCTGTTTACCTTCAGCTCCAGGCCCAAATCAAGACGCATAATTCGCCAATTTGTGGTCTACGAAAGGCAGAGTTCTTGTGAGTGACGCGAAATCAACTGCCTCGGACTCTCTTTCACACTCTCACGGACAGCGGCGATGTTTTCGTCAGATCTTGCGTTTCGTCGACATACGTATGTTGGTTGACTGTCAACTGAATCAGTGGATTCAAATTTATCCAGCACACTGGGAATTTTGCCCGAACAGAACACCCATTACAATTTTATAACTTGGACTTGCTGTTGAAGGCTTCATCCATCCATGGAGATTTGGCAAAACAGAATTAATAAATGACAGCCAATTTGACAGAAGAAGGTTCAACAACATGGCTGCTATCAATTGTCAAAGTTCGGAGGTCCCTATTGGAAGACTCTCTATAAGCCTGGCAAGACTTTTCTCATGTATGTTTAACGCGGGAGATAATTTAAGAATGAAATGGAAAAGATTTTGATTTTCTTGCAATTTCATTTTATCGCAATAAGGACCTGTACAATGGGGCCAACTTAATCCTTGTAGATGTCTTTATAATAAGGCTCATTCGAAGGCACATGGCAAGAGCAATGGCGTCTAACAACAACCTTCTTATTAGGCTTTCGATATTTGCAAGATATGAGCCTGAGCTGAAGGTGCTTTCCATCCTTCTTGGTTCTCAGCCACAACGTCTAGATAATTGGACCAAGCTTCTTTGAATCCGCAATAACTTGGCCTGTGAAGTGAACCGCAGTTTCGGTAATTTTGTGTGACCCTGAGGCTAAGATTCGGAGACACTCTTAGCTGGATCATTGTTGTCTATTCAGTTAATGTAGGTGAGTCATTTTATTCGACGCACTTTCGTTTTCAAGACTAGATCCACGTCATTATGCATCTCGTAGTGTTCGGCGATTATTCCTTCTCCCTTGGTCGCCCTACTACAATCAAGACGTAATCATAAGTGGGTCAATTTCAGTCGGCGACAAAAATAATGTCGAGCATCAAAAGCTCTGTTGACTTGAAAGTGAAGTGGTTGGCCAAAAAGACTTACCCGTTATTATTTTCCTTATTTGGGCCTATAATGTGGGTTCCGCTTTGAGCGAATACTTTGTGCATTCTTATCGGATAATCTCATTGAGATCTTTCCGAGTCTTTGGCTTGTCCTTTGCTAATAATCGAGCAAAATCACCAAACAAGGTGACCCAAAAGCGCCTTTTTTAAAAATGCCAATTGTCGCCCACCGTTCACCATCTTGAGGCACTAAAATAAGTCATGTTTTTTTATCGCCAAACAGTCACAGTAACCCTATTACTCACAATATCCTCCGGCGTAAATTTGGTGCCATGCAGTGTCTTTGACGGCTCATCCGCGGCATCTTCAGCCTTCATCATCATCAAAAAAATAGTCACGAGTATTTCAGGATCTTGAGGAGTATAGTGCACCATAGCCTACTCATGTGTTTATGTTTACCTTATAAACAAAAAAACAGAGTTGATAGTTTCAGCCATTTGCAAAAATTATAGCATCTTTCGATAGGATGAAACATTTTGGGCCACAATCTAGAATAAGAAATTATTTTGCATGAAAAAACTCACAAAAAAAAACTTAAGAAACAAATCTAAAATATGGCGGCATCAACAGTTTGACCTTGGCAAATCTCATCCGCCATCCACTTGTGCTCCTTGTTGTATTTGTCTCAACAAGAAAAGGATTCGGCTTTGCCTCATGCAAGTAACGAGTTGAATTTTAGTATGAAAATAAGTTCAAAGAAATCATTCGTGTTTTGTTAATAATAATTTATATGCAAATTTTAAACCGGCACACAATTTCCATAATTTTTATTGGCTTCGCGATTACTCGGGATGCACATTATGCCTGAAGCAATATTATCCCATGGTTAGTTCCGAACATAATACTCGTACCAATCTCAAGTTTGTTATGTAAATGCGATGACGAGGAGCATCACTATTAAAACGGATACATGGCGCTCTAGACAATAGTTTGGAACGGGACAGAAGAGAACTTAATACACATATCATATCTCCGACAGTTTCGAGAACTATCGAAAGCCGTAAAGATCTTCTTAGATGCGAATCTCTTAAATTGCTTTGCCCTAAGGATCTTCATTTTAAACTGTTACACAAAAAAAAAACATTGGTGCATCACAGGACTTGTGATACAGCTGGTTTGTTGGTTAAATGCGTAATGCTTTCGTCACCCTAGTGATTAGGTTTTCAAAAAGTATTTGATGAGCTTTTGTATGTCCATGAAATACCATGTTTCCATTGGTCTTCAAGAGGAACATCTGGCTTTCGTTCTATTTTGTTGTGGGCCGATAACTTTATGTAATTCATTTGCATTCCCATTTGTTTGGTTTACGGCGGAAGTAATTAAATCCTAGGCTCTCCTGCATTGATTCATTTTCTACTAATAATGTGGGACTCCAATTCAGACTAATCTAATTGTTAATTAAATTGTTTTTTATGATTCAGAAATACTTTAGCCACTCGTACTATCAAAGTGGTTATGTTTATTATTATTATTTTTTTTTATTTGTAACCTTATCTAGAGCAGTTGTCTTTTATTAGGCGCTTCGCTTGCCGAAAGTCGTTGGCGTAATTATTTCCTGATAACCCAGATATCCGACAATAATTTTGAGTCACCGAGACGTTTGCTTTCTTTTATGATATTAAAAAATTTCGGGAATCAGACATTATTCATAAAGAAACGTTTAGGCCTACTATATAAAGCCAATAAAGGGGTTTTAGAGTCAAATTTAAACATTTAACACGGATAAGATTCTGAGAACAAGCAAACGTTACGTTCATTCAGTTAGTAATGACAACTTATCTGCATCGCGTCTCACGAAAATGCTGACTACAGTAGATCCAGTGTTTCAAATACTCTTCGTGATTTTGAAGAAAAACTTGAGGATTAAATCAGGATTTGCCAATTAATATTTGACAGGTACTGAGTTGCACCAATAATTGCATTGTGACGTTGAAGGCCGGCATGCATCGTGGTGTATTTTCTACGGGAAAGTCAACGTTTTAACAGCCATCAAAGTTGCTTAATTTTTCAAATAATTGAAAAATTGATTTTTTGTTTTGGTTTTTTTCAGCAATTTTCGTTAGAATGTCGTGTCGTTTTCGGCGAAAGTTTAATTTTTAACATTCTTCAGAAGATTGATTTATATACACTTAATGATGTTAACAGTTCATGTGATAATAAACAGGGCTTTACCGTGCGAAGTCCGATCTCTTCTTAGAAATGTTAAGAACATATCTGCTTCGTTGAAGCTGAATCTACGCCGTCAAAGCTAATACAATTTTTTGTTCGCCGAAAACGACACGACATTCTAACGAAAATTGCTTCCAGTCGTAACGTTAAGATTGTTATGCGGCTGGAGTTTTAATATTTCTAAAAAATGGAGGGGTAACCTTCCAGGATAAGATGTTTTTTTTGTTTGGTCGAGGAGTCTCTATATTTATTATTTATGCATTTTTGTTCTCTTGCATAGGATTTTGAGAGTGGAGCACATTGTTCTGCAGTATAGATTTTTCTAATAAACCTAACTTCAGAAAAAAAAAATGCTTAGTGAGTTGGGTTTTCCTTATTTTATCATTTTCTTTTCGGCACATGGTAGCACATGCTGAGCACATCTAGGCACACTATTTGCCGTTCCTATCGAATCAACACACAGGGCCAACTTCACATGAGAAAAAGGACCTCCCTCTAAAAATTGCATCCTTCAAGAAATTTTTTTTTTGCGATACGGCACATGATAGCACATACCAAGCACATTTTAGCACAATTTTTTTTAAGTTGAAATTCCAATATGTCGGTTCTAACTTCATGGACATGTGTTATTTCAGTAAATATTTTTTCGCCAATACTTTTTGAGTGCAATAAGTGACACAGCTTCGAATAAGTGCGGGGTCCTTCAATAATTGTATAACATCTGTTATCCTCGAGCTAAGAATCTTAGTGAGCAAGCTGTTCCTGTTAATTTTGTCAATCGGCTGTGATCCAAACAGATTTAATATGCCCACAATTGACTTGCAAGTTTTACTTTTCTAAATAATCGGGGGGTCTTGGATTTGACACTGATGAATGGCTTATGTTTTTTTTTTTGGAAATTTGCAAATTTTTCGTTCTGAAGCTGTATCGTCTTTAGAGTGTACGAAGGTGGAATCCGGAAACATTTTTCAGTAAAGACCTGTTAGCAAGTTGTGTAAGCATTTATAACTGCGTTCAAAGAAAGTTGATCTTGCTCAATTGTTTCAGCCAATGACTTTTTGGAGTTTACTCCCTATGATTCGTTTCATATACTACGACCATCAACCTCAACCGATGAAGATCACGTCCAACAAATCAAAGATTTGGTGTTGAAAAACCATCGATTAACGATTAGAGACCTTGCTGATGAAGTTGGCTTATCGAAAGGCTCAGTCGATACCATTTTGAAGGATGCTTTGGGCCTCAAGCGCGTCAAATCTCGAATGGTACCGAAAACATTGAATTTTTTGGAAAAAAAGGCGTCGCGTTGAAGTGTGTAAAACAATGCTTTCCGACTACCAGGATGTCATGAAACGCATTATAACTGGCGATGAGACTTGGATCTATGCTTACGACCCCGAAACGACCGATCAATCGAGCGAATATCGTGCCAAAGGAGAGCCGAGACCAAAAAAACCGCACCAAAGTCGCTCAAAAATCAAGGTCATGTTGACTGTTTTCTTCGATTATCGTGGTGTTGTGCTTTATGAATTCCTTCCAACCGGCCAAACAGTCAACAAGGAATATTATTTGAATGTTATGCGTCGTTTGCGTAACGCTATCCGCCTAAAAAGGCCGGAATTGTGGAAAGACAATTCTTGGTTTTTACACCACGATAATGCACCATCCCATCCCACACTCGTAATTCGTGATCATTTTGCCAAAAACTCAACCCATATCGTTCCGCAACCACCGTATTCACCTGATCTGGCGCTGTGCGACTTCTGGCTGTTCAACAAGCTCAAAAGACCGCTCCGGGGACACCGTTTTGATACGATAGAGGAGATTCAAGCCGCAGCGAAGACGGAACTGAAGGCCATCCCGGAAAGTGACTACAACCAGTGTTTCAAAGATTGGAAAATCCGTTGGCATAAGTGCATTGCATCGGGAGGAGGGGATTACTTTGAAGGGGATGAAATTGATTTGGAAGAATAAATAAAGAATTTTCAAAATAAATACAATGTCACCTTATTTTTTGGACACAGTAGTATAGCGCACGGTATGAGGTAAAATCAAACATTAAAAAAAATTTGAGGGTCACATTTCACGTCAATTTATTATTTCTGTAGAAAGATGGCAAAGTTTTATATGTCACATTTCCAAGTTCAGTCAATTCTCAAAAATCGAAAAATGATTCAAAATTGTTTTTTCGTCGCTAGTGAAGTATAGTGAGAGCGAAAATGGAGTTTTTTTAATTTTAAGGAGTAAACTCCAGTCACGTGTCGGAGCTGACACGCCCAATTTTTAAGGAGTTCCAAAAGCTCGGCTTATTTATCTCCTGTTGTATTGAGTTAACGAAATCCAAATATCTTTTTAAATTTAATAAGCGATCCATCAAAGAAAATCCAGCAAAGAAATTTCAAGTCGAATACTTTTTGTGCATGGCTAGGTCTTTAGCTTTTAATACAGTGCTACTCATAGCAACATAGGAGGAGCCATTCGAGGATTTTTTTTTCATTCGTGGATACTCACCTTTTCTTAGTGACCGCCTTTCAGGGGTTCCACTTTTGGTTGCATTGAGACTCCTCAAAAGCAAACTGTTTTACTTGGATAAGCCTTAAAACACCCGATTGTTACTAAAATCATGCACACAGTTTTTGTTTTTAAAATATATGCAAAACTTGTTTTTCTTTTGCAAGAATGTCTTAACTCAGGGAAATATTCTGAAACACCCTGTGAAAAATATATCTTGAAATTTGCTACCTTCATAGCCTTTGAAATCGCCAGTCGCAAGCTCCTCAGAAAAAAACATCCTGTTACAGTATTCTTAGTATTGCGAGGCTAAAGCTTACCTCGAAGTCTTGACTACGAATAAGAGTTCGAACTACTCGCTAAGGAAGGCCGTTAAATCCATTCAGAAACACAGAATATAATCGGCTTCCTCATAAGTCTTGCTTTGAGGACCATGTAAAGATACGACGCAAACTTCTTCACTAATTCTTGAATCCGTAAGTGTTTAAATCAACGTTGAAGGCTTCGTAATTCTTAACGTTAACTTTATAGAATGGCCATGCTCCTTTTAACATTTGCTTAGGTTCAGTGGCGGATTTATGTTCGATGCTCTCCTAGACCCTTACCGGAGCACGTCGGTAAGGGTCTAGGAACATTTTTTGTCATCGAACATTTTTTGTAAATGTAAATGCCAGAATTAAATATCTGATTTTAAAATTTTCAAATTATCAAACATTATTTTTAATATTTAATAATAATATAATTAAATATAATTTTATTGTTTTTTTTGGTTAACTTATCTTTTTAAGGATAATTTTAAATAAAAGTTAGTTTTTAAATATAATTTTTTGTATTAAACGTAAGTACATTTTTTTGAATAAATTTAAAAAAAAAATAATGGATTTGTACAATAACAACACGAGAAAAAAATTGATCTGGTAAAGGAGGGTGTAAAATTCGGCCGTAATTTTGAAGGCGCTTTTATTATGATTTCGATTTGTTTCTGTACGACTAGGAAAACGAAAATTGTACCAAAGAAAATGTTTTCCCAGAGCAACTGAAGGATGCAATAGTAGGAAGAAGTATAGAAAAAGTTGGAGTTTCTATGAGGATTGGCCAGCAAGAAGTCCTGACCTAAATCCGATCAAGAATATGTGGAGAGCATTATTTGATTTGATATATGTTAACAGACGGAAAATTAAAAGCGTTGGAAAACTTAAAGAAGCAATCAAACTGGCCCAGGACTCTATTTCGAATATTGCTCACAAAAACTTTATTAAAACCATGCCATGCAGAATATTTAAAACAATTACCAAAATGGAGGTTCTACCCATTATTAAAGCCATCATTTAAGAAAACAAGGGTCTGAAAATCCCTTTAAAAAAATTGTTTTTACAAGAATCTCGATAAGGATTCTATTTGTTAATTTGATTTAATTATAATTAAACATATTTTGTTCATTTTTCTAGTAGCCTTGAATAACGATTTTCTCAAAAAAAAAACATAAACAAAATCTTTTATTCAATTACTTAAAATAATAAAAAAAATGTGGTTTCGTTTAAAAGATTTTACGAGTAAACCAATTTCTTAATTTTGAGGCATGAGCACAGAGCAAGCACATGAATTGGGGAAAGAATCCAAAGATTTTGTAAAAGTTTGAAAATCAAAGGATTTTTGTTTCAATTGCTCTATGGAAATTTTTGGTTTGTTTTCCTAACTTTATTTAATAAGTACGCTTTCTGTGAAAATTGCAGTTGTGATATTTGGGCAGACCAGATCCGTCCGATGGCGAAGGCTAAGTAATAGGGCGCACGGAACCCTTGGAAATTACTCGTATGCACGATTTTAAATCTAAATATCTCTTTTCAGTGAATTTACTAAGATTACCAGTAAATAAAACACTCGTTTAACATATAACATTTGTATAACCACTTTATACTTATATTAAGTATTTAAATGTGTTTTTTTTTATTTATTCAACGCTTTATTTGTTTAAATACTTAGTTGAATTAAAATAAAATATTCAAGTTCTACAAAATCATCTTTATAAATTGTTGAAAATATTCCAAATTTGTATATATACACATTTTTTCGGATTTCAATAACATTTACCCATTGAAGTTATTAAAATATTTTAAACACTTTTTTTTAATTTTTGAAAGTTTAAACTGCTTGTTTGAAAGTTGTTTCATTTTTTTGTAAATACGCAAAAGATCTTGAAGTGATAAATCATAAGAGTAAAAATAAATTCAAAAATAAAATTAATAACATAACAAGTCCAAGTCAATTAAAATATTAACAATATTAATATTTTTCCACCTTCAAATTCTGTAGTCCTTAATTTTTTTCCGCCCTAAACCTCGGGCCCCACGGGCCTATGTCGCGATCGATCACTTCATAGGTTATTTATTGTAAAATTATCCTTAGCCATGGTCTGTTTTTCTTTAATTGTAGTACAAATACCTACAATGAGAAATTAAGAGCTCATTTCTTGCCGGTTTGCTGTCGTTTATTGTTTAGTACCGCTCGACGCATGACTTGCCGACATCTAAGACGCACAAATCAGCTGAACACGTATAAGCGCTGTTTGGATGATGGCCACTAAAAACAACAAAGTCAATTGCTACAATTACTTCAACAGAGCTTATTACATGAGTTCATATATGCAGAATTTTATGCATCAGATCTCGGATATAATTAATTCTGGAACTGCCCATAAAGTCCGACTTCAAATTTAGTTCCGGCAGACATTCTCTAACAACCGCTTGAAGCAAGTTCACACTTCTTAACATGTTAATCACTAATTATTGCACTGTGGGCTTCATGGCAAATAGTCGAATCGGAATATACACCAATCGAAAACCTTGTGTATATAAAAGGGCTGTTTGTAGTCCAATTCAATTACAACCTAATCAAGGCACTTCCACTTACCGCTAATCATTTATTTGAGACTATATCCGCTATCAAATGTTTGCAAACTAGCGTGCTTTAATTTTTAATTAAATCATTCGATATTACGGCAAACCAAACATACGCCTATGCAATATTTTTGCAATAAAAAGCTAACAATCCGTAGGGTTACGCACAACCTCCACCCACCTTCCATCATTAGGTGCTAGTCAGCACCCAACAGGTACTCGCGAATCTTTCAGTTTATTTAACTGATTTGATTGAACTGGGAATGGAACACAGACGTGACAAAGCCCGCGATTTTGTTTTCGAATGGCAACATCGAAATCAATGCTAAAATAAACAATTCCTCATATTTTCCTTTGGATTGTTTTCCTGCCAAGCAAAAAAAAATAATATTTTCCAACGAGTTTTCTCCAACTGTTTACACCTCTCATCCTGTAATGAAATAATTTTACGTCAATAAATTGAATAAATCGTTATTTGTTTAATGGTTTTTCCAAATAGTGGGCTATAATTTAAATTTATGGAGACTGACCGCTGATTATTATGTATAAAGTTAACCTATTTGCAAAAGGACTTTTTGTGTTGCCAAACATTAAAGGCTATTTAGACAACAATTTGAAGTATCAGGTCAGATAGAAACGCATAGGATTAAATCTATTAGATTACTTACTTATCAGATCATTGGTCTTCGAGGACATGGGCACGCGGCCACAATACTTCCAGTTGGTTAGATCAAGATTTGTAACACGCGTAGACATTTACGCTTAGTCGACAACTAGTTGCATTTAGCATTTATCTTCTATAAAGCCTCCTTTTGACTTCGCTTATCTCTGACATTCCCAGATTCTATAGCATTGTCCACATGCACGACAACTTTGATTGTTTTTTCATCGCAAATGGTAAATAAGTTGTCAGTAACAAATAAAAGCGGTAAAAAAGCCAGCCTTGTGGCGTGCTTAGAGTCAATCTATCTATCTGCAGATGAATTCTTCTACACCTCGTTTGGTACAGCTTATTCTGCTACCTCTCAGTAAGTGGCTGAAGAGAACTGCTTTTCATGATTCGTGTCCACATTTATTTGTGTAAGCAGGTTTAAATAACGATAGAATGCTTCTGGCTAAACGTCTTGAATTTCATGGACTCAGAGTACAATTAAAGTTAGAATAATGGGCCTGAAATCTCTGGCCGGTTCATGGTTCATTCTGCCTGCTTTCAGAATGAAGACTAGATGGAACCATATTCTTTTCATTTTAATGCATTTGTATTGGTTAATTCATTAACTCAAGTTCTAATACTATAGTATATGTCAAATAATCGTAAATATGGATTAACTAACCTAACTATTTATTATCTAACTTACTGGCCCATTGCGGGCGCTCTAAGCTAAAACTAACGACTCAAAATATGTCCTTCGACGAATGTTTATTTTATTATTCAAATTTAAATAACAACTTATTTGTAAACTCAGAAAAAAATTATATATTAAAAAACAAAAAAAATTAATGTTGGGACTTGTATTTTTCTTTAAACTAAACCTTAAACTAAACTTGAAACCTTAAATCTTAACCTTACTAAAAATAACAATGTCGCTGTCTGATACCGTTCGACTATACCGAAGAGTCTCCGGTGAGCTACTTGCGAAGACTTGGTGATAATTGAATCGGCCGGCCTCAACTTTTCGGCCAACGTGGAAGATGATCGGTACTCCTCATCTAACCTGAACCAGACTTTTTTTCTCAAATAGGGGAACACTTCAGAGGAAATAATGCCGTTAAGGCGCACTGTCTCATGATGCATATCATTTGAGTAAAAAGCTCCGGAGTACAGTCATTGCTCTTACAGATCACATCAGCTCTGATTAGATTTGCCTTGTTATAAAGTTCATTACTATAGTATTTTTTGTACGCAGACTATGGAGTTCCAGATAAGTGGAGACAAGCCCTAAGACATCGTCTCTCGAAAACCTGACACTTATCCATTAAGCTTGTTCCCACGTTAAAGGCTGCGTAGCAGGTCACCTAAACCATTGAGTTGACTGCATTGAAACAGCGGGTCTGGCCGAACAGCATCTAAATGTTTGTAGAAATATAGATACTGATCCAGCCAGATCCCAAGGTATCTAACCATATTTCGATTCACCACTGGCTACCCGTGCTGTGCAACGATAGAGAACGTTCGCTACTTCTTTCTAATATTTCTAGAATCCCTAGACAATAGTCTTGAATTAAGTTAAACTTAATCTTTTTGCTATCTGCTTCAAGTTTCTGAGAAGTTTTCCGTCCTCAGGCTTCATAATCGGTCATCAAATGCAAGTGTAATCCTTCGCAAGCATCGCAGACCTGAGCGATGCACGCATCAAGGAGATCATTTTAGACCTGGTTCACACATCTGTTAACTAGAACAAAATTCTCTAGAATGTGTTCTGCTGTCATCTCGATTACCATATCGATGACGACATCCCGTCCATCAGCGTCGGTTGGTTGTTGGCTTTCTTCGAAACGCGTGGGGTCTCTTCTTGAGATCTGTTGCATTGTCGTTGGCCATATTATTGCTTCCTAAGTATTGTTGAAGCTCATCTACCGCTGTCTGATATTTCACCTTGTTTGCGAGAACTCTTTTCACGACTATATCCAGAGTGATCTTGTGCCAATAGTCCATGAAACTTCTTGGTCCTTCTTTTGCAGCGAACGTCTTCCGTTGTTGACAAAGTTCTTTATGCATGGTTTCTGTTTCTTTGTACTAATTGTAAGATATATTTGCTTTCGGTCCCAAACCCTGGCTGCCGACTTTTGAGTGTAAGATTGCTCGCACCTCTCATTTTCACTGTACTCAAGATACCGGCGAAGGTTTCTCAAGTTTCTCAAACAAATAAACATCCATGGAGTATCATATCGAGTGATAAGTGCTGAACTAGTCTATGAATAGAGCGCAGATATTATCTGGTGTGCCCAATAAGAGCACAAAGGTGTAAAAACAATACCTGCATGAAATGAAAATGACAAAAGGCCAAACTGGAAGGATTCGTCTTCTCGTATTCCTGTGATAAGTCTTACTGGACACAATGGGATTTGCCCTTTTGCTTATCGTGCAACAGTCTAAAGTGAATGGTGTACTAAACAAGGGAATGAGCAACACTTTAGACAACGTGTGCAAGGCATGGTGTAGATAGCTGTTGCAGAATATGTTTAAATCTTGCAAAGGTGAAGCACACAGAACCTTATATATATAAGGGCACCATTTACTGAGACTAACGGTTGCAAGAACTATTTGAGGCATCAACTGAAAACGTTTCATTATTCGAACGAATCTGGCATAAATCCATCATGTCCAGATTTTGAGGTAATTGCCACAAAAAGTATCACTCCTACATCTTTTATTTCCACAAGATTATGTGAGAGTATGGCATAATCTTTGAATTTAAGGCTATTTCTTTTATCTATCGGAGTTAAAATAATTACTTAATATAGTTGAATTTATCGAGCAAAAACTAATTTTGCAGGAAAATTCATTAGAATTCGCGAATAGTGACCTCGGTTATAACGTCATTTCGGTTAAAACGACGAAGTTAAAAGTTAAAGTTTGGTTTGCCATACAATAATTAATAAAATTTGTCGGTTGTAACGACTTCGGCTATAACGGTCATTTCGATTAAGAAAGAAGAATAACTGAATAGTTCTGTTTCAGCACGAAGTAGTGTCAAGCGTTGCATTGTAGAATAGAAACTAAGAACGAAAAACTTTTCTAATTCAGGAAGAGGCTACCATAATTTGCAGACTTGAGTATGGGGAATCTAACTCGAATTTGGCGAAAGAATTTAATGTTTTGCATTCAACAATCAACGGAAAATGCGCATATTGAAAAATCACTACTGAAATGGTTTAAAATTCAAAGGAGCAATAATGTGCGGAGCTATTACTGCTCTTGAAAACAAATGAAATTTGACTGAGCTGTACTGAAAGATTTTATTTCGTTTTCGAATGCGAAATACCATTGTTATTGGAAAAATTTCGGAAGATAAGCTTACAGCATTGAACGAGGGCAATAAGATGTTTCGGTACTGCTGAAACAAATAAATAAAGTTTGCCACTTAAAGCAGATAATACCGGACCAACAATATGGATTCAGAGAAAAGCAGTCAACAATTCATCCAATGCTTAAACTTCACCATGACATCACCGCGGGATTTAACAAAAGTTGTTGCCTGTTTGTTGGACATTGAGAAGGCATTCGACAGTGTCTGGATCAACGGCCTTATTTACAAGCTGCTGAAAATGGAATTTCCCAGACATTTGGTAAGAATAATCCTTAGTTCACTAACAAATACGTTCTTTTTTGTTCAAGTCTTTGATGCTTCTTCATCCAAGAAGCCCCTAAGAGGGAATGTCCAGCAAGGAGGAAGAACAGCACCAGCGCTGTTCAACATCTATACGGCAGATCAGCCAGAGAACGACCCTCAAACAAAAACGTTATTATATGAAGACGACTCCATCACATACGCAGCATCACCTTCACCAACCATAGCAGCGCGAAGGATCCAGGACCACGTTAGGAATGATTACTACTCAAAGTGGGGACTCAAAGTCAACAGCAAAATTGTGCCACAAGACACGACAAAATACGTGGGAATCAACTTCAGCGAGCGGCTCAGATTTAACGCCCATGCCAAATGCCAACTTTGCCCTACATCTTGTTAACCCACTGCTGAGGAAGAGAAACAAGTTGAACAAGAAAACCAAACTACTGGTCTACAATCAGCTCATAAGACCAGTAATAACCTATGGCTGCCCAATATGGTTCACGGTGTCACCATCAACCATGAAGAAAATCAGACTCATTGAAAGAACGATACTTCGGTCCTGTACAGGACTCTGGCGAAAACCGGACACGCTGAAATACTTCCACAACACGAAGCTGTATGAAGATTCTTGCATGACGCCAATCGATTTATATATGCTACAGCTTTTCGGAATGATACTGGACAAATTAAAGGACCATCCAAATCAGACAGCAGACCTTAGAGCCAGCGCTGAGCTATCATCGAAGAGAGATTCGAGGACATCGTTAATACGAGACTGCGTTCTACGAAGTTCTACGTTCTACAGAGTTAGGACCCTGTAATAAGTTTTAAAATTATAAATTTAAAAAAAAAAATTCTTCAACAAAAATTTTCAAAATGTTTGGAAAATTGCATAGTGTCACCTAAAAGACTAAGTCGCGGTTGTAATACCTTTTTGTAAAAAAAAAATATATTTTGTATAAATACCGTAAGAAATAAGTTGGGCCCTTATTGTTGAGCCGACAAAACCTAACCTTAGTTATAAGTCTAATTTTAAGTCATGATTGTAAATATTTTTGGACGATAATTAAAAACGTCTTATTCTAAGGGCAATAAGATGAGTGGTTACAAAAAGTTTGAAAAGGGTAACAACTCTATAAATTTTTTCATTTGGACGAAGCTGAACTATTTGACAAACTAAAACTGACAAAACATTGAGTATAGAGGAGAGAAGTGAACAGGTGGCAAAATGCCAAAGGAAAAAATAACTGCTTGTTTTTGGCAAATCAAAAAATTCAAGGTATTTCCGGGCTCCCAAATGCTTGCCAGTCGGATATAAAGCAAAAAAAGGCTTGGATGACCTTCAACATTTTTGAGAGAGTTATGTGACATTTGGATATAAAAGTAAAGATCAAGAAAAAGCTTTTGGAACAGAAAATTCTATTTAAGAGGACTTTGAATACGCCCCCTTGTAGTTAATAATGGTTATTCTCTGACGGATATAGCGACGAAAAATGTATCCCCCATGATTGGTCGTTATAACCGAATTCCACTGTATTTTTAGATGACAAGATTTGTGAAAATAATTCAATATATTTTAGGACATAACAAGAGAAAATTTAAAGATATTCGTGTTCACCAAAAATTACGTTGGAAATAGCTCTAACTTACTATTATTTATAAATCAAATATAAAGTTGAAATGTAGGGAGCATTTTATCTACGTATGAACAACAAAATTTTCTTAGCATGTGTTTCCTTATTGCATTTATAAACTAGAACTTCTCATCGTAAACAAATTCAAAGTAGTCTCAAGATCGCAAACAAGAGTATACATCGTCAACCAACAATCTAAGATCTCTTGTTGCTGTCGTTATTCTTGCATATTGTTTTCTTTGTGTGACATTGACACAGTCACCGATGTCTATTTTTAAATTCGCATATCCAAATTTCGTTAATTTATGAAATTTGCAAAAATAGATCAAACCTGTATACATTGCGTAGCATAACATTTCCATGAGTAATAACAAATAAAAGGTCACTGAACACAGCTCTGCTGCACTGACTTTACCAAAAGCGAAATGGCGAAAATGAATTGGCCTCTAAACCAATCAGAATGGATTTTACAGAAAATGGAATTCGACGAACATGACTAGGCGTTTCGGCCCGTGCACCGTTCAGCGGGTAAAGAATTTACATTTAACGTAAATTTGTTAAAAATTTTATTCATACATATTTGCCAAAATCATTCCTGCTGTTCAAGTGTTCATAGAGAAATAACAATAAAATAGGTTTTAATGACGGCATAAACATGTGCATGTGTTTAATTAAGCTGTTTTAAAAAGATATGATTGACTTTGAGGAGAATTAACGTCTGGTAATGAGTACACGATATTTGAACCCGCTGAACACGTCCATATATTTCCAAACTCTTCCATGAGCCAACTCTGCACAACTGTCAAACGTCGAATTATTGGGAATTGTTCATTTCGGGATAATCTGTGCATTTTATTTAATAAAATTACGCAAAAATTAAGTGCCATTAGAACAAAGAAGGCAGCGATTGGTTTTCAAAAAAACATACAAAAAGTGATTAGTGCAGAAACATAGACTTTATCCGTTTTTTTTATATGCTTTAAGCTGAAAATAAAATACGAACAAAAAAAAAAAGAACGAAAAAATGATCATCACCGTGAAAAATTTACAGCAACAAACATTCACAATTGATTTCGATGCAGAGAAATCCGTAAAAGACCTCAAGGAGAAAATCTTCACGGAACGTGGAAGCGAATATATTGTGGAAAAGCAAAAACTCATCTATGCTGGCGTCATTTTGGACGATGACCGCACTATATCATCGTATAATGTCGACGAGAAAAAATTCATTGTTGTCATCTTGAAGCGTGACTATGGCGTGAAGAAGACAGAAGAACCGGCATCAAGTTCGAAGGAGGAAACTAAAACTACTGCAGCAAAGGAGCCAGAATCACCACAGAAAAAAAGCGAAACTGCGGGCTCTAGCAAGCCAACAGCAACTGAAACGAAAGTCGCCGCCAGTCCCCAGAAAATACCAGTTGCTGCCGCTACTGTTACGACTGCAGCAGCAGATGACAGCGCTCGAGCACCGGCATCGGTGCGCGCTGCCGCTGAATCGACTTTGCTAATGGGTGACGAATACAATCGTATGGTCGATTCGATAATGCAGATGGGATATACCAGAGAAATGACAGAGGCCGCATTGGCTGCCAGCTTTAATAATCCAGATCGTGCGGTCGAGTACTTACTCAGTGGTATACCGGACGATGCCTTAGTGGATAGCGAATTGAATACAACAGCTGGCTCAGAATTGCGGGCTGGTGGACAGAGGGCAGCCGGTAATGAGAGCAGCGTTGGCGAGGATTCATTGGAGTTCCTTAGGAATCAACCGCAGTTTTTGCAGATGCGAGAATTGGTACATCAAAATCCGGATCTTTTGAATGCAGTCCTTCTACAAATTGGCCAGTCGAATCCGGCTTTATTGCAGCTCATTTCCGAGAATCAGGAGGCGTTTTTGAACATGTTAAATGAACCGCATGAAACAGATAGTGTCAGTTCAGGGAACACCCAAACAACGACCGCTAGCGAAGGTACAAGGGCAACAGCTTCAGAATCAGCCGCAGCTGCTGATCCAGCGGCACGCAACAGAGCGGGCGCATCGGGTGACGGTGAAAACGTAGCGGCTGTCATCCAAATGACTGCTCAGGATCGTGAGGCGATTTCAAGACTAAAGGCGATGGGATTCCCAGAACATCTAGTGTTGCAGGCGTATTTCGCTTGCGAGAAGAATGAGAACCTCGCAGCAAACCTGCTCATATCGTCTAGTGACGACTAAGAAGAAAAACAACTCCACAACTCAACGATTTATAATTTTAGTTTCTCTTTTTTGTTTATGCACTTTGTTAATGGATTCGCCACCTATTCCTATTTTTTGAACGTAGGTCTGGCCTATGCTAATCTTCTGCTAACCAACTGATACTGTTCGATTAATTTACAGATAACTGATATATCAAAATATATGATCTTTCTGCCTTTAAAGGGGTATTTGCCTTTCTTTTAATTGAATTTTATTCGAACATTTTCTATCTTCCTTTGGTTGGTGTAAAGGGTCGAATGGTTTATCAACTACTTGGAACGCTGGAAACTGCAGCGAAGAAAAATCTACTCCATCGACGTCGGTTGTAGTGTCCCAGTGTAATGCCTTAGCTTGTCTTTAGGAAAAGTCCAGGGATCTGTAGTGGCGCTATAGAAGTTTCGGTTTCGGATGCATTCGTAATTGTCTGTTGCACGGCGACTTCAAAGTTGGACTCAACCCACGCTTAGCTTGGACGTAGCAACGAAAACTTTGAAAATAAAAACAAAATTAAACCATATATATATAGCTATATTTCGGATACGAACAATTTTACATCAGCTTAACAATAACAGATTAGTCGAAATTAACAGTATAGATTGAATAATCGGAATGATCAAAAATTAAAGCTAAAAATATTTTCTACGGAGTTCGTATTACACCAACTCCAACACCACCACTATGCGCACGCATTGGTGGCACAAATACCCATTCATCTGTCTCTGGATCATATACTTCAACAGTTGAGAGATTTGTTTCACCGTCGTATCCTAATGAAAAGCAATAAATATGTGATTTTCTTTAATGGTTATTTAAGGTTACACATACCCCCAATAGCCCACAGTTTTCCCATATTGGCTACAAGAGCTACACGACTTCGTTTGCAATGCATAGAAGTCACCGATTTCCACGTATCAGTATTCGGATCATAGACTTCTACTGAACGAAGAAACGAGTTACCATCATATCCACCGCAAGAGTAGAGCTTTCCATTCAAAGTAGCCACTCCCAAGCGACAACGCCTGTTTAGCATCGACTTCATCTTTACCCAAACATCCTTGACTGGATCGTACCGCTCGACTGAATCGAAAATCGACAAACCATCATGTCCGCCCAAAGCGTAAATTAAACCGCCCAGAGCGGCAACACCTCCAGCGGAGCGATATTTCATCATTGGAGCAACCTTTAAAACAGATAGTTGTCCTCATATGTAGAATAATAAGAGATGTTGAAAATGTGCTTACAGTTCTCCACACATCGGTCTTGGGGCTGTAACATTCTACAGTGTTTAAAGATGTGACACCATCATAGCCACCGCATACGTAAACACTATCATCCAGAGCAGCGACACCCACAGCGCTTTCATGAAACAAAGCAAAACAGATTAAAGGCACGTGATTTAAGTAACACCTTTCTATGAAACTCACCTTCGTTTACAAAGCATAGCCCGACCTTGTGACCATTTGTTTTGCTTGGGATCATAAACCTCAACAGTTGATAGCCTCTCAGAGCCATTGAATCCACCAAATGCATACAATTTTCCGGAAATAACTGCAACGCCAACTCTGGACCTGATCAAAGAAAATATTTTAATATAAAAAAGTTTTCAAAAACCATAAACAGAAGGTGATCACAGTGAGCCCATGACTAATCAATTTCAGAAAGGAAGCACTGAGCACAGCTAGAAATGATTGATAACGCCATCGCGCTGCGGGAGTTATGCAGAGGTATTATTGAGCAGAGATGAAAAAGAATGCAATCATTTCAGATTGCATTCATTGAAGTCACAGAGTAAGCTTCTTTTATATTGACTTCAATCAATGAATTCAATATAATATTTTTACACAAATATTTGAAATCACCATTCATTTTGAAGTCAATGATTATTCATTCATTCTAGTCAATTCTGTGTTTTCTGTGAAATCACTTAAGTCATTTTGGGGTCACAGAATCGTTGAAGTCGTCTTGAAGTGTGTTAATTCAATTCAAAACTGATGATTGTTCTGCATTACTGAGTCCGGGGTGGACCTGGGCCTCAACCAACAAGCGAAAACAGCCAGCTCGATCTTTAGCTAGCTGCCACCAGTTTCGCGGGCCAAGTTGGTTGAGGTCTCTGCCTAACTAAGTGCGCCACCAGAGGAGTGTATTCCCATCCACTCTACATTACGTAGCTATCTCTATCGGTGGATCTCAACTCTTCTGGCTAAATCGATGTCGTTGAACAGCTCATAAAGTTTTTTGTTTTTTGTTCTCCTCCACTCGCCATCCATGCAGACGGGACTGAAAGTCAGGCGAAGAATTTTCCTCTCGATACAGCCAAGAGTAATTTCGTCCGCTTTTGACAAAACCCATGCCTCTGCGCAACATAGTAGGTCTGGGACGATTAAGGTCTTATAGAGGGTTACTTTTGGTTTCTCCAGAGAGGGCTTTATTTATCAATTGCTTTCTTTGCCCAAAGAAGCAGCGATTGGTAAGAGTTATTCTTCGTTTTATTTCAGCGCTGGTGTCGTTTTCTGAGTTGATAGCGGTACCTAGGTAGGCGAAGTCTTTGTCTATCTCAAAGTTATAGCTGTCTACTGTGACATTCTGTCCGAGACGTCGGTGATGGGAGTCCTTTCTCGTTGACAGCATAAACTTTGTCTTGTCCTCATTCATCGTTAAACTCACAGAAGTGCCATTGATATCACGCTGCGTTCTTCCGATAATGTCAATATCGTTGGCACATGCAAGGGATCGTTCAAGTATTACGTAACGCAATTTTTCAAGATTTTCAACACCCCTCCTCCCCATCTAACATGTCGTAACATTTGTTGCATGTAGAGAAACTCATTTGCCCTTCTGGTAGCAAATCGCTTTGGCCGTTCTCTCCTTTCACGACAATCTTTGGCGTACGTAACGGCTATACGTTTGCACACTGCTATATAACGCGCTGTTACGCGTTATGTTACGCCTCGTAATTTTTTGATCAATGGTGGATTTTCCTGCACTAAAGCCACACTGGTATGAACCGACCAGGTTGTTGAGGAACTGAACTTCTTATGAGGTTAAGGGGTCGGAAAATGATTTGGCGATCTCTTGCGATTGTAGCCGTCCAACGTGGAACTTCCTCACAGTTTTTCTTAAGCTACAACAAGGTGGTGGTCCGAGTCAATGTTTGCCCCTCGAAACGTTCGGTCATCCATAATACTGGAGGAGTGCCTTGCATCAATCGCAATGTGATGAAACTGGTTGACGGTTGATTGATCAGGAGATCAGCTTAATCCGTTATCGGAGGTGATGTCGAGTAGATAAAGACGCTCTCTCTTCCAAGCTTTGCGTTTAAAATCATCTAGAACGATTTGAATGTCAAAGTTAGGGCACTGCCCGCAAGTTTTGTCCAGGTTTGGTTGCTGTCTTTGGTGTCGTCAACTTTCTCCTCTGTGAGGGCAGGTGCACATATTAGGCTTATTTCGACAAATGTGGCCTTAATGCGAATCAGTTTTAAAGCCTCTATTTGCCCGGTCCATCCCATCGCACTTCTAGGATGGCGGTTGTATCTGCTTTGTAGCTGTCTAGGGCTTCCGCTAATTGTTCGGCTGCACGTGGCCTGTAAATAGACCTTACATTCTACGTGTATATCCGAAGCTTCGTAACCAGCATTTTTTACATGGCGGGCAGTTATCCCGACGGTACAACCCCCAACCTGGTGGGACAATTCCTTTTTTGTTAACCACTAGGATAAGAAGTCGCACTTATTAGCTTAGCAAGTTGACTTTGGATGAACTACAGCCAGTTCCCGAAGACTACCACTTGGAGGTAAAATAAGCACAATTGATATGTAGGAAAAGTAACAACACTGGGCATTGCCAGGTTGACGCCAATCAGTGCCTATCCGATTTCCACAACAACCAACCATCTATTACTTTTATCAAGCGTATATCCTTACGACTAAAACCGTTCAATTGTGTTGACCTCTTCTTTCTCAGCGTTGGCCATAGAGCCCTTGCTGAAGCTCCAAAACTCAGACCTAGCCATCAAGATCTGGCTCTATCCAGGGCTTCTTTTTCAAGTTTTTTCCCTTATGGAGCTGAGCGTCGAATTCGGATACGGAATATGGATTCTCTCACCTCCGAACCCTTTTTCATGAGACTTTCCGCTTTTTTACTTCCTTGGAATCCACTATGCCCCGGTACCCGTACAACTCACGCAATGACCAATCATGGACAAAGCTCTAGAGTGTCTTTAGAAACGTTGCCAGTTTCCTGCTGTTATGCGCAGGCGATATTTACATACCCACGTACCGACAATCGTGAGGCAAAAGTATGTGTTGTCACCGAAAGAGGGCGTTTCAACAGTCATATCAACGCTCCGGTAAGGAGTCTTTCAATTAACACAAAAGGAATAGGAACTTAGCCAACCGAGTTTCTGGAAATGAAGGCATATACTTTTAAGCTGTGGCTCAAAAGTTCAGCCTAGACCTGCACAAAGCAAGCTTAACCTAGACTTAAAAGTAATGCAAACTTCATATAGAATGACGGCAATGAAATATTAGGACTCGAAACGTTAAACGATCATTATTAAAATATGATAGAACCTGCTGAGGTCATTTTTTTTAAATTATTTCTTGTAATCACTGTAACATACCTCATCATTGACATTTGTTCGCCCATTTTCCACTTCTTGGTTATTGGATCATAGATCTCCACAGTGCTGACCGACTCCCCATTATTTGTTAGACCACCCACCGCATAGATCTGGCCTATCAAGTAATCCGAACAACGATGGCGCGTTCTACAATTCAATACATGTACGTTAAATTTTTAGTCTACTGCACAACAAGACTCACCGGAAGCTCTGCAACAAACCCCTTCGCTCTGGCATTAGATGGAAGTCCTTCGCCTCATCTAACAAGTCCCTGCATTGATGAGATGTCCTTATAAGTTCTTCGCGAGCAACACGATCGGCAAGAAATTGCGGCGACAACAATGGTAGTCGCACTCTAGAGAGAACTTGTGGAAAAGCAATAGAACGCTTGTCCTCGTTATACTTCACCCATCGCATGCAAGCTTCAAAGATGTTCTCCTCGGTGGGAACATTTAGCTCGTCCCGACGGATAAGATCAATCAATTCGTCATAGTTGAGAGCAAGAAACTCCTCCGAATCCGAGACTTTGGAAAAGTAATGGTTGATATATTTATCAGCTGACTGTACCAAACCTATACATGCCAACGAGTCGGCAAACTGACGAATTCCCAACACATTATGCGGATTGAATCTGGCAAGAAAGTTATCAAACCAAGATCATATGAAAAGATTTCAAAATTCTCACCTGGAGATTAAAAAATCAGCACAAGCATCTCGGACTTTGTTAAGCTGAAGAAATGCAGCGCCTACCATAAGACTTTGAACGTTCTGATTATCAATCCGAACTGTGCCACTGTAGGCGTAATTGATAAGACTTTCAAGTGCACTTAAAATAAGAAGAAATAAGCAATCATTGTATCCTCACAGATCAGCATTTAAAACATTCTTACCATGGTTCGATTTCTTTCATTGTTATCTCCTTAATTCTACTCTCAGCCATATTATTGGTAAACATGGCATAAAAATATGGAATCGCCCCAGCGAGGACGATTCTGTGGGCAGAGAAAGATTGATCTTCAACCTACATTCGAAGACTCATCGATTTATTTTTTTTATTTGTAAATCTTGAAGAATGTCGCTTTTACCTTAAGAGTTACATCACACAGCTTTCCCTGGCGTCTGATTTCCTTCATCAGTGGAAGACTCTCACCAAACAGTCCGTCGTGTTTGAAAATTGCAAATTTTTCATCATCTTTTCCATTTTCTGTGAGGTCCATGGTATAATTTACGAAGAAATTACAATTTTGCTCCAAGTGTTTACACAGCTGTCAAGCTATTTATTTTTTTTTTGTTTGTTTTTGTTTTTGATTGGCTTGTCAAAGTTTCAAAGCAGGGAGTGCATTGAGGGTTTATAGGGTAAATTCATTTTTCCAGGCTTCATTATTTTATAATGTTATTTGCAATCGATACTTACAAAATACACATTATTGTCTTCATTTGCGTTAGTCTTAAAATTAATATGTTTATTTTATAAACTGTAACTAAACGCTGCCGACAAGGTAACGAATTCAACCGCTGGTCAACGCTCTTAATATAACTATTAAAAAAACAAGGCTTACATATGTTTTTATTTCCTCTAACAAGTTTTTGTGCAATTGGGCTCAATTCACAGGTTTTGTGTTAGTGTTAAAGTGAGCCAATTATTGGGTTTTATTCAAAAATGTTCAATAGTTTTTCAATAATTGTTACTTCATTGAAAAGAGTTAATCTCCGGATAACTATAAAATAAATACTTATAATCAAATTCAACTCACTTTCTCAGTTGACTTGGAAGTAGCACAGACAATATAATTTAGATTTATTCCCTGTGATGGAAGTGAGCGGGATGGCTCAGTGAAAGGTGCGTCTGCTCCAGGTTTAAATCGGGGTAAGAACATCTGACATTTTTCACGGCTCCATCTCTTGCAAGTGACTGACAATCACTCCAGTGACTACAAACTGTCATGAAAAGCTGCTGGGGCCGTTCGGATTCGGCAATAAGCTGTATGTCCAATCCCCGCCCTTGCGAAAATTCATCCGTGGTAGTAGGTCATCCCGCCTATATTTCAAAACATTTTTGGTTGGCCACTATTTCCAGAATCGTCTGTGGGGTGTTCACGAAGCACCGAAACGGCTTAAATGGAAAAAGTCCAACGGCGTCTTCCTTTCTCGGGTAAAGTGAAAGCCTTTGCCGATTAAATTGGAACTGCATATTGCTCTAGCAGTCCATTGAATTTAAGAGCTCATATTAACTATGACGTGTTTTAATTAGGATGTTGGTTCACGAAGCAAAGGCTTACCGTTAGCAGTATAACAAAGCTTACTTAAACTAAACAGATTAGATTAAATATCTACAATACTAAGCGCAGTTTTCTTAAGGATAAGGATCTTAAGGATCTCATGTTTGCCACCCGAGTTCTTTAGAGATATTATTATGTGTAGAATTTGAAACCCTGTTATTGTTTCTAAAAAGAAGTTTTTCCTAGTGTACGTGTTTTCATTCCGTGCCTAGGACGTTGTGTCCTCTTCGGTGAACAGATGCTTCTTTTTTTGTTGACAGCATGTACTTGGTTTTGTCCTCGTTTACTTCAATGCTGTTCTCTCTAATCGCCGTAAAAGCCTCTATGATGTTGCGCTGCGAACGACCGATGGTGTCGATATCGTCTGCATATCCCAGCAGCTGAAGAGTTTTGTTTACACCTGCCCTTTGCACTCTCTATTCCAGCAAGAGATTGAAGAAGTCACATGAAAGCATGTTTAAAAAAGTTCCAAGGAACTGTTTCCAACTGTTTTATCCGACGTCATGCGGAGCAGCTAGATCAGATTTCACATAATCCCAAATTCGGCACATCACCCTGCAGAGTTCAAAAGTTCAAGAATGCTCTTTTACACGGCTTTGAAGTTTATGAAGAGAAGATGAGTCTTTCTTTGGTCTTTTCCAGGTTTTGCCTTTGCGTGATTTTTTGGTCTGTCGGGCAGGAAGCCACTCCCTTCTTCTGGCTCGGTACTCTTCCCTCGCCGGCCTTGTTTTGCGCTTGCATGTGCGCAATGGCTCTTTTTGGGTGGTGGCTGGTAGCCTATAGTTCTCTCGGCTTCATCCTTGATGATGGCGCTCTCTGTAGGCTCGGAAAACTCTAGTTGTGCGAAGGCTTCCAACGTAGAATTCCTGTTCCTGCGCAGTTCACAGCGTTCTCCTCGTTGGTTAGTCAAGTTCTGAATCTGACTGCAACAAGAAAATCGTCGGAGCCGACATTTACCACCCTGCACGTTTGTATGCCTCGCTTCGTTGCCTAAATTTCAACATTTGAATAGATTAATAAAGACAAATAAAGAAGTCAGCGTTTATCTCAAAAAGAGTTGAAGTGCATATATTTAATAGTATTTAAATATTTTTACATATTTCATTTGAAAGGACCCAAAGAACGGCTAACTACAAATTGGTCTCTCCCAGTTTAAGACTTCCTCTGCCGGAGTCCGTGCATCTTCAATATCACAACACCCGAAGACGACCTCTAGATAATAAATGTGTCTCCATTAATTTGTGCGAACCAAATAACAAATATACACTTCATCTAACTAGGCATACATAATTATGTACAATTGAATAAGTTAAAATATTGCTGCTGTCGATTATTTGTAGATTCCTCTAAAGACCTCTGAAGAAGTTATTCAAACAAGTTTTACCTGATTAAGAAAGAATTCCCATTTGTTGTAGGCAAAATTTGGCCGTGACAAGCTTCGCTTCTTTTTTGGTATTGCCGCCTGCACCAGGATTAAAAACCTGCCCATTCACATTAACGCTGAAGACAAAAAACTTGCTGTGAGACGGCCCCTCGTCGGTGACCAACTCGTACATCGGCGGAGTCCATTTCCTCTTCGTTGACAATTCGTTAAGCAGGCAAACGGGATGCTTGTTGTCCAATGTTTGCTTCGCTGTGGCCTGGGTTGGGGTGGGTTTCTTCCGTTTCGCGGTAGGACTCGGTTTTGGGGGTCGATTCCCATTGGCTTCTTCATCTGTGACGAGACCTCGTTTGTCGAGTTTTACGTCGAGTAGAAGTGGCTGAAGGGACCCGGTTTTCTCTCGACCAAGACCTTCGCCAGGCTTCCATCCCATTTTCTTTAGCAAGTGCATTCCCATTCCTCCGCTTACGGGGACTGTTGAAGTCAATTGGTCCTTGCGCGCCCATGCTTGGCTGCCACTGGTTAACTCTCTGGCACTGAGAATATTGGCACCCGTACTACCAGTGAATTGTCCTGGCATATGCTTCGACGAAGCCCAAGACGTCATTTCCTTTTGGGATGTGTACATCATCTTTATTGCCTCGCAGTCCATGGGATTCTCCTGCAATCGGCGCATAGCGCTCAATCGCTGACTTATTATCGTGGAGACGTCAATGTTTTTCGCTGCTGGAGTAAATATAGTGGGAGATGGTGATGGAGTCGAAACTACTGGTGGCGGTGCAGGAATAGTGGGGGGAAACAGATTCGCAGGCGGAGGTAATTCTGGCGAAATGGGTACTGCGTCGGGTAAGGCAACTTCTGTTTCGTTATTTGGAGAGGCGGAATTCACAACAACCGGCTTAAATGCAGGTTGCTGTTCTTCGATGGGTAATTGCTTTTGGAACACGTTTTTGGGAGCTACGAGCGGCTTAGTCACAATAGCTTTCGTTGCTGTTGGAGTAGGCGCAGGCACGTCGTTCTCTTTGGCCGATACCGGTACCCATCCTTCAGTCATACGATGCTGCTGACCTGATGACACGGGGAATTGCATTGTGATGGCTTTCTTTTGATCAGCAGTTTTTGGAGCAATTGGCGTGGCATTTTTTATATGCATCACTATTGGTTCGCGGTCCTTTAGCACAAACGGATGATGGAAGGCCTTGGCATTTCCCTGTTTGTCCACATCTGAGTCCTCGTCTGATGAAAACTCGGAGAGTTCATCGTAGTTCTCTCCTTTAGAAAGTTGTCGACAGAAATTTGTCAAGTCTTGAACGGTTTTGCCTCCATACCTCATCTTTAAAAGCACCTTGTCCTTGATCTCCTCAGTCATACCGGCACAGCCGGGAAGGGAACCACTTTTGAACATGGTTATCGCATTTTTTCGTGCGATTTCTAACAAGCGCTTCTTGTCAATTCCCAAACCTCTCGATGGTGACCGTGAGACCGTCTTTGATCGGGACCGCGAGCGTGTATGAGACCTTGAGCGAGAGGAGCGATGGTGATGATGACTACGATGGTGGCTTCTTTCAGGCCGATCTCCCGAATAGTAGCTGTTGCTGTTTCTATAGAAAGCATTCCGACTTCGATCGTACTTGGAACGTTCGACATTGCTCGATTCTTTGTATCGATTTCGTTCCCGCAAATATGTCTCTTCGTCGGAAAGCGAAAGATCAGAGTATTCTTCAACATGCGACTCGCTGCGAGAGAATTTCTCTGCCTTGACACTAGTCTGACTCTTGCTTGAGGACTTCTCAATTGATGTGTCCAGACTCTCGGCAGGTTCATATTTGATATTTTTCAACTTAGTGGACGACGATGAGTCCGCTGCCATAATCACAGTGCGTTCGGCTTCAGAAGGTTTCTTATCAACATCTTTGTCCGTTGACTTTTTATGCTTGCGTTTATGTTTCTTACGCTTGTGCTTGCTGCCTTCAGACGCAACGGACTCATTGTCTGAGTTACCACTATTATCAGCCGCCTTTCGCTTGCGTTTCTTACTTTTCTTGTGCTTGCTCTTTTTGTGTTCTTTTTTCGGTTTTTTTCGCAACTTTTCATTGCTTAGCAATTCAATGGGCGGCGTTGCATTGAACACTTTAAATAGTTCTGCCAGAATTTCATTCGACGACTTGAATGGCACTACATTTTTCTTATCGTCGACTGGTGATTCCCCATCTATTGCAGGGTTTGTTGAGTCGGGCAAGATATTTGGATTAAGCTTGCGCTCAACTTCTGGGTCAATTTTTTCCTCTTTTATTTTAACATTTGTCACAGGCACCTCACTGGTAGACATTTCTTTTCGGTCTCTGTGGCTTGATTTTTCGTATAATTTTACTAGAACCTCCGATTAATTGTTTACAACTCGAAATTGAGATTTATGAAATTTCCATGCAACTTCAAAACAGATGTTTGAAATGTCAAATTTTTAAGTGCGTTCAAGGCAGTATTGGGTGCTGGCAAGAATGATAAGATGTGCGTGTAATGAATGCATCTAGAGCGTTAAAAATAATTTCGGCGATTAATATAACCCACCAATTAAGTGGTGAATTACTCGAAATTGGTTCTATTTGTCGATGATGGATATTATATGTTAATAGAAGAAACATGCATAAAAATGCATGCATGGTTAAAAATAAATCAACTTATTCTAATCACAGAAAAAAATGTATATGATTGTAAATAAGTATATGTCTGAAACACCCTCGAATGTTATAGTAGATCATGTCCAAATTGAGATTGTAGAAAAAGCTAAATATTTAGGCATTATGTTAGAAAAAAGCCAATATAAAGTGAACATGTGCATCACAAGTGTAAAAAGATATCTCAAAACATTTGTGTTTTAAGATTTATAAGAAAAAACTTTTCCATGAACTGTGCTATTAAAGCACATAACGTTATCATTAAAACAAAAGTGTTTTATTGTTGTTGTTTTTATGTTGAACTCCTTGAACTGGTCAAATATAAACCTACTTTTCATGTGTAAAAATTTATACATTCATAAGATTAAAAGAAGAACCTACTAGAAAATGTGACGACATCCAACAACGCGTCGCAGACGATTTTCTACATGGAGTTTTGAGGCTTTAATGGTTTTTCGATGAGTTTGAAAGAATAAATAAATTTTTAGTTATTTAAAAGAAAAGTTATCGACCACGTCCAAACTATCATAATATATATCAAAAATCATATATATACTTTTATACAGTAAATAATGTTAGAATTTCAAATGGCTGTACTAAGCTTAGTAAATTTTTAGCTCTGCCGTGAAGTTCATACATCCAAAGCGAATGTTTATGGATTTCGAGAGTGGAGACGCAAACAAAAAGACAAACAAGAAATGTTTTTTGCACTTCTTAAACTATGTCACAATTTTAAATATTTTTACATGAAATTTAGGAAATGAAATGTAAAAAAAAATTTAAAATTAAAAATGGCAAGCTCGGGATGTGAAGATAACTTCTTGTCTATGAAATGCATTTTACTCGTATTGCATTAGTTGTAAAAAGACAATATTCCAGACTTTAAAGATTTATGTATTATAGATTTTTTCTTTTCTATAGGTCCAAAGACTTTGTGACGTAAAACATTCGAGCTACTCACTTTGGAAAACGCTATAACATAAATATAAAAACAAAATTGGTTTCAAATTCAAAATATTAAAAAGACAAAGATGGATTGAATTATGAAAGAAGTAAGCTTACTGATGTGGAAGCCACATTGAGTTAACGAATTTTCTAGGACTCCCGGCCAATAAAATTGATGAAACAATAATAGAACCTGACAGCTTGAAGTAACACTCCACATATATGAGTTCTTTTCATTCAATTAACGATTTTATTTAAAAAAAAATACAAAAATTAATCACTTTTCTTGTGTTGAAATGAGGAATAGATACTGAGTCATTCGGAAGTTGCAGTTACCAGAATTTTTAAAGAAGATCTTCAAAACTAATAGAACAGCGGGTAAGTATTATATCAACTAGGATTGCGGCTTCTAGGTTTTCTTAGAACATACTTCTGTAAGATAGAGGTTGTATTTAATTCTTTTAAGTGTCTCCCCAATTAGCACTACCATATTCTAGCGTGTAATGAAAAATACCTTAGTAGATAATTTTTAATAAGGTAGTTAAACAGAGATTATTTAAATAAAAAAATAAATGCCTTAGCGCGCAACGAAAATATCTCCTTAAAGCTTTTTCAGAATTCGGGAAGCTCAGCCTAGGATCTAATAAAAGACGCAAATATTTAAATTCGTTGACGTTTTCAATCAGAAAACATTAATCACTACAAATCAGGCTGTCATTAAAAGAAGGAGTAGAAGAACCAAGCGGACTGTAGCAACATGCAAGTTTAAATCTTTGACATTCAAATGCATGATAATAAATATTTATGTCGAAGTCAAAACAAACATAAACTACCACCACGTTGTGCTTAGAAAACCAAATTCTCAAAAACCAAGGTCCCATTTAATGTCGGATATCACGTCAACACGACACACAGATCCATATGAAAAACGATGCAAAAAAGCGAATTTATGTAAACCAGAAAGAGGTTCGGACCAAGGATATAACCGTGGGGTACCCTAGGTTGAGTATCTTAAAATCGCTTTTTGCAGCTTCAATCCTCACTCTTTCAGCTCTATTTTTAACTTCCCATCAGGAAGTTCTTGTAATCGGTCCGATTTTCGAAATTCAAAATTTTTACATATCTCCACTTTTGGCGGTCCCAGTAATCGGATTCCAATATTTTTAGAAAGATTTCTGTGTGTGTGTGTACGTACGTTTGTGCGGATTCTTTCGTACAGCCTAACTCGAGAACAAATCAAGCTATCGAAGTCTCATTCATTCGAAGCGTGTGTGCATAAAGATCACCTGAAAAGCTTTTGGTTAAATTTCACAGGGTGGTTTGAATTTTATGACGGAAAAACTGTCAAAAAAGGGACATTTTCACTTCTTCAATTAAAACCAATTTAGTTTTCCACTAAAAAAAGTTCAAAATTAATTAAATTTATAGTTTACAGCTACCTTATCAGATAAAAAATGTGCATAAATATATACACTGCCATAAGTTTCCGGACAAATTGATATAAAAAAATTTTTTTTGTTCAATTTTAATGCCAAAAGTTTCATCAATATTATGTTTATTTAGCCAATTGACTAGTCTAAGTAAGGTACTGACTATAGAGACTACCAAGAAGACTAAAACAGTATGTAGTTGAGGCCATTTCATACATTGATGTGCCCCTTTCTCTATTTCCTGATCCAATTTTCCACGGAAGTTCTTTGAAAATTGTTTCAGAAATATGAATCCTGTAAGTCTTTCCCATTTTTTTTTATCTTGAGATGGGGAGTTGATGGTATGGGCTACTACTCGCCCCAAACCAATTTTTTTGTATGATCTAAACCATTATAGCATGAAGCTACGAATTCCCACCGCTGAAGTCTGCTTATTTTTGGCAAATAACACACTAACCTGTTTTAAATGAGCTTTTCAAATTTTTTACTCAAAATTGGGAGACAAATTGCTTGACATCTTCTAGAATTAATTTAAAAACTATGAAATTTATTAACTGTAAGCTAAAAATTGAACAAATTTTATTACATTTTAGAAACATTAATAGATAAATTTTAATACATTGTGCTCATCGCAATTCAATGATTTATTCGTCACAGTGAAAAAAAAGAACTGCTTCGAAACTGATCACTCAATGTCGTACATATTTGGTTAACAATTTATAGCTGATCGCTTTTTCATTTCAAATCAAGTCATTAGCTCAGCATAGCTAAGTCGTCATTTAGTAAATTATTTTTCTCAGCTCTGCCTTATTTGTATTTTTAAGCTCATTTGGAAAAAGTTTTATCAAAATCAAACAAAACAGCAGGCAAAAATTTCAAAATCAGCGGTTAAACAACTTTCAAGTCGTTTCCTCTTACGTCAACAACAACTAAAAAAAACTTTATGTGATTTAGGGTAAATTGTGAACCGCCACCAACTTCATTCACATCGAGAGTGAAATAAACGATAAAATTTTTGGTGGTGCTCCTGCACGGTTAATGTCAATGTATATGTGTGTAATTCAACTTGAATGAAGTAGAAAGAAAATTGCAATTCCGCATCAATCGTGAAATTCTCTTAAAATAAACTAATTTCCACAGTGACTTTGATAATATATCAAAAAAGAAATTCATCTAGTAACAAGTAAATATAAATTCGTCATCACTCGACATATAAAGTTTTTCCATTTCTCTCGCATGAATCACGCAATTCCAATATTTTCATAAATTTTTTCCACTCTTCCTCGTAGAAAATTCTACAAAATGACGTCCCTCGAGCCACATGTAAATCGTCTTCAGAACTTCAAAAACAAAGGAAAAGACCAAGATGTAATTAAATTTGATTAATTTTTATACAAAATGTGTTGAATTTGTGTATAGTTTTGTGTAAGACACTACAATTGGAACAAAATGGGGGCAATTTGCGTTTGTAAATTGTTATTGAAATTTTTCTACGCAAGGGCAAATCCCAAAAAAAAAAATTTTTTTTCCTTCCCCATTTCGTTAAGGAATTTAAGTTCTTTTCGCTAGTAGTAGTTTTAATTGAGAAAAAAAAAGAAGCTTGACAATAATCTAAAGAAATTGTATCTTGGTTTCTTTTTTTTTTGGATGTGGTTGTTTTTTTTTGTATAGGAGATGCGAAGACGACGTAATGAAGTAACTGTAGAGCTGCGAAAAAACAAGAGAGAAGAGACGATTTTCAAGCGTCGCAACGTGCCGAGCGCCGATTCAGTCACAGATGAGGATGATCCGCTGTCCAGTGCGATTAACTTGAAGAAATTGGCCGAAACTGCAGCTGATCCATCGAACGCGGCTAAACAGTTGGCTGCTGTTCAGGCGGCTCGCAAGCTGCTTTCATCTGATAAGAATCCGCCTATAAATGATTTGATCAACAGTGATATTCTGCCGATATTGGTCGATTGCTTGAAGCGAGATGACCACACAATGCTCCAGTTTGAGGCCGCATGGGCGTTGACCAACATTGCGTCTGGAACTTCGGAACAAACGAATCAGGTAAGATTTTTTTTTAAATATACTATCACTATAAGGTGAAAAAGAATTATCAAAGTTTCATAGCTTGGTTCTCTTTAGATGCCTTTAAAACAAATATATTGTTAAAAAGTTTGAAAATATTTTTTCCTAGATCAGGCTTTCTATCTACCAGAAGGTCTTCTGATCAAAAATTTCGCTTTAGTACCTTATCATATCCTACAGATATTTCTTCAAAGTTTGCTGTCAATTGCTCCAAGACTTTTTCACAAATTATGTTTATAATTCTTCTCTTTTTTATTTTCTTATGTACATATATTTGAAAAAAAGGTTGAAATTTAATTAATCTTAAACTTTAACCTTTTAAGCCGGCTTAGTCTTCTAACCGTACTCGTAGATAGTGTAAAATTTGTGTGCTCCTGAAGCGAAGCAGCTAGTACAAAAGAGATCTTTGGACGATTTTTTTAAATCCTCCCTGGCAACAATCCGATCTTCTGTACTCTCCAGTCTCCATGTTTAGCCTTAAGGCACATTGAATGTGGCTGCACGCGATTGGTTTAAAGTTTTTGAAATTTGTTTCTGGGACATGCCTTGAGAGGCTAAAAGGACAATTTGGGCAAAAAAAATTGTCTTTTTGGGCAATCTTAAGATTAATTACTTTTATTTTTTTAAGACAAAAAAACCTTAAATGAATAAAAAGATATCCGCGAAAAACTGATGTGCACACTTTCACTGCTATTTTCGAAATCATAATTAAATTGCACATACGAAATTCCGGATCCTAAATGGTGCTCTTCAATTATGGCCAAGGCTGTAAAATGTATAGGAACGTTACCTCGTCCGTTTTTCTACGTTCTTCATTTCATTGAGCACTTCACTGAAATTAAATATTTTTTAAATATGCACTTAAAAGCTTGAAATAAAAACTTATAAACATACACATAGTTTGAAGAGGCACCAACGACGCAGTCACACCGATCATTCGTTACCTTCTGCTTTTAGCACTTGAGCTCTTCACAAATTTCATTCAATTAAAGTCTGTTTTGGGGATCTCGTAAAACACGATTCCCAAATTCTTCACCCAGTACTAGTGCTATTAGCGGTATTAGACCAAATTCGTCTGCGGATTTAAATGAACCGGGTGCGGTCTTTTGAGGTTGCTTTGACAAGTTCGGCCAAAATTGTGAAGAAATAAAAATTAAAATTTACGTGAATAATCCCGAGATTCGCCAAAACCGGCGTAAGCAGGTGTTCGGCTTGAATCAAATCACTTTCCAATCCACTGCGCAGGACTGTTTAAATTTAAATTAAAATTTCTCTTCGTATCTCTTTAGTTTGGAAAAATACGGAAAAAAATTAAAGGTTTTAAAAAAAAACTACATCCACACATTTCAACCACGCAGCTTCGACGCGGCTGAGGGTGGGATTTGTTTTCTGCATTGTTCGGAGTAAAATCGAGATCACATTTCAGGGATGGAATTGTATTTTTTTTTTTCAGAAGGAATGATAATGATTTATCCAGAAGATCTTTAGATGTCTTAACTTCGAGAGCAAAAATTTCAGCACATTTAAATATAATAATGCATTCGTTTCAAATATGTATAGCCATCTGTGACCCAGGTCAAGTTTCTGCTTGGACATATGTATGTATATGAAATAAGGGACACTTTCAGAACTCAATATTTGTTTAAAACGAAAAATTATAGAAGGAAAGTTCATTTCGGGTATACCATCATATTTACTACTAAGTGGGATAATCTTTTTCTTCAAGTACATCTTTTCAACTTTGTGGAAGACTGACAACTACATGCTGACATCGTTCGACAGAAATACTCTGCCACAGGTTTTCAATTGGGTTTAATTCAGGCCTCTGCACTGGCCAATCCCCAATAATAAATGTTTTCAGATGAAAGCCACTGCCTCACGATCCAAGCTCACTGTGTTTTTGAGCGTTTTCCAGCATAAAAATAAATGGATCAGTCATGTGTTGAATTGCAATAAACATACAAGTATTGATCTATATGCCCATTAAGACGGGCCAACACCAAACCAGGAAAAATGCTTTTTTTTAAAGACCTAAACGATGATCCAGTTCCTTGTTGGGCAACCACGTTAAATTTTGATACATCGTTCCAAAGCATTTTTTTTCCCAAAAATCAAGTCGTTTTTCAGTTTGATCCTTTATGTATTGTATTCTTCTTTTCAAATTCTTTTTTGAAACGTGCGACTTTATTCGGGCTTACGGTTCTTGCTGATACTTTTTTATCCGATATAAATGTTCTGCCACTTTGTTTGTTTGTTCTTGCGTTGATGTCAAAAAAGCGTTGGCTTTGTTCACGTTGCAGATAATGGGATCTTCTCTCTTAGTGGTCTTGCTTCGCTAGGGATAGTGATGGCCTAAGGACTGAAAACTGTTCTTGATTTTATGAACATTTTGGAGAACAGAAATAAAGAGAAAGTAAAACGATAAAAAAGATTGTCTTATGAGGAATTTGAAACGATTTTCCTTTTTTTATAAATAAAATATCAGTGAACTATATTTAAAATTTCATTTGTTTCTCGGTACACAGGTTGTAAGTGCAGGCGCAGTGCCCTTATTTTTGCAATTACTTTCATCATCGGCAACGAATGTATGCGAACAGGCAGTATGGGCTCTCGGTAACATAATCGGCGATGGTCCGGTTCTTCGTGATCTAGTGATTAAACACGGCGTTGTTCAGCCACTGCTCTCGTTCATTGATCCAAACATCCCAATTTCATTTCTGCGCAACGTAACATGGGTAATTGTGAACTTATGCCGTAACAAAGACCCACCACCACCAGCTAAAACGATTCAAGAGATATTGCCCGCACTCAATATGCTAATATATCATACAGACATAAACATTCTCGTTGACACAGTGTGGGCCATCAGCTATTTGACCGATGGTGGTAATGATCAAATTCAAATGGTGATCGATAGCGGTGTTGTGCCCAAGCTAATTCCACTGCTTGGACATGCCGAGGTGAAAGTGCAAACGGCAGCTTTGCGAGCAGTCGGTAACATTGTAACCGGCTCGGATGAACAAACCCAAGTGGTTCTCAACCACGATGCCTTGTCCTACTTCCCATCACTGCTGTCACATCTCAAGGAAAAAATACGCAAGGAGGCTGTGTGGTTCCTTTCTAATATAACGGCTGGCAATCAGCAGCAAGTACAGGCTGTCATAAATGTTGGTCTATTGCCCAAGATCATCGAGAATCTGAGCAAAGGTGAATTCCAGACGCAAAAGGAAGCTGCCTGGGCCATAAGCAATCTAACCATCAGCGGCAACAGGGAACAAGTTTTTGAATTGATCCGCGAGGGTGTCATTCCGCCATTCTGTGACTTGCTGTCCTGCAAAGATGCTCAAGTGATTAATGTAAGTAGAAATCTAATAATGACAACTGAATTGGTTTAACTTGTTATTAATTTCAGGTTGTTCTCGACGGACTTAACAATATGCTCAAAATGTCCGAGGATCATGTACATCAAATTGCCAACATAATCGAAGAGTGTGATGGCCTGGAGAAAATCGAAAAACTACAGAACCACGAAAACGTCGATATTTACAAACTTGCATACGAAATTATTGAGCAATATTTCTCCGAAGAGGTAAATTCATTAAAACATTCTCTCTTCCAGATACTAAAACAAATTTCGTATCGCTTGGTTTTACAGTCAGACCAGACTAATTTGGCTCCCGTTGCTGATGGTAGCGCATTTCAATTTAATCCGAATTCAGCACAGATACCCGACGGCGCATACAATTTTTAACAAAATTCAACAATGTGAACTACAAATCTCTCGGCTAATTGAGAAAACACAGCTTAAAGCAAACAACAACTCCAGAAACAACATCAACAACACACAGAGTCCATATATATATATATATTATATATATTAAATGAATTTTCAACATCAGAACCAGGAAAAGTAACGAAAACAGTAATAGTAAAAGAAAACAAAAAAACAAAAAAAAAAACCGATACAACCAAAACAACAAAATTAATATTGAAGAAATTATATATATATATATGTATGAAAATTTATTTTTTCCATTGGATTAATACCTATTTATTAAATTAGGTATAATAATTACTAACAACAATTAAAAACAAATAAAGGATTACTACGAACATGTCTCTTCTCTTCTCTCACCTTCTCTCTCTCCCCATCTTACTGTATTCGCGCGCATATTTTCCTCTTTCTATTTATCTTTCCAAGTCTGTGCCACTCTTTGCTTGGCTCAAGAATTGCTGTGCAGTCAGGTGTTTGAAAAAAAATAAACCTAACCATTTTGGATTCGACGCCAATTTAGACCCCCGGCTAAATATACATTTTTATTTGATTTAAAAGCCAAAAAAAATAATGTTGAATGTAAATAAAAAAAAAACAAGTAGAAAAAATAAGCGAATCGGAATCACATTTTTTTAATTAATTATAAAATCACTGACTAAGCTCATGGAAATCACAATTTGTTTTTTTTGTAATGCATCGCCTGCAGGCGCAGCTGTTTCCTTTTAACCATGTTCGATTTTAATTATTTTTTTTATTGGAATAATAATTGTACACATCCTGGAAATCTGATTTTATTTTTTACGTTTTCAAATTACATATTTATTTACAAATATAAACACTGACAGATAGTAAAATTGTTTTTTATTGTTCCTGTTTCATACGAAAACTTTAATTTTAGAAATATACGATCAAGTATTGGGGAAAAGACTGATTGACTGGACTGACAAATGCTAATCGGGGTGCGGCTTGAGCTCTACAAATTGAGAGGTGAATTTTCAGAATTTGCATCTGAGGAAAACTGAAAAAGGAACAAACAAGATCGAAATGACTGTAATGGTATATATCCTATAGATCGGTTTAAATGAGTATGCAGTAGGTTCGCGCATATTTTTTTTTTCTTTTCCCGTCAATCCATACAAATTAAGAAAAAAAAAAAAAACATTGTTTGGTTTTATGAAACCACGAAGCAAGTGAAACTTTTTTACGCATTTAAATGAAAATTTTCTTGTATTCTTACATTCTTGGCGCGAGCGTCTAACTGCACTTATCTCGGCTCTCATATGCCGGATGTAGGTGGCCGACCTCCGGTTTTCTTCGTGTTCTATTGGGCGCTTAAAAGAGTGTCCATCAGAGCATTATTCGAGGATGTGGAAGGGATGGGGGCGCAGTCACTTCTCACTTGTCTGTCTCCTTTTAACGTTTCCTGGCTCGAGGTTAGCAGTTCGTCCTTTGTCAAAGAGACTCCTACCCGAGCGTCCTCTTTCTTATGTATTCCAGAACCCGGTGGAGTTCCTTTGGAAGGGGTCGGCCAGGGACGAAGCATCGTTTGCCAACTTTTTTCCTTAGGGGGAAAATGCATGCTTATTTAAAGTTATCTTCGAAATTAAAAATCGAAAAAAAGAGTATTGTTATAAGATTTTGCAGCTGTGGATTTCGAAACGAAAAAGAAGAGGGACTGGAAATACAATTATAAAAAAGATGGGGAAAAACTTCATGCACATAAGGGTTGCCTGATTGCGAATTTGTCGTCGAGGCAGCCACAAGCAAACATCTAGCGTAGTGCAAGGCCTGTTAACAAAGCAATGATTGCAGGAAATCGGAAATACAAAAACACTTCTCAGGATCAATAGACTGAGATTTAATTTTTTGCATCTGCTGCAGCAAACAATATTGCTATAAAAACGTTTGCTGATTTGGTCACACTGCAAACGAATATATTGCGGAGTCTGAGGTTGCAAGGAAATTAACACTAGAATTGAAGTAAGGCAACGGCTATAGTACAAAAATGCAGTGGGAAAATATAATTTTGAAAAAATTAACAAAATGCTAAGAGATGATTATTATCTATTATAATAGACGAATTGACTTATCCAGATGCATATTTACAGGTTTTCCACGTAAAGGAGCATTTTTAAAGTCTCATTCTTTTAACGGAATCGAATATTCCCTACAAAGACAACTTAATTGCCTTTTTTCTGATGGAGCTAGTGTGTTGATTCTTAACTGAAGATTGAAGAAAATAATTCAAAAGGTAATTGGCCATTCAAAAAGGACTCGGCAATGAATTCAAAAAACCGGAAGTAGTTTTGACTTATTTTTTGATGGGTGTTGCTACTAATGTTGCACGCATTTGCTATCATTAAAACCCTTTAGAACTCCCACATAAGCAAGATGAATATTACTATTACTAATATTTACAAATTCATTCGTTTTTCCAGACTAAATAAAAAAGTCTTTGTATATATTCGGAATGAAATTGAGGATTTGCTTAGAGCTACGGTGCTGCTCTTCGTTTTTTTGTTCTGAAAGCAGCTATCAAAAGTAAGCACAACTTACAGTTTGGGTAATATTGAAAGAGGTATTAGAGCTTATAGACGAGAACATCTGTCCAAAATGGATAAAAGTCCAATGGACACGAGATGAGCCAAGGAGTTCGAAAATGCAATCAGCTGTCAACTCTGTGGACAAAATCATTTTGCCACCAGCTCAACACTGTACTCGAGCGCATAAACTATATAATGGGACAAATCTGTTTTCGCACTCGTACAATACTCAAAGATCTCGACATCCATAAATCCGCTGGTCCAGATGGTATTCCCTCCACACTCCCGAAGAGGTGTTCTTCGACGTTGGCAAAATTATCGCGTAAGCTTTTTCATCTGTCTAACTCTTCTGGTCTCTTCGCGTGTTGATGGAAAAAGCATTTGTCCAACCCGTCATTATATAAGGCTAATCTTCATCTCCCTCCAACTATCGACTCATTGGACTAACTTCTAATTGATCGGCAGCAGAGACTTCGTAGCAAAAGTTCCACTGGTGCATCTGACCAAAAAATGAAAACACTCTCTATATCTTTCTGGTAAAAGTGAGTTTGTTCCGCTTCATATCTCTAAAGCATTTGATAAAGTTTGGCACCAGGCTCTTTTGTCGAAAACGGTCGCATATGGTTTCGACGAATCACTCACCCAATGGATTAAACACTTTCTTTTGGGCCGCTGAATTTTAGAAGTATTGCACGGTACCAATTCTGAAATCCACCATATAAATGTTGGTGTTTCCCAGGCCTACGTTTTGTCACCGACTCTCTTTTTAATTTTCGATCTTCTGATCATAGTACTCACTGATATTCATATTCGTTCTCAAATGCACGTATGTCATCTTCTATGGATAGATCGTTCTGCCACTAAAGCTATATGAAAACCATGGACCATTATCCATGAATGGCACTTGCAATGCTGAGCCTGAAAGACTTTCCGTTCTTGGAAGGTGTACAATCGATATCGCCAAAAATGCTTATAATGTATAGGTTTCTTGCAGCGATGCAAGAAACACTGAGTTCCATCATAGTGGACATAAATAAGTCAATTGGCTCTCTTCACCACCGTCGAAACTTCTTCTGTCCTACCATATTTTACCACAAGCTCTTGGGAATTAGCCAGTTGCATTCCTCCCACTTTTACCGTAACACCCACCTCGCCAGGAATGTTCATTAGTTCACCCTCTAGCCGTCAAGTAAAGAACCGCTAAACATGGAGCGCTTTTCCACACTCGGTATTTCGTACTCACCACAATCTGCAGAATTTCAGTACTTTTCAATACTTCCCCCCAGAACCCCTTCACTCACGTCATATGCCCACAATATAAGGGAAATCATAACCTCTTATATGCGCGTGAACCTTATTTAAAAAAACAAAGAATCTATCTTTGAAATACGCGCACTCCTTCGAATAGATCATTTTGTGGCTTCTGCTCCAAGAAAAATCACATTCCAATTTTATCGGTCGACTTTGAAAAACTTTTCGGTAGATTTGGAATTCACATTATACTAAAAAAAAGTTGAAGGAATGGAAAGTTGGCCATTGGATGTACAGTGGTGCATTTAAGCCTTTATAACCAAATAATTCCTCCTCAGGAGGAAATACTAGTGTCATAGTGGAACTTCCCACGGAATTCTAAACTATGAATCGGTTCAGTTTTCGGACTGTGTGAATGGGTTTGTTCCAAACATACAGAAGTTCAGTTGAGCCTCAGGAGGACAGTGAGGTTTTTGCAACCATACCACTTAATTTATCTGCGTCTGATTATATCATGTTAATAAAATTGTTCTGGCTTTAATTTATTTTGAGGAAGCGAAAATGTCACTGGCTTTGTAAAAATATAGGAGCAACTATATTTTTAAAGTTTTAAATGTCTTGAGATAATTAAAACATTTTTAGTTTTGTTTGTCCACTTTCTATATATTTTTTGATGCAAAATTGGCTTTATTGAGGTGAGTATGGAATGATTTCAATATGCATAATTAACCATTAATCGTGTTGTTTAGTATAAGCGCAGCATAGATTTGTGTGTCCTCGAGAAATGCGATTTACTTATCTGAACAAAGACAAACCAAGCCATACATTTGAAACATGTTCGTAAATGCGAGCATGTCGAAGAGACTTCAGGCATAAGTACGCTATTTATTGTAGCCTTTTATTTTGCAGGGATTGGATGGAAGAAATGTTAGTTACATAACAAGGATTCAATAAAAGCCTAGTCTGTTTTTGTTTCTGTAAGAAATATGATAAGAAGTTAGTGTTTTTTTATAATTTTCTGCGAGTTCCTTGTTTCAAGCTTAAAATAATCAAAAATCTAAGAAGAAGAACTCGATGAAAGAGTGTCTGCAGCAGCCTGATTCACCCTTCGAGAGAAATGATAACCTTTTAGGCAGATTTCATAACGTAACAACTCATCTCCCTTCGTCTAGAGGTTTTAATGATACCCTGCTTGGAAAGAACTTCTCATTGTGACAGTCTTATTCTCGGTGTAGAATCGTTGCAGAATCTATATGAATGATTTTTTAAGGTGGCATTTAATTGGCAAGTGTCCCTTAAGCAGTTAATAATATTATCTGAGATCGACGACCTTTTCCGCCTTCCCCCGGTCTAGTTTTGTGATGCTTTTTTTTTTGCTTCTCTAAGGCCTTTTTAGTTAGTCCTGTATTCGGCAAGATAGTTTCTGCTATTTTTCAAATTTTAGTGCAGGTTAAGCCTCGAGCATCAATAGGTATTACAGTTATTGGCATCTTCATCGGTTTCGAAATCAGTACAGCTCTGAATTCTCACGGCGAGCAAACAACGTTTCAAGTCTTTAGATTTGGCTACTCTTTCCTATTTGCTTTCCTTCTTTATTAGATTTTCTGATTCAAACCCGCTGTAGGATAGGGTCTTCTGTGGTATTATGGGAATATTAAAAGTCGGTTCACACTGGGCCTCAATTGCAGAAGCGGAAGGTTCGCTTTGCGTTTCTTGTTTCTCGAAAAGTTGAAATATTTTCAGAATTATTTAAAGCTTGCAAGTTGGTTCGATCAGTTAGATCCATTTCGTTGAACGGCCATATACCTGGCGTAGTTAACCCACTTCTTATATTTTTCGTTGTAAATGATTCAAAATATACTTATTTTACCAGTTGGGGAACATCGTTAATGATGAGCGTTTTTATTGAATCGTGTGTAGCCGATTATTGTTTTATTATTTTCTTCTAATAGCCTTTCATTCTCTCTTGGAAAAAACCATATCAAAAAAATTTCAAAATATTTGATCTATTTCAGCCTCTTTAATTTTGATATTTAAAATCTTTGGATTCGTAAAATGTCCAAGTTGTATCTGGGTGTCATCAATGTTGCCGACAAATTTGTTCCAACGAAATTGCGCCCTTTATGGATGCATCCTGCAGGTAAATTTTCAAATATAACTAACCGAATGCAAACATAATAATTATATAATTTTTTATTACAGGTCCTAAAACGGTGTTCTTTTGGGCGCCATTATTCAAATGGGTGAGTACAGGAAGAATTTCAAAGTCTTACACGTTTGTTTTTTTTTGTTAAAGAAGAAATTAAGCAATATCCTTTCAAATGACCAATATAGTTTTTGAGTATCCTAATAATCTCTAATTAATCACATAGCTTCGGTCTTTAATGGCGTCAAATCGCAGGTCCGTGGCGGAGAAGCAATATCACTTTAAACGAAGAATTACATGATTTGATTTGAATGAAACATAGCCCCCATCTTTTTTCAACTATAAGTCGTTTAAATTCTGACTCTTCATTGATTGAACCGTGTCTTCCATTGTCGCCTTGGAAAAATGTCACTTCAAAAACAATATTAATTAGTCAACGGTTCAGAATTTGGTTTTTTACGGATTTTCCGATCCCTTAAACGTCAATTTTTGGAGCAAAACCATTCTCAATTTCGAACCGTTCTATTGCTCAAACTAAGGACTGAAACGGAGCTATTGGTCATTATGTTTTAAGTTCTGAGTCGGTTGGACTTGGTTCTTACAGGAAAACCTCACTTTTAGAAGAAAAAAAAATCTAAACTTGAACTCTAAGCTTCCCTCATCATTTCCAATCAGAGAACAATTGGTTTAATGTACCATAAGTCCATTCTGTTGTAGATATATTAGCTTAATTAGCTCATTTTTACCAACTAGGTCATAAAACAGTTGGTGCTCTCTACGTATTTTTAAAATTTCAATTATAGTATATTTCAAAACCAAACTACGCCGAGAAACAATCTGTGCCGTAGTGCACAGAAAGAAGCAGAATGAAGAATGAAGAAAGCTTTTGGACTGGTCATACCAAGTTATCTTGCTGATCAATGCAAATCGTCAATCGGGACATATTCCATAGCTTTGGGAAACATTTGCTTAATCTGTTTATTTCCCAAATATCAAAGCAGAACTGAAATTTTCAGCCATTTCCAAAAAGTAGAGCCTCCTTCGACATGGTGATTAAATTTGGGCCACATTCATTCTACTCTTAATTGCATAGAGAACATCTGAAAAGGTTTTCGTTAAATCGTTTTTATTTCTGAACAAAACAATTACGTTATTTCACTTATTCAGCTTTCGAATTAAAAAAGAAACTAAAACAATGTGCAATTTGAAATGTAGTGAGTGTTCCTCAATAACCTTTAACAGTGTGTCTTGGGATCAATCCGTCTCCAAGCTTCCTTCTTTCCTTCCTAATCCCCGTCAAAAGATTAATAGTCGTGCTTCCGAGTCTGGAAATTTAAAGTTTACAGTTTTTTTTTCTAGGGTCTTTTTGTTGTTGGATTGTCTGATTTGCTAGAACGACCGATTGACTCAGTATCATTAAGACAGACGGGTACAATGGCATTGACTGCACTAATTTGGGCAAGGTATTCGACGGTCATCGTACCGAGGAATTGGAATTTATTCTGTGTGAATATGTTTGTGGCAACCACGCAAGGAACTCAATTTCTACGTGCTATTGAATATCAAAATAAGCTAAAAATGCAACAATAATTTCAGAATATTATAACCATTTGATTAAAGTAGTGAAATAAAAACATAAAAGAGTAAAATTCTCCATTAAAAACGCGTTTTATTCAGAGCATGTCGGTATAGTTTGTTTGTCTTAGAATCAAAAACCATTTTCCACATACGAGTGCCTATGATACGTAATCCAAGAATTTAGTACAATTTTAATTGGCGCCCGAGCCGGGACCAGAGTTTCTCTCGCTCTGAACAAGTAAATATTAAATTAAGAAATATTAGCTTATATGAAATTGAGATCCTTCTATTTTATAGGGCCTTCTTGGAAAAGATCGAGAGTAGGTTCAAAGCAAAAGGTTAACAAAAAAAAAAGGAAACTAACAATGGTTAAGCAGCCTACTTACACATGGTCGACCTACGAGGCATACTGGGTAAGCCAAGAAACGTCCTTCGTAGAAGTGTTGTTAGAAACCGAATGAAGGAGTCTCAGTTTTGAGACAAAAACGAATCCTCCTGGTCGTTGACATAGGGAGAATCGTTGACAGTCACTATCGTTGCCGGTTAACCCGAAATTTAACCGTCGACCAAAAAAGGAAATGAGTTTTCACTTCAAGCGAAAATCTTAAAAAGCTGACGATAGCAGAGGTGACTTTGAGTGATGAGAGTCCCACGCGAATTCGAATATATGCCTTATGATGGCGGACATACTTGAAAGGATATCGTTTTTTTATGGTTAATTACATTACTAATGGCCTTAGCTAAGAACTGAAGTGTCGTAGAAGTTTTCCCATATTATCGTAAATGCGGTTTTTGGCCCTGTGAATTTGGAATATATTTTTGAACTTTTGTTTATAACCTTGATCGAGGGGTAAAGATTGGGGTAGTTTGCTTAGAGAGGCGTTAATGGTCTTATTTCTAAGCGTCCATGGTGGATGACCTTCATCGAGATATGAATCGTTGCCGGGATCTTTCGATTCATTTCCTCACCAATAATTTTTAGTTTTGTATTTTGTGTGAACTGCATCACCACAGGTTGAAATATGTTTTACAATTTACTTCTTGTTGGAAATTATTCTTTTCTTGTTTACTTTTAGACCAAATTAAAAAATAAGGCTTAATCATATCTGTTTTGATTATTTTTTTCTTTCTCGTTGACTCGACTGCAATGGACAATAAATATTCCAAAACTTCTCTTTATAGGGCCTTGTGATTGCTGGATTAGCTGATTTAGTAAGCCGACCGGTTGAGTTATTATCGGTAAGACAAACTGGGACAATTGCTGCGACTGGATTAATATGGACAAGATATTCGGTCGTCATCATTCCGAAGAATTGGAGTTTATTCTCTGTAAATTTATTTGTAGCGATAACGCAAGGAGTGCAATTTCTACGAGCCGTTAATTATCATTATTTCACTCAAAAAGCATAAAAAATTGATGAATGTCCAAATAATAAGAAATGTTTGGTTAAAAAAAATATTCATTGATCGAAATATAAAATTGAAAAAAAATCATAAAAAAATTGATGAATGTCCAAATACGAAGAAATGCTTGGCTAAAAAAAATATTATTTGATCGAAATATAAAATTGAAAAAAAATCATAAAAAATTGATGAATGTCTAAATAATAAGAAATGTTTGGCTAAAAAAAATATTCATTGATCGAAATATAAAATTGAAAAAAAATCATAAAAAATTTATGAATGTCCAAATAAGAAGAAATGTTTGGCTAAAAAAATATTATTTGATCGAAATATAAAATTGAAAAAAAAATCATAAAAAATTGATGAATGTCTAAATAATAAGAAATGTTTGGCTTAAAAAAATATTCATTGATCGAAATATAAAAAATAAAAAATTAAAGCCTTTTATTAAAAGTCTATCTCAGAATGTTTCAAAAATGAAATAACAAGCATAACAATCGAAATATAAATAAACGCATAAAATATGCGGGAATACTTTTTACCAAACTTGTAGAAAGGGTCTTCAAGTACCTAACAACTCGTTTTACCATTGAAAGATTCGAAATTTCAAATTCAAAACTTTCAAAATGCAAGGTTAAACAAATTTTTTTGTTTATTTTTCACATTTTGAAAATAATAAGTGACACTGCTATTCGCCACTTTATACAATTATATATAATTCCTCCCGGCATCTCAGCAGTTTCTCGCACGCAGCATATTGTAATTAAGCCCTTAAATCTGTTCTTAGACTCTTCGATATCCTTGGCATCCAATTTTCTCCCAACCATTCCCGGTAAAAAAATGCATTCAGCCACTGCATTTTTTTTTCGGAGTAACTACTTTTAAGCTGGCTTTGGTTGCTAATATTTTTGGGAAACTTGTGTGAATGACATCGATTCAAGTCTTTCATTTTTTACACCAGTGTAGTCATAGGTCCAGTAAATCAATATTTAGCTGTTAATAAACACTATACCCTACATCTGGACAAAGCTCATAATAGAGGCACACATTCGGTTTCAAGTTCAAAAACTTCATCAATAAAATTACGTAATGACACAATTGTTATCAACAGATTGTCCATGAATCAATTTCAATTTCGTGTTTCTGTCTTGTGTATTGCTTGTTTTAAATTCAATTTTTCAAGTTGACTAAACTTTTTGATATTTTCCTAAAAATCCATCATTCAAATTACTTGCACTCGAACGGTTTTTCATTGCATTTCCTTTGTTGCTGAAAAATTAAAATAACCTCACCCACCTACTCTATACTGACAGCAACACGTCACAATAAGCCATGTGTGTTATCAACTATCATAGAAAGCTTTCATCATAACACAAAATAAAGAAACAAAACACGTATCATGCGTCACGAATAAAGCCCATCCGTGTGTTGATGTTTGACGCTAAAGCTTTGCCAGCTTGCTTGCTTTTTTTAATCTAAATTTTGACACACATAAATGACAACAAACTGGCCACGCCATACTGCGCGTGTATTTAGTTGAACAGTGGACTGACTACAAACCAGAAGGTACTTCGCGCGAAACCGTCGCTAATTCCTCGTGCATATCTTAAACTATTTCCCTCACAGTTTACATTGAACTTTACATTCAGACATTCGTTTGTTTTTACGATTGGCACAGTGTTTGTTGGCTCAGTGTTGGGGGAAACGAATAAACGTTTCGATTGCCAAGGCCAAGGTGCATTGCATAGCGTTCGTCTGTGAGTTCCGTGCAATTCAAATTTTTCGCAACTACTATACACGTAGTTTTCATCCGACCTACATTCTGTGCGCTTGTTTTACTTAAATCAGAAAGTTTATTTGAATTCTGCAAGTAGTGATGTCGTCGCCTAGCGCTGCTGCACCAAAGCCTGCTGCACCACCACCACCACCACCAACTGTACCACCATCTGCTGGAAAGGGCTTACCATCAAAAGTTTACAACGCAATCGTCAACAAAGCCGATAAATATGTTCCGAATAAAATGCGTCCCCTCTGGCAGCACCCAGCAGGTAGGTCCAATATACTCATACCAGCAACACATGGAAAAATATTCTCCAAATCTCATCTCACGTGATCTTTTGGATTAATGGATTTGTTTTCGCAGGTCCTAAGACGATTTTCTTCTGGGCACCCGTCTTCAAATGGGTAAGTTCGAAAACTCTATTACTATACTCTCGTACCTTACATAATTGTTGCACAAGGCCAACCAGCAATAATAAATTTACATAAGTGGAATACGCCGCAATTGAAATTCTAGCGAAAATAGTTTTTATTGGTGTATGCTCGTACAATGATAATGTCTCTTTCAAGAGCTATTTGATTAATTAAAATCGCGTCCAGATAATAAAGTCTGACTATTGTGCAAAGTTTGCCAGAGATAAGCGAACATCCGCGAGTTTAATCACAGAATTAATAAAATACTAACCTCTCGGTCTCGGGCGTCTGGTCGAGATATCAAACTATCGGGTGATGGCGCACTTACATACATATACGAGTACACACTTTCTCATAAAAAGCTTATAAAGAATAAGAAGGTTGCTCTGGCACGCGTACCTCGTAATAATAACTAAATAATTTTATAATCACAACTATAATAAATTCCGATTATGCTTATTAAGAATTTTGAGCAACTTTTTCTTTTATTAATTAATTAACTACGTTGTTACGTTCACATCTAAGGTGTGCTTACCAAAAAGGAATGAATATATAGCCATTCATAATGTTATTTCATCATTTCTATTCGGTTCGATTTGGCATCACTTTTTCCATCATATCCGGTTTTTAAAAAATCAGTAAAGCTTCGAATGCTGACTTCTAAGTTGTCAATTTTAGCTAGTTTATCAACAAACACTAGTGAGGTTAAATGCCTCCACAAAAGGTAGCCTGAAGGACTCAAATCGCATCATCGAAGGGGATAATTGACAGGTCAGTTTTTTGAGACGACTCGGTCACCGAATGTTTGTCCCAATAAAGTGATGGTTTTACCCGCTATTACGCCGTCCTCCAGAAATAATTTTTCTTTTAGACGATTGTTATCGACTCGGAAAATCAAAAAGCAGAGTAGCGCTCACCATTGACGGTAAGAGTGGGTCCTTCTTCGGATTTAAAAAAAAAACAGGTCCTGCGACATGCATATGACTTCAAACAGTGATTTGCTCCTGAATGGCCCCGTTCCAGCATGCCTTTGCTAAACTGGTATACTGCTCCGCTACGGGGAAATTCCTCTGGAACGCATTTGGAGCAACAGAAAATATGACGTCACGTTAACCAGCAAATCAAATGGGGTTTGACAGCTTCCTTGCGTACTAAGAAATCTTTGCTATATTCCCTTCAAATATCCCTTAAATTTCTCCGTAGCGACTCGCTACCCTCCGCTACCTTCCGCTACGCGACCAACTGTCATCTCAGTAAATTTTTCGCGAAGCGGATCTGCGCTACGGAGTGGTGGAACGGGGCCAATGTAAAGGTGTCTCGAGTCGCGTGTAGTTCTCACTTCAAAAATGGCAGTTTTGATTGTCAAAAAAAATGACAGTTAGTTTGACAAATAAAGTTGTCTCCTGTCTCCTGTCAGCTTGATGTCCAAAGCTTCTATACGCCTCTTGAAGCAACCCTCGACCGTAGACCACTGAGCAATTTTTCAAGTTTGGAAAAGACAATACAATCATTAAAAATTTGCCTGATACCAGAATAGCAACATCATCGCCGTAGGCCGTCACCCTGAAGCCATTGGATTTCATCATCTTCCAGGCTTTTGAGAACGGCATCAGTTTTCACATTGTTGTAGACTCCTTCTATATCAAAGAAGACCGTTCTTATACTTGAATTTTTTTTAGAAAATTTTGACACAAGTATAAATCAAGTTAAATTTGAGAAGTTCTTACACTAGCTAAGGGGCTAAAAAACCTTCATAAGATCATTTAATATAAGAGAAGATAATTTCTATTTCAAGGTGTTTATAACCTCCATTCATTCATACCACAGCTGTCTTCAACTATGCCATTCTGCACTTCCTTGCATCCAATTGGCAAAACGCCATGTCGTCAAGCTGTCGGTTGTTCACACTATCCGACTGAGATGTGTACCATTTCTGAAACGTCTTGTTCTCGTTCCTTGACTTTGAATTTACTTTACCTTTTTGACTTTTTCTCGCCCTCTTCAAATCATTTTTTTCAAGAGTTCATCGTTTTATCTGAATTAATTTTGCAGCGCAAAATTATAAATTGTTTACGTTCAAGGCTGTTTGGCAGGATTCCAAAAACCACGAGACAACAACACTTTATAGACACATTTTCAAGATTGTTGATATAAAGCTGAATAATTTATTACAAAAACAGCAACAAACATATGTACATATATGTTTTTTTAATAGTAATGCAGTTGCATATATATTAGGAATATTAGTTGTTATTTTTGAAATCTTATGTTTCGAAGCTAAAATTGTAAACAATTTTAAATAATAATAAACTTGGAATAACCTTCGTCGAAATATTGTGGGCTGTTTGCTTGAAGCTTTTTAATATGACCTAATTTCAAAGAATCGAAAAATGATTCTAAAATTGAAAGCAAATGTTTAAAGATTGGGACGAATTGATTCCTCGAGCCGCAGGAATGATATGAGTAAAGGGAAAGACGTCAACATTCAACTTTAGCCCGAAATGAAAGCCATAACGAGATTCGTAGAGGTGTTCAAGTCGCTTTTTTTTACTTCGAACTGCTGGGTTGCCCATTCAAGTCATGGCCATGATATGGTTCCGATTTTCTTTGTTAGATCATTACATTTTGCAGGTACAAAAATGATTACACACTTTCACATTTTCTTAAACGTATTGTCTTTCAACAAAATTTGAATACAGCTCTACCTTTATAAAGAGGCAAGATCTACTTAGGCCTATCTACTAATTTTGGTTAAATGACCCACAAATGCAAGAAAAGAAGAAAGAGCTCGATACTACTCGCTAGCAATATAAAATATATTTGGATATAGCAGCGGACCCGACAGACGCTCTCATGTCCGAACGTTGGCTAGTCTGCGTTACTTCGACGTTCGCTTTTTCGATTAAATTCGACATGTCTTTCGAGTTTTTTGCCATCAATCGTTGCTGAATAAAATGTATAGTAAAGCAAGATACTCCTTATTCCTTAGTTCATCAATTGGTTTTCTTAAATTTGTGAATACAACTTGCATAATACTTCGCATCTATTTTGCATATAAGAATCTTATTGGTTCTGCGGGCCAATCAATTTACACGGTGTATTTTTTCCTACACCTACTATAAAAAAAAGATTTCAACAAAATTTGCATGCACAATTTAAGGAATATCTCAAAACACTTATTCTTTGCAAAATAAAAAAAATATTATTGAACACCCCATAAAAGCCCAAATTCTATCAAAAAGTATGCCACAAATCCACTTAACCCCCAAAGTCGTCAATAGTGGCAGCTGTGTTTTAAGTATTTTTCTACAAATACCTGAACTCAATAATCGCATGAATTACAAAATAGAGATATTTATGTATTCGATTTTTTTAAGTCGATTTAATGTTCAAAAAGGGTGCCTGTTTGTCTTTCGTTAATATTAATTTTCAACATGAGCAGTAAATTATTTATTTCAAAACGTGTAGAATTTATTATTTTCAAATTTGGCACTTCGAAAAATTAAAAAAATATCAGCACCAACAAAGTTTTATATATTATTCATTTGAGGTTAATTATTGACCTCTTAGAAAGCTAATCGGTCATTTATTCATTGAAAATATTGAGTCTAAACCATCCAAAGGCCCGTTCAAACACAAACAAAAAATTTCATTCAAGTCGGTGCAGCCGTTAAGGAGGAGTTTAGTGACTAACACACATAATCGAAGAATTTTATTTATACTTATACTTTTTAAAAGAAATTAAGGGAACATTGATTAATACTTACTTAGAATGAGACTTTCTGCTTCTGCGAAAGATATGCCATTTCTACAATCGCTTTGTGAAAATATAACGTTCAAGAGATTGGAAAACGCATTGGGCTTTGGATGTTTCCACTCTGTTCATTGATCTCTATAGTTTTGAGAATCTGTCCTTCTCATTCTTCAATACCCTCCGGCTAATTACAGGCATTTATGTGAATGAAAGAGTTCTTGTTACTCTCCTGTGATTAAAAAACTAAGCACTAACCACTTACTAACCAAGTTTAATTGAATTAGAAATTCGTCGTCAATCAACTCATACTGATTAAAATTTCAAAGGAGCTATGAACCCTATCAAAAAGGCAACCTCAATAAATGTGCCTAGTCGATCGTGTAAATCCCGAATCGCCCAGCTGCAATTACGCTTCAGTGATAAAATAGTTCGAAACCAAGATGTCGGTTACGTTTTTCAAAGCCAAATCGGCGAAAAAAATAAAAAAAAATAACAACGTTCGAAATCTCAAAATGTTTCTAATAAATTTAAATAGTATCCAAAAATCTATACGAGCTTATAATATGAATGATTACGATTTCCGATATGAAATAAGTGATTGTGAGCAATTTCTCCAATGAACACTAATTAAAGCTTTAGCCAGATCGCAGGTATTCAATCAACTTTATGGACGATAAAAATGGCACCAATTTATTTAAATTGTGAAACGTTTCTTTACGATTCAATACTCTAAACGATTTAACCGGCAATACTACACAGGTGAGCAGGTGCTAATTCTATATCTTAATAAATAAATCACTGGAATTCACTCATATATTTGAGTTACAGATACATTTTCAAGAAGATTCATTTTATTTGTTTCTCAAAAATATATATATAAAAACTACTTAGAAAACCACATTTTAAAGTTGGTTTTAATACTTTCAGCTGATTCTTTGTGATAAAAAAAATCGCCATAAATGAATTTTGCACACCCACGTTGCTGTTTTTTATTTATTTTAGATATTCACACACCTTAAACGTTCAGTAATTCAAAGTACCAATAAATCTATATCAGTGGGATGGTTAACATCGTTTCAGTGTTTTTTTGCTGTTGTTGTTGATTGAATCGCTATCGCCATTTACTTTAATTCGTTACGGAGATATTCTTTAAAAAGCCGCTTAAAACGAAGTTAAGTCTCAAATTTTATTCACATGAATGTGGATAAACATTCGTGCGTGTATAATCGAAATAAAAAAGTACACATTTGGCCTTAACCCACTTTAATAATGTTGCAAATGTTATAGTTTTGTAATCAGTTAATGACAATGAATCTAAACGATTTACAAATAACAGGCAAGTACGATATCTGTAATAATGAAAAAAATATTTTTGCAAATTATTTTTGAACTGATATTTGGGGCAGATCGAATTAAGAACAGAATTGTACATACCCTCATGGCAAGAGCCATTTTTCTTACAAGAAAGAGCCAAAAAGTTGTTCTTATGCTCGATGGAATGTAGTCTGATATTCATAGTCACATCTGCTAACGCACCCCTGACAAGGAAGAAAAAACACTAGGGGTCTGTTTATGTACCCTCTAAAAACACTGAGTTTCTACGAATTAAAACAGATCTTTTCTGCACTCATGAGGGGAATGAAAAATAAGGCAGGCGTCCAATTTCAGTCTTAGAAATTTATTTTAACAAAGTTTTGAATTTCGTCAAATCTGTCAAATCGCTTAACGCGATTGTTATAAGTTTGTGTTTCTTTTTATAAGAAATCTCCTGACAATAATAATTTCTTACCAATTACCTACATGGTTAAGTGGTGCAATTGAATAAGCTCCCGCGTTTCATTTCATGTTGAATTTCCAAGACAAAATTGGTTCTACTTTTAAGGCATTACACTGACAAAAGAGTAATGTTTCTATTCGGGCATGGAATGATCAATACCAAAATTCAACTACGTTTCGAACCAGTAACAGTCTTTCCATTCTTTTCCTTGTCTTAAGGCTTGTTTTTTGAAAAATGTATGATAAGGGCGCTTCACAGAGTTGTCTAGTTTTTCGAATCTGGCCCAGTCACCATTTGTTATTGGGACTAAGTTAATAACACTAACACTGGATTGGTCGACCAGTGATATAAGCCTGCCTAATAAATGGCGTGGCTGCAGTGGTTGTTGTATCGGCTTAATTTCTAGTTCGTGTTTTCAAAATAGTGATTTGTGTAGATTGTGAGTAGATGGCTCTTCTGTGAAGGAATAACACTGACAGCGGGGTGTTTACCTAAATCTTCTAAACTTTCAAAGTACATATATCAAACTTATGTCGAATAAAATCCTGCGATATAAAAATTTTCTGTCCCGTTTCGGGCTCCACCAACGGAAGTGAGTTGGAACCAAATTCAGCTTAGTTTCTCAAACCACTACATTATCTTTCATTCTTCTCCTAATTCTTCAGCTCGCTCTGTGCTAAATGCATTATAAGAGTATTCATATCCTCTTGAAGAGTGAGCCAGTTATAAAAAAAAATGATCTGCATACATGATTTCTTTTTAATTTTGAAATGACGCCTGCAGTTGAAGCACACAAACTGGCTTTATAAATGCTAAATTTCACGGGTTTTCTATGAGACCACAGCTTCTTTGAAGATTGATAGTCAAGTCTATTATTATTTTTTTTTTCAAATCTTATAACATTTTTTGTCTAATTTATACTTTCAGGGCCTTGTGATAGCTGGCCTGAGTGATTTGGCACGTCCAGCAGATGAGCTGTCCGTGTCTCAGTGTTCGGCATTAGCAGCGACCGGAATTATTTGGTCTAGATATTCACTTGTTATCATTCCCAAAAACTACGGTTTATTCTCCGTAAATCTATTTGTTGGACTAACACAAGTCATTCAACTAGTACGAGCCTATAATGCCTCCAAAGAAAAGGAGAAGGCTAACGAAAGTTAAACTACAAGACAAAAAACATATTTAGGTAAGCATACTTATTTCAATTTTAAAATGAAAATATTAATTAAAGTTTATTTGCAGACAATCGTAACGAAAGAAATTCTGTTAAATACATATGAAACTGTTGCATCTAATCGATAGCTTAATTTGTAAATATGGGCACAATAATGGCACAACTTGACGGAACCATCATTAGTTTTTAAAACTTTAATTACGGAGTGTGATTAAGTTAATCGAAAATGGCTCATTTGTGCTAAATAGATTAACATTTTGCCTCGCCAAGAATTTTTTTTTTGTGAACATGTGTGATAAATGAGGCACCAATAGTAGAAGTAATTAATCAGAATAATTACAATATTTGTAAAGCATAATGTGAGACTGTGAATAATAAAATTATTTTAAAATCGTACATAAATTTGAATTTTCAAAATAAAGCTGATATATCAGTGCGTTCAAAATTTGAGGATCGATATATTACCACACAGAAAAAGCAGATTTTTGTCAATTTGTAATTTTTTTTAAAATTTAAAACTCAAAACTGAACATCAAATGTACATATCCTAATGTTCAAAATAATTGAAATGATAATTTGAAATCATTCTACTAATTTTTCAGTCCATTTTTCATTTCAACTAGCAACACCGTACTACTTCCACTCCAACAAAATACACTTCTTTCTTTAATACCAGTTTGGCCGGGCCTAAGGCAACGATTTGCTTTTGAGTCTTCAAAGTTATACCCTCCCAAATAATAGCTAATCTTTTAAGCGTAGGTGAAGCAATCACCTTCTTCTTTTTCTTCTTTAAGGGGCGATACAATTCTAGGTGGACCTGGGCCTCAGTCAAAATGCGTCTCCAACTAGCACGGGCTGAGGCTATGCGGCTCCAGTTTCGTACACCAAGCTATTGAGCTGGGCACGCTATCAAAGGCGAGGTCTTACTCTACCAAGTTGTAAGGACTCGGAAGACTTTCGAGCCGGAGCGTTGGTGTTCCGTTCACTCTTCATGACATTCGGATTCGTTTGACAAGGTCGATGGCGTTGAACAGCCCGTAGAGTTCGTCGTTCAGTCTTCTCCTACAAACTCTTTCTGCACAGACGGGACCTAGTATAATTCAAAAAAATTTACTCTCGAAACGCCTAAGAATCTCTTCGTCCGCAGCTGATATTGTCCATACTTCTTCAGCAGGTCTGAGACTATCAAGGTATTATATAGAGATAGCTTGGTTCTTCGAGAGGGCGCTATATTTTTTTTTCCCCAGAGACACGGCGATTGGCAGAGGTTATCCTCGAAGTTGTATCTGTCTATTGTATTGTATGGATCTTTTTTGTAGACGGGATGTACTTGATCTTACCCTCATTCACCGCAAGACCCATCTTAGCGCCTTAGGACCGTGGAGTCCTCCGGATGATGTCAATGTCATTGGCATATGCGAGCAGTTGCACAGGCATGTGGAAGATCGTTTCTCTAGTGTGGACGACTGTGTTACGCAAGATCTTCTCGAGAATTATGTTAAAAAAAAGTCATATAACAGCAAAGGTCTCGGTAAGTTCTTTATTGACCCTAACGGAGCAACAGGCGTTCCTCATCGTTATCCTTCAAAGACTGACGTATTCTGCCGAGATGCTGTACGTACGGACGTATTTATAAATACTGTCATTAAAAGCAATGAATAGATGGAGAGCTTCGATCTTGAACTCCTGGGGCTTTTCTAAGTTCTCTCAAATCTCTGCGACATCAATTTAGATATTATATTCACTTTTTGGTCGGCACAAGTTCTTAGATTAAAGACAAGAGCATAAAACCTCATATTTGTGAATCACATTTTAAAGGATATGACCAAAAAACAGACAGGAACGCTCTTTTAAAAAAATTTAATGAGTTATGAACGGTGGAGCACAACCAACGACTGTGAAAGGAAAGCAATGAATTGACCATTGGTAGTCCTCAAGAATCATTACTGTACGCACCACCCTGTATCATCTAGGTACCTGGACAATGCATTGTTTAAACAACAAAGGAAAAACATCAGGTAGCCAAACGATAGCCTTCATACCTTGTTAAAACAAAATAAAGCGAAATGAAGGAGCATGTCGATTAAACAAAGAAGCATATTAGACTTAAGAAAGGATAGATCAATCTAATCCAATGAAATGGCTAGGTATCGATTTCCAGTAATTTACAAAGAAGGATCAACATTGAGTGCAATAAACATATTTAAAGTGATAAGAAAGTTCGGAATTTGTTCACCAATATTCCAAGTACTTATTTTACTTATTCGGTCAACGTTCATGGAATGGTCAGAGAATTTCGGTTGGTTGGACCATGCTTTCGCATTTGATTGGTCCTTGAACAGGTGGTTTGGTTTTCCCGTTCATCTTGGAGCTGGTGGCTTGGATTCAAGAGACTCTCTTGGCTGGAGCGTTATTTTTCGTGCTCTCGATGTGGCCGAGCCAGTGTAGACGATTGACTATTGTCTTCTGGACTATATTCGCATCTTTGTACAGCTCGTTGAGTTTGAATTCTCTTCCATTCATCCTCCTTGCAGATAGCATCAAATATTCGACGAAAACTTTTTCTCTCGAAAGTGTTCAAAATCAGTTCTGCCTTCCTGCATACCGTCCACCAATCGGCTCAATAAGTTTTGTAGATCATACATTTCGTATTCCGAGTTAAGAGTTTTGAACCCATTTTTGCTACGCCAAACCGATGAAGCAGCGGTGTCCTGTGGTGAGTCTTTGCCGAATCTCAACTAAGGTGTCATTCGTGGAGTTGATATTTATTCCGAGGTACGTAAACTCCTTAACCAACTCGATTATACTGTTGCCAACAGTGATGTTTTGTCCTATGCGGTGGACAGAAGCTTCTTTATTCGTATACAAAATGTACTTAGTTTTGTCCTCTTTTACTTCACGGCCAACTCGTTTCTTCTGTTCTCCAATTGCCGTAAAAGCCGTCTGAATATTCCAGCAGCTGGACAGTTTTCAGTTTTCGCCTGCCCTTTGCAATCTCTATTCCAGCACTAGATTAAAGAAGTCGCATGAAAGCTCATCTCCTTGCCAAAATCCAGCGCATGTTTTAAATTGTTCGGAGGAACTGTTTCCATATTGCACATTACACCGCGTGTTTTCAACCGTCACACGGCATAGCTAGGTCAGTGTTGCCGGGATCCCGAATTCGGTCATCACATTGTAGGGTTCAAGACGATGTATGCTATCATAAGCGGCTTTGAAGTCGATGAACAGATGGTCGTTGTTCTTTTCCAAGATTTGCCTCAGAAAGAACACTCAACATTTTAGCAGAAAACACTTGAGACAAATGGACAAGCAACTTTATTACCCACATTCATCAGTTTTGTTAAGAAAATGCTTTGGGGCTCGAATTCTTCTTATTCACGTGATGATACGACCTTATCATCAATGTAAAAAGCAATATGCGTTGAGTTACATACAAGAGTTTTCTTCTCTACCAAGGGTACACAATTTCTCTGCTTACTTGGCGGCCTTGTGCCGAAGACGTGCAATCAAACAGACTAAAACATGAGTCACATTTAATACAATACTCTAAATGAAAAGATGATTCATCACCAAATTTCTAATACGTCATGCTGCGACGAATCACCCCAACTCCCAATACGGTTAAATCGCTTTAGAATACAAAAAACGAAAAAATTCTATTTAAATGCATTTGTTTTCTTTTTTTCTTTTCTATGAGTAAAAATCATTGTTTTTATTTATTTATAAATTATTTAAAAATATTCACATAAAAGCTTTGACATAAAAAAGGTAATAATAAAGAAAAGAACGAGACTTAAATCTTTGAAATTTGCAACTTAGATAGGCTTTGTCGGTCTCTTTAAAGATTAAGTTGTTTTGTTTGATTTTTTTTTTTGTTTCCCTTAAAGTTATCTTAAAATTTACATGAACGTTAATTTTTGAAATGTGTCAGCAGAAATCAATGAGTTTTTTTGTTAATCGTGTTATGTGATGGGATAAGTGAGACAAGGAATAAAGCAAGCTTAAAGGTTGAATAGTTTTCAGAGAGAATAATGACTTAAAATGCATTGGAAGCAGCAAATGCGTGTTTGCAGTATACTCTCCCGCCATTTCACCAGAAGCCGCCGGATGAAAATCCTCCAGGTGGCACACGTCCTCGTGTCCCCTTCTGGCTGTCATTGGACGTTGACGAGATGTCCGATACTGGTGATTTTGCTGACTCTTGAGCAGGTGCTGCTGTTTTTGGAACAGCTGCTGTTGGTTTCTCCATTACAACCGGTTGAGCGGTGATTTCCTCACGAATTTTTTCCACAATCTTATTCGGATCGGTGGAGTTCATGCAGGCATTCAGATTCGATGAATTCTGTTGATTGTATTTGGGACGTGGTGCATTGACAGTCTTATCGACTTCGCCGAATATATTCGAATGACCACCGCCTGGTGGCTTCAGAACACGACTAGATGGACGGGCACTGTTAGTGAGACCGATTTTCAACTCTGTGGACGTCATATCTGCTGTCTCAGTTTCAAATATTGCGCTCTGGTGCTGCAAAAGTATGCGAAACAAAAAATAATAATAATAATAAATGATAAATAGAAATTTCAGTCTACTCAAGCGAATCACGATTTCACTTGAAATCAAAGTGGATAGATAATAAGCGATAGTGTATCAGACGAATGTATGGAAAAATTATAAAAGTAATTGCGATGACGTGAGTGGCTCTTACTTCGTTACACAAAGCAGCGGCGGTTGTTGTGACTCTTTTCTAAGCAGACAGATCACCACACATCGGCTTGGTTCTAATAAACGAATAAGCGCCACAAAAAGAAAAAAAAACCTCCAAAAATGCCCCGTACGCTGCTATTTTTAGTCACAGACTTGGTACATATTTATCGTGTGCTCTATGCGGAGTGCATTGCTACTTACAAAAAAAAAAAAAAACAGATTTTGCGGGAGTAGGGGAATATTCGATATTTAATTATCGTCCTCCCCAGGAGTAGAGCATCATCATCATCGTTGTCTGATTTTGAAAGCAGCTATTTTAAGGTCGTGCATTGGAAGAAAAACACAACGGCGTTATAATATTGTATCCATCAAAAAAGCAGATGTATCCGGTTGAAATTAGCTCACCGAGACAATAATACACATTTATGGGCAGACACATAACGCCCAGAAAATTAAAAAAAAAAAAAAAACTTGAAAAAGAAGGAAAAGTTAGGCAAGCAAAATTAAAAGTACATAATTACCATTTTTGCTAAATCACTTACGGTTCAACGAAAATCAGTGATTGGATTTGATTTGAACGTTGATTCAAAATAAAGATTTAATATGCAAATTACAAACGGCTAAACCACACCTTGGCGCAATGATAAAACAAGCCGACGACAATTCACCGCACAACTTTCAAACGACAAACACAAAATTTGGTCTAAACGAAAAACCTTCACCTCCTCTACGCTTAACTGCAGATATTTGAAAAAAAAGAAGAAGGAAAGAGCTCAGACTCAGGTAGTTGCACACAGATGACAGTTGCGCTGGAATGCTGGAAGCTCGTGGAAGTGGCTTGCGCGCGAATTATCATTTGTAATGGGTGCGTGTCGTGAATCGGTTACCAAACGGTTCAACTGTTGACAATTTCAAAAAAGTTTCAAGGATTCACTTGTTTTTAACGAGTTAAGGATAATTTTTTTAAAGGTAGCAAGGAAGAAGAAAACTTAACTGATTGCAATAATTAAATTGGAGATTTACTTTTATAATTCAGGATTTATTAGCGAAATAATTTAAACAAGATTAACAAGAGAACATTTTTATTAATTAATTCTTTTTTCTTTGACAGGAAAGCAACATTTTGAAGAAGAATACGCTTGTCGAGGTATCGGATGAAGTGGATTTATCCTTAAACATTTATATAATACATGCTGTGGAAACCGAACAAGTGGAACATGCTTACTGAAAAAAAATAATAAGTTAAGTTGGGAAAGGACTGGTCTCGAAATATTTATGTCAGGAGATCGTGGTCGCCACAAACTTAAAAAAAAACACTTATTTTGTTTGATTTTTGTTCGGAAACTAAGCCAAAGCCTGAGAGGCATTCAACAAATAAATTATTCTTATTCTTTTATATTTGAAAATTGCAAAACAAAAAAATCGAAAAATAATTTTGTTTAACAAAAAATTGACCAACCCTTAAGGGGGGATGGGGGGCTAAAGTATTACTTTTTTAATGCACAATTTGCACAAAAGTCGATTGGAGCATAATTGACGAAGTTACGATTATTTGTACACCTGTCGGAAAACTTTAAAGCGTGTTCCCCAAAACTCACGTTTTCAAAGTTGGTGTCCTTCTGTTCAAAACGACTGCACCGATCCTTTAAGAAATTTTGAACACTATTTCTGTACATAATTGACGAGGTTACACTGAAGATTTTTGTTTTAAATTTATTAATAATTTTTATTTTACCAATAAGCCCATTTTTTTCGCAAAAAAATCGCGTTTTTCCCTTCAAAGTGTTCCAAAAAAGTGAAAAATTCAAATTGCGAAAAACCCCTTCCAACATTACCAGGGGATAATTATTATTTAACGAGTGAACTTTGAATTTTTGATTTCAGATTATGATTATGAAGTTATGAGGGTCAACACAATGCTACTTTTTCGCGAGACACGTCCGAATAATTGCTGGCATTGCCGTGTTTTACAATATTTCTTCGTGAAAATGTTATACAATATTCTTGAAATGTCATACTTAAATGTACTTTTGGTTTCAATAAAGAGATTTTTACTGTGTCATCACAAAAAACCACAAAGCATGCCTTTTTTCATACGAATTAACCTTACTCCCCTCTTAAAACACGAATCGTAGATATGAAAGAGCAAAACAAATGGATTCCTCCAAAGAATATTTTAGTTCGGTCTAAACGTAGCACTAATCCGTACATAAGATTTAAAAACATAAATTGTAAGGTTTTTACTGTATCCAAATTTATCTATCTTATTTACATATTTACAAATATGGCCAGGGTTTTCAAATCATGTCAAACTTGAAATTCTTGGAACTAGGGCATATTTTTACGTATTTTAAAGTATTTCAGGCGCTTTATGCATTATCATGTAAACTATATATCTTCTCTCCTCTCTCATTTTTTTTACAGCTTGTTCACTTTCTTCAATAACACTCGTTTTCAACTCGGGACGATTACTGCAGTGACATTTGATGTAAATTAAAACACTGGCTTCGCACGTTCTTCTCTATGGTTTCAGTGGCATTTTGAAAATGCATAGGGGAATCAGTATAATGATAGATAATATTGTTAACAATATCCTGATATCTTACGGGGATGGTTCGTTGAATTAACAGTCGATTACTGTCAATTTTACTTCTCTTGGGATGGACTACAGCTCAAAACTCAAGGAATCAGGCCAGTTATCGTCGAAAAAAATATTTATAAGTTAAAGTCATTGGCTGTTTTCCAGGCACACTAAGACATATTTCCAGCTAAGCTATCCGAGCCAGTTTGTCAAGTCAGAGAAAAGTATTCGTAATGACGACAAGCTTTGAAAACAACCGCTCCCGTTTCCGTACAATAGGCTAAGCCAGAGAGCTGTCATCTCTCTATGATTTATACTTAGCGAACTTGCTAATTTGTTCCGCTATAAAGTCATAACACTAACAGCAAACTAAAATATTTGACTTGATTGAAAGATCGAAATCGGATAGGATATGGATTCAACTGGGGTTTTTTGCTGTACTTGATTGACAGATCCAAAGATAAAAATGTGACAATTCAGATTAACAGTTCTTCTCTCACGAAGGGCTTCAAACATTTTTTTCGCAGCTATGATTTTTGGCAAAGATTTACTTTCTTCGTGCATTCAAATATAGAAATATCAGTCACGAGGAATCTCTTTGCCCTTCTCTCTCTCGGCAAAACTCAATCTTTTAATACGGGTAATAACTTCAGTCGGTCCCAGATAATTTTGTGATTGGATCCTATCTGAATCCGATCTGCGTTTTTATAGCACTTTACTCGGATTGAAGCCGAAATCAATCTGACATGCAAACGGGGAATGGCAAATAAAATACTATGAACTGGGTTGATTAATCGAAACCATAAAACCCATTAGTAACAAAACACTAGTCCTGTACTGGAGTAGAAAAAAAAAAACTATTAGGCGAATATTAATTATTTTGTATTCGGACTGAATTCCAGAGTTCCAGCTCTTTGATTTTGACTGAAAAAGTCTCCCAAATCGAACAAAACTTTAGATAACCTCTTTCTTGCAGCTGTCATAATAAACATACTTTAGTAAATAGTTCTGGCCGCAATGCCACCGAAAAAGGACACCAAGGCGAAGGATAATAAAGGTGCCGGGAAAAAACCGGCTGCAGGCGGTGATGCTGAGAAAGGTATCGTGGTTTTCACTTTTGAAAATCGAGTCTAACACTTCTGCTTTAGGAAAGGAGAAGAAAGGAGGAAACGCTGTGAAGGTGCGTCACATTCTCTGTGAAAAGCAAGGCAAGATTATGGAGGCGATGGAAAAACTGAAAGCCGGTCAAAAGTTTCCTGAAGTAGCCACTGCGTATAGCGAGGACAAAGCACGACAGGGCGGCGATCTCGGCTGGCAAATACGTGGTGCAATGGTGGGGCCATTTCAGGACGCTGCATTTGCACTGCCAATCTCAACTGTCAACAATCCCGTCTACACTGACCCACCAATCAAGACCAAGTTCGGATACCATATAATCATGGTTGAGGGCAAAAAATAAAGCAACAACAATTCCTTTTTTTTAGTATAAAACACAGAAGCATTTTTTTTTGTATTTATCCCCGAAGAAAATAAGGTCTAATTTTTTCCAGAATCTTCTTTAAGGCCAACGGTTCTGTTGAACACCATCAAATCTTTACTTGTATCCGGATCGACAGAGAAGAATCCAATCCGTTCGAACTGGAACTTGTCGTACACTTTGGCGCCGGAAAGAGCCCGATCGGCGAACGAGCGCAGTACAGCCATTGTGTCTGTCCTGCAGTCGCTGAGGAATCCTCCAGGCACTTCGTTCGGATCCTCTGGATTCTTGTGCTTAAACAGAAGCTCGTATAATCGTACCTCGATCACGATTGGCTGGGACACCCAGTGAATGAACGCCTTTGGCTTCACAGCCTTATTCGAGTCTTCACACGTACAGATCAACTCAATGGGTTTGCCCTCGGCGTCTTTCTTGACCTCGGTCACTGATATCACTAGACCAGCGTGACGCAGACCGACGGACTGGTCGGGAGCAAGACGACGGTAGCCCTTCTCAGGAGTCAGCTTGAAGTCGTTCTGTTCGATGTAGATAACGCGGTCCAGTGCAATGCGGTGCGATCCTTTCTCTGGGTTCTGCGGGAAGTTGGGAACTTCCACTTCAATTGGATTCGTATGAGGGAAATTCGATATGGTCACTTTTAGAGGCTCTAGCACCACCAGTCTCCGAGGCGCGGTAACGTTGAGTACATCACGAACAGCAGCGTCTAACATGGAAGGATCCACGGAGATCAGTGCGCCTGTGACCCCCATTTGAGCGCAGAAATTATTGATAGCATCGGCGGGGAATCCACGTCGTCGAAGGGCGGATAATGTGAACAGTCTTGGGTCATCCCAGTCGTTGACAATTCCCTCGGTTATCAGTTTGCCGATTTTTCGCTTCGAGACCAACGCATAGTTCATGTTCAGCCGACCATACTCCCACTGCACGGGACAATAAATGTCGAGAGCGTTGCAGAGCCAGTAGTAGGAGGACCGCCGTGACTGGAACTCCTTGGTGCAAAGGGAGTGCGTAATATTCTCCAGAGAATCGCACAGGCAATGCGTATAGTCGTAGGTTGGGTAGATGCACCTAAATCGAGAAAAAAAAAAAAAAATTGTGAAGAAAAAAAAAATGTAAGGAGTTTTACTGACCATTGATTTCCGGTGCGGTGATGTGGGATGAACTTAATTCTGTACGCCACGGGGTCCATCTTACCCTCCTCGAGAGTGACTTTTAACCGCAGGGTAGCAGCGCCTTCGTCGATTTTTCCGTTCTTCATATCTTCAAACAGCTGAAGACTCTCTTCGACAGGACGGTCACGCCAAGCCGAAGGCTTCGGGTTGAAGCCTTTCATTTCGTCGGCGGTCTGGTGGCAGACATAGGCCAATCCTTTCCTTATCAGTACTTTCGCCCAATCGTATAGCTGCTGGAAGTTATCCGACGAATGGGTGATTTTGTAAGGCTTGTACCCTAACCACTCGACCATATCCTTGATGCCGATGAAGAATTTTTCCTCTTCCTTCTCCGGATTGGTGTCGTCGTAGCGCAGGAAGCAAATACCATTCTGCGAGGCAGCGTATCCAAAATTTATATTAATCGCCTTCGCATGGCCAATATGCAGAATACCATTCGGCTCCGGAGGGAATCTGGTGCGCACTTTACCGCCGGTTTGGCGCAGATGCTCCTTGAGAATTGCTTCAGTGTTGTCAGTCACAACATAACCATCGGTTTTGTAATTTTCTCCGGGCGCATGAAAGTGAACCTTCGTTTTCATTAGCTCAGCGATCGTTGTAGCCCCGTCTGATACGCCATCGCTGGATTCCTCTTTTTTATCGTTTTCCAACTTTATTGCTTCACCTTTCACTTTCTCTTTTTTCTTATCCGGTTTCGATAGAGGTTTCAGATCTGCTTCGGTTTTTGGACCAAGAAGGTCAAAAATTTGCACTTCAATCTCGGATTTAACAGCCTTGCCATCGGCCCACTTCAATTGGTTGCGTACCTCCTGCATGATTTTGCCGACATTGAAGTGATAACGCTGTTCCATGAGTGCATCTCTATTTAATCGGATTTGTTTCTCGACAGCTCGATCGATTTCCTCCGGACTAACAACAATTCCAACGCCACATTCCCTGTCGAACTCATCGATATTGACACCATCCTTCTTATGGCCAACTTTGAGTAAATATTCCAATGCAGCGTCAACCCGCATTATCGAGTCCAGTTTCTTTGCAGCAATATACTTGACAAGCAAAGGAAGTTCAGTGATGATTTGTGGCTTTATTTTGGATGCCATGTGATAAAGAAGCATACCCACACCATCCGCCAATGAGTCGATATCGCATTCTTTAAGAGCTAATTGTAAATTTCTAGTAACGTTGACGTTTTTAAGGGTTTCCTTGGCCTTTTGCTCACTCATGCCAAGCGCCTGGAACTGTGCCAGTAATACTTCGGAGTCCGCAGCCATATCTATGTCAGAATACGTCAAAATTGAATTCGATGGTTGATTTAGTTTTCTATACCTTTTATTGTACTGAGTTTAATCAGAAATTATAAAAATCCAACGTCCAACAACGATGAAAATGATGAAACCAATGAGAAATCCGACAATGTGGCAGATATTAAATCTTAAGGCAAGTGTGACTAATGTCAACTGTCAAAGTCATTTGGCCGGGCTGTAATTTGTCTGCGTTGGACTGTTCGATTGGTTAATAAAAGATTTAGTCACAGGGTATTCCATAAAATCTGACTGATGTGTTTGAAAGTAGTGCAAGACAAAAAATGGTTCGAACTATTACATTTGTGAACGTATTATGGTGACGTGACTGAATATTGTGGACATGGAATCACCGCAAAATAGCAAACAAGACTTAGAATGTTTATCTTAACCAAGGCTGGAAAAATATTCTATTTCAAATTTGATTTTGATTTTACAATTTGATTTTAAATCTGTATTCAATCAACTTTGCTTGAAAATATATTCCTAATAAATGCTTTGCAATGGTGCATGGTAATCTTACCAGGATCTCGTAATGGCATGTGAGTTTTTTTTCTGTAAATAAAATGTCCGAATAAAAATTAAACATGATAAAAAACTGATACAAACGCTAGAAATAGGCTCAAATACGATACTATGAAAACAATAGTAGTAGTAGTAGTTTATTTATTAGTATAAAAAATACTTTACAAAAAATCTTTAAAATTTAGTATAATAGCCTATTAATATTATTATTGAATAATTCAGTCTTATATTTTATATTTACATTTAAATTCAAGTGTTTCGTTAAACAAAATTAATACATTTGATTTTGAATAATCTAAAATTACTTTCATTTTTTACTTCAATTGGTAAGTTATTGAATAAAATCACTCCCTTGTGCATAAGCGTGTTTCCTGCGGCTGTTGAGGTCTGACGATGGACTCTGAAGTCGTTAATGTTACGCAACTGGTATGGCTGTGCTTCTCCCACCCGCCTCATTCCACTCGTTAAGTAGCTTGGTACGCTGCCCTGCTTCATCTTATACATAGCAAACAGTGTGTTGAGTTCTAACCTTTCTCTTACACTTAACCATTTGAGCGCGTCTAGCATGTGTCTTATCGGTGTGAATCTGTTGCATCTCAGAATACTCCTCATAGCTTTGTTCTGCAGCTTTTGGAGTCTCTAAACCTGGCTCTGATTGCAACATGAGAGTAGAATAGTTGAGCAATAATCGAAATGCGGCTTTATAATAGCATTATATACTATTATCGCTGTAATATAATCAATTTTTCTCCGTATCCTTTAAAAAAAAAACAATCTTTTTACCAATCTTTTTACATATGTAGTCGACGTGTTCTGTGAACTTCATATTTTTGTCAATAATTACTCCCAGGTATTTAATTTGACTTACATTTTCTATTTTATTATTATTTATTTCTATTAATGTTTCGTTATTTATATTTATCTCCATTAACTTGGTTTTGCTCTCATTCAATTTCAGCTTGTTCATTTTCAGCCATTCCGTTATTCTCTGGATATCATTCAGTAGCTTTGCATTCTTCAGCATTCTTTCCTTCCGAATAAACCAATGTGTCGTCGGCATATAGTACAACTTTGCATTCATTTATTATGGCCGGCATATCATTAATGTAAATTATAAATAGAAGCGCCCCGAGAATTGATCCCTGTGGAACCCCAATATCCACTTCTGTCATATTTGACACTCGATCATTGACTTTTGTCCTTTGCGATCTATTTGATAAAAATGACTCAAACCATTTATGCTCCTTATCTCTTATACCATACATCGACAATTTATTTAATAATATATTCCGATCAATTGTTTCAAACGCCCTTTTGAAGTCCAGGAAAAGTGCCATTGTTTTTTTCTTGTTCCCTTCGTTTTTCCATTCATTAATTACGTAGTTTACCGCTGCTTCACAAGAGTAATTTTTCCTGAACCCAGATTGGTAGATGGACAATATATTTTTACTTTCTAGGTATTCCAGTAGTTGTCGTTGAACCACACTTTCCAGAATTTTCTCAAGCGTTCTTAATGTGTTAATTGGCCGGAATTCTTCGCATTTCTTGGTTTTTAGAGCCTTTTCCACCGGTGTAATCATGGAATCCACGAATTTGGGAATTCTCCTTCTTGTAGAGAGTTGTTTGTAATTTCCAATAGCATAGTTCCTAAAGTATTCCAGTTATCCAGAATTATTTGTGGTTTAATTTGATCGAAATCAGCCTTATTTTTTATTTCCCTAGATGTTTGTTTTAACGGTTCCATTGTTATTCGGTATCATCTATTTCATTTCTTATATCCTTTATACTTTTTATGAAATATTCATTAAATTTGTTAGAAATTTCTTCTTCATCAGTATATTTTACATCTTCAAAACTACATGACCTATTGGAACTTTATTTTGTTTAAGTACAAATCTTTTTATGGTTTTCCACATTTCTTTTTGTCCGTTTGCAGTATTTACTTTCAAACTAATAAATCGAGTTTTCGCTGCATTTATTTTAGTTTTATATTGGTTTCTTGTATTTTTATAATCGTTCCAACTTTCTTCATCGTCTACTCTTTTAGCCGTGTGGTACTTTTCGATTTTTAATTTTTTTAGGGCTTGAAGCTCTTTATTGAACCATTTATTTATTTGATTCTTTTCTCTTATCGTTTTATTAGTTTTGAACTTTTCTATTGTGTTTCGTAAAATCGTATCTATTTTCATAACAATTGCGAAGTAATTTGTGACAATGCATTATAGAATCATCCAATCGATTTAAAAACCACCGAAGCTCCTTTTTCACCATAAATCATCCTTTTAATATCCAATCATCCGCCTTTCTTATCTTTTTCGTGGCATGATTCTTATTTACAAAATCCAATTCAAATATTACAGCTGTAAGCAGAAGGCGAACATTCTGCTCATTCGTGTCATTCAATTCATGTGCCGAACTTAATTTCTGCCTTGCTGTGTTTTGATTTGTATTCAAAGAAACAATATCCGTTTCTTCAAACCAAACCTTAAAAATTGAAAGTGGTGCTTTCTGCAGAAGTGATTTTTCCATCGCTTCAGGCGGCAATGCGGTCATGAAGCACTTAGCAACGATACAAGCATCATCAGAAGCAAACCAATCGATTGGCATGAAACGGTGGGTCGAAGTATTCACCCGATTGGATAATGAAAATTGCAACAACAAGGAATTGTGAAGAATTATACAGAGCATACTATGACTGCTCTGGTCCACAGCTTTAACTGAAAGAATTTTTGCTCTGACGAATGAGACTTGGAGGAGAGAGAAAACGCAACTTTATGTCAGCACACTAAGAGCCATTATGACAAGTGTATTTCAATGTGTCTTGCCTGAAATTATATTCTATCGTCAAATCGCAGCATGATATGCTTTGCCAAATCGCATCGAAAACAACGAATAATGTGGCCAGCAATGAACAAACATTTGAAGAAGATGAATTTTTCGAAAACGAACTCGGAATAATATACCGACATTGTTATTATTTAATAAAAAAATGTATGCAAGTATGTCTCGCATCTTTTCACCCTCCTTGAAGAAAAAAACTGAGAAAAACTCTTCTTGCAAAAATGAAATATAAGCTACACAATCAACATGGTATGAAGCGGTATAATAATCGAGAGTATAAAATTTGATAGAGAAAGTGACAAATGATTTCTTAAATCGAACAAAGCAACTGTCAACTGGCAAATCATTTTGCCAAACAAAAACATTTATTTAGAACGTAGCACTTCGTATTGCATTTAATGCGAATTTCTAGAAAAAATTGTTTACAATGATTCCAAGACCAGTTTTAAATAGAGTTCCCGGTGAATTGCCTTCGCTCAAGTCCGATCATTATATTCAGGATCTCACAAAGCTACATTACACACAACTTGTTGAAATAAGGGAGCGGGAAGAAAAGCTGATGCGCAGAATGTAAGTAGATCTAAAATGTTTGATGCCGGTGACACTTGGTCTCTTTTAATTTGCTTACAGACCCAATCTGAACAAGCTTCCAGACAAAGGACAACGAATCAAAGATTTCTATCAGAAAGTCCTTAAGGAAATCGAAAGGCGTTGTGACATCAATGAAGCTGTAGAAAAGTTTTCCGAAATGAATATTGCATCTGCAGGAAAGGAGAAACTTATCAAAATGGAATGGAATGCCAATATGAATGCAACTGCAGCAGAAGATGTGATTGATAGCGACGATGAAGCCGAAATGGATCCTTTGAAGATAATAGCCCAACGTTCAATGCATGAAAAGAAAATTATTCATATAGTACCTGAAGAAACTTTAATCACAGAAAAAGATCTCGAGGAAATAAATGCCTTCAATGATGAGCAGACTGAATCAATCGTTGATGCGGAAATAATAACGATTGATGTCGCGGAGAAAATTGAAAAACTAAAACCAATTATTAAGGAAGCTATTTTGAAAAGTGAGTCCGATGTGGAAAATGCCCATTTAAAGTATTTGGTAGAAAAGGGAGTTGATCTTTCGCCAATGAAAGAAAAATTCAAGCCTTATCAAACAACGATTTCTAATGTTCATGATCCGGAGAAGGAAAAAGCACGGAAGCAAGGAAAGCACTGGGAAAATTCGGCGGCGACACCACCTCTCATACAACATGGGCCAGCTATAATGCTGCCTTTGAATGATTCAGTCTTGATACAAAAGGATTATTTAACAAAGTTAAAGGTGGGTATGACGAACATTTCCAATGATGATGACAGCGCTATTTTCTCCTTCGTAAAACACTGCTCTTAGTATTTTCTTTCTGTTGCTAGTTTCTTTCTCTTTTGGCTCAATTAATACTGATCAATTTGCACATGGAAATCTATATTTTATCCTGCCTTTGCCAACCTCGCACACGAGTTAGTTCACCAATATGAAGGCCAGCCAGAGTGAGTGGTAAAGAGCAACAAGAGTTGTTTTCTTTTGTGAATAAGAATGGAGCCTTTTATTTTTAAGGTGGTCTTAACTGGAAACCGTGGTATTTCTTGACACGCGGATGAATTTCATCACGTAAAACTCCAAGAATATCTGGTAGAGCTGTTGCTACCTGTCCTGTATACATTCAAAGTTATTCACTTCTATAAATTATATTCCGATTTAACTCAAATTTCTACAGAATATTTTTGAAATATTCTTCTTTTAGAAAATGCAAAAAAAAAATTCTAACTAGGTCTGCCCCCGAAATCGGTGTTCGTTCGTTTAATTTTCCCTTCTGAGTGAGACCTTTAAAATTGCGTACGCTCATTCACATCATAAAACGAATGGTTTTCGCGAGCTCACTGTTTGCTGGCTTTTTTGGGTTTGGATTGTGAATCGCATGCTTTCGTTTAATTTGTTAGTTGTCAACTATTTCTGATTTGTGAGGGAACTAGAAGTCTTCTTTACGCGGGCTTAGTTCCTTTTTGTTTGAAAGTCTGGCTGTGAAAATAGCGATGAGGGCAAAAGATGCCTCGCATCGGTTAATCCTCTTATTTTGATATCGTTTGGCTATACATTCAAGCGACCCGTGAAAAAGGACGGGTTTTTCGGCTTATGAATGGTTCATGGATGTTATTTTTTTTGCCAACGCTCATATCTCCTCTTGATGGCTAGTTCTTTCTTCCACAGTGGAAGTGGGAAAGAAAGCTTCGCATTGCCCACTGGAGAAATCTACCGGCACTCAGACAATCTAAAATACTAATCAATCCCTTCCCTTACAGAGAAATCCTTAAACTCAACAAGGAGAACATTAAAAAGCTTGTGAGTTTCCTCTCCGTCCGTAGCCGCTGGAGATCATATCTAACCAAATCAGGACGTAGAACTTTCACCGAATGCCGACTCTGCCGACGTCGAAATGGCTGTACGCATTCTTTGTGAATCGCCAGCTATAATTTGGCTAAGAAGGCGTTTCTCCTCAAATAGATATGCTCCCCATTGGACATAAGACAATCCAATGTTAAAAATATTCTGACCTTCATCAGAAGGATGGAATGTCTGTCAGACTAAACTAACTCCCCAAGATACTCCGCCACTTGGGCAGGTGTTAGGCTTTAAAAAAACGGATTTCTTCAAACCCGGTTCTGCCCGGGGAACGCACGGGCGCATGTCCTGCAAAAACGGAACTGAAAAACTGACAAACAGGATGACCGATGATGCTTATGACAGGAAACCTCTGTATTTATTCTTAAGACGGGTTTCGAAAGTTAGTAAAATGCAGCCTTTTGAAGGTAGCTCAGAATTTTTCAGCCGCTCTTCTTTGAGATGATTTATCTTCCCAACTTCTTAAATGTTATAACATTCGATATCGAATGAATTGTGTTCCTATGCTCGTGGTATCTAATCTTCCAGTGTACACCTGTTTCTACATTTCTTTAGCTTTTAATTCGAAGTGACTAAATTTGTTATCTTCAATTTGGCAAATTATTTTCAGAATCTACAGGAGAAACAAGCCGCTGAACGGCTTGCAGCGAAAATACAACGGATGACTAATACCTCAATAAATGCACCAAGTGCTGCAACCTGCCAGGATAATCCCATTTTCAGCACATACAGGGAACCTAAACCCCCAGAAGTTAATATCGAAGGAGTTCAGCAAATCGATGAAGATGATGAGGTTGAAGATTTAGATGATGTCAAACCTGGTGGAGTTGTTTACACAGTTTTTGAATAACATTTTTTTATTTAATTCATTCAAACAACAACATTCAATGAAACGCTTCAACATATGTGAATATTACTGTATATGTATATAAGTTTTGTAGTCCTTACTGATATTTGATTATTTAAATGGAATAAAACTGTGTAGCTGTTGATGACTGCAGCTCGATTTGTCCCATCTTGAATTGGAGTCTTTGTAGCCATTTTAATAAAGCCTCGGAGTGGTGGGTATGTTGTTGCTCGTAGTCAGGAGCGTAGTCGCGAACATTTTGCAAACGCACATGCAGTGTATCCGATAGCTGAATTCAAGATTTCCAATTTAACGATGTAAGGAAAGTGTTAAGAAGCATAACTTACTTGTGTCTGAGATGACAAGACAGGACTCCATAGTGGCAACAATTTGCCTAGAACTGTTGAATGCGTTTCTTTGAGAGCTTCGAGTAAACTCAGGAAGTGAAGATTCACCATTTCAGACAGCTGCAAAGAGAAATTTGAGGCTTAAATAAGGCAGTGATACGTTTTAAAACCTTGAAAATATAGACACAATGATTCTTAAAACTTTGCTTTATTTTTCTGATTAAGTTCACTATTCAATGTCCTAAACAAAGATTCCCATTTGATTTTTCGAAGAAAAAAATCATGTGGCCGAGCTTCTACGTCGTCGGCTCGGCCGAATGTTCCTGCGTAGATTATGCTGTGTATTTGGTGTGACCAGGTAGGTGTCATTTATTATGAACTGTTTAAACCAAACGATACCATCACTGGGCAACGGTACCGACTTCAACTGATCCGATTGAACCAAGCACTGCCCAAAAAACGGCCGCAATGTGAGCATGAAAAAGTGATTCTACAGCGTGACAACGCTCGGCCTCACGTTGTCAAGCCCGTTAAAGCCTACCTTGAATCGCTCAAATGGTAAGACCTACCCCAATCGCCATATTTGTTCCGTTCGATGGCACATGGTCTGGCTGGATCGGCAATTCCGCATCAAAAATGGCTTGATTCGTGGATAGTCTCAGAAAAATGGGAAACAGTTGTAACTAGCGATGGGCAATACTTTGAACGATTCATTTGTAAAAATGTTTTCACAATAAAATTGCATTTTCACCAAAAAAACAAGGACGATCTTGCGATCCTTGTACACTTTAACACAGTAGGGAAATCATTCAGACCCCTCTCTGCACCATTAAAACATTACCGATTGAAAGCGGACTAAATGTTAACCATAATAAAACAGCCTTGGTCCTATTCACGGAAAAGATTTCCATATCCGCGAAATTGAAGGTACAGAACTAGAAATTAAAGACTGTGTGAAGTACTTGGGTTAATGATCGAAAAGCAACATTAACCTTGAAGGAACATTTGTAAGAGCGTTCTACTCAAGATAAGAGGGCTTGGTATGCAGGAAGGCCTTTGAAAAATCATTGGGACTGACCTCATATGCGATAGCTGTGAGCAACGCAACAGCGAGACTGTGACAGAATACTATGGTCAGCACTGGTACCTGATCTGACACAATTAAAAAAGAATGGGACCAGTGAAATTATTGAAGAGCAAAACCATGCCGCTCCATAGTCATCCTATTAAACACATCCCTACCGATATGATTACTACGCATTGTTTGTGTGTAAAGCCTCGTTAAAGTAACTTCAAAGAGCAATCTCTGCAGAGAAATTCAAACGTATAACCACTCCCGATCTTGTATCTAAAGCTTACCTTTGAATTTGAGCTCTGAAAATCGATATTGTCTCTGGCGGCTTTTGAATGAGTCACCAGCTGCAGGATGCACGGCGTCACTTTAGCCCAAAACTCGAACAGAATTCCCATGGTAACATTATTCGCCTCAATATTATTGGGCGTCATGTACGCCATTTGCTCCAGATAAACTGTCCATAATTGGCATAATGTGAACGCGTGGAATAACGACGACATGTGCAACACTGAGGTCTTTGACTGTTCAGCGAATCCGGCGAAAATCACTTGAATGTGATCGGCAATATGACAACTGGCCTCTTGGGGCACTGGTTGTGTAAGAGCTTGTCCAGGGTGCTGCATTTGGAAATGTTGAACTGCGGCGCCGTGTTGTCCAATAACGCCGCATTTCTTCTGAGCCAAGGCTGAGTGTGTCAGCGAGCCCAATAGCAACCACGAAAGAAGTCTCATGTGACCTACACATTCGGTGAATTCCTTAGGACTGCATGGAATGAAAAGCACGGTAGTGTAAGTTCTAAATAAAGACAATGCTAACTTACCCTTGTTGCAGAGATGATGGCGCATTGTAGAGCCAGGGCAAATACCTTCCGACCGCCTTGTTGTCCCTGGAATTTCCGCGAGACATTTCCAAAGCCAAATATTGTGCTACAGCCCCTTTAAGGACTCCGCCCAAAGTATCCTCTCCCAAGCCATTTTGTATCTGATCGTTTTTGAAGTTCTGTTTTTTAAAATAATCGGAAAAACAAGATCATTTGGAATTGAAAAATGAAAGCTTACCTTAATTTTACTTAACGTGTGAAAGTCGGCTAAAAAGTCTAGCACATCATTCATGTACTGCCGCAGGCAATCGGCTGCATTGGTTGGATACTGTGGTGGTAAATCTGGTAGACCAGCAATGGTACCTGGAGGCAAAGCCCCACCGGCATCTTGAAGGGCAAATCCAACAATGAGTAGAAGATTGTGGTCGGGAATGTTGTTTTTGAACTTCAATGCCTGAACGAATTCAAAGATCAACTGGCGACACAGAAGCATCTTATCGCGGTCCTTCGAGAAGGATCGGTTGCTGAGGGTGCACAAGTCATAGATGGTGCTGTGGCGTAAGTTGATGTTTTGAACGCAGAATCCGAGAACTTTGGAGAAGGGTTCTAGCAAAGCTTTCGGCGCGGATATCTTAAGAGTGGCTACCATAATATCGAGAAGAAATTCCACATTGTCAATGCTGGGCAATATAAGCACAACCTGACGGAAGAGTGACTCCATAGATTGCATGGCTTGTGCCCAAGATGCAATGCCTAAGCCACTGTCAGGTGGGATGCATTGAAGATACTCAGAAATATTGCGAAGAATGACAGAGAGGTGTTCTAAGGGAAGAGTCTTTTTCGAGAGCAAAGTCTCGCAGACCATGTAAATTGGACTGGTCGGATTGAGTTCTTGGAAGTCAAGAAGTGCCTTGGCAATGCTGCGGAACGATTTGCGACGTGTCTCCTCTGTAAAAGATGGAAGTTGCATTTTACTTTTGACGCAGCCTTCAACATTTAAACTTACTTTTGACTTGCGTCTGGAAAAGTTGTAGGAATATTCCATTTGGCGCCAATTGATGAAGGACACACCGAATGAACTGATGAGCAACAGACTGTGATCCACCGGGCAAATGGGTAGCGCTCTCATATTGCCATGGGAACGTCGAGTGCATGGCGAACCTACGAGATACAAAATAAGCCTCAACGGAGGATTCTTAATGTTCACTTACTTTGAAACTATCGTAAGAATTTCCGGCAGAAACGGTGCAGCCATGGCGGGCTCACGGTGGATAAAGGTACCTAAGATAATGATAAGGATTCCAACTTCCTCATCATTGTACTCTTCCAGCATGGAACCACATTCTCCGCATCTCTCGCACACGCAGTAGTCACCTACACGTGATAGACTCTGAAATGTCACACCAAAGATTTCAGCTCTAAAACGACTCTTGAGGGGCTCGTTACTTACGGGCTTGTGTTCGGATTGACTGCCGTTAGTCACAGCTTCATCATCGAAGTCAGATTCCTCCCGTTGACTTGGCGGCGGCCAGTATCCAGCATATTTGGATCGAATATCCGGCACAGCTTGCGTGTCGACCACAAACGGATTCTTTCGTGGACCACGCCCCCTTTGTGATCCTCTCTCTTTTTGCAAAGGCTTTCCCGTTTTAACCTCATGCGTGACTGTCTTGAGAATAGAAGTATGCAGATCTTGAGGTGAGTCCAGAGCCTCTTGCTTGATTAGCCGACGCGGTGAGTTACCCCGGCTGCTTGGAGTTATATCTTCCTTCGTGCTCTCGGAAACGTCAAGACTGTCTTGTTTCAAGTGGCTTATGTCGGGGATTTTCAAGCCCTCACGTATACGATCAACTAAAACTGGAACACCCTCCTGAGGTCCGATGGGCAGAAGTCGTTCCGGAGTCGGAATCTCCAGCTGAGTTATCTTCTTCGGTGGGGGAAGACTCGAAATCTCCGGTTCCGATTCACTGGGATTTGGCATGACACTCATTTTTGAAAGTGGCGAATCGGGAGATCCGTAGCTCTTCTTATCGATCTTATGTATGACAGGCTTGCCATTGCCATTTGTTCCTGGCTTAGAGCTGTGGCGCGAATCTTCTGTGGTTGGTGATGATGACGATGTTCCGCCGATTGTGGAAGTTTCAACGATTGTCTTATGCCGCCCGAGGGTTTTTGCGAGGGTTTTCTTATCGATGCTGTTGATACTTCCATTTGAAGAACGACCACTGGAGGATGGAACTTGTGGTTTAATTGTTGCAGCTATTGGAACAACCTCTTGAACTGGCTTCGAAGGTTTTGCAGGAGCAGAAATGGTTGCACTCTTTGTATCGATACCCTGAATGGCTCCCATTGCCTTCAAGTGGTTGCAAGCTATCGATGCAAACATCTTCGAGGTGTGAGACATATCAGAGGTTTTGCCTCTTGGGGGCGCCGTGCTCTGCGAAACGACAATGGCGCGCTGCACATCAACCGGTGGGCTGAGCACCGCTGTCTCTTGAGTCTCGGCTCCGACCAATGGTGTGACTATCATGCGAACGCCTTCTTGAAGGCTGCACTTTGACTGAGTCGTTATAGTTGTGCTCTCGGTGGTCTTGGATTTGGTTTGTGTAACTATCTCGCTGCCTTTGGAAGAAACAATTGACGTCCTTTGGAGCTTTGTTGTGGTTGTTTCCTTTTTCTAAATGAAATAAAAATGAAAAACAAGCTAAAATCAAGGACAAAAAGTGTTCCCACCTCTTCGGCGAAATCGCTGGTTCTAACTGTTGCTCGATGCCTTAAGCCGTCGTATTTGAATGCAGAACTTGACACATCTTCGTAATGGACGGTATCATCAAAGGATCCCTGAAAAATTTAAACATTGTCGAATAACGACGGAAAATGGAACTTTTTTTTCAACGTACCGGAGCGCTGGAACCATGTAAGGTGCTGTCCGAGAAGTCGCTCTCTGGAATTGCGACCAATTCTGACTCAGTATCATCTGCTTCCAGGCTCGAATCGGGATACTTTCGGAAAGTGTGTTGCGATGACTTTTGGGAAAATCCAACGTTTTGACCTTTACCCTTAGAAGCGCCGCTCGTTCCTTCCGATGGAAACATTGGACTAGGCGGTGGGCTATTGTGATCCTTTTCATCCGGATCCGTTCCCAATGAAGGTTGACTGACATCCCTCGATCGAGAAGGTGGTTGAATGTCTAAAATTGTGGTTGTTGGAATTCGTTTGCACTGATGGAACTGGGCCTTCAAGCTGTTGATCGCTATGCGTATAGCACTGTTTATGTACGCGCTGTAGGGTGGTTGCGTGTAGGTGTATTTGTACAAAACAACCAGGATGGTCATTAGCCAGTTATGACGAGCATGCGGTTCCAAATACCACAATGAATAATTGAATATTAAATTTTGATAGCAATCCACGCCAACATTGGAAGGATTCGGTGCAAATAGGATGACCTGCATCACTGAGGATAGAATGAGACCTCCGATGAGATGATTTTGATCCAGAACTTGTGGCAAATTGGCGAGGAATGCATTGAAGACAGCTGAAGACCTGTAAAAGTTAAATGAACAATAAATAATGTTGAAGTTTTGTGATCCATCTTACCTTAGATTCACTGGCGTTGTATGGAACGTTTTGTCGATTTGATTATGTCCCAAAAGGAGGAAAAGGTGCTTCAGGACAATATTTTGTGTTTTTGTCATTGGCTTATCCTCAGAGGGGAATGCTTGATCTGTTCGCGACATGAACTGCATGAGCAGAAAAACCAGCAAGTGAATTGTTTCCTTGTCGGACTCTTCGAGTTCGGTGATCCGATTTATAAGCCCTGCTAAATTTTCATCTGCCAATCCACCAATGGAGTGAATATGACCCTCTGTGGGACAGAGTTTAAATTTTTGACTTTCTCATTATAAAAAAAAATAGATTGATTCAAGACGATGTATTATGGACATGGTACAGCAGCGCACTTGACGTTAAAAAAAATTTAGGCTTCTTTCAAAAAAAATATGTGCAGCTCTAAATGTTTTTTAAAAACCTTGACAACGAATGAAACAGCTGGAGATCATGGCTTTAGATCTCTAGACAAACGCCGATATATTTGCACCACTTCTGACAAAAGTCGTAAGCTTAAGTAAACAATACTATTTAAAAAGGTGGAACCAAAAACGTCTCGGTAGGTAGGTAAAAGTGGTGGTTCATTGAGAACCTAATTAGAACTGTCCTTTTAATGCCACAGCTTTGTGTCATCTCATCAAGCGCTTGCTGTTTGGCTCTACACAGGCTGAACAGGCGCAAAAGAAATGTGTTAGGAGTTGTGTGGAATGCCTAGCTTAACGGCGTGATCTCCAATCGGCCAGTATCCTGTGCAGGCCGCCACTAGTCTAGCAATATCATGACGGGTTCGCCGAAGGAGATCATTTGTTTCTCTTTGTTTGTTTTCAGGCCAGATTTTCCTTGATGTTGCACAGTTTGTCAGACTGGCCCATCTTAGGTTTGCTGCTTCAAGGAAGTGTGAGGATAAAAAAGCCTCAACTGCCTGTGGTGAGCTGAAAACCTGCCCTGCAGGCGAGCGCTGATGGGCTAACAAGATCAACGGCCCTCTCATTATTAGGGAAATGAGCTGACCTTCTAATGACGCTACTTTAGGTCGGCACTTTACCAGTAGTCGACAAATGTATGAAAGAATTGGTTGAAGGACGATTGTGGAAGAACCAAAAACTAATGGTAGTCCTTAATCAGGCAGGAATTCAGGGAAAATTGGCCGCTTGGATGGAAAACTACCTTTTGGATAGAAGAGTTGTTGTTAAAATCGGAAACAAGCAGAGCAAGAAAGAAATAGTTCAATATGGCGTTCCACAAGATTCTAAACTAGGACCGATTCTTTGCTCCAAATTCTACAAAAAAAATGTTTGATTCGCATATGCCGATGATACAGCTCTTATTATATCAGACAAATCACACCACATTGGAAATACCATATTACATGATATGTTCGACAAGTTAACCTGATGGTGCCACGACATGGGACTGGTCAGAAATGCTAAAAACAAAAACGAAAGCTATGCACATTCATCAACCGTGCATTACAGAATCTAGACGTCATGTTAAGTATCAGTATGAAAAACGCCATAGTACTGAAACAGAAGAAATCTCAGTAGTAAGTGAATACATATACTTAGGCATCACCATCGACAATCACTTCAAAATGGCGCATGCACGTAGAAAAAATTAGAAGTGACCCGAAAAGGGCTTTATTCTCATAAGTGTACCAGAGTAGATGCTCCAACTCAAAAATAATGCAAAATATTTACTAAGCTTTGGTCAAATCGTGGTTAAGTTATGCGATTCTGGCTTGGGGGCGACTCAGCAAAGACTCAGCTAGATAAGCTAAAAAGACTACAGAACAGAATTGGCCGAATAGTTGACAAAACGACTATACAACACTAGACGAGTTGACTGAAATGTTCAAGAAGCTGAATTCTGCGTAATTTTTAATAATTTGCTTAAAAACTGCTACTTTCCAAGCTGTTTGATAATATCAAAGGTATTTCCAATTGAAGAAAAAATAAAGATTCTTGAGATCCTTCGAACTATAGGCAAATTTGTCTCCTGCCTAATATCAGTAAGGTTTTTGAGGTAGTTGTTACCGAATCAATATCGTTAGCGTGCGAAACAAAGGAGAGTATATCGCGAAATCAATTTGGATTTAAAAGATATCACTCGGCAGTGCACTGGAACCTTAATGGCAAAAAAAGTACAGGTTCCTGTCTAGTGGATATCGGAAAAGCCTTTGACACGGTTTGGATTGACGTGCTTATTAACAAACTAATCAGATCTGATCAACTTATAGTGATAATCGTATATATGATACGTGAGCAGAAATTCGTCGTTACAGTTAGAAAGAAAATTTATGGTCTGCTACAAGGCACAGTATTGGCACCAATGCTCTTTTACGTTTCTCAATATTCAATAGCAATCGACATTCTGTATGCTTATGGTTCGAAAATTTGTAAAATTGAAAACGAACTCCAATTGAAGTTTGATACCGTCGAAAAACTCTGTCAGAAATGAAAACTAAAAATAAATAGTTCTAGATGCGAAACTATACTGTTCCGCACCCCAGTAGGATAGGCAATTCAGACTTGCGACGAATTTGGAGAAATTCGGTTATAACATCTTCAAATGGCCTTCGAATTGAATCAAAAACTGTTGTTAGATATTAAGGAGTTTACTTATATAAATTTTACTGTGATTATGATCATAAAAATATACAATTAAAGAAAGGAAGGGCAGAAGAAACTTTTTTATTCCAACTATTCGAGATCAGATGTGAAGGTAATTTGCTACACAAGCTTTTGTGCGTCCAATTTTGACTTATGCGAGTCCAGTGTGGTGGAACATAAGGCCATCTTAGATGGTGAAGTGTAGAATTTTTGAGAGCAAATGCCTACGAGCATGCACGACTCTACTCGACATTACGACTCTAGGCGTTCCTAGAATTGAAAATGTCATCCTAGACCTTGCGAGGAATCATTTTGCGTGGTCGGCTTAACATAAGCCGAGAATGAATTCATATCGGATTTAGTTTATCGTAACCCTCGGTTTTTAGAAATTCATTGATAAGTGGACATATCCCGCGTGAAGTATTTCTTTATCTGGTTGCATATGGCTAACTCGTGCTGCCAGAAGAGTAACAGATGAACGAATCCTCCATGTGCCTGCACATTCAAGGGATGAAACCAATAATTGGAAATACTGCATGAGCGATCCTGATAGAGATGAAAATTGTGACTTTAGGTCAAATTTAAATAAATACAGGTACCCAGATTAGGTAGAAGCTAAAACTTAGGCTTAGTAAGGTATTAAATTAAAAAATTGCCATAAATTAATTATTTAAGCGTTTATCTTGTTTCTCGCCAAGAAAGTTGTTAAAATTGTGGTGGAAAATTAAAAAAAAAACTGGACAAAAATAGGCGACACAAAGAAAACAGTATTTCTTTCTGTTTCTGATTGTGTTAGAATATAACGACGATGTCCGCTTCAAGCTGCCAATTGCACATGAAGTTAATAACCGAGGACGAACTAACGATCTGCTCCATATCCCTAAGTTTCTAAGGGTTTTCCAATAAGGACTTGACAACTTTTTTAATTTAAATTTAAAAAGATGTTATTGCAATTTGATTAATTTACAATTTTTGACAAGTTCTCATTAAATCTATTGACAAGACCCTCCACAAGTCCGAAAGGTCTCGAGTGAAAGACTTGCGCATCGTCCGCATAAGGCAAATAGGAGTGGCCCCAAAATAGATCCTTGTGGTACTCACTGATCTGTCGCTCATTCCAAAGTATTACAAGCCGAGTTTTTTACATAAAACTTAAAAGAGGCACAGACCAGTTACATAATTAAGGTTATATTTCAGTCTTATAGTATATCATCAAGAACCATAACCAAAGCCAATGCACAACTATGATGTGCTCTTAAGCTAGGCTGACATGTAAACAAAAGGTTATGTTGGTCCAGATAATTCGATAACTGTCCCACAAGATTTTTTTTCCAAAACCTTGGACAAGCACGGCAGAATGCTGATTGGGCGAAAGTCAGTGGGGTTTGATTTCTTTTGTACTGCTATAACTTTGGCCATTTTCCAACAATCTGGGAAAGACGAGGACGTTGTACTGAAATTGATAATGAAAAGACTGTCTTGAGTTCTTCAACGCACACGTTATCGCAGAGGACTGCTTTCGTTAATATTCTCCACCTGTCCAGTCTTCTTCTCTTTGTGTGCGGCCATTGCGCATGCCTTGAGATCTGTTCTCAAAATAGACCTCCAAGTATTAAAAAGAACTTCGGAACCATTTTGGTCAGTTATGACTCTTTTGATTATGTTCACAGAACATATGTTAAATTGAGAAAAGGAAGAAAAGAACGTCTGTAGTTTCTAAAGAAATATTATCTCAAAGTTAAGATTGACACGATCTTCATTTACATTCGTATGACTTGAATTGATAATTTCTTCTTCAGCAGCGGACATTCGGAGCTTCTGTTTGCTGCGTGCGTTTGTAGAAATCACAAATTCGCCGACTTGATGGTTATATCGGGAAGGTGGCCGAGTCACGAATTATCTTAACTTGTCCCATGCGTAAGGGGTAATGTCACAGCTTGGTTGAAGTCTATTTTGAGAAAGTAGTCTAAAGATTCATACTTGATATTTATTTAACTAGATAATTTAGCTTGGAAATAATTTTAAGGTCTTATTTGACTTTAAAAAATTTGAGGAGTCACATACAGAAAGAGTCATTGTATTATTAAACTACTTATTAGGCCATTGATTTGTGCATGATCAGAGCTTGACCTCAAGCTGTTTTCTATGTTTCATGGTCATAGACATGCTTCTTCAAGTTGATAAAAGCAGGGTTTCTTCTTGTCCTTTTTCATGTGTGTTGAAGACAGTCTTAGGCGGAGCATTCGCTCGATTTGGACAAGACATTATCGTCGACTACTGGACAGACTTGAAAAGGACATGGTGACACTTCACAAATTTAGAATTGACACGATAGCTCATTTTCTTTCTGGAATCCAGTTTAAACGTGGACGAATACTGACTGGTTGAAGGGGAGCTTAGGGCCATTGCGAAATCAGAGCTCCTCCTTTACATAAAGTGGACAAGATTACTTTGAAATCAATTTTTTGTCGATTATACAGGGTGGCGCATTAGAAACGTTAAGATTTATTTAATGAATAACATTTTTCTTTCTGATTTTATTTAACCTTAATATTTATTAAAATTATTGTTTGGAAATATGTTCACATAATTTTTTGAAGATAATATCTCTCAAGATGCCAATTGCTTCGACCTGACATGCTCCTTTCAGAGCATTTTCAATTCCTTTTCTTAGAGTTTCAGGTCCCAGCGCCCTCACTTCTTCTGGTATATTTGCCTTATGCTGTTATATGATTCCTGGCATATTGGCATACACCTTAAGTTTTTGGTAGCCACCAAGAAAAATATCTGGAGCCGTTAAATCGCGCAACATGTCTTGAAAACGCTGGGCATACTGATAATTCATTTTCAACTCATGAACCAATTGACTCTTATATGGAAAAATGTGTAGCTGCCTTAAAATTCTTTGCGAAGACCGCCTAGACATCACCAACTGCTGAGGACATCGCCTGATGGAAGTTTTGGGGATTTTCCTTAATACACGTTTGCACCCGAGAAATGTTCATTTTACGAGGTCTTCCAGCATGCGAAAGATCACAGACAACCCCTTATTGCTGAAAACACTGGACCAATCGGTTAATTGTTGGAACACTGGACATTAATTTCCAACATGAAATCAATGTCGACATGATTTGTTTGTCTGAATTATTGAAAGTTGACTTTCAAAATAAAATTGAACCGCATTGATTCTTAATTCTTATTTTTTCAAAGTTAATTCTGAAAAAAAAGAAATCTTTACGTTTCTCATGCGCCACCCTGTATTTACCAATCACGATTTATTTTGTTAACTTCTTGAATTTTGTAATCCTTCAAAGTCTACGCGAAAAACTTAAATCTTTCGTGTCTTGCAATATAACTTGATAGAACGTTTAGTTAAACTTCGGTTTAACATTTACCGTCTGTTTTGTAGGTTACTTTAAATATCAAACTCATGAGATTTGAAGTTTTCCATTAGTCAGTTGTGTGTTATTTATGACAGCCATTAGCTCAGTTCAGAAGTTTAAGAATAAATATAACACGAATCGAAATTTGTCGCAATTTATAAAATTGATGTTTTTTGAATCTTACAGTTTGCAAAGATTGTCGCATCATGGCTTGAACCAGGCCATCTCGAGACCACGCTCATGTTTTTCAATTTGGACATTCATTGAATTTGAAGAATAAAATCATTGATTTGCCTGCAATATTTTATCACTCAAAAACAATTGTCAAATTTTCTTCAGTTTCCGTTTGCAACAAAAATGTCGCTTCGGTTTAAATCTTAGCGTCAGTTTAACCATCATCCACGTCAAGCAATAGTTGAATGCTAGTTTAAACTAAGACAGTCGCTGAACGGAGCCCTGTAAAACTGTTTTGGTAATATAATGAAGAATGCCGGGTTTTCTACATTTTGAAATCCTTTGTATCTTTGGAGTAAAACTTTGAAAACCGATCAAACATTGGTTCTCTTGGCTGCATTGAAAAATCTTTACCATCGTCAATCAATTTTAACTAATGCATGTCAAAATGTGTGCTAATATTAAAGAAGGATAACTGCCAGGGGTGATACTTCTCAAAACGAACCTTTCACCAAGCTCATAAAGTATGCATGGGATTGTGTCGCTAAGAAAATATTTTGGTTAAAGCGACTGCCTTTCAATAGGCTCAATTGATACGTCACAGGTTCGAATCCTAAAGTGGTCTAGTATTTGGAATCTGTTGCGGTCACCATTTGCCATTGGGATCAAATTAATGGCGCTATGACTGGGATGGTCGACCAGCGATATTTATTCGACTGATGAGTGGCGTTGTGGTAGTGGTTGCTGTATCAGCTGCTAGAATTTTCAAATCTTGTTGTCAAAAGTGGTAGTTGGTGTAGATGATGTCATTGGCTCTATTGTGAAGGCATCATCTTCAGGAAATCATTGAATCCCTCAATTATTCAATTTATCAATCACTCAAAGAAATTCATTCGTTACAGTATCTGAATTGAATTTTTCAAACCAATTGATTTATGATTGTTTTTTGTTGAAAATTTTAATGCTTTTTAAAGGAATTAGTGCGCTGCTGATGAATATGCTAAAATATGTACGTTTAGTAAAAAATATAATAATTATGATTTCATGCAAATTACAACAACACAACATTCTACGTTCTACACTTACTGTGATTTATGTTAAATGTTATGCATCACACCGATGAAGAAAATTAAAAAAGCTATAAATTGGAATCAGAATTGATCAGAAGAGATTATTCCGGCTTAATATCTTTTTGTTTAAAGATTATTCTCTTGACAAGCTTACTGCACTTTATTTGTGTAATGACGAGCAGTTTCTAGATTTTTGTTGCAATAAGATTTGGTGTGTTTAATAAGTTGGTCATAAAAAATATTATAGTACTAAAAATTAGATGACTCCTTAGGTGCGTTGTTTTTAATTATTTTACTATCTTCAATATGGTTCGAAAAGTTTATTGTTCGTCAGAAGAAAAATAGATTTATTTTAAGACTTAGATATGAAGTAAAACACACCAATTTATAGCAGAAGCCCAAAACCTCGATACAAATGTTCTTAAGGGCAAAAAAGTATGTGAATATTAAGAAAGGCGAAGAATAAAATAATGACCGCCTCCTATAAGTAAAGATTAATTCCACGGGTTATCGTCCGATTGGCTCAAAATTGGTAGAATTACTCATTGGAGTGGAATGAATCATAAGGTAAAAAGGTTTTGTCAGAGGACGAAGGATATGCCATCCTTGAAAAACTCAAAAAATGGTATTTTCATTAGTTTACATATTTCAGAAAGACACAACCTTCACCTACTAAATATTTTTTTTAAAGGAACCTAAATCAGTCAAAATTTTTAAATGAAGTTAAATCAAAACACTAAATGTTTATTAGCAGTTGAAGACTGTTTTCTTGTACTTTTGATATCATTTTAAAAAGAGTTGAATTTATTGTAAAAAAAACTACTTTCGGGAGAATGAAGAGATGACAAAATTATAGAAGATTTACTAGGATCTATGAACTACATTATTAAAAAAATCTAATAAACTCCAAGCAGATTAAGCGGTTCATGAACTTCTCAAAAAGGCTTAGATGCTGGTAGTTGTAGAAAGTTTTTAATGGGAAGACAATATCAGCTGCAGGTAAAAACAATTTAATTTTATCAGGTTCAGAAATAAAACCCTTTTCTCTTTTGTAAGATTGAAAACCAGAAACAACATGTTGAAAAAGCCTGGTTCTGCCCAACCCCAGAGGGATATATTATAAGTTCCACGAAGCTCATGACAACATTGAAATGGGATTATCGTGTCGTTAAAAACAAAAAACTGCATATCAGCTGAGGCATCAGGAACCCATTCCTTTTGTTTTTACACCACCCAACAATATGTTTGAGGGAAGGAATATATCAAGACTTTTAAAAAAACGAATATTAGCATATCAATGTCAATATGCAACCCCTTTTATGATATATAAATAAACTGCTATTTGAACTAGTTAATAAATTGCGCAAACCATTCTTTATAGAGAAGAATCTTTGGGGCTGCTTTTAATAATCATTATATGAATTTGTCCGGAAACTTATGAACGGCACGTTATATATTTATGCATATTTTTTATCTGTTAAGGTAGGTTTAAATTGAAGAAGTGAAAATGCCCCTTTTTGACAGTTTTTTCGTCATAAAATTCAAACCACCATGTGAATTTTAACCAAAAGCTTTTCAGGTGATCTTTATGCACACGCTTCAAATGAAACCAATTTGGCTTCGATAGCTTGATTTGTTCCCGAGTTAGGCTGTACGAAAGAATCCGCACAAACGTACGTACGTACGTACACACACACACACAGACATCTTTTTAAAAATCATGGAATCCGACTACTGGGACCGCCAAACGTGGAGAAATGTAAAAATTTTGAATTTCGAAAATCGGACCGATTACAAGAACTTTCTGATGGGAAGTTAAAAAACATGTTAAAAAGATTATTCTTCCTTTGTAAAAATTAGTAGACTTTTGGCCGAACAAATTTTCCAGGTGCGTTTTTATGTCCTCCTCGGAATTAAATTGCCTTCAGCCCAAATCGTTTTGGAGAGACCGGCGCACCATGACCTTTTACGCCGAATATTGTCGTAAACCACCCATTTTTAGTCTCCCGTAACCACTCTTTTAAGAAAAGTATCAAGTGAGGTCCACCTCAACAAAGACTCACAGATCATTATGCAATCCATAAAGTTTCTGAGTTGGTGAGCAACACAAACAACCATCTTTATCTAAATTTCAAGCCTTTTCGGTCTCTGTGAAACGGTTAAATGGGCAATTTTAAACCGCTGACCGATCTCTCGTGTCGTCAAATGTCTGTCAACGTTGCGCTTCTGTCGCTTTGACAACTTTTTTAAGAAATAAAGCAGAATATGCCTTAAATGACTTTTTTGACCTCCATTTAAAAAAAAAATTGATCTCTTAAAACACATCTGACCAAAACAAATTCTCGTAAAATTGTAAAGAATTATCGTCTATGCTGGTCACAAACCATTTTTCATAACGGCCTTATACACAATCATTTTCCGAAGCAATAATCGCCACTTCCAATAAAATAATCGCAGAACTTAGGTGTTAACAACCCAATATTTTCTAAAGAAAACATGTCCCTCCGATGGATGGATAACGATCCGAAACAATCGGTGGATCTTGTGAAAGATTGATTTCGAAAAGATTCAAGGTCGAGTCGCTCCCCAAACCTCAGCTTTATTGAAAACTTGTGCGTTAAGTTAAAGCGGAAATTGGAACGCCAATATCTTAAAAATGGAAGCACACGAAGAACAGGGACTGAAGACTCCATGCTTATGCAGCTTCTCCAAAAGTTTGTTGAAACGGTTACTAAGTCTTATAAGTCACAGAAGACTGGGCTCGGCATACTATATCAGTCTAATTAACCCAATAGCCTATTAACCAATAGAATAGTCCTGACGACTGTTTACATATTGAAGCTTCTCTGGAGAATTCTGACAGTAGGTTGGGCGTCTAGGACTGCTTCGCATCCTCATTTGCAGGCTTAGCATACTCGTTTTTGAACATATCCCTTGTCCACTTAAGAATTTGGGAATGGCTCTAAGAAAACAAGGAGTTCCAGAACCCCACGTACAGATAATCGATAAAGACTAGGCGTACGAATTCCTCGTAAGGCTCCCGATGTCTAGGAAATTGATTGAGTGAGATGTTCGTGGCTCAATGACTTATTGTGTCAGTCGTGCAGAGTGAGGTTCCGGCTTCATATTCGTGGGAAGAGCATCTAGCAAGCCTTCTTAGGACTTTCGAATTTGATAATAAAATTGTAGGTCCAGTCTCCGTCATACGTAAATAGTCAATCTAGGCCGTGGCTGGCAAAAGAACAGTGTGCTGAATGCGCTGATGTGCTTAGTTTTTTGCTTACAATCGCGTCTGTTATCTGTTCTCGATCATCATCAGCACCTAGGATTTTTGTTAGAGTTTCATGCAGGATCAAATTAATTGATTGTATGATGGACACGTTTGAAAAAAAAAACCGGACAATCTTTACTGGTGAAGCTTCTAGAATAACTCATCTGATCAATTTACAACATCGACTCGACAACACAAACAGAAGAAGACCTTAAATTGGTTCAGAATATTGGTTCAGGATATTTAAAAACAATAAAAGTACTTGCGTTAGATTGAAAGAGATAGAAAGTCTAGAAGATTCTTATGCATTTCATACACACACACACAGAGGCGAATGGAAACACCGGGAGCACCTGAGACCGCTAAAAACGATTCCTATTGAACCGCAATTGTCACGGCTTGGAGCTGTGGGTGGGTTATCCACTCAGAGTACGACGTAAAAATGATCGAAAGAAAAAGTCGTGAGATAGGAAAAGAAAAGAAAAATTTAGCGTACAAACATGCACTAACACCTACCTGGATAGGTGGCCTGAGCAGAGGTGCTGCCGCATCCTTCACAAGAAGCAGACGTATTAAGTCTGGATGTGGCATTTGGGGGTGGATTTGAATGATGATATTGATGGGGATGATGATGTGATGATGGATGATTATAATGAAAATGTGACGATTGGGTGTTGGAACTTTCAACAGGCGGAAGCGGGGATCGGGGTGCTTGAGCGTAGCAGGACTGAGACGTAGCAGGTGGCGGTAATGGTTGTGCTTGTGGTGGCTGAGGTGGTTGTGTGGCATTCAAATGAGCTACATTTTGAACTATAACATGTCCATGGCGTGAACCGTGCATTGGTTGATTGGCTAAAGTAGTTGTACAACTATGACTAGTGCCACTAGAGGTTAAAAACTGACCCAATCCAAAGCGTGACGTCTTCCGTTTGAGAATCGGTGCTGACACTTGTCGACTGTATATTTTCTCTTTTTCCGCTGCAAGAAAAACAAAAATGAATAAAATGAATGTCAATTACTGTCGAATACATACTCTTGCAGTTGATTTTTGAGTCCTGGCGAGGAACCATACTGGCTGGTGCTGACATTGTCCTTTTGTACGGCCATTTTGTACCGAACGAGGCGCTTAACGTCTTAGCCATGCTGCCACTGGTGTCAGATTGACTTAGGGCTTCTCTCGCCTTTAAGATTTTAGTCGACAGGATTTCACTTCCATTTTCAGAGTTTCTCAAATCCCTCAAGTACGAGATGTCCCCACACTTTTCAAGATTTATCTGAGCTTCAACGAACAGCGTGTCAAATCGATTGAGGAAAAACTCCCAAGTGAGAATCCTTCGATCCGACAGAGAGTTGTGCAATTGATAGAGCGATTGAAGAACCACGGGTCTATCAACGATAAATAGATCGAATTGTGATTCGAGGCAGAAAAGAAGTGACCGGACTGCGGTGTCGTGTATGGTTCCAATGTAGAGTGTTGCACGTTGAGCTACATAAACATTAATGTCATCCATGCTGGCAATTAGGTGGCAAAAGGCTGTAGCCATGGCGGTCTGTAGACCTACTTCGGATCGAAGCGGGGTTGAGTCCATGAATCTTGTTATTACGGTCACACGTTCGACAGCTGTGAAACGAATACGCCAATCGGTGTCATGGAATGCTTCCTGAACTACGCGCCAGAAAACGTCGGAGCCCAGCGGCAGGGTAATACAGTGCAGAAGAAGTGGCACGCTCGCTTGACAGATGTGTGACTGTTCAGCATTGCAAAGTTCCCACAAGCTGGTGAAGAAAGATCAAATAAAATAAAATAAAATAATATTACTGGAACGGTTTCTTAAAAGAGTGCTAATGTTTTCGATCAGTGCAAATCTTCCAGGCGGAACTGCACACAGAAGTTCATTAAATATGACCAAATTAAATGTACCGAATTGAACAGCTTTCAAGCTGACTACATCCAATCGGCTTTTGGTTGGAATCGGAAACGATTTCTAGTGGCAGGCGACTTCAATGCTAAGCACACCAGAAGGGTTTCGAAAATAGCAATTAAAAAAAGTAAGAAGACGAAAATTGTAAATACGTTAGTTCCGAAGAACCCACCTTCTGGCCTTCTGATTTGACAAAAATAATCGATGCAACTATAATATAGATACAAACAACTTACAAATTAAATCCAATCATGATCTCTCGTCAGATCACCAGTAGCGATAGAATGGTCATCGTAACCAGACAGGGTAAACAAATCAAGGCAGCTCTACAACTTTAAAACTGACTGGGACAGCTTTCGTCAATACAATTGCACGAACATGTCTTCTTCTGTCCCCCTCAAAACGACATACAGAGAAAGATAATTTACTTTAACGATACATTTAACACAGCAGCTCACAAATCTGCGTAGGAGTTTACTTGGACGTCGCAAAAGCTTTTGACTCGGATTGGCAGAAAGGACTTCTGTACAAACTTAGCAGACTCATCTCCTATTATTTGAGAATTATCTAGAAGAGGGGTACTTCTATATCGCGTACGTTGACAAATGTTTCCAAATGCACCCTGTAAATGCAGGACTGCCTCAAGGAAGCATACTTGGACCACTTCTTTATCTTATAGTTACAGCAGATACCCCTTGACCCACCAGTGTGGCAACTTTTACTGACACTGTTCTCGATAAGGAGGAAACAATGGCTTAAGTTTGGCGTTCGGAAAATGACCTCTTGAAGTTGAGTCGTATCTGATGACTATAACTTTCGGCTCAATAGGTTTGTAGAGAATCAAAATTAAATGCACAAATCAAAAATACGGGAGAAAAGGATCAGGGAGAAAATAGAATACGCACTGATGCACGTCCTCGTCGTGAGGAGAGGGAAATACCAATTGTGGGACAGCATTCCACGTTTATTTGGAACCTAAAAAGGAATAGGAAACTACATATATTTGGCTTAAGAACTGGAGCACTTTTTATAGCATAAAAAAAAAATCAATAACAAGGAAAAGGAAGGAGACATAACCTTGTTGATGAAGCTCTTGTCACTCAATTGTGAGCTCTGTTGAATACGCCCAAGACGGTCTTAGAAGCGCCCAATAATATGATCTTTACTCTATTTGGGAGAAAATGTTGGTTTTACGTATGAAAATGAGATCTTCTGAGTATAGTACATTTTATTAAACTTCAGGAAACCTTTACATATCGCGGCTTTTTTGGCAACGTCCGTTTTGTGCTCATAATCATCCTGTGCTCCGAGGCTGAAAAGTCTTTTGGCTTCAGCGATGCAAATGAATTTAAGCCATCAAAGCTGGGGCATTGAAATTTTTTTTTTAGCTAAGACGCATTCAATTTAAGATGTGGAATTTGGGGTTATTAACGACTTTTCAAAACGGAGGGCAGTGTCATTACCAAAGGTGTGAATTGGAGAACATTCATTAGACCTGAAAAGGGAGTCAGAGAGAAATGAAGTGCTGAGTTACACGAGAGCAAAAAGACAAAAGTGTACGCACTTTCATCAAACTTTGTAAAATGGTTTTGAATTGTCTTTCACCTTAAAGACGCAGAAAGCAGTTTCAGGTTCCATAAACATCAGATATCTAGTCAGACTAAGAAACCAGCTACGAGAACCATTATTTCGGTCTTTATGACCTTTAAAACAAGGGACAGTAGGCAAAGAGATTTTGCCTCTTTTAGGGACATGATGGGCATGATGATGAAAGACAGTGGATTTTTGAATGTGAGCATAGCAGCCAGTAAATTATTTAAGCGTCTCTATTGACTGTCTCGTAAACTAACCATACGTTTTAAAAAAATGCTTATTAGCTTTAAGGTCATACGAACTTAGAGGCTTTAAAAGTTATTGTAAGAAACCAATCTTAATCTTGACAACATGATCCCTTGGCTGCCCGTTTGCCAGCTGGATTAAGGTGCTAACTGGAATGAACATTTCAGCATACAATCCTTTCAATTTTGTCTAGGAATAACATTGAATAAAAATTTCGGTAAGAGAATCATGGAAGTTAAGTGGAATCAGAGAGCATATCAATTTCTTTCTAAGTTTCATACTTACACAGATGTAGCTACTTTCCCATCTCAGGGTTTTAGACCCCGAACCAAAACCGGTAGAGATCAAAATGGAAATAACGCAGTAATGTCGCAGTAAATGCTGAGAACAGGGAAGAACTATTAATGCATACTCTATGACCTAATCGAAGTAAAGATTGCAATTTCTAAGCTAAGACTTAAGCTAATAAGCGGCGGGCGACAACTTGGTTATAACTTTTGATCAGAAAAGTCCACCAAAGATCAAAAATTCACATTACGGAAGCGCGTCCGTTTGTGGAGGATAAAGATGGAGGACTCACGTTGATCCATAAGGATTGATAAAGACAGTTGATGTCAAAAAAAGTCTAAGTCAAGGTAATGCACTGTCATGCGATTTCATTAATATCGTACTTGAAAGAATAGTGCGAAATTCCCGCGTCAACACTAGAGACACTATTTTTCAAAGGCCTGTAGAACAGCTGGCATACGCCGATAATATTGACATAGGCGGATGAATGCAGCGTTATGTCAACAGTGCCTTTGTTAGCATATACTTTGTTCTGCCCTCGTCATCAAGAAAAGACATCCAACAGTGACTCCTCGGTCTTAACATCACCATAGACAGCAATAACTTTGAGGTAGTTATGGACTTTGTCTACCTAGGCTCCGTTGTAAACATAGATAACAACACCAGCGCTCAACTCATCATCTTGGCCCTGCTATATGGTGGGTGCAGAAGCACACCTTCAAAAGCGGATGACAGCGCCCTAAGTTGTTTCGAAAGGAGAATTCTACGTATGATCTATGGTCCCGTCTGCATACACGGTAAGTGGAGGAGAAAATGCAGATAAGCATTGTACAGCGACTTCGACTTAGCCAAAAGGATAAAAGTGAAACGGCTGATGGTTCGGTCATGTTAATCAACTGGAGAGCAATCCTCCGGCCCAGGAAGTCTTCGAATTCATCCTTGAGGCATAGAAGACGACTGCAACTCAGGTGGCGCACAAAAGTGGAAGAGGACCTCAGCCAACTTGGCATGTAAAACTGGAGGAAGCCAGCTTGTGTGTTGAGACCATGATCCACTCCGGACTATAGCGCCATATTAGAGAGATTTCTGACTCTACAATCAATTGGGAAGTTTGATTATAAACCGCGAGTTTGTATATAGATCGACGACTCGGATTAAGACGGTATGACTTTCCGACTGCATGGTAAGCCTTTAAAGTTTAGAAAGGGACATCAAATTTACCCAGCTGTATGATGTTCTTCAAAATATTGCAAATAAAAGACATGAGCAACTCCTTTCGTAATTGTTTAAGAATAAAAAAAAATACCCGTTTGAGTTACTTACTTCTTGATGAGTAAGTTCTCCTGACACCAGATAAAGAATCCTCTATGCTCTCTGGCAGATTTTGCAAGAGCGTCACCATGCAGTGACATCACGTTCAGACACTGCAAAATATAATAAAGTAATTCCGGCTTCTTGATTGTCGGTATTTCCTGAAAGCAAAAAAAAACGCATTAGATACACTCTCTCTTTTAGACTTTGCATTCCATTCCACTTACCGTCAACAGCTGATGAATATACTGCAACGTTTGCGGCAGCGTGTCAATGGAAAATTTAAATTTCCCAACCGAGGTGTGCCAAAAGTCATCACCATCCTCGATGTCATCGCCATTTTCATCTGTCACACTGCCATTTAGATCGACATCTTCGCTGCTGCCCACAATTGCTGCTTTTGCCACTTGAACAGTAGCAGTAGCTAAATGGTTACAAAGAAATAAAATCAAAACTTACTCCGAACTCGAATGGAGCTCCACCATAATAATAAACATGAATATTTCGAATTGATCGCAAGCGATCTTATAGTAAGTACATACCGACGTCGGCATCTGACAGTGTCACCGATCTTGCAACTGCGGTAACAACTTTTTCCGACGGCATTATGGCTGCCAGATCCAATTGCTCTGAGACAGTTTCAACCGTTGCCGTCATGATCTGTGAAGTTATCGTGATATTTGTGTTGTGTTTTTTTTGTTTGTTTTCGAAACACCGAGCCAGATACAAAAAAATAAAACACACAAGGATCACTTAGATAAATTAAGCGCATTGGATATTGGGAAAAAAAAGTATACGAAAACGTCTAGAGACTTGATTTGATTCACATTTAGTCACACTCTTTTAATTTAAGTTTACCATTTATGGAATGTTTTTCTTTGTTAGATGGCTTTGGAATGTTAGATAGATACTTTAAAATGTAGTTTATTTAAGCACAAAGATACAGCGACAACATGAACATTTATTATGATATATATTGTACGATAATAATAATTGATATTTAAGTGCATGAATTACGGGTATTAGGTGATTTTGCAATTAAATTATAAATCAAATGAAAACGTCTAGAAAGAAATCTTTGAAAAGGAACTAAATGTCGTTACAAAAAGGAAAATAAGAACTTGTGACACCACCTTTAGATAAATGCCAAGCATTGTGTAATCGACGCCTGAGAGCTTTGTCTGTCAACAAGCTGCTCAAGGTGTTCTGATGAGGTACATGCACCAGAACGTCTGTCAGGTTTGAAGGGACAAAAGCGTACACGATCGCTTACAAGATCCTTTTCAGCGATTCGTGTAGACGTCTGAAGCCATTTTGCAAATCGGTCAATAGCACTGACGTTTCCGACCAGCAAATCAATAAAAGTCAACATTTTAAAACTCACCCAAATCGCGGAGGAATTCAAGTAAGTGGAATGATGGATTGCACTGAACTTACACAAGGCAGTGACCAACTAACGGCTGGGTCGCAAAGTTGTTTGAACGCATTTAATTGGATTAATGGAGGATCACTGGTTTGAATCCTAGATAGAATCTTGAACTTTTATCTAGGTTTCGAATCTGGTTTTGTCACCACTAATGCCATTACATTGCCATCTCGGGAGTCATCGACCAGCGATTAAGTGATTAAGAAGTAATTCTGTCAGATGTCACGATGGAGTTCGAGGTTCGTGTCGCTTGTGGACATGATGTCATCGGCTCTGCTGTGAAGGCAATGTTATTACAATTTATGGTGAATACAATACTGCGAAGTGAACGAATGCAAAAAATTATAATAAATTCTCGTGGAGTAACCGGAATCAAAATAAAGTTTCAAACCACTTCACAGTATTTCAGTTCTCCTACTTTTCCTTTTTCTTGCTATATGGCAATAAACTGTAAGGGCAGCCATAATACCTTGAGAGCGATGAACGATGAACGGGTGAAGAATTGATGGAAAACTGATCCGTTTAATGTTAGATAAGGCTCGAAAACAGGCGATGTATTGCGCATTCACACTTGCATCGGATAGCGTCAGGGAAATTCGCTGCCATATGAATTGTAAAAAAACTGTAGACGGGTAGTTATAAACACGGAAGGCAATACGCAAATGATTCTTGGCTCTCAGTGAATGTGCCATCTCTACCATCGAGGCATGTCACAAACGGCACCTTGGTTGAGATGCTATGAGAAGATCATGGGCAGTAGCTGCTGCTTCTGTTTGTCCAAACAATTTCGATCGGAACTAGACAAGGACAAACATCATGCTCTACAAAGCAGCCATCATGGAAATTCTTCTTTATGAAGCCATATGTCGGCCGTTAAATTAGATAGCTGAGGTGATTTAACGAGCCTAAATTTAACTGATGAATACCTTTGTACTTTTTGGGAAAAAAAACGGGCGGAATGGAAAAGGGCAAAAAATTTAGGTACCGATGGACATTGTCTTTAAATTATTCTTAAGAATAGTGAGTGAGGAACACAGAGTGTACAAGTGTTCCACCTGCCAAACAAGCTTGAAAGTCGGCTTAAGGGTAAACTGATGAGGTGGAATTCAACTGCCACTTTGGCTGGAGCACTGTTTGAAAAAGCGATAAAAAAAGGATAAGTATGGAATTGTTTCCATGATGTCAAAGTGATCAATTGACTTCACAAAATGTTTGTCTCTTAGAGTCTTTATTGGTCAGTTTTAACCTCTTTCAAGAAGAATGCCTGACCAGATATGGGAGTTATATTCCGGCTTGGAATATATAGCGGCTGACAATATTTTTGCATAGCTTAAAAAGACATTTCGCAGCATTTTTAGTAACGTCGGTTATATGCCCACTCCGACCTTGGTTGATTTTGACGTATGAGTCGAATTAAATTGACGCACAGGTAGTAGAAATAATCACTCCAATTCAATTGAAATATTACATTTTTGAGTGGGAAACAAATAAGACAACACTTGTTAAAAATAACTTCCAATAAATTATAAAAAACAAAACCAAAGTAAAAACATGCATTTTTTTTTTTTTTTGTAAACGTTAAACATTTAAAATTTCCCAGAAGTATATATTCACACACATACAAGATACTTTGTGACAAGAAAAAAAATAAATTAGACCTACACTATTATTTATGTTACAACAATTATTTTTCTTATACATAATTTAACACTTCCTATTTCCTTACTTTTTCGAATGTATATTTAATAAATTAATAAAATTTTAATAAATAGTTTATAATTGAAAAAAAGCTTGAATATGTAGTTTTTAAAAATTTGTTTTTAATCATTTTTGTTTGAAAATACAAATATTTTAAAATAAGCTTAAGAATGCTAACACAAAGATGTGCTGTGCGTAGGTCTTTAAAATAAGGCAGTAATATTTTCAAGAAGTTTGTATCTGTGGGTCGAACATTTTAGGTTCGAAAACGGCAAGAATATAACAGCCAAAGGTTTGCAAAATGTTAAGATGAGGAGCTGTAGGTGACGAATCTGGAATGTACCTTAACATTCTATACATCAATTAAGTTAACTAGAGAAGGTTGATATACAACAGAAAATTATTGAATTTTTTTATTTTAGGATTTGTTTAATATACTCGTTTAGTACTCAGACCTACTCATAAATATTTTATTAATACCAGTCGAGAAAAACTGTTATATGTTGCTGACAGATAAACTTAATGCGGTGGTAATAACATGAAATGTAAAGAAGTTAAAAAGAATATTAAACCAAAGGCATTTATGTACTAGGTGTCTTAAACACTTATTCTATTTTTGGTTTTATGCTTAGTAGGCAGAAGGCTCAGAAGTCTGCAAAACTTTCAAAGTCCTCAAGTGCGACCGGTATCTATTTCATTGTCAGCAGCCCGGCGGTCTTCGGATTAGTTTATATATCTAGACCCTGTTAAATGATACCAGTCTTTTGATATCCTTAGACTAATCGTAAAATGTGAAGCTTAATATAGGACGTCCATCCTTAGGCCTTATCCGATATGTATATTAAACTGTAGTTGATTGAGGAACATGTCAAACATGTCGGATTGGCGCAGAGGTCACGTCCCTACGCATGTTGATCGGGGTCCTGATGGGACATTGTACCATTGGCCCCAAAAATCGTCGAATTGGGCATAGTCTTGTAAGACTACTTTAGAAGTTGTCTGGACTATCAAACACCTTCTGTGTCAGTGATCTTTTTCACGATTGCGGCGCGTCGTCGAGCGGTTTGATGGATTTGGAATTTTTTTTGAATCATTCCCAAGCACTTCCTTAGACTGATTTTCGTTGCATGGAAACTTTTAAACTGTCCATTCATGAAAAACAACGAATTTTCTCCGTAAACGATTGAAGTCGAACAGATCTATTGATTCGACGAAGGGACCTTCTGTGTCGCGTCCATAGCGTTATTGTTGCACTCTCAGCTTGTTGTGGTGCTCTTGACAGGTCTACATACATATATCCTATTCTGAGCCAAAAAAAATGTTATGGAATTAATGTCGTTTATTCCGCCAAAACAGCTGAGTAATAACATAATATAAGCCGAACTTGCTACAAAAAATACTGCGAATTATAACGCATGGAAAGGTAAATTTCATACGACCTTGTACAGCTGTTTCATACTATATCTGCTTACTATTTTTAAATGAAGTTAAGAAATACTTTAAGATCAACAAAGAATGAATGAATCCTGACTTCCCAATTAAGTGTTGCAAAAAACAATACTTATTCATTAATATTTTTTATCTAAGTTTTCAATAAATGACATGACATCCCTGACCTAAATGTTTATAATTAACAATATTTACAACATTAACATATATACATAAATAAGTTTTGTTTATGTACACCAAGATTACAAGTTTTTTTTTTCGTTTGTACACAATATCTATACAATATAGGATATTTAATCGAATAATTATATTTGACAAAAAAAAAACGAATGCAATCGAAGTTGATTAATTTGAACATTTTCGCAAAGTACCTCGTCTGTGGCGTGAACATTTCTTTGTAACTCAATATTTTCAGAACAGCCACGATCGTTGCTCTAAAAGAACGAAACAAAAAAAAAACAAATAATAAAAATAAAAAAGAAAAGTACGAAGATATCAAAATAATATATTTATTGTTGTTCTCTTTTTTTTTGTTATTAATCACATTGTTTCACTTAATTAAGAACAGAATGCAATAATTAATTTGTTATTTTATTTTATTTTTTTTTTTTAATATTTTTTGCATTAAATTAAATTTTAAACGTGTAAAAATAGTTAATGCAAAACCACTGAAAATATTTTTTGTTTAAAGAATAAATTTATTTTAAATCTGTTTTGTTAACTAAAATATAAATGTATATTTGAATGATGGGGTTTTCAGGGCAATCTGTTTTTACTTAACTTACCGAACAAACGTGGGGCATGTGTACAAGGACACCACCAACGGAATGGGGTTCTGGTTGTGGTACTGCGACAGGAACTGGACCTACGTATGTTGGTTAGTGATTTTGTTTTAGTAAAATATAAATAAAGGTTCGTTTTGAATGTGGATAAAATTGGAAAGCAAACGTAATGCTTAAAATGCATAGTTAAGCTAATGTTCTACTTAGGGTTTTTTAAAACTTATGCGTTTTATCATGAACAGCATGCATTGAAATTTTAAATGCAAAAAAGATAAAGGTTCTAGAATTTAAAAAGTCTGTACTTATGATCTTGTAGAAACATCAGTTTCTTGATTTGGCAGCACTGCACTTAAGATGTTCGGTCAACTATCAGTAAACTCGTGCCCCGATTGTTCTTCTAAAAACTCGCGTACACCATCTACAGTTGGTTTCACACGACATATCTTTTCATAATTCAACGTGTTTCAAGCCTCTTTCCATTTCTGTCAGTTCTTGAGCCCATAAGAACTGTCAGTATCAAAATAACACATGATTTAAAAAGAAACCAAAAAATGGCCCACCCTCTATGTCCACTTAAGGCATACATACCGACCTGGCAGAGTAATCGGAGGGCTCTGCTCCTTTATATTCTATTAGATGCACACTGGTGCAAAGAAGGGGCTTTAATGAGTTTGGGGGAGTCATCTAGCAAAGCTGTTATGCATCCTCGGCATTAAATAAGACCGACTCCACAATGTCGTTAATGGATATAAAAAACAAAAGAGGACCTATTCGGGTTACATTTGATGGATGCCATGTTCGAATCCTGAAGTGATATAGGTTTTTGAATCTGATCAAGTCGCCATATCACTGCGTTGGTCGACAAGCGATAGTAGTTAGACCGATGTTTGTTGTAGTGGTTGCTGTATTGGCTGCTGGAATTCATAGTTTGTGTTGTCAAAAATAGTGGTTTGTGTAGATGATGTCACGAAATTGAGTTGAAATAAAATATATTTTAGATCCTTTAACCTGCTTAATGGATGTCTAAAATAAAAAGACCAAAAGGGATGCCAGAGAACTACAGCTATAATTTAAATTATTAAATTATATTTAAGGTTTTCCATTAAATCCGCAAGTGGTGTCCTTTCTGAGGTGAGCTTTTATCCAGATTATACCCTCGGCAGGTGTAACATCACAAGAGGTACAGGCTAAACTAAATTTAAAAATTCGCCAACTGCGAGTCGGACTTGCACAATGAAGGTTCCGTACAAACTTGTAGGTATGAAAATAGTTCGTTCATTATGGGAATCAAGTCTCCTGTTTGTATGTAGTTTCCTAAAGCCTTTTTGAAAAGATGGAGGCAGACAAATCGACAATTATGTGATCCTTTAATGATTCCGTTTTTCCTTTTGAGGTACGGAACCTTTAAATCGAGGAAAAGAAAATAAAAAAATGTCGGCAAGCTTTTTATTTTTATTTCAAGAATGAAAGCGCTAAAGAATAACAATCTGATTAAGGGTCCGTGGGATGGAATATTCGCATTCCGTCAATATAATATTATAAAGACGACTGGAAAGTATTTGAAATTCTTTGTGAAAGGGAAAGTACCAAAAATGTTCATCCGATTTATAACATGAAATGTATTTTTTCTATTCTCTATTCCGTCGATTGTTAACGTGTCAAGGTCTTTTCGATGTAAAAAAGATTTTCAAAAGCTTCAAAAAACAGCTGATATCCTTTTTAGTTTTAAAAACCGGTCTCAAAATCTTTGCCTACTGTTCATGATAAAATGACAATACTATTCTATTCTATTAAGAAAAGGGAACTTATTTTAAAAACATGCTTTTCAAAACATTAACATAGTCGAAAACACTTAGCAGAAAGAATGATTTGTTTAGAGGTTGTGTCGAAAAGTGTAAACAGTGTTTTGTGTCATATTTGGATGAGCAGATTTTGGAAGCATTCCTGTTTTCAAAAAACATATATAGTATAAACTACATTTGTGTTGTCTGTTTTGATTTTTTCAAATGCATATTCTGAAAGAAGAAACATTCCGCTAACTTAAAACGGGTGCAAAATATTTTATTTTACATAAACAAAAAAAATTAAATTATTTTTTTTTTTAATTTCTTGTAAATGTTTTGTTTATAGTTTTTTTTTTTTGATTTCTTCTTCGTCACCTGCCATGATTATTATTTTTCCATCATCTGTAACGTTTGGTGCATCTTAAGACAAATTTTGTGTTATAATTTGTTTTTGTTTTGCATTGTTTTGACAGTGAAGTTTTTAGGTTAGGTTTTTATAGTCCATGTTTTTGAAATTTATAATTTTTATGACGTTGAACAGTGGAGACAAATTTGAGGGGTAAAAGAAATAGAGATAAAGAGGAGAGAAAAACAATGAGTTTATTTAAGTGAGAAGGATTCATCTACGATGGAGTAAGAGGGAGGGAGAGATAAACAACTAAACTACTGGTTTTGTGCAACTAAAGTGCGACTAGTTTTGGGGGGGGAATCAGTGGAAGGGTTCCACTTGTACTGATTTGGATGGGAAAGGATTATTGTTTTGAAAAAATGCACCTGCGAATCCTCCGAGAGGTCCTAGTGGTATTGGCAGTGGTGCCATTGAAAGCGATACATCGCGATCTCTTGTCTTCTCTTTGTCACTTTCTGGGGGGCTCTTACGGGACGACTTCTCCTCCTCGATGACGTCCTCGATTGGTGGCTGTTAAAATTGATTTTAAAATTTGGTAGAGATTCGAATGGTTTTAACTTACATCAGGTGGCCGGACCGGTGTCAGTGGTGCCATAAATTGTACAAGTTTTGTTGACAGTTGATGCCACATTATCGATGCTTCACAATAGGCGCATTCAGCAACCTCAAGAGAGTTATGAGAAATTGTAAAATTTGATTCCACTTGAATATGAATAAATTCGGTACCTTCAACGAGCAAATGTGACTGCTAAGACCGACGCGTGCTGCTGTCACCATGCATTTCAAAAGTCTAGACGTGTTTTCACACACATTCGTGTGTATGCCAGTATGTTGTTCGACGTTCTGCAATTCCATTTGCTTGAGCAGAATATCCAACATAAGGATGCAGCAAGTCAGATTGTGCTCAGCGTCAGTGGAGAACTCTGTATGTCGATTGGTTGGAGCTTCATCATCCGATATAGCTGATGTATTGCCGGAGTCATCCTCCACAACTGGAGCTGCAAACGAAATGTTAAAAACAAGTCCTGTACAAAACGTAAGACTCCCTACAGATTGAACTCCTTCTGGGTGGATTCACCAAATCCTTTTCACCCTTGAGTGGAGGCTTTTGTCCTTTGACTTCTTTCTCTTTCATAAGCTCGTGTTGCACGCCATACTTCATGATTCGTACACCATCACCGAACATGGCGAAAAGCTGAACTAAAGGAATCAGTATTCCCAATTTTGTCAGTATCTGCAGCCAATGTAAGGCCTGCTGCTGAACCTTGGCAGTGGTTTTTTCAAACCTTATTGCCACGAAATTGTACATCGTCTTGGCATCGAATCCAAGAGGCGACATTTCTGGATCCAGGATCTTACTTAAGACTATCTTCAATTCATGCAACTCCTTTTCGGCCACGTCATTAGTGATGGCTTCCATCCAATGTGGCATCACATAGTCCCATATTTCCGATGTTATCACCTCATATGGAACTAAGCAAATGAGACGTTGTAGACCCTCCTTGAGGTGACTAGTGCGCGATGCTAATGTCTCCCAATGACCACCCACTCGAGCGTATTCCGGTGGATGAGGCAGGAGACAGGATATAAAAACCTTGAAATAAAAAAAAAGCCAGAAGAAAATTTTAAGAAGAAAGTGTGCTGTATTATTTGTCCTTTTCAATTAAAAAAAAAAAAAAAAGAAAAAGTATTTTGATCAAAAAACCGACACAGTTGCCGATCACTACAAAACGATATTGCCAGCTGATCTAAGGAACACCAGAAGGCAGTCAAAAAACTTAAGACTAGCAAGGATAGAAGAAGATAAAATTCTTTACAATAGATCAACCTTCCACAAGAGTAATATGAGGAAAAGTTCTAGTAGTTGAAAAATAGTTTTTTTTTAAAGTCATAAATGACTGCAAAATTCTAGTGAAAGTGGGTTTTGGAAAGAAAGTTCCGAAAGCAATGGGCTACATACTCGACAGGCCGTCTCACTGAGTTCAATGTTGGTGATTTCATCTGCTTGATGTTCCCCCATACTGGGGCGTGCCTGAAATGATATATTAAAAGTAATTGTAGATATCTGTTTTTGGGGGCTTATTTTAAATGGGAAAGGGAAGCACACTTTAGAATGATTTCATTTCAAAGATCCTTCGAGGACATTTATTTTATTTCATTGTTGTAGTATTTTTAAGCTCGGGGGACAAAACAATGAACCCTTTTCAGCATTTAAATTAATCAAACGACAGTGGTTTCTAAATTGATAAATAATAAATTGTGACTACAAAAAGACTCGAATAACTTGTATAGCCAGTGTTCCTTAAAGAAATTATGACACTGTGTAAATTCGCGGTTTGTTTGATGTCCACCATACAGAGGAGAACAATGCTGTGTAGAAAGTTAACATTTTTGCTTTGGTTTTCGAATGACTTTTTTAGTAAACATCAAACAGACTTAAATATTTGTCAATCTTATTTGATTTTACTTACATTGTAATGGATGCGGCAGATTTCCTTGAGCCACTGGCAAACGTGTTCGACTTTTAATTTTTCAATCGTGCTCTCCACTTGTCCTGCAGCTATATTAAAACATTTTTTTATTAACAAAAAAAATATCTTTAAAAATGTCAAAAATCTTCATGCTTCAAAAATAACAAAGGTAACCCAAAAACACCCTTCGATGAAGTTTTGTAAATTCGACGACATAAATTCGTAATTTTTACCACATTTTCGGACTTTATAAAGGGAGCTTCGATCGACAAGTTCTAGCCATATTTTCGGATATTTTATTTGTCAGCCTTCAGAGTCTGTGGTTTGTTTTCAAAGAAGAAATAAATTTTAAGTGGTTAAATCGGGCGATCTGTTGATCAGTGTAAGTCTACAAAGATCAAAATATAGGACAACCTGGAAACGCATCCCTAAAAATTCCGATGTCGCGCGAACTATGAGCTCGGTTACTCTGTCTTAATTATAACAACTACTCGGTCTCATTATAAAATATAATAAAACTCGTTCATAATGGATCAGTCACAGTAACTACGTCATAGGGTCCTCTAAAATATGAGGACCGAAGATTGATTAAAGCAATCTTCAGATCTAGCAATGCTCTGACAATGAGCTGACAATAGCGTACCACATGACAAGCTAAATTGACAGTTCAAACGGTTGCTAGATTTTGTCTCAAACTCTGACAATTTCATTGTCAGATGGTGTACCTGTCAATATTTTGCTTGACAAAGATGTCAGGTTCAACATTGGCCGCGTTCAGAATTCTAGGCACTAGCTAGTCAACCGGCTCTGATTGGTCGAGAGCCCGTGGATTTGACGGCAAAGCTAGTTGACATATGGTGAGGAAGTGGATTGGATTTGCAGTTAAAAATATGTGACTGCTTTTTGCAGTTGATTGATGAAACGTCAAAAGTCAGCTGTTAATTTTGAAATCGTTTACTTGTCGGTTGAAGTTTATAAAATATGAGTGGTAATGTATTATTTTAAAATTAATAAATAACGAAATGGGATCACAGGGCAGTATTTTTGTACGAACCGAAAAGCAAGCTCGACTCATCCTGAAGTGGACACGAAATTCTACCAGAGAGTACGCAGCAATTACTTCCTCAAAGTAGCTGGGATTTCTAGTTGGCCGTTCAATAAATCCAAACATTGCAGAATTTCGCAAAATAAACGATGGGCTCTGCAACTCATTTACAACGAATAACGAAACTTGACCTACTGATGTTAAAACAAGTTAACTGTCTAGGCACATGTGCACACAATTCAACTGAAACAAAAGTCTCTTCCGTGTCGCTCATTTAAATCATTTACTTCAAAACACCCAGTTATTGAAAGATATACACAATTCACGAAACAAACTTATACCAAGTATAAACTGAAAGTAAATCTCCAAAAATAATTTGTTTGACATATGAACCTGTCAACTGCATTTGCGGTCAGTTCGCTCGTTCAATATTCTAGGTTTTGCCTGAAATTTTAGTCCCTAGAATTCTGAACGTTGCCATTGTGAGTTCACACGGTTGGCAGAAGTTTGCTTACAAAAAAACTGTCAGATCCGTTGACAGGCATTGTCAGAGTAATTAATCAACAGGAGAGATTTTGCAGAAAATTGCTCGTCGAATTGAGGGCTGAGGAGAGAGTTGAATCGCGTAAATTCTAACCAATTCGATGATCTGCTAGCTTTGGCGACTCCATATATCGAAAAGCAAGAAACAATTATGCGCGCGGGAATTAATAGTTACGTTATGGATATCATACGGAGATTCAACCATCGAGGGTCATATGGCTGGCGTCCACAATTTTCTGCATAATCTTCTTTTGACAGCTTATTTTCTGCGAATTCAACATCCAACAAACTGCCTCGTGTCTCGATTTCCTGAATTAACTTTAAACTTTTATCTAAGAACCAATCACTCTAAACATTTTTGTGAAATGATATTTTTTTTTTTTGCAGTTTTAGATTTTGTCGGCGACTGTGAAAGTTATAGAGGTTCAACTGGCCAAAATGATCATTCGTTTACTACGTTGAACTATTTACTTATCACAAATAAAAATTCAATTAAAAAACCGCACCATTCAAGTATGTGAGAAATAATTATTTGACAGTTAAGAAATTGACAGACGTCATAAGGACAGCACATCTGACAATAACAAATGAGTCTGCAAATGTCCTAACCGCCCGACAATATTACAATTGTGTTTTCAGACGATTGCCAGAATTTATTACCAGATTTTATTGACACGAATTTTTCACTGATTGATCTGACAATATTGTTCGATTTAGCAATCGTCTGAAAATAGGTTAATGACAAAATAAAACTGATAGATTTGAATTTATTAGCCTCATTTTGGGCCACCTTTTACCGAACGTGTGATCCCGCTTCATTTCCGGTCAAGATTAGTGTAGAAAATGTACGAGACGATGCATCGGGTAGCTCATCCATGAAATGCAGGGTGGCTCAGAAGGCCAAACGAATATTTGATCTTATGCGGATTTTATTGCATGCCAGAATAGTAATGAGAAAATGTATAATTAACTCTTGCTACTATTTCGATTGTATTGATTTGCGTTAAAAACACTGTTGTAAAGTGGTCAACTCAGAGCCTCTCGCAGGTCCATAATATGTTTTTAGTCCTTTTTTCAAACTTTTTTCTATATTATACAGGGTGTCGCGTACTTAGTACAATTAGGCAAATTCATGGGGCGATTCTTTGGTATATTCTAAGAAATAATGATCTACAGTAAAGGTCTGTCTCGAAAGTTGATATCACTTATTGATATTTTAAAAACACGCTTACTTTGGTTAAACTTGACCCATTACAATCTGTTAATAATAATGATAAAAACTTGGTTAATGGTTTTATTTTTAGAAGAAAAACTACCATTTGTAACTACGTTCAAATAATGTTAATACCTTCTTTGGTTGCTCAGATATGAATTTTTCGAGAGTGTTCCATTTTTCTTGCCTGTACTAATTTATTAATTTGAGGCCCATTTTCTTCGAAAAATCAATGATAAGTTCGTCATAAATCTCAAACATTTTACGATGCTGGGGAAAACCTGCACGATTTCGATTGATTGCTTTTAACCAGTGATCGCAAGAACTAAGTCGTTAGTATGTTCGATACTCTCTTCGCCCTTTTCGGTGAAAACCTCTAGAATTTGGTTTGCGATAAGAAACCACCGAGCTAGTTTCAGTTTGTCATTGCTTTACTATTTATTTATCAAACAAAGGAAAAGCTCCATTATTATCTAAGCAAATTTTTCGGACGCCAGTGTGTCAGACCTCATCCAAAATCTTGAACAGGAGAAAAGTATAAACTTTTTGGATTCACATTTTCGTATATTTTACCAAGTTTTGTCATAGTAAAGTTAGTAAAACAGTGTCCAACAAAGAGAGATGAAAATTGGGAGATCTTACAAGTAGTTCTGAGGTAAATTGCATTGAAAAATTTACTATGCTTACTTTATTTGGTCATTTACTATAATCTTTACTAATATTATATGGAGGTAATGTTTGTCAGTTTGTATGTATGAGGTAATCTTCGAAACTATCCATCCCTACAACGGACCTTAAGAATGAGCATAGCTTTTGAATTATCCCTTTTTAACAAAAGGTTCTTTCGTGGCTAGCAATTTTTTTTGGTACAAATTTTGCGACCGCTTGCGTGACGGTAAGAAAAACTTACTTGAGTTCTAAGGAAAAGTTTTAGAACTGAAAAGCTTCTATGAAAAAATACACAATTACGTTTCTCAATATGTTAAGAGGTGCTAAAGTATAAAAATTTTTTAATTGAATGCCAAATATTTTAAGTATACTGTGTCAAAATTTCAAATCTATTGGAGCAATATTGACGAAGTTACAAGTATTTTTATACCAGTCGGATGAACGTTCTTTACCAGATTTTTTTGTGTTCAAAACTTTAAATCGTTTTCCGTACAACTCACGTTTTCAAAGTCGGTGTCCCTCAAAACTTGAAAACTTCTGCACCGATCCTTTTTAAATTTTGAACACTATTTCTGTACATAACTTACTAGGTAATGCTGGAGAGTTTTTTCGAATTTCTAAAAATTTTTATTTTTCAATAACAAATTAGTCGAATTTTTTTCGCAAAAAATCGCGGGGGTTTTCAGAAAACTCTCCCAGCATTACCTGGGCAAAACTATTATCTAACCGATGAATTTTAATTTTTTGATTTCAAATGATCCAGCACCAAGTTATGAGGGTCACCGCAATTGAACTTTTTCCCGAGACACGTTCGAATAACCCCTGCCATTGACGTGTTTTTTAAAATTTCTTCGTGCAATAATCTTCAAATATCATACTTTAACGTACTGTTGGTTTTATTGAAACGTGTCGTCACAAAAACTTCACAAAAGTATGTCTTTTTTCGTACGAATTAACCTTACTCCCCTTAAGGTTAATAAACATATTGTAAAAAAGGACTTAAAATAATTTAAAGTTAATTTCAATCTGTCAGGGTAATTATACGTGGGCAGGAAATTTTGTATCATTTTTGGAACAATGAGTTTGCTTTGGAGTCATAGGGCGGTGAGTTAACCTTTTTGAGTCCTAAAACTTTTCTACGTACACGCGGACAAAGTCGCAGGCTAGTGTTAAATAGAGAAGAATATAAACCATTTTGTATGAACTTTTTTGGCAGAATTTGTTGTCCGGGTACAAATGTTTATATATTGTAAGGATCTTGAAAACAGTAAGTTCAATCGATTTTGAACTTTTTTTTAAAGTTAACCATTTTGAAATAGTCCCCTTTTCGATAGTATTATTGTTATACAATTTTAATCATGCCAATACATTTAACGAATCCTTTTTTCATGTGATTGTCATGTGAATACGCTTCGAAGGACACTACTTTGGATTCGATGGCTGGATTCGTACTCAAGATATGCGAGACGAAAAAATTAGAACGTATACGCACTTCCCCGACTCCTGAGACTTCGAAAACTGGAACGATTACAATACTTTTTAGATGGGAACTTAAAAGCTAAATAAAAGTGCGGTAAAGTGCTGCAGTTATCTGGAGAGCACATTGCATTCGCTTTCGAGCGGCGATACTTTCGACTTTTAAGTGGTAATGCTCATGAAATTCTTAGGAAAGATTTAAAATTTCGCACTATGAGCTGCTCTTTAAGAGACTCACTGAATGGCCACGTTATCCGTGCCAAAATAGAAACGAAAACTATATTACCTAAGAATTTTCTGTTTGGCAGACACTTCTCAGCGGGCCTTATTTTCTTGAAAACTCAAGAGGGATATCGCTCATGTGAACAGTGAAAATTATGGACTATACTTCGATGGACGTAATTCTATGGTGTTTCCTTAGGAGTAAGGTCTGTGCTTATATCCTGCGATCTGCCAAAAACAACTCTCGGAAACACGCGATTAATATGGAGTTTGGAGAAAGAGCCTCAGAATTATCGTAGACTTGTTCCTGGATGCTGAAAAGCTCTCATGAGATTTTTTCTATTTAATTATTGAAAAGATATTGCAAAAAATACTTGATCGAGCTCCGACTTACTATAGGTAATTGGTCTTGCCTCGATTTGTCCAATCAACTGCGCTCGAAACTCGAAGGACAAAAATTAAATGTTAAGAACACTTTGCAAGTTCTTCTATATGGAACCGAATGTTGGACGATAAGCAATTGCAGATTTAAGGAAAGGAAAAGACCCTGTCTTCTAAGAGGGCGGTGTGCATTTAGTCCGGACGTCTAAAATCCATCGACTTCAATGCTCATAGTTCTTCGAGTCCATGCCACCAGAATCGGGCAAAGATATCAAACTGAACCGTTTTTTTATTTTCGTGTACATTTCGTGTGAGAGTTTTTGAAAATTTATTGAAAAGTTTGTGATCTGAACTCACCATCATATGAATACGCAGTCACGTGGAACCAATGGAATAACATGCTCAAGATCCTACCCAATATTTCGACTGGTGTATCTGCAGTCGGTGTACATCTTCCGACCAATAGCCAAATGCCATATCTGCCCAACATTTGACGCTCCTCAAGTGAAATATTATCCTGCTGGCCATTGCCCATTTTCTTTCCATCTGTAGCCGAGAATCCATCCTTGCCGGGCTCAAAATTCAATGGCTTAGCCTCTCTCAAAAGGCTTATAACCGATTCGACCATATTCATTTGCATCTCGGCGTCCATTTGCCATGCAGGTGGCAAACTACGATGAACAACGTGATCTCCTCCTCGTCGAGTATTGTGACGGTTGCCATGACATTGAGCACAATACCGAATTGGATGGTTGCCATTGTAGCTGGCGCACTCTGTCGAGAAGCAGATCGAGAAGGCCGACTTCTCTGTCGAACGACAGTTCTTATTCTCGCAGACCATGGAGACCTGTTGCATGGGATGCAAGATGTCGCCAAACGTCAAATTGGCATGTTCTCGATGAATTTCATTGGCACACTCGATGCAGAGATACAGAGGTGGTGGACAATCTGGTGCGTATGTGATGCTGATTCCGTGATCGTAGCATACTTTTGCTGCTTCGGCATTGCCAGCATTTGGACATTGCTCCCGTTGACAGACAAAGGGAACTAGGTCATCTGCAAGGAAATGTCATAATATCGAGATTGAAATTTCCCTAATAGTTTTCAGCTTACTTGTCATTTTTGACAGCAGTACTTTCCTGTCAAAGAGGTTCGGATCAAATGCTGGCCAATAGTAGAATAGAAGTTTGGCAGCTGACGACCTCGACACTGCTGTTCCGTAAGCAATTACACACAGAATATCCTTCACGACGTTGTGTTTAAGTGTCATCAGGCACTCAAGTAGTTGACAATGATGAGCTGTCAAAAAATGAAAAATTGGACAACGAAAAATAAGAGAACAAAATTTTACCTGGATTCTGTGAATATTGAAGTATCATCATGATCACCGAGGACACTGACTGGCAGGCTTGACATTCTTGCTCTTCAGGACTCCTTCGTGCTAGAAAAAGAAGCAACACTCAATCAAAGAAGGACTAAAGTGACTAGAATTAACTTACTGATGGTAAAAGGAAGAATGTAGTAGCACAAGGCATTCACAATGTCCTGGTGTAGAGCCGGTGGTAGCACTGAAATCGTGGAGCTCGCCAAATACGGGAGGTTATCGATCAAATCCTTATCGAGGAAAGGAAGAATGCAGCAGAGGCACTGAAGCAGCGCCTTTCCAAAAACTAAATAAATGAAGGAAATGTTAGTTAGAAATTTGATTTTAGAATGGAGCGTTAATGGCATATTGGAGACATAGTTACAGGTACAGGAATAGGCCTGGAATTCAATCTACTCAAGCATGTGATAGGACGAAGCAAACTCTTCAGAGGATATATACATTAAGAAGAATTTGACAGCTCAAGATGAGTTTACTTAAGCCTCTACTGGCCAATTGTTCTCCGAATATTCTAGATTTACTGTAATTTACTCGTCCTTCGCAAGAAGTCGGAAGTTCTCTTCAGGACACCAGGGTACTAGATCTACAGCTTGATTTAAACTTACATAGGCTCACAGGAAAGTGTCATCATCACTTTAATAACTACATCGATCAAGATGATCCGAGACGGCAGAAGTTTGCAATTTTTTTGAGCTAAAAGATAACACGAATGCTGGAGAGTTTCGAGGATGTTGGGAAGGATAATTTTAAAATACCCGAGTCATAAGACTTGTGAACTTAGAACGTGTTAATGAAAAAACCAGTCGTGAAAAGAAGATTTGATTGGAGCACACAAGCCGACTGCTGGTTCTGATTCAGAGAAGGCAGTATTCCGAAAAATGAATTCAAAGGGAACCTTTTGTGTCGCAGCACTCTTATAAGAGATATTTTCGATTTAGAAACCTGCTAAAATGCAGTTTGACTTAATCGTTGGCTGTATGTTGTAAGGATGGGAAAGATCCTGGTCTCCTTCTTACAATAAAATCTAACAAACTTTTATAAACCAACAATTTTAAATAGATGGGTGTTTATGTTTTTAAGAAGGGCTATTCAAGGTTGTTGTGGGGAATTACGGAGATCTGGAGTCTGTTTTTACAATCTATACTTGAAGGAAATGCCCCCACTTTGCAGGATATAAAATCGTGATCTTTACAGAAAACTAAGACTGTTTCAACCAAGCTAGTCAATATTGTGCGCAAAATAATAAGGTAAGTGCAATAACCGGCGTTAAGTAAGGCTGTAAGGGTGGCTGGCCATTTGAGAGTAAAAGTGCTGTGCCAGTGGACACAGTATAGAGAGTAACTCGCGGAGAGTTCACATTTTACTCTCGACATTCGATCTTTTTGAGTGCCACTCGTAAGTGGACAAATGTTTTCACCTCTATCGGAAATAAGCTGGCAGAGTTCCAACACAGTTCGTATTTTGCAAGTAGCCGTCGAGGGTCAACATATAAAAACAGTGGACATTGGAACAAACAAATCAACTTAAGGAAAAATATTTGTCTTTTAAACTGTTGAAAATTGACTAACCCGATGCTAAACATATAAGGGGGTTTCCTTTAATCTTCACTTAAGCATCTTTTGAAAAAATTGGATTGTGTTATTTACTTGATTTTAATGGTTGAAACGGTTCAAAAATTTTGCAAGTGTTAAGGATCTTCAACTTGGTGCTCTCTTATAAGTCAAGTAACCGCACCGAATTGTTCACGATGACCCATGGTTTAACCCAATATTTTGGTTTCCTTTTTTAAAAACAGTGCGTATACATAATAAAATCATTTATATATACATATATATATCATAAAAATATACCACATGTAGTTCGCGTAATAAATCCCGGAGATCAGGTTGTTGTCCGAGGTGTTATACTCTCGGAAGATACAATAAATTTAAAAAAAACAGGAATCAAGCAAGTCCGCCAACTGGCAAAACAAATATCTACTTACGAGTTCAGCCAATTGCCTTGAAGAAAGTAGGACAACATAAAACAGAAGGGGTACCCTAAAGTGAGTTGAAGAATTTAAAGATAATGTTGTGGTTTGAAACTCAGATATATTTTTGGTTTCGATCTGAATCTAATATAGTTGGGCACATCGAATTCGATACAAACTCATTTTCATTCGTTCAATTCGCATTATTTTATTCGCGTAAGAAAAACAGTAATATTTTATACAGGTTTAAAACTCGGCTTTTAGTTAGGAAATTTTTAAATATTTTCATATCTATGGGCTCCGCTGTAAATCTGCAACCATAATTGACTCAAAAAGAAATGCTTAGTTCGAATTTAAATAATTTATGTTTTTACTTATTTGGCCATATTGAATGCAAGGCGCGACATCTAGCAGCATCGTCAAAGCATTGTACAAGTTTCCGTATTCCAAGTTAGGATAGGCTGACATTCGTGTGGGATCTTCCAGTGGATCATTAATAAGATGATGTGGTGATGTTCGAACATCCTTGAGGACAGCTAGAAAAAACAAAAAAGGGGGAATTATTTTTCGCAGATAAAGATCAAGATTTCTTTTTATATTTTTATATAGCACTGTTAACTAACTAAGGTCAAGACAATCATTATTATTTTATTCTTTGTTAATGTCATATTACTTTATTTCTAACTCAGAAGGCCATGAAGGCCTTGAAGGATCCAAGTTTGAAGTAAAGTTTAGCGATATTTTTCCAGTTGTTGATCCAAGCTTACTTGTAGCCGTGATTGTTTGATCATTAAACCTGAAGTTCGGTCTTGAATTTATAGATGCTATTTTATATGTTTTTTTCAATCAAATTCTTTAACGGATTTTGCCAGAAATATTTGTCAACGTGGAAGGTAATATCGTTCATTTTCAAGCATGTTCATTCGTACTTAAAGTGTGGGTATTGTTGCATTCGTAGGCTGTCGAAGAAGAGTCTTTAAGTGCTATAACTATATCAGATTAACGATTCTGTCGGCGAGGAGGTCAAATAGAGTTGAACAATTATTTGAATGTAATCTGGAATACATACTTGGAAACTACGGAAAAGATCACAAATACCAGAAAGCTTGATCCAACCAAGTGGAGGTAAAACTTCCGTGGAAGATGAAAAAACGCCTTAAGCGCAGGCTTACATTATTCAAGGGTCGATTTTCTGAAAAGAAATTAAGTTATTAAATCTTAGAAGACGCTCGAAACTTTCAAACAGCGCTGTCACTTATGTAAACTTTAATTTTGTCACCATGGTCACGATTATATGATTCGGAGTCAAAACCAGTGTCATAATAGGAGAAACAGAAGACGAAAAAGTCACTGAAATATTTTAACGTAAAAAAATGGGCTCTAAATTTATGGCAACCAGTTTTTGGTGTTTAGGGGTAGGCTTACTTTTCGAAAAACAATGACGGGTTAGAACATCTGACACTTTTTCACGTCCTCACTTCTCGCGAGTGACTGACAATCCGTCCGATAAGTAAAACTGTCAAGACAAAACTTCTGGGGCCGTTCGGAGATGACAATAAACTGTAGGTCCAACTGTGACATTCATCTTGTCGATAATTTTTTCATGCCGAAAAGGATTCGAATGACGATGTTGTTTGAAATTGCAACAATCTCAGCTAACTCACGAACCTAGTGCCTTTTGTGCTCGTAGGTGCCTTTTGTGCTCGTACGAGTGCAGGGAGCAGAGTCTCCATTATATTTTTTAAGCCCGTCTTCAGTCTGTTTATTGGTTTAATCGCCGCATGTAGTGCTCTTTTGCAACTCGAAAGCCCACCGTTTAAAATTTTCGCTTACTCTTACAAACAAAATTTCAATCGATCACTGTAAAAAGCTGAGTGATTGAAATATCTATTGTATTTGTTTTTAAGGATCCGTTCCTCGGAACTATCATTGTATCACTCCGTTGTCTGTCTGTGTGTCACCACCCTTTTGCCCACGAACAAGTGGAGGTATTGAGTTGATGATTGAGGCCCCTTAGAGCTGTTAAAAAATCAATCTTCTAAATCGACATAGTCAAAAGATTTGGTTTATTTTGCCGCATATTTTGATACTCGCAGGGGGAATCAAAACCTTTGACGTACTTCCACTTGAGAAGTAATAGAAGGAGTAAAGAAAGAAATCCGAAAACCATAAACTAATTCTGTAAAAGGATGGATTCTGTTAAGGATATGTGAAATGCAAAATAAGAAAAATATGAACTATTTACAGACCTACTGGAACCTTTGTTGCACGGGTCCGACTCCACTTTGCCGATGGTTTTTTTGCCTACGTGATCTGAGCGCAATCTTGCATCAAAGTCACTGATTTATCGGAACAAACTCTGTAGGCTCAAAACTAGAGCTGTTAAAGAATTGAATCTTTTTGGAAAATAATTCAATTGATTTCAGCCGGAATGAAATCAATTTGCTAAAAAGACTGGGATTTATGAAAACCTAAGTCGCCATTCTTTTAAAGTCAGTAATTGGTACATTAATTTTTGATCAGTCATTGAATCAAGTCAAATGATTGAATTTGTTTTCCGCAGTAAATTCACATAAAATCAACAGGTCGTACTTTTTTCAAAATATTAACTTCTTTATACTCCTCATTTATGTCATATTTTACGAAGAAAGACTTGGTATCTCCTTCTTTGAAGTGGAAGGTGCATATGCCTGCGAAATCTTAAATTTTCTTACCTGAAGTTCGAGGGCTTTTATTAATACCTGACAAAATGTGTTGGAAACTAAAGAAATCGGTTTGTTCCATTATTGTCATTACAAACGGGGTCTTATTATTTGCTTCTTTTATAACCTTATGCCAACCTTCTGGGGATCAAATTTCTGGAGCATATTTTTTGTGCCTCTTCTCTATTAAGGCGAAGTCTCTGTCGGATGGCAAATGCGTATGACCACTTACTAAGAAATGATGTGTGATTGTTTTAAACCGTTTTTCTTTCACAAGTTGAAACCAAAAATACATCAGAAGCCAATTTTTATTTTGCCCTGGGCAGTTATCGGTAAAGATAACCAGATCTTCAACCTCAGTTATATTGTTTGGCTTGGTTTGGCTTGGTTTTCTGTCCATGTATACATGTAGCCCTGTCCAGCCGTGCAATCGTGTACTCCAAGGTTATACAGGCCCAGTGGTTAGTTTCGGGATAGGCATAGCTTGTTGCAAATCGAAGGATATGACACATTTCTTCTTTCTGATTGATTTTGAATTTTCAGTCTCTGATTTGAGCAAAACCTGCATTGCCTTAGCCTTATCCTTTTGTTGATCTAAAAATGTGGTTAATCTTTGTAGTTCTTGATTATCCTTATTAAGTTTCGCAGTATCGAGCTTTATAGTTGTCTCATCACAAGTTTTACGTGTATCAGATTTTGGTAATTTGAAGCCAATATTATTAATCCGTGCAAAATATTTTCCTATAGGTGCTTTCGTTCACAGGATCAATGCCTTGTTCATCGCACCAAGGTACATAGTACTCTCTTTGCAGACCAGCAATCGTCATATCGGAATTTAGGAACGTTTTTCCCATATTATTAGCACTGCTATAATGGCTTTGATACTTTGGTAACATGTTTATATGATTTCTAACCGATTCCTTTCTTTCAGCACTAAGTTGATTTGGTCGGATAATAATCTTTATCCACAACATTTGCCAATTTTTGTCAAAATCCAAGCTTTTGTTTCCAGATTGCACAATGCTGACTGCAATATTCGAGTGGCTTGTCAAGTTTTCCGCTATCAGACAAACACACGCTATCCTGAGTGGAATGCAGCCAAAACCTCGATTTTTGAAAAAATGTGGCTTATCACGTTGTTGCAATAAGCCCTTCAATTGTTGACATCGCATATGTTCATACATTCGATCAGAGGTACGGTACGGTTTGAAACTTTTTTGCAGTGGCTAAATACTTACAAAATATAATACAAAACGTTTGAAATACGACCCACAATAGACGACCATTGGTACTTGATATATAATGTTTCACAAGAAAACAATATTAACGATATCGCGACGAGGTGAGGTAGAGATTTATTAAAAAACTCATTTTAATTACATCAATCAAAAGTATATATTCTTTAAATAAAGTCGGTGTAGATATTCCCAAAATAACGACTTCTTTTCCAATTTTGTTAAAAACTAATCAGCTGACCTCTGTTTCAATTTTTTAAATCAGAAATTATTTAAAAAATCCTTCAAGCCTTCAAAACTAATCCCTTTGAGTCGAGAATTCGTTTTCGAACATTTAAAGTCAATAACTATCTTATCGTTCATTAAATTATCTACCGGGAAAAACCTTAAAAATGTAAATTTCCGGAATCACTTCAAGGGTCACCTTCGCAGAGGTGAAGCTTTCTTTTAAAATATTTTTCCTCTTGTTTTATCAGAGCAAAACCGAGCATTTTTGAAATTATAACAATTAAAAAAAAATTTTAAAATAATAATTGTTTATTCATACTTAGCAGAGTTTGTGAAAAGTATTTAATGGTGTTGGCAATGTCCACACCAGATGGGGCTGGAAGAATATTATGCAGTAGCCGGACATGGTACTCATGCAAACAGCGCAACTTGGCCTGAACTGAAAAGAGTAAAATTAAATTATTTTACATTTTTTTCCAATCTGTTTCTTTTTTTTTTTTTTTTAAATAAAATGTTATGTAACTAAACTTACAGGCCGCTGCTCGCGTGCCCATATTGATGAGCTGAACTTTGAAACTGCCTGTCATTGATGCAAGGAAAATTGTATCCTCTATTCCATGGTACAACAACACTTATAGCCGATGGGCGTTTCTAATCAATGTTTTCGAATCTGTTAATGGTTTCGAGGGGTTCTTTTTACCAGAGTCACTTCTCCAATTAATAAATGGAGACTAAAGTTTTCACAATTGATTAATGAACTGTTTTTAGTTCATTTTTATTAGATTTATTTAATTAACACTCAATTGAAACACACGACACTTCTGCATCATTTGTGAAAAACTTCTCGGCGACTGAAGAAAATTCAGATGTGTATCAGAACTGCACTTGTCAGCTGTACTGAGGATTTTCTCATTTGGACCAGGAAAATTGAACACCATGCGCAGAACTGGTTATTTCTTAATAGAAAGGAATTTATGTTGGAAAAAATCCTCCTATGCTTATGAAGCAGCTGGAGCAAGTTGCCGGTGTTTCAACATAGAGGACTACGATTTAGGGAAGAACAATGATTAGAAAGAGGGTTGCTGACTCTTCGCTTCATACTGAATCCTGGAGGTTGGCGTTGCGAATCTCAATTTTATTCAAATATGTTATTTGTGGTGAAGACTTCTTAGAATCTTGGAAATTCTTTGTCATTCCAGCTTAGTAACAATGCAGTTTGGAGTCTTCCTTCAAGCTGAGGGAGCATTTTTCGGTCGTCTTTGTGGCTTTTCATACGTTGATCGAAATCGTTTCAAATAGATGGTTGAAAAATGCCGGAGTGGATCGAAGAATGGACAGTTTGATAACCATTCCTCCTTAAGATCTTTACACTATATATACAATTACGAACTTTTGCGAACTTTTAGTGGGAGCTCGTCGATCATGCTATCGAAGAATATAACTTTTGTGATTGCTGCAAAAAGGTTTCCGGAAAACCTCGTGTCACATGAGTTTGTCTGTCACATGCTGTTTCAATGTTAACGAGCCTTGATGACGAGCTCTGAAGCCATAGATTATATCTGTGGCCTACTTTTCAGATAACTTTCCCTGCACAGAGTAGACATTAACTACAGAGAAGAGAGTATCCCGTCTGGGCACACCAGATGTATATGTCTGCCTTCCAGAATGTTCGACATAGCTTCATAGTTAGGCGCCGTTTTTGCAGAAGTGTATCCAAGCAATGATTCATTTACTGCCTTGGCAGCGATCTTCTCTTTTGCCGTCGCACATTTCTGTAAGTGCAGATGGTGTTGATGGACGATCGACTTTCAGAGGATAATTTTGCTTTAGGAAAAGAGGCTCTTTAAGCGTTTCAATGGCGGCACTTCCATAAGTGATGAACGAGGATCGGCATTTGTTTGAGTTGTTGTAATGTATCGAGGATGTCTTTGCTAGGAGGGCTCCTAGAATAGTATCCTAGTCTTCAAAAGCAATTCTTAACCTTTTTTTGAACGTTTTATTTGACTTCCCGGCGAATATCGGCCAAGTCTTCTTTTACGATGATCTTGATGCAGTTGTGAAAACTTTGCTAGAATATTTCTTTTCCGCTCTTCTCGGACCCAATATCATAAGCTTGATTTACATCAAACTGTCACTTAACAATTGACACGTTGTCATGTGTGATAGCGTTGCTTCTACACCGTTCCTAGGCTAATCTGTGTAATAAACTTGTCTAAGCCATATAGCTTCCTAAGCCGCCTCACGGGTAGGGCAGCTTATTACATCTTTACTAATATTACAAGAACCTACACGATTCCAAAGTTATTTCACCAAAACTTACAAAGGACCCTCAGAATGAACAGAGGCTATTAATTGACCTATTTAAATAAAAGGATCTTTCGTGGCAAGTAATTATTTAAGTCAAGAATCTGCCAGGGTTATTATAAACATGCTCGCTGTGGTGTCATAGGGCGGTGAGTAAGCCTTTTTGAATCCTAAAACTTTACTACGGACACGAAACCTACGCAGGCGAAGGCTCAGGACACGCCTAAAACTTGCGTAAAGTTTCTTTGATCACAATCCGTTTTTATTTGAATGGTTCTGCTCAAGATTGCGCCAATTTATGTTATGGCGTAGTTGAAAAGTGATCATATTACTCATATGCTAGTTCGGATCTTAAATAGGTTTCCTACAGAGATTGATAGAGAAATAAAACATTCTCAAGAACATAAATATACAATCCGTGAATTCTTTGATTTGTACAAAGATGAAGATGAAGTTCGAAAGAGAGATTAAGGAAATATTAAAGCAAGCTCGATGTTTGGGCTTGACATTTACTCAAAGAGGTTAATTTGAAGATGCCCATCTTGATATGGCAAATCAAAAGATAACACAAGCAAACATACGTGTGAGAAAGGATTTGCACTCTGCGTGATGGGATTTTTAAGGTTTGCTGCTGGATTTTAAGGAATGCTGCTGTCAGCAGTTAGACAATTAAATTGTAGGAACCATGCAAGCATTTATGAACAAAATTCTACGTCGCTATTGTTCCCACTAAACACGTTGAAAGAATGACTTAAAAAATTACTGTTGTCAAAAAAGTTCACCTTTTCCAAAAATTGAAAAAAAGTGAAAAAGGACGGTCATTTTTTTTTATCAAATTGTTACTGGAGATCATATTGCTAGTTTGAGTGGAAGTCAAAAGCAAAGTATCTGAGGGCACATTTAGCCACCTTGAAGAAGTTCTAAAAAAGGTTAAAGTGACTTCCAGAATCCTTTCCTAATCCATTTGTATCAATAGAAGATCAAAATAATAATTTTCTCATTTTTAAGGTAATTTTCCAGACGATTATGTTTTATCCATTTGTTTATTAATGTCTTGATATTTTTTTATTTATTTATTTTAACGCTTAATACCAGCAAACACTTAAATCTAGACCTTACAACTACAACAAAAGCTATGGGTTTGGATTGGTAGTGGGGAAGGGAGATATTTGTGGGGGAGAATATTATTTCTTATTCTTGTTTATTAATACTAAAATTATTAATAAACCGTTTTTTTCCTGCAATGGACATGTATTAATTATTTATTAAAAAAAATTTAATACTCTTTATTTATTAATGTGATATCTTTTTATTTAAATATTTGTTAAGGAATTATCAGTTGTAATTTATTATTTATTTATTATATAACATTTATTTATTAATATTTGATTTTAATTATTTATTGTTTACTATTGTTTATAAATTTATTTATTCCTTAAAGCATTTATGATATCATTTATGTTAAGGTTCCTCAACAGTTGAAACCAAGTGATGGTTTATGCCTCTGATCTCTTCTCTTTTCGCTTTAGTCTATTCTGGGTTCTTTATTAAATGAAGTTTCTTTCTTAGTGGCTGTTTTACTGTGATATTGAATAGAAATAAATTGAAAGTATATTTCAGTAGAAATCAAAATCTCTGTTAATGTGTAAAATTTTAGCCACAATAAAGAGAGAAAGAAACAATATACCATTATTTGGTGAATCTCCAACGAGGAAAAAGATTCAAAGAAAAATCGTTCGTTTTTAACGCACCATTGGATAAAATTAGACTGAAAACATCGAAAAAATCGAATGAGGGAATAACTTATTTTACAAGAAGTATTGGTATTGCCACTATTAAAGGCTCTTGTTAATGGACCATTTTTCCCTCCCAATCTTTATAGATATCTCAAGTTTTGGTTTTGTTTTATTTAAAATATCGTAAGCAACATTTATTTAAACTCAAAAATTTCTGTCACAAATCCTTCGACGTAAGGAGCTTAGGACTTTGACAATGCAGATAACTGAATTTGTCTTGGAAAGTAAAGTTCAGCGGAAACATATAAACAGGATGCAATTCGGGAGATATAAATTGCGGATTATGCGTAGCACATTGTTACTGATAAGAGGGTAAAAATCAATATGTTTCTCCTCTTTCACATCTGTCCATGGCAGGACATGCGCATCAGGTGAGGTGAAATCAATTTTGATAACAAACCATAACAAACTTGTTGCTACATAAGAGTTCCGTGCAATTGTTGAGCCGGTAATTTGTAAACAAAGAGGTTTAAGGGGGGTTGTGTTGAACTATTTATTATCACCGGCTTGGAGGGGACCCGAGTGGGTAGTTCATTATTTTCCCCATTTCAAAAGGGGCATTTACGACTTCGAGTGAAGTGGTTTCGAAAACAAAGTAAAAATAAGATTATGTTGAGATTTTCTAAACGTGGTGAGTTTCTTGGTTCTTTTGAATCAACCCCTCGAACTTTGTACCGGAATTCCATTTTCAAGCCTTGCAGTCGGAGTTATCTGATACCGCTTACATTTATCAAGCCGTTCGTGAACAATTTGGTGGTCTTTAAGAATTTTAGAATATTCGGTATATTCATTTGTCTCTGTTTTCTACTGTGCCTAGGTAGAGGTTAATTGGTCTCGCCATCAGTACAGATTTTGTTGACTTAAAACTCACATTCAATTTAATTAAAGACTAATGAGAAAACATAAACAGACTCAATTTTTTTATGTTTCAGATAACTTAAGCAAGTCCAAATCTAACCAGTTGAAAATTAAATTGAAAAAGAATTAAAATCAAGGAAGAAAGAAAGTTTTTATGGCTAACAAAGGACATCATTTTAAAAATGCACCATCGTGATGACGTTGCTCAGGTTAAACTCATCGAATATTTTGTATACAAGAAAATCTTGTCGTTTCAAAAATTAGAAAAGCAAAAGCGAACTTCTATAAAAGAAAAGCTGAGCTGGTTTCATCTGGAAAGCGTATGTGGGATTCTATTCGAAAGATCGAAATTGGGATTCATACCCAAAATACCTGAAGATATTGACTGCAATTTGCTTAACAAGCATTTTGTTGTTCCATCATCTCCTATTGGTACATCAACCGAATATTCTTCTTTTGGGCCACTCGGTGATGAAGAAGACTAAAGTGCATTTCGTTTTCCTGGCATACGCAAAGAAGACTTGGTTGCATCAATCAACCAACATCACGGGTCTGTATTGAATAAATTGTGAAATCGTAAAATTCCTTCTTCTGACCATTTTGCCCTTCATAACTTATTTGTTTAATATATTTTTAACCACGTCAATTTTCTTTACAGAATTAAAATAAAAAAAAAACCTGTTGCCAAAAACAGCACCGAGGTGTTATAGACCCATTGTCATTGTCTCATACTTATCCAAAGTGTTTGAAAAAACAAAAAGAATTTTGTCGCAAATCCAAAAGTATTTGTCTGTTAAAAATTGTTAACTCTTCACCAATCCGCGTTTCGAGCAAGGCGCAGATGCACAATGATACTTCTGTTGGTTGTTGAAAATTAATTTATTTCTGACCTAATCCTCTTACACTTTTCTAAAGTATTCGAACCAGTCGATTACGGAATACTATGCAGAAAGCTTAGAAGAAAATTTAAAATTTTGTTTGAAAATGAGCAATCGTATTTTATCTTTTATGAACGGAAAGTATCAATCAGCAATAAAATGTCACTCTTCCGATCGTTAGTTAGTGGCATACCTCAGGGATGTATTCTCGGTCCAATTCATTTCCTCCTGTATGCCAACGAACTCTCTGAATTTATCAAAAAGAGCTCTCTGTATACTTTGTATGCTAACGTAAGTAAACTCATCTTACATCATCCACTTAATATGGTTGGTGAATATGCAAGGGTAATAAACGAGGATTTTCTAAAGGATGTTCCAATAAGAACCTGAGAACTTTGTTTTTAAATAAAACACAAACCATTTGATATATTTCAAAATGTTTACTATCGACTTGAAGTACAATCAAAACATTTATGAATGGAACTGGACTTCGTTCATATAGCCACCGGGGGCACGTTTGCAGCGGTCGATTCGTTGGACTCAATTTTCGATGACTCGGCCACACATTTCAGCAACATCACACAACGAATATGGAGACTCAAATTTTTGCACTAAACTTGTTAATAACTGTCTAGTAGGGCGAAAGTTACGACCGAAAATTGGAGTTAACGCTCTTAAAGTTGCGGTCACCGACTCCGAATTTCGGTAGAAAATTTTTATAATTTGCAGACGTTGCTCGTTCGTGTTCTTTACCATGATGAAAATGTTGAGTTTACTGAATAAATTGACAATGACAGTTCTATGATTAGTGAAAGGGTGCGTTCACAAATAAAATGCAAAGTTGTCAAGTCCCTAATGGAAAACGCGTTATCTATAAAAAAAACTGGTCTGCAAGGAAAACCTTCTACTTGAATTCAACCAAAACTAAGATAAATTGTTTTGTATAAGAGACAATTTAAAATGTCTTGGTTTCAACTCACAGAAGACGCTATAGAGTGCGTCGAGTCAGCGAAAAACCTAAGCATTACTTTTATTAGAACGTTGACATGTTGCCGGACATTGGAACTTCCCTTCTTCAAACATAAGACAAAAAGGTAAACCTTGAATAATTAGATCAGTATTTCACACTCCACTCGAAATTGTTCTCTTTTTTCTTTTTACTGTTGTTTTCTTTTTCTTTAATTGTATTCTTCATTAAATTTTTTTATATATATTGTCATTCATTTATGAATTAAATCGTTTCTTCTTAGATTTCATTTTATTCTTATCCTTTAACTTTAACTTTAACTTTAACCTTATCTTTTGTGTTATACTTTTTTCCGTGAAAATCTTGTTTTTTACTTTTGTAAGGGCTTCTTCTTTAAAATAGGTTTTCATAATCCTAAGATGTAAGCAATTTTTTGGAATCAATTGCCTGGGTGAAAGGACATTTGAATCGGGAAGAATGCAATGCTCGTTAATAAGTACCAATCACACTAACTGACTTAAACCTCATGTAGTAAATATTGTCATAGATAACACAGATAACAGGTTCAAGTCCAGCTTCACAAGCGCAAAATTGAACAGGCCAATTGATTCTTCGTCGTCACAGCGGAATCGCAAGGTTGAACTATGAACCATATTCCAAAGTTCTTTACAGGAAAGGACAAAAATATTTTCGTAGGTAGGTAGTAAAGGTGGCCCCAACGGGCTTGAGTAGCGCGTTGAGCGCCAATTTGTTACCACATCACATGTGAGGTGGGTGCTTGATGAATGTTTGGTGTGGAGCTTAAGATTGATGGATGAAATTCAAGACCAGCCTGCGAATTAAATATATAGTATTTCATAAGACCTGTTTACCTTGCGTTATATAGTTTCTCGTGGTCGTCGGGAAGGGTTTGCCTAATATTGTTTTGTCTGGTTCTTGCAGAGGTGTTGTGGTGCATTTCTAGCTTTAGTGCATGATCACCAACAGGCCAGTGTCCCGTGCTTATTGCTCTTGATATGTCGGGACGTGACTTTCATTGAAGCTCGTTCGGGCCTTGTAATGGCTTTTTTAGCAGCCTGGCTATCTATGTTTCCAACTGAAAAAAGCTCGCGTGGTCCGAAGATATGATTTGAAGATGTCTACCTTCATGGAGAAAATGTCTGCGCCTACTCTGCAGTTCATTTTTGAGCCGTCAGTGCAAATTCCTGTGCCGAAATATTTTTGGACGTCTTCATTCTTCCATTCCTCCCTTGAAGGAAACCCTCCATTGAAGCTTTTATTGAAATTGAGAGTGTGGGTTGTTAAATGCGGCTTCCAGCAACCAGACTCTTGAAGTCTGACAGCGCTGTTCAGAACTGTATTTCTACAGTGGAGATCAGTTGTCCGTATGAGTTATATTACGGTAAGGGCGACGGGTGGGCACGATACGCGTAATACCAACGCGGGCCGTTCTTTATACTCTTTTAATGTTTTCGGTGTTAAATCGATTGTTGTTCACGTAGGTGACAGATTCCGTAAATTTATTCTGGTAAGGAACTAACAAGATATAAAAATTCAAAGGCAGAAGTATCACTATTGGCCAGAAAGAACTAGTTCCTGATCTGCTCGCTACATTAGCTCGAAAGCATAACTATTAAACTCTAGATTAAACTCGCTTATATTCCTTGAAATTATCCAAATGCCAAATTTCCTTACACAAAATATGGAAAACATGTTCAAAGGAAGACGCAATCATCCCTAGTCCGCAAAAGGACCTTCGAACCTTTTCCACGAAATTCGATATGCAAAAGAAAAAGAATGCTAAAGTTATTCAGGAAAGGTATTTGCCTCCCATTCCATGATTACCATTATGATGGACAAGCAAAGTGCTATTAAACACTCATAAAAAATCAAAGATTGGTGTGAAATGTCGGAAGGCTTCTTGCAACATTGGCCAACAAAACGTCGATCCAAGTGTCTCCTGGACAGAGCAATATCAAAAAGAACGAAACAAGGTTTGAAATAGTTGGGCAAAGATCGCCGATCAAATTTCCACAAGCAATTCACTCAAACAAACGATTTCAATCGGATGTTCTTAAATTCTTAAAATTCACCAAGTAGCTCACGAACTAGTTCCTAAGAGTTAGCGGATTCAGTGAACACCGACTGCAGCCATTCAAACGCTTCTCAGATCTTATCCGACCGATAAAAAGAATTAAATTTCTTCACCAAAGTTGATGGTATCATTGACTGTGATTCAAAAAACCTATTCCTATTCCTATTGATTCATAAGGATGGAAACACTTCCCATGAAACGAAAATTGAGTTTTTCAAATTAAAATAAAAAAAAGATCTTCCCTTCACAGAGCAACAGGCTTCAAATACTCAGCTAAGCCTTAACCCTTTAGAAAAACTCAAAGAGCACTTCCTCTCAAAGGATGCACCACTCAAATACAAGTAAACACGTAGGCTTCAAGTCGTGACTAAATGAAATTAGCAACCGCCGGCAGAATAATGTTTCATCGCATGCATAATTATTTAACAAAACAAAAAAAAAAAAACAAAAAGCAACTTCAAAATTTAAAATTCAATCTGTTTCACCAAATCCATTCATAAAAACGAGACGCAACAGAACAACAACCTGTCGGGCAAAAAAAAGTTTACACATATTTCTACAACTCACAATGGCATGGAATGGAGTGTAGTCGGCTAGTCGGGTAGTCGGGTGCTGGAGCTGTCCAAGTCCATTCATAAAAATAACACAAACGCACATAAATGTTTGTGCAAAATTTTAAAGGTTTTCCTCTTTGTTGTTGTTGAAAGACCAAAATTGAGTGTGGCAAGCGCCGCCGTTCCAACATCCTGGGGGCAGACTTAACAGACACATGTTAGCCCCCTTTTTTAGCCGAGACGGGGTACAATGCCACAAGGATGAAGGTGCGATTCATTGTTATCCTCTTGCGCGAAATATTGTCTAGAATTGAAATAATCAGAACAAAAAGATCAAAAAGAAGAAGAGAAGAAAAAAAGGGGAAGGAATAAAAGATGAATGGACGCCAGCACGAAGCTGGGCAGGAGTTGAATGGCTTGCATTTTAATGACTTAAGGGATACGGTTGGCGTTTGATGTTGTTACGAATTAAATGGGATTGTTTTTCTAAAGTTTCTGTTTGGTCTGCGAGAGTGGGAACGATGTCCTTTTGGACGCTAAATGCAGGAGTTGTGTCCTGTGCTTAGTGGCGTGATAAATGTGACAAAGTTGCATTGAGTTTGGTAATTTCAATTTAGCCGGCGCGCGGTTGTTGTTACAATATGAGAGCGTATTGAACTTGAGGGCTTCGAAGCATTACTATTCTGTTTATGGTCGCTTTAGGTGTACAGTATGATGAACAAGAAAGTATTGTTTTATGTTCCAGCACATGTTTTTTTTTATAATTTTAAAAGTTGCTCGCTCTCAAGGGATTATGACTTCTCTTAAGGGTTGAACGATTTTTGTAGATTTTAAGGGTCAGGTGCATATTTGGTTTCGATTGCTGCATGCACGGAATCCGAATTCGTTGTACATGTTTTTGCATTCACTCAGTTCGCAGGATTTTATTCAACATTGTATATCGTTGATAAACAAACTTGTTTTTTTTCTTGGATGATTGTTTCATCGCTCTTTTATCGGTGTTATGCCTTCACTACCTATGAACTTGTTTCGCTGGTCGACTACTTCAGTGAATGCGCTGTTAATTTGAGCCCAACGGCAAATTATTAAAATTCGGGTTCGTTGTGGCAAAATAGCTGAGAACGACGATCCTCATTTTCATGTCAGCTTGACGAACTCTTGAACAGAGCCGACGGAGGCTAAAATCGGTAAAGAAAATTTCCCCGGCGGATATGCGTCACAAGTTTTTTTTGCAAAAAGATCCGCACAGGAACCTGGCCATCCATAGATGGTTCAACTGCCAACCAAATCGACCACGTATTGATTGACGCAAGACCTTTGTCAGACATTCTGAATATGCGGACCTTGAGAGGTTTAGTGGCAGCTGAATTAAGAGACCGACTGTCCAAAGCTAAAAGAACGCCTCGGCACGCTTACAGAAGGCATCTATGGGAAAGAGTCTCAAATGAACCATTAACAACTAATGCCGCGACCAACAATATGGGCCCACTATGTCGAGGGTCGTGAAAACACAATTATGGTTTGTCCGGCACCTCTAGAAGAGAAAACAAATAACAAGGCGCGTAATATGCTTTAAAGAAAAAATCGAGCAGGAGCCATAAAGTTCTGCTCTAAATAAGGAGAAGGAAAACTGACTAAAAAAAGAAAAAAAAGTGCTCTAGGATGTCGAAGCTCTAGGCTATGAACAGAAATATAACGCGAAACTAGCAGTTCCATGCGACTTAGAGATATGTCTTCGCGGGCTATTTTATAGACTTTTTTGAGCTCTACAACATTTCTGTAGAAAGCAATTAAGTATCAATTACCATTAAGACAGCATAAGCAAATAACGCAATCGCTCGACTGTTTTTTTTAACGATTTAAGTTACAAAATTGGTCGCCACGAAAGGGTATTTTATTTAAACGGGACAATAAAAAGCTTATGTTCATCCTGAAAGTCCATTGTATATATCGGTGAAAGAATTTTTAAAATCGGATGAGTAGTTTCGAAAATACAAACTTCACCTTTTTTTTATATTTGAGTGGAAATATTTATACAGCAGAGACAAAAATCTGCCGTCTGTAAAGCAGTGCTTCCTCCAATAAAAAATCTTTAAAACAGCTTAGCTACGAGCTTAGTTTTTAATCAATTTTTTTTTTTAAATATGACGGAGATGTTCTGGTGGAGAGCATTAGATCAGCTCTCTGAATTTGGACGACGGAAGCATGCCAGACTATTGAAATGTCAGCTGGAGGCATTCCACCTCTTAAACGTCGCATGCAATATCCATTCAGTATATTTAACGAATGAGTGCAGTTTTTTTGGCTTCGGAGCCGGAAACCAAATCCTGAAAAAGCTCAACGAGTGCACAATCGATAGCCGTCATCATTTCATCGACTTCTAAGCCGCATGTGATAGTATTCATCGCTCCGAGCTCTACAACCCGATGGCTGTATCGCGGGATCCCAGAAAAACTGATCCGAGTTTGTCGTACACGGCTCAATGCACGTTGCAGTTTGGAGATGTAATGTAACAAGACTTCTTCAATCTTGTGTTGGAACATAAAGACCGACAGACAAGTGTCGACACGGAGGGTTCTATCTTTTTTAAGTTCACCCAGCTTCTGGGATACGGAGATGATCGCTTGTTCTCATCGCTGTTCTGGTCTTAGAATCAATGAGGACATAAATAAAATTTATGCTGCCAACCTGAAAGAAACAAATTTGAGGTTGTTAATGGGCTCATCTACCTCGGAATAAAAATATCCGCAACAAACGATACCACAGTGGAGATCCGACAGAGACTTGAACTAGGCAACTACTGCTGCTCTGATTTGTCAAAACAACTAAGATCCAAATGCAAACATGAAGGACAAAAATGCTCCGGTCTTTTGCAGCCGAATGCTGGACGACAAGGAAAGCAGCTGAGCAAATATTGCGACCCTTCTAAAGTAAGATTCTTCGTCGGATATTTGGTCCTATCTGCAAGGAAGCCGAATGGAGGAGAATGCATAATCGCAAACTCTTATCCTGATGGCAAAAAACCGTCAACTAAACTAGCTTGGCCACATCGAGTGAAAGGACTGTAACGCTTCAGCCAAGAGAGTCTTCGAATCCAAGCAACTAAGTTCAAAAAGATTAGAAAGACCGAATCTCTCGTTCAAGGATCTGGCTAGGTCTAGCCAAGTGGAGGCCGCGTGCTAAGGACCGCCTAGGCTGGAAGGCATCCTACCAGGATTGTTGACCGGGTAAGTAAGTAAGAAAACATCTAATAAACAAATGACAACTTCAAATAGACAAGAGAATAAGACTCAAATGTAGGAAATGTTAAGGAGTCTGCTTGTCCCTGATAAGAATTCGTGGAGTAACATTCTTGGTACCATGTTTCGAGAACACTACAACTTCCACTTCGGCAGTTTACCTCGAAACAAGGATTTCAGGCAGTACCGCAAAAACTTTGCTAGGAAATTGTCGAAGTGCTATTTTGCTATCGATAACTATCGATAAAAGTATCGATAATAAGAACTTTTCCTTGATAAAAATAAGAAAACAGAAATCTTTCGAAAAGAAAAGCTTGAAATGCTCATTTTTAAGCCGCCTATTATAAAACAGATTTTCCATTGAAACTAAAAACGGAGCTCTAAATGTCAAGATGAAGAGAAATCTTTGGCTTCGCCTTCATCTGGTCCAATAAAACTCGCAAGTACACACTTAAGCCTATTTGACAGGAATCCGCCATCAAATTTAAAGGATATTCTGTGGTTTACGCCACACCTGCAGTGGTTAATAATATTCCACATCGTTGGTAGTCGTTGGCATCAATTAAGTAAATAATTCGACATATTTACTCGACCATTAGGTACATTCCATTCGATACCACTTTCACCCTTTTTAGGGGGCAATAATATCGAAAAATTACCAACCCTCACCATCTACACAGTTGCATTGATTTGAAGCAGCCCAGTTATTTAACACCATTTGCACAAACACTAGACCCATTCCAAGCCTGGAGCTGAATTTCACAATAAAATAATTCACTTCTATGACTTCCGAGTAAATTTAGCCTCAATCCTCGATAGTCTGGCAAAAATACACAGGGACACAAAGGCTCATATTAAATAGCAAACCCAAGCTGCAGGACACAATACGATACATTGCAACTTTGACCTATTGATGTATGCATGTGGTTTCCGTTTTCCAAAAACAAAAAAAAAAACCTCCATGGGCATTGTCGTGTGTAAATGGCGATTTGCATTGAAAGGATTAAGCAAAGGACAAGCAAATTTATATTGCATCGAGTTCGTATTACAAATTATTATCTGAGTGAATATATTCAATTTGATTGACTTCGGATGTTCCAGTGCCAACATCCTGCGAATCAACATCGCTCGCTGAATTCTTCTTTGAGGACTTCTTGTTGGACTTCTTGAACACAGTGCTCCAATAGTTCGATAAGCGTTCCTGAAGATTTAATTTGCTACCTGAACTATTACTTGATAATGTTGGCTCATTGACGGATGTACTGGCCTGCAATTCTTCCGGCTCTGAATCTGATTCTGGAAGGGAAAAAAATCATACAGTTTCGAAAAAAAATAACCCCATCACTGAAACAAACCCTCTTTTTTGGCAAAGGTGCCGAATCTCATCTGAAAAGATCGCGAGTCTTTAATCTTTTCTTGGGATTTGTCATCTGATTCTGTGCTAAGATTTGACTGCAAGCTGGGTCTAGCTGAGCGAAAGAATCGCTTTAATGAATTCGATTTGCTTTTTTGAGGTTTGGCCGCATTCATATTGGGATTCTCGTTCTGTTGCAGGCTCAATGGTATATCTGTGAGTTCTGACGTTTTGTTCATCTTTGCTGCCATTTCTATTTTTATTTTTATGTTTCTTATTTTTTTTTTGTATTTCAAAGCTTATGTTGGACAAAATAAGTCAAAACTGGAAAATATTTACAAAAAAAAAGAGATAAAAATAAAATGTTTTGAAACAGTCTTCACGGAATACTATGTTTGATAGTTCGGCTACTGAAGTGGTTTTTGAAATTCTTGGCTCAAACGTTTTGTTATAAAATTTAAATATTAATAAACACAGTGAAATATAAGATAATGTTTTTGAGGACACGCGGAGGTTCTCAACGCCTTGCTCCTCCAGTTTCAAAAGCTATCTGTGAGGCACAAGTATTGAGTGAGCTGTCTTTTCAAACATGAAATCAATCTTCGTTTAAAACATGTTCAATCCATGAAATACTATCTCCTGCAAATCACGACAAACTGACTAGTTTCTTTTGAATTTATTGTTACTGAGTTTTCGTTTAATTGTGATTCGGTCTGCCCACACCATCGGCTTACCGTTCTCCTTTTCTCAATAAGCTCTCTTGAAGTTTTAGAAGCTATTGGCTCATTGGAAAACTTAAATTCTTGTGGTTCGAACAAGGTTCTGAAAAGTATTGATTAATTTGATTTTAAATTGTTGTGTTTTTGAAGGAGTCTTTGCCCCGATATTTTGAAATTGAAATAAGTTCTGTTTTTGAAATAAAAAATTAGAGGCCTATCGGTCTTCTTCCGGTTGTACACAAAACTCTAGAAAAACTTATAAAATGTCCAGGATAGTGGTTTTTAAATCCATATCAATTTGTTCTTCAAAAAGACAAATCAATCCACTGAAGACGCACAATTTACAACCTAAATTACGTCAAACCTTGATCTGAACATGTGTACAGCTGGATAGACATTACCAAAGATTAGCCTAGACCAAAAATAAAAAAAGAGATCGATGGAATTAGAAGTGGGTGCCACAAGGTTCAGTTTTGAGACCTATTATATTTCTGATCTTAATTTTTCAGTGAAACTTATGGTTTTTGCAGGCGACATGGCTGACGAATTTATTAGAGCGTTTGTGAGGGAAGGCTTCACGGTAACTGCATACGCGGACAATGTGGCCATCCCCATTTCAGGGAAGCTAAGCCTAACGAAAGTCTCAGTCATGGACTAATGTTAGTATATAACAGGACGCAGATTCGAATACAAAATCCCATCAACTGTAAATGGAATTGAAATCAAACTCTTGAAAAAAGCTAAATACTTAGGCGTTATGAAATGAAAAGGAAATGAAAATTGGCCCGGAAGCTCATTCATTGGCTATGAAACGAGACAACGCCCGGATTGACCGCTCCGAGATACGAGCATCCAGCGCATCAAAGGAGGCCAGAGCTACTCGATATGAAGAGAGAAACGCGAAAAATAGTTTTTTCGAAGTCGAGGAAAGTCCGATGTATGAAGCAGGAATGGCAGATTGAATAAATATAGGTCTACAATATCATTTCATGACGCGACAAAATTTACGCGAAACTTTAAACGGGTTTTTCTCGAAACTGTGTTTTTCAAAACAATACCCACGATTTCTCAGGTTCTACTGGACCGATTTACCTGAAATTTTAAGAGAGTCTCCTTTATGACTTGTCTATGTCTGGAACTATCCTCATTCACAAATTTTAATTAATTTTTTTTAAATTCGAAAGAGTCAAAAAGTGGTATAAAAATTGTTTTTTTTCTTTCAGGTAGTCGCCATTTTGTGAAGAAAAAAATCTTTGCAACTTTTCCGCGGGTTGAAAACGTGGGTATGGTTACGTGCCAATTTTTGAGACCCCTTCTTCATCAACTGCTAATTTTTGAAATTTTCAACTTTTTTATTTTTTGATTATTTCTGTATTCTTGTTATGATAATAAATAACTAATAAAAAAATGGATAGTAAAAATATTAATTGCCTTTTTTATGACACTTCAAAATTTGCATGAAATTCCTCTGCCTCTAGACTAGAATACCCCCTAAAGGAACCACAGTCATAAGTGTTTGGTATAAACTTCAATTTGATACCTCTACGGCATTCCTGAGAATAAAGGGTCTTGACAGACGGACAACGAAGTTTTGGGTATTTAAGGTGAAGACATGAGACATGAAGCGACCAGAGAAGAGCATGATGTCTAAGATGTTGTTGAATATCCAGGTTTCAAGACAACTCAATAGAATCGTCCCAAGAAATGGTGGAATAGAACGCTCAACTAGACAAGCCACAGTCGCCCGAGAGAAGTTTCCTAAATTCTTTATTTCCCTGTACGCAAAAGTCAACAAGTTAATCAACTCAACTGTGTAAATGGATACAAACTTCTAGTAGCACTACATTCAGTTAATCATTATTGAATTAAGAACAATCCAAGCCTTCATTCTACTCAGAGTTGAGATGATTGTCTTCGAATGAAAGCGTGCACCGTGACCGAAAATAAGGGTCACTGTGACAATTAATGCTCCAGTAGCAACCATAAGTGCCACCTCGCAGTCTTGTCATTATCAAGACCAACTGTGAGTTGTTATACTTTCCGTGAAAGACTTCGAACATTAGGCTGCCTTTCCAACAGTTAGCCACGAGCAGTCGCGAAGAACTCAGCACAATGCTGAAGTCAATATTAAGAACAACGTTCTTTGTGACATTTCTGTGCGGGAAAGGTGTGACTTTCGCGGCCGAATTCATCACTCGTCACGATTCGGAAGATGCGGTTTCGAACTACGAACCGATCATTCACCCAATCAACTACAGACGCGTCTACAATTTGCGATATGAACCGTCGGATAGGTCACGAGAAATCGCCTCAAATTTCCACTTGAATGAGATTATGGAAGATGACAACCAGGAGCAGGTCGAAGATGTCGCAGCTGAGGAAATTGAAACAACTACAACAACGCAGGGAGTAACAATGCCGACGGTTACGGAAACTCCCGCTCCAATTCCGGAGGAAACCACTTCTTCTACGACGTCTTCGAGTATAATGCGACCATTTGACGCTACGACCACAAAAAATGCTCACTTGATCGGAGAGGGCCTGAAACATCTTCTCTACGGTTCGACATCGGACGCGACCATTTTCCGAGGACCTCAGGCCAAGGGCAAAGGATTTCTCAGCTTGTTCGAGGTGCTCAAGTTCGAAAATTCCAAGTGTTCCGTGTCGATCAGTGATATTCGAATGTTGCATGGAATATGCTATCACGAGTTCGAGTGTATGAGTTTGGGCGGTGCTGCGATGGGAGCATGTGCTAATGGCGTTGGTGTCTGTTGTATCTGTAAGATGAGTCAAAACTAAGGATTGAAATCCAGTTGAGGTTGATTTTGTTATGTTGCAGTTACATACGGATGCGGAGGTGTCACAAATCAACCAATTTCTTACTTTGAAAGCCCGAATTACCCGATGCCGGTTAGGGAGCCCCTGTTGTGTGTGCTAATTGTGAATCTTAGACCTAAAGTGCGGCAGATTCGGTTGGAGTTTCTCATGTTTGAGGTCAGAAAAATGTCATGTGTTTAATTTTTAGTGAATTCAGTTTTGTTTGTTTAGCTCAATCGGCCTACGGATGGAGACTGTCTTCAGGACCAATTTATTGTATCCGGACAGAATATGAACTTTATCATGCCAACTCTTTGTGGGATAAACACGGGACAACATGGTAAGACAATAAATAAACAGCTTTTCATTTCCCTGACATTTGACTTGTGCTTCGATGGAACGTGTGAAAGCAATGAACTGCAGGGTATTTACTTGAATACAGTACTTGAACGGACCTTCTGCTTTTTGGCAATATCATAGTCAGTTCAGGCTTAGGTAAAATAGAATGCGTCCGTACAAGCAAACGTGGTCCACTAGCCAACTGTCTCCTGTCTGTGATCTTCCAACTGCCTGTGATCTCTGTGGAACTCGTCAAGTTCTTGCAAGGAGTCGGGTGATTTTTCAAGCTTTTTTAAATGTTATCTCCAACAGGATTTGCATTGTTTTGTATCTTGTTCATCTCGATAGCTAATACTGAAAGGTGGTAGCTTGTACTGAAAGGTTGATGGGGCAACTTTTCCGATCCAAACCTTTCGTGGCTATGAAAATGAAAGGTGTGCGCAGGTTTTCATAGCCCAAACACAAATATACCAAAAGTTGAAGTGTAATCTTTGCTGGTCCTTGAAATATCGGAAAGTTGGATGAGCATCTTCTTGAGATGCTGTAAGTTTTGCAATGTCTTACCTCCTTCATCGAGCAGTGTCTATTTGGTCTGTCATCGGCATGGATCTCGGTGATGTGTTTGTACTCTATTGAAATGGCAGCAAATGTTTGGTCTACGACGTTTTGATTCATACTCCAAGCCCATAAAACAACACTGTTCAATATATTACAAAAATTGTTGCTTTATTGAAAGTAATTTCCGATTAGATATGAAATATTTTTCTGGCTTGGTAGTTGGCAGCCCTGCCAACCCCATTTTTCGATACGTTTTCAAAGTTATCGGTCAACAATTAACCAAAATTGTTCGCGAGCTCTTGGATAGTGTATTCATTTAAAGTAAAATGGCGCTGTTGGACAGCTTTGTGGAACGTCTCCATTGTCGTGGAAGAAAAATAGGCAAATAATGCCGTCAATTCAAAAACTACACCAAACGGTCCGATGTGCAGTACTGATTGGCTTCTTCATGATTTTTCGAGGTGCAAAAATGGCAATTTTGTTTTTGCTGCCAAGATAAAAATATTTTTCATTCATTCGAAAGTATTTTTGTTTTTTTTAGGAAAATTTTCATCAGTTTCAAACTGCTCTTAAGTCCACACAGAGAAGTGCGTGGTTATTTGGCTTCAATTCCAGAGCTAAAATGGCTTTGTAATCGGGAAATTGATGCAAAATTCTCTTCCGGCTTGTCTCTATTTGCTGAGCCGTCCAAATGAAGACCAAATGATATGCCCAGACTTAAGGCAACAGCTGCAATATTCTTCATTCAGCTTTTTCACTCAAAATGTACTATGTTCAATAAACCAAAGATGATTGAAAAGTATAAAGCAATTATATTTATAGACTTTCTAAAAAGAAACTTGCAAAAAGTCCACCCTAAACTTGAATTGAATGGTTTGGAATGCAGTTTCTAAACCAATGAAGGAGAAAAGATTTTCGACTTTTGAAATATAAAACTCAAAAATCTTACCTTCACCATTTACCATTTTTCGGTGAATTATGGCATGGCATTTTGCGAAAAACCCATATTGCCGATCAATAACAAGTTTTCTGATTCAAGTTATTTTATGATTTGACGTTTAATAAGTGTTTTCCTGACCTTTGAATGAGAAATCATAGTTGGAAGCAGAAGAATATTCTCCTTTTTAAGAATGGACAGGGCAAATGTTGCTTTCTATCTGCAATAATTTGGCCCGTCAGAAATAATAATATCAGTCTATAAGTATCTTTAAAACCCCTTTCCTTCTTTTAAAATGTACAGGTGGACGCATAGCAGAATTTTTTTTAGTTCTGACGTTTCAGATAAAACGCAAGCCATTTGAGATATTTCAAAAACTTTATTATCGGCTTGAAGTACAATCAAAACATTTATGAATGGAACTCGACTTCGTTCATATGGCCACCGCGGGCACGTTGGCAGTGGTTGTTTTATTGGACCAAATTTTTTATGACTCGCCCACCCATTTTGGCCGAAACGGCCACTATTTCGCATTCAATGTTGGCTCTAAGCTCTTCCAACGAAGTCGGCTTGTTGGCATTAACCAATGACTTAAGGTAGCCCAAAAGAAAATAACCTAGAGGCGCGAATGAGGCGGCCAATCGACTTGCCCGTTTCTTGAGATAACACGCTCATCAAACTTATTCACCAATAAATCGTTTGTAAGGTGTGCTCTGTGGCTTGTGGTACCATCCTGTTGGAACCACATGTCGTCCAAGTCCATATCTTCCGAATTCAAGCCAAAAATAATCGGCAATCATGGCACGATAACGCTGACCATTCACAGTAACGTGACGTTTGTAATCGTCGACGAAAAAATATGGCCCAATTACGCCGCCAGCATGCGGATGAGGTGATTCATGAAGCAAATGTGGATTTTCACACGACCAATAACGCATATTTTGCGTATTGACGAAAGATTCATCATCTTGGCACATCCTTTCCAGAGCCCAATCGGAGAACATACGTCGCGTCAAATGGTCTATAGGCTTCAATTCGTGAGTCAGCTTGATCTTGTTTGGGGGTAAGCCAAGATCCTTACAGAAAATACGCCTTAATGTGGTCTGAGCGATGCCCAATTCTTGAGAATGCCAGAGAATTGACTTCGGACGCCTGAATGGCAGCGATATTTTCGACACTTCGACCAACCCGTTGTCTCACTGACACGGCAACATCACACAACGAATATGTAGACTTAAATTATTGCACTAAACTTGTTATAAATTGTCTAGTAGGGTGCGAATAACGACAGAAAATTGGAGCTAATGCTCTTAAAGTTGAGGTCACCGACTCCGAATTTCGGTAGAAAATTTTTATAATTTGCAGACGTTGCTCGTTCGTGTACTTCACCATTATAAAATAATCAGTTAATAAATTGACAATGACAGTTGGATGATAAGTGAAAGGGTGCGTTCACAAATTAAATTCAAAGTTGTCAAGTCCCTATTGGAATACCCTTTAGATTGCCATTCTCCACGGAGCTGATAGATCCGTTCACAGCATTTTTCGACCTTCAACCAATCAATAATCAAGTTCCTACCCAATTCACCTATTCTGCTCTCTTTTATGAGCAAATTTCCGCACCTGCTTTCTCGAAACATGATTTATTGTTTAACAATTATGATTTCGATGTGGGATACGTACAGGAACCTTAAAAATATTGACAAGGCTTCTCTAGAACAACACATTAGCAGGATTCAATGGAACCTAGACTATACTCTCATCGGATGACCAAATTGATATACAAATCTTATCATATCAAAATAGGTTTTCTTAAAGCCAATGGCAAAATTTAGTTTTCAAATAAGAATCGTGAACTTATGATGTAAAACGCATCGTTTTGGAATAACAGAATTTCATCGAGCCTCTAAAATGCTGCCGCTTGGCATACAGATAAGACTTGGGGCTTTTCAGGAACAGTAGTGCTCGATTCTTAAGGAAATTAGCACGGGCAAGTCAATTTGAACGCGATAAGACAATAATAAGACTCCGCCTTACGAAAAAACGTATTCGAAAGAGATGAATGGCAAGCGAAAGTAGTAAACACTGATGGCTCTAAGATCATAGAGAAAGCAGGCTCTGGAATGCTTCCCAAATGAAAACCTTAGAGTCTCTTTAAGGCTATCGGATGTTTGTAGCGTTTTTCAGGCAGGTTCTAGCAGTATTTAAGGCTGCAGAACTACAAGAAATGAAATCGAAATCCGTCCGGGATATCGCTATCTACATCTACAGTCAAGCTGCGCTTAAGGCACAAGAATCGTGTGTAACGAAATCGGGAATAGTCAGAAACTGCCGCAAAATGCTAAAAGAATTATGCACGCAGAATGAGGTGCAAATATGTTGTGTGCATGGACACTCCGAAATCGAGGGAAACGAAATAGCGGACGAATTAGCAACAAATGGGAGTAAACTACCTCCGGCCAATAGTGTTCCTATTAAACCTCCTGCGTGTTCTGTTAAGGCAACAAAATAGCCGACCAAAGTTAGTCAATCTTCAGGACAAACAGTATATCAAAGGACCTATGGTCTACATTGGACCGCAAAAAGACAAACGAAATTCTAAAGCTGAGCAGGAAGCAACTGAGGACAGCGGTGGGCGAACAATCGGTGCACTGCCTCTCAGGGAAACATTCAAGGAGACTGGGTCTCTCGGGCACGGACGAATGCAGTTACTGCGGCGATTTGATTGTTCAGTGAGGATATTACTCATTTATTATGTGAATGCCGGGGTATAGCTAGAAGCCGTAGGAGCCGCAGTTTGGGCAACTACTTTTTTGAAACAGTTGAGGAAGTAGAACGCATCAACTACGAACAAATTTTGAAATTTTGTAGGGAAATAAACTGTCTCGAGGAAAGTGTTTAGGATGTTGCTACGCTTCAGAGATCGCGATGGGCCCAGTTTGGTGCCTATACGAACTGGCCAATTGAATCAAAAGCAGAGATTTTAAGTGCTTCACGTATTGCTTATCATTGCTTATCTTTGCATGTACATAATAAATATACTCTATACTCTAAGATCGGCCGCATTTTTTTAAGTTGTTTTCGAACGACCAAAAAGTCTGACACCCCTTGGTACTCTGCAGTACTTTTTGTCTCAATTTTTGTTATAAAAAAATATTAATCGACTACTATTAGGACTACCGGTTGAAAATGTCGTTTTTTTCAAAAATTAATGCTTTATTGAGGAAAAATAGATATACTATAAATTCAATATTCAAAGTATTGCCCATCGCTAGCCACACATTTTTCCCATTTTTCTGGCAATTCATAGATACCCGTTCTGAAAAATTCGATCGGTTTGGCCGCAATCCACGAATCGATCCATTTTTTGATAACATCGAAATGACGAAAGTGCTGGTCAGCCAGGCCATGTTGCATCGATCGGAAGAGAGAGTAATCGGATGGCGCAAGGTCTGGACTATACGGCGGGTGGGGTAGGACATCCCGTTTGAGCGTTTCAAGGTAAGTTTTGACTACATTTGCAACATGTGGCCGAGCATTGTCGTGTTGCAAAATAACTAAATCGTGTCTTGCGACCGTTTTCGGCCGTTTTTCCTTCAGTGCTCAGCCCAAACGCATCAATTGTCGTCGGTAGACCTCGAATGTGATTGTTTCGTTCGGTTTTAGCAGCTCATGTCCGGGGTTTCCATACGTTGCCCGACGTTTTGGATTATCGTAATGTACCCATTTTTCATCACCAGTGACGATTCGATGCAGAAAAGACTTCTTTTTGTGGCCTTCAAGGAGCATTTTGGACATGCAAAATCGGCGTTCGACGTCTCGTGGCTTCAATTCATACGGCATCCAATTTCCTACCTTTCGAATCATTCCCATTGCTTTCAAACGATCGGAAATGGTTTGCTGAGCGACGCCACGTGATTTTGCAAGTTCTTCTTGCGTTTGTGACGGATCTGGATCGAGCAATGCCTCCAATTCATGGTCTTCAAACTTTTTCACCTGGCCGGGGCGTTCTTTGTCTTCGGTGTCGAAATCACCATCTTTGAACCGCTGAAAACAACCGCTGACACATTCTAACGTCTATAGTATAGCCCGGGTAGGCTTCGGTAAGCAATTGATGCGCTTCGGTTTGCTTTTTTCTTCAAATGAAAGAAGCATATTAAAACTTCCCGCAAATGTTGTTTTGATGGCACGAATGTAGACATTTTACGGCTTTACAAAAACTTGTGTGTTTTCACTAATGACCAATAACCTAGACTGAAATAATTAGACAATGACATGAAGTTTCTGATGTGACAGCTGTCATGGTCGAAATTCACCTCAGAGTAATAGATATGAAGTTGTCTGCAATAACGACATTTTCAACCGGTAGTCCTATTAGTAGCATTGCACAGATTTCGTCAAATAAGTTTGCTTTTGAGGACTAAAAATTTAAATCCATCGCCCTTATTGCCTCTTTGAAGCCTTTAACGTTTTTTTCAGCTAAATTGTTTTCAAAAATTGTTTCAGGGCAAACGAAAGAAATTTACTGCTCTGCAATTTTTCGAGTTGGTCTGGTTGGATAAACTCGATAATAGAATAATTTTCAACCTTCCATCACTCCAACTTTTTAGACTATTCTTAAATTCGTTTCTTCACTCTCTCATAAGCCATCAGAAAAGCATTAAAGCTTCACAAAAAGTGACAATTTAATTCACATTTCCTTCACAACAATTCAACTGCAAGCATGTTACGAAATCTAACTCATTCGTTACGAGCTTAGAGTCGTATGTCATTTTATAAGACCTCAAAGTGCCCAAAATGTCAAACCCTCTTTCAGACGGACTTATTTTTAAAACATCGATAAACACTTCAACTATCAAGTCAACTATTATTCGAGTCGAATATTACTTGTAGAAAGATTAATGGAGCTGTCGTCGGCTACCTTTTTGGAAATCAAAATTTATGTTCTCACTGACTGATCACCAAGAGGAAATGCAGTTGTTTACTTAATGATTGGTTAAAAACGAACTCGCTACGATGACCTAGATATTTTTTTTGTAACAAGAATGTAACCTAAATTCCAGCAAGATAGTTAAAGCCCTTCGTTAACAATTCTCGGGTTTTCGTAATTTATTGTAGGAGTAACTAAGGTCTGATCTTCCAAAGATTTCCCACTCAGAACCGCTTTTGAATTCTTGATTTTTGCTTTAAATTTTCAGTTTACATCGACGTCGAGGATGCGATTGAGAATAAAGTATTTTTATCGATATTTGCAAAAGGCTCGAATCCACGATCCTTTAACATAAAAGTCCTGCAGGTATTCCTCATTATTTCTAACTCTTCTGCTGCATTCGGTGGCATTTATTTCTTCTCTTTATTTTCAGTTGGAACGAGATCTAGCCCCCGATGGGTGTTTGCAATATTTCACCGAACCTGAGGGACTTGTTAAATCCTTTAACTACGATCAGATTGGCACGATTGTGGAGTCAGAGCAAGCGACTTATTTTGTAAGTTTCCTTTGTTTTTTAAAAATAAAAAAAAACGAACTCGATCTTTTATTTATTTTCAAGAACAACCTTAACTATGCAGTCTGCATAAAGCGGGCCAAACAAATGTGCTCGATTGTGTACATGAACACAAATGAAGAAAACGGTGACTTGTATGATTTTCAACTCGTCAACAAGGATGACGGTAAGGACACCAATCAGATAAGTTTTTACGAATCAGTTACTATTAAGGGAAACATGAAGGGCTTAAGGTAGGGCCTCCGAAGATGAAGAGCACAATTATGGTCCTTCTAAATACGAGTTTTAATCTTCGTTGTTTGAATAAACCCAAGCAGCTTCAATATCCTAGAACAAGTTTTCATGGAGTTGATATTTATCACAACAGACTCTTGAACTTCTACGTTCTAGCAACCTGCTGGTTTTCCAAGATATCGCATGATAACGCTTTTCTTAGCCGGAATCCAAGTGCAGGTCTGAAATATTTCGAAGCTCCTTGTTATTAACTGAGCAGTATATTGCGTGAATTCGAGCGGTGTGCGATCAGTTTCCCCAGCATCACTAATTCGGTTCGATTAAAGCTGATGAAACGATTGCGATTATCGACTTGAAATTCGATAGTTTTTTTTCGATAGTTTGATGCAGCGTAATGATGCAGCCTATTCCTGATTTGCTGAGCGGAAGGAAATCCACGCAAGTATAAGCCAATTTGCGTGAAGGAAAAAACGATTCAGGCATTGCCAAAAATTGTCTTAGGAGCGACGTTAGACGGAGGCATGCCTCGATAATTGTTACTTCTTTCACAGTGTTTAGGAAGACTATTTTAACGGCGTGGGTTGAGTGGCTTAATCACTCTCTCATGGTCATGATCTTTAAACAGCTGCTGGAAGTGATGCTTGAATACATAAATTATTTATAAGGGTCAGTCGCAAGGTTTCCTCTACAATAATGGAGTAACCTGGAAGCCCTTGATGATTATAGGGGCTTCTTTTATAAAAGACGATGAAAAATGTATCACGCAATCGAAAGACGATCTGATTTTTGCAAATGGCGGCAACTGTCAGTTTTATTGTGACTTTTGTGTAATAGACATTTGCATTTGGTTTATTTTTTTACGGAATAATTCGTCACTGATTTGGCAGTAGATCTCCTGGCCGTCACTCGCAAAATTGTCGGACATATTTGCCTTTAGCAGACAACCTCGAAGAGGCTGGAGCAGCACGTGACAGAAATGCTTAAGTTGCAGAGAATGAGCTGTCAATATCGAGCAGATGATAATAACGTTTGTTTCAGAGGCGAATTTAAGCGATAGAATTTAAATCATTTTTTAGCAAAGTGCAGAAGGACCATCACTGTCCTGAACCTCAACGACAAAGTGGATGACTTGCAATCGAACTTACTCATAAGCAAGATTAAGTCAGTTAAAGTTAAAGCTCGATATCGGTTTACTTTTTATTCCAATAAGAACAAGAACTTCCAAATGAGAAATCAAAAAGTTTAAACAAATAAGGATTTTAAACGATCACAAGATTAAATTATTATTTGATGCAAACGTACTGTAGAAGTGTGCGAGTCAATGATTCTGACATTTTTTTTTTGCAAAATCATCTCAAGCCGAGTGCAAATTCGTTCGAATATCGTTGTTGAACGTGAAAATGTACTAGTGATAGTGCGAATTACTTTTTTCTGTGTCATGTGATTCTGAAACGCGTTTATGTTATAAAGGGACCGCCAAACGAAAAAAAAACTGCTGAATATTTTCTCAAATTTCTTTTTTTATTTGAAAGTACAATCCTTCCGGTTAATAATGGAAAATAATTGCATTCAAATGGCTGCCTCGGCTGGCCATGCAGTAGCCTACACGATCGGTCCAATTTTAAAGCACATTATCGATTGTGTGCAGCTGTATTTCACCAATGGCTTCACGAATATTGTCCTTTAAAGCGTCAATTGTCCCTGGCTTGTCGGCGGAACACTTATCTGTGAGGGCACCCCACAAATAATAGTCCAACGGTGTCAAATCGCAGCTCCGAGGTGGCCAAACGACATCAGCTCTGCGGCTGATAATGCGATCTTCAAAAACAGGGCGCAAAACATCGAGTGTAGCTTCGGCTGTGTGGCACGTAGCGCCGTGCTATAGAAACCAAATGTTGCCAATATCCTCCTCTTCAATTTTTGTGAACAAAAATTCGTTCAACATGCTCATTTTCGAAGAAAAATGTCCCAATTATGCCTCTGGACCAAAATCCGCACCAAACAGTGACTCGTTTTGGGTGCATCGGCTTTTCAATGTATGCGTGCGGGTTTTCTGTGCCCTAAATGCGACAATTTTGCTTGTTTACATACCCGCCAAGATCAAAATGAGCTTCGTCTGAAAAGATGATTTTTTTGGCAAAATCGGCATCTTCTGTAAGTCGATCGCTTGGATGGTCAGTTGGCTTCAACTCCTGAACCAATTGGACTTTGTATGACGTCATACCAAGGTCTTTATGCAAAATTCGTCTCAATGATGTCTCCGAAATGTTCAATTGTTGAGAACGACGGTGAATTGATGTTGATGGCGCTTCACGCACACTTTCTGCCACAGCAGCAATATTCTCGGGTATACGCACTGTTTTTGGCTTTTCACGCTTTGGTTTATCGATGAGGATGCCAGTTTCTTTCACTTTTTTCACAAGATAACGAACATACGGAGCTGACGGTGCTTCTCTTCCTCCAAAGTCCGTACACGCAATTTTCGCACACATTCTGCAATATTACCATGATTTTCAAAGTAATGTCACAATATTTCCCAGCGTTGATCAAGCGTAAGGATAAAACTAATTATCTGTCAAATCAGACATGAGCTAAGTGTTACCATTCACGAAATAAGAACTAGTTGAAAAAAAGACGTTAGATGGCGGACCCGTTAGTTGTCAACGTGTTCAGTAAATTGCTCGAAAGAAGGGATTGGAAAATATTGAAAAGTGAGAAAAAATGTATCTTAGCATTGAAAATCTTTGCGTGCCTTAAATGCGTAATCAAAACGCACAACGTCATTCAATGTTTGCATTTTTATTTTATTTTTTTCAACCCTCTGTTTTGAGTGATTGATTGAAATGCTTGGACAATCATAACTCAAAAACACATCAAAATCACATGAAATACTTATTTTAATAACTTTTTTTTTTAAATATGGCATTACGATTAATTTTTTCGGATGGAGAAAAATGCCGTCACAAAAGCAAAACACGTGAACATGAATGCGATACTTCGATTGGTTGTGAAGAAACATTTTTAAATTGGTTCAACAAGTTCCGAACGAATGATCTTGACCATTTCTTTGTATTCTGAACCCCATTTGATGTTGTGTCGCCGATAGGAGAACACATTCTGTGAAAATAACAAGTGTCTGCCTATAACCGTTTAGGAGTGACAGACGGACGAACGGACAGCGCAAAATAAGTAATAAAGTTTCTTTGGACCCTTTGGGAACGGAACCCTAAAAATGCAGTTTCGAGCAGAAATGTTTGTCACTGAAAACTTAATCTTGCTCTTTTCTTTTTTTTTTTCTGCTCGGAGCAGAGTTACTGAACATTTTTTTTTTAAACCTATTCTGCCATCATCATTTGAGTTGCGACGTGGAAAATGCGTACAAAAGATCTTTATTCTTTTGCCGTTTCCAAGCAGGAATTGAAAACCCAGATTTTTCTACTAAACCGAGTTATTATTGTGAGTGGTTCTAACAAGCCCAGCGATACTACCTTTCCGCCTATAATATCGGTCACGACGGCAACATTTGAAGTCTGAAGATGAAATGTGTATTTCAGAATTCAACCAAGTTTCGATTCATTTATTAAAAACTCAACATGTTTATTTGTTAGCATTCCTTGTGACGATTTTTACAAAATCTACCTTCAGCTTTTTTTGACATTAGAATACTTAAAAAATTGATGAAAAAGATGTTAATCAAAATAATATAACAATATTATTTTCACGGAACGAAATGGATTAATAAACGCTTGAACAGCGTTGCGAATTTTTGAAAAAAATATATTTCGGTTGAAATAACACAACAACAGAAGCTGGTCTCGGATTCTTAGCCAACAAGGTCCAATTGAGTCAGGAATTAAGTAAAATGACAAATTAGAGCGGCTTGAAATTGCCAACAGTTTTTCCATCATCTTTTCAGATGAGATGTATTTCGAGCAAAATTACAGTCTTTAGGGGTCGGAAAATCCGTATGATGTCACAGAGAAGAAATCTGAAAGGCCTTAAATTTGGCGTAAGTTTGAACTGGCGGCTTTATTGACCCTTTTTTCTTCCAAGATGACAATATTAGAAACGTTACAGTCAATGGCGCTACTGATGAATGAAAAGCGATTTAACTTGGACGAGCTATGGTTCCATTAAGATGAGGTTACGTGCACCACAAGTTGTTCAACAATCGATTTATTTCACGCTAAGTTAGGAAATTTGAGAACCGTCAAAAGACGTTTAAAGCCCCATTTAATAGTATACAAACATTTAGTTGACAGAAGGGCCTCAATTTACTTCCCTACTTAATCTAGGTATGCTAGAATGCATAAATATAAATTTAGTCAGCAAAACCGTCTCCGGAAAAAACCTTCAGCAACTTTTATCATTTTTTTCCGACCAAAATATTGGATCCATTCACGAAATTGTTTAAGAAGCTTAAATTAGAATAACTAATTTGATTTTCCTTCACTTTAAAATTAGCCAACGGCCCTGGTAGCTAGCGCTCTGATTTTACTTTTTGGTTATGTAAATTATTTATAAGTTAATAAAATTATTATTATAATAATAATAAAATATTATTATAATAATTATTTTATTTTAAATTAAAAATGTCTGAAAACTCAAATTTGTATGTATTATTCTATAAAAATAAACCTTCTGCAGATAAGTTTCATTCTCATAGATACAATTTTGACTCCGACTTACGTTTGAACATAAGCGTCCTTTTTATTTTGCAGACGAATACGATATTGTGCCCGATGGTCAAGCGGGTGCTGGTATCTTCAACTGCCCCACGGACTTCATTGTTATCAACTACTTCCGGCTATGCGGAGAGCGGCTCAACGATGGCAGCGTAACAGATGACTTTACCCTAAATGTCCCCATTCGAGACCAATCAGCTGGACCCATCATTCTGTATGCACACAGTGACGGCGCATATGTCGGCCGAGGATTCCAACTGATGTACAAACAGGAACTTTGTGTCTAAAATAAATATTTATTTTTTTTGTTGTATTATTTAAATAAAACATAAATAAATATATGTAAGTGCATAGCGAATGATAGGTAAACACCTTTCCCAGATGCACCGGGTGCCCGGAGGCGGTTTCATCTGGCCTGTAATGTGATTTGGCATGGGAGCAGTAAATCCTTTTGCCAGTCAACTCAACGAAATACGTCATGGAACCGCCTACACCACCTCAGCCCATCGTGGTCTTTTGCCATATTAAATCTACCCGGGAAAACTTTTCCATCATCTTCAGTGTCGCGTCGGTCGCGTCGTCGTTGGTTCATTTACTTTTGAGTGTTTTTTTTTTGCGGTTTTGTTTTATGGTTTCGAATAATGTCAAATCGCATGCAATGCACATGAAGGAAAAGCGCGACGACTTGGCATACAGAATTGAATTGATATAATGTATCTACGCCTACTTTGGGCTTGCGGTACCGACGGCCGCTGCCGCCGTCGCCGCCGTCGCACTGATGTCAAACATCGCAAAATTTGCTTAGTAGATCACGGGAACAGTTTTCTTCTTCCCTGTAAGAGATCCTGAGGGTGGAGAAAAGCCACGAAAAACTTTCGGAAACGCCTTTTGTCACAGTTCTCCATGACAGTATATTTCATGTGCAGCGGCAAATAGCGGATACAATTTGCATAAAAATAATGCATGGAATCGAGGTGCACGAAGGACTGTTAAGTTCGCCTCATTGTAAGCAGGACCACCTACAAGGAGAGCACAGGAGAGACGTAAATACAAAGGCATTTATCAAAAAACAAAACGACGACATCAACAAATGTGTTTCTTGGGCTTGGAATTCCACAGAACTGAACCTTTTGTTAATAAAGTTATTTCTTCCCAAATAGCGCTGCAGTCATAACCACAAAAAAAAAAAACAAAACAAAAGGTGAACCTAGTTCCATCGACAATCTCAGATAACAGAGAGACGCATGCACAGAGCCAGCCCCATGCAAAAACAAAACCAAGCAGACAAAAAAATCCAATGCGCGATGAGGTTAACCGGCTTGGATGCAAAAACCAATTAATGACAAACAATTAACTGGCCGAAGATGTTTTAATACATTCGTAACGCTAAGCGTTTGAGCCGCAAGAGGGTCTCGTCTCGTGGTAGATGCTGACGCGGAGCCATAACACTCGTACGACGAGTCAACGCTTTGTTCGCGGTTTTGGTAACAACACACGGCTCCGTAATGTCAGCACATCATACAACGAAGCGTATCTTTATGGGATTTCTCTGGGCTTCGTCATACCGGGAAATCTGCACTTGATTCCTGATTACTGGAAGCTAGTGCAGCACATTCCAATCCCAATTCGCTGACAGTCTAGGCTCAGCTAAAAATCGGACAGTCAGCTTAAGTATGCAGAGACAATATGAAAAAAACCTGTAGTTGATTCACCGCATCCGTGAACGAGTTGCACAAATTCCTAAACTGTGGTTTTGAAACTACGGCTTACATAGCTGGGTGACGAAGTTGGTAGAGCGCCTGCCTTTCAATTGACTCAATTGATAGGTCCCAGGTTCGATTCATAGCGTGGTTTAGAATTTCGAATCTGGTCCAGTCACCATTTGCCATTGGGATCAAGTTAATGGCACTATCACTGGATTGATCGACCAGCGATAGAAGTCTGTACTAATGGGTGGCATTGTTGTAGTGGTTGTTGTATAGGCTTAATTCCTAATTCGTGTTTTCAAAATAGTGGTTTGTGTAGATTGTGTGTTGATGGCTCTGCTGTGAAGGCGGTATAACACTGACAGCGGAGTGTTTACACAAATCTTCTTAAAAGTTCATGCATCAAACTAATGTCGAATCAAATCCTGCGAATTAGGTGAATGCTAATAGGTCAATATCGAAATCCTCCGTTCCATTTCGGGCTCCACTCACGGAAGTGAGTTGAAGAATGTAAGTAAACACATTGGTATTTATTTTGTTAGTAACTTAAATAACAAAAACACATCAAATAAATATTTTCAGGACGAAGAGCAAAAAAAAAACTTTTCACGGAAAAAAGTAATGGCTGAGTTCAAGGAAGGACATCCCAATTTGGCAAAAAATCTGCTACCAAATACAGCTCAAGCAAAGGCCACCTCTATTAGGTTAAGGGACTTTCTTAATAATAAGTTAAACGCTGTTGGTAAAGGCTTTGAAAAAAGTGAGTTCTGGTAACTTTTTTCTATTTTTCGTGCCGATTTGAGCTTGTTTTTTCGGCAGGTTTTCGCGGAAAAAGAAGCTTGCATTTAACAAATATTTTCAAAGGCCAAAACAGGTGGTGGCCCCTACGAAGAAAAACTGCGCACAGAACTTGATGAGCAGATAGTCATAGCAACGGGGTTAGAGGCAGCAGTTGAAGGTTTTTCCAACATTAACATGTTCGGCAATTCCCAAACATCTAACGAAACGCTGACTAGTGAAAGTGTCGCGGGTGAACCATCTCACGAAGAACAAAATGACTGTTTGATGTTAGTGTAGAGGACTTAGGAACTTTAGATGCTGAAAGCAACCCAAAGAAATCTGACAATGAATCAACACCATCACGCAAGAAGAACACAAATTGGGAAAAAAAATGTCACTTATTCGAGAGCATGCTAAAGTAACAAGTAATTTTCTATTCTTACACTTTGTTTGGAAATTCCAAAGGGTTGCTTTTATCCCTTAACTGCCTTCGAACAACATTTTCTTTAAAATCACTATCTTCTGAGTCAAAAGAACTTAAAAATAAAAGCAAATCGGGAAAAGAAATACTTTTAAACAAATTTTTAATTCAAATAAATAGCATAATTGTTGACAGATTACTAGTGTTTGACATTAAAATTATTACGTTTGCTGTACAAAATCTAGTACATGTTTTTTGTTCCGTGATCAAAGATGTCTGATGTAAAAAAAAGTTGCTTTGTTGAAACACGTAGGCCTTCTGGTGAACTAAGGAATATAATTTCATTCAAAAGATTGCCTCGGCTGTGTTGGGCGACCTCTCAACCCAAATCGCAGCCACGTGGCGGTCTGTTGCCTGGCCATCACGTTGGCTTTTGCGGCACGTTGGCCCATAATGCTCGCTTAACTTCAAATTCCTAATTTTTGGTCATGAAAAATCGACGATCATGCCTCGGTAAAGCCTTCCAAAAACAATGTTTTTGAAGTACTCACTTAAGCTATGAAAATCAACATATCTACAAACTTCATTAAAGGACTTAAGAGCTCTTGAAATTGGTTGTTTCGTACCATAGTTTGTTGTATGCCATTCTTTTATATCCGTTCTGGTGCATAAATAGCATAGGAGCATAGATAAAAGTATGCAGCTTTTGATGCTCTAACATTAATCTTCCTTAAAAAATATGACTTCGTGGCAACTTGGCATCTTGCTTTGTAAGATTGCACAAAATTCCAACGCATTTTAAAAAATACATATTTTGTGAAGCGCCTTTGCCCACTTTGAAGCCGATCTGAACTGAAATTGGTCTCCAAAATATCGACCTAACAAGTGCTATAAAAAGACATAACAGAGTATGTGGGTCAAAAGACTCCTTTGAGCTTCTCGAAATGAACCCAACTAACAAGTGAGCTTTCGCTTCTTTGTATTCCAAATGAGGAACAAACGTAAGGTTATTTTGTCTACTCTTTCAAATGATGTGAGTCCAACACAGTAAGAGAACTGTATTTGAACTCTCGAAAAAGATCTTGGTTTAGACCCATACAAGATCAAGGTGACTCAAGAATTGCAGTCGCTGGACCACTTGAAACGACGTACGTTCTCCAATTAACCTCGGGAGAAGATGAAAATTCGTCGACAAGTATGATCGTCACGTTACTATAAATGGCAAGTGTTATCGCGCCATGATTACCGACTATTTTTGGCCCGAATCGGTAGATATGGACTTTCAACAGGATGGTGGCACAAGCCACACAGTACACCTTACAATCAATTTTTGAACAGTAAGTTTGATGAGCGTGTTATCTCAAGAAATGGGCCAGCCGATTGGCCGCCTTGTTCGGGCGATTAAGCGCCTTAATATTATTTCCTTTGGGGCTAAGTTAAGTCATTGGTTTATGCCAACAAGCCGACGGCGTTGAAAGAGCTCAGAGCCAACATTGAACGCGAAAAAGCGGCCAAATTGGGTCCAACGAATTGACCGCTGCAATCCCGCCCGCGTTGGCCATATGAACGGAGTCGAGCTCCATTCATAAATGTTTTGATTGTACTTCAAGCCGATAATGAAGTTTTTGAAATATCTCAAATGGATTGCATTTTATTTAAAAAAAATGTTGTCAAGTCTGGTTGAAAAACCCTGTAATTACCAAAGTGTTGAATAATCTATCGAAAATCGTATTTTAAATGATTCAAAAATGCGAAAACAAAAATATTCCTATGGGGAAAATATTTTTAGGGAATGAATGATGTTTTCAAAGCCCAAATTGAAGTTTGTGGGGGAGTAAATAACATAGCAGCTTAGAATTTTTTCTTGTCTTGAGATGGGAAGTTTATAGTATGGGCAAGTCTACTCGCACAGGAGTAACTCGTACTTTTGTTATTCCATTTTTTGTACTTATTTTGCTCGTACATTCCCACTCAAGTGTATAACAACTTCGTTTCGCACAAAAACCGCATATGGTTCTCACAGAGGAGTTTTTGGCTCGACAGATATTTTTGCATTTGAAGTAAAATGTTTTTTTTTCAAACATCTTCGAAATGGCAGTATTGAAAATGGTCTGTTTTCCACTTCATTCCACTTTGGAAAAGCAATAACTTTAGCATTTTTCCATAAAGCAGGAAATATTTACTTCATTAGGAAGGAAAACCGGCCGAAGGAATGCGGCACAGCAACTCCCGATGATTGCTCCACAAGACAGAGCACCTGAGGTTGAAGCTGATCTGCTGGCTATTTTGCACTCGATCCAGGCGCAAATAAGCCAGTTGCAACAGGAAATACAGGAGCACGCGACACGGTTGGATCGTATATAGTCGCTTTTGCCGAGTACAATGCGTTTCCAGTCGTTATGTGTACGCTGGCGGAGAGATCTTTAAAGATTCTTTCGGTGAATGGGAATTCACTAATTGAAGTCGAGCGAAGAAGCGAATAATTCATGCTGTTAGAAGATCGAAGGCCCGATGTTCTTTTAGTTAGCGAAACCAAGCTATCGCCGAAGCACAATTTGAGGCACAATAAATATAATATCGTACGTGGAGACCGTACCCAACTCTGATCGAGCAAGGGGTGGTGCTATGTTTATAAATAAAAATCTGCATCATAAGGCTATTTACGGTGGTGAAGTGCATAGGTTCCAAGGTTCTTGAAGCATGCATCATATGTATCCCTATTCGTAGTGGAAAGAAAATGAAAATGGTTGCGGCCTATGCAGCCGAAGCCTTTTAACAAACTTCTTTTATTTTAGAGCTCGAAGCACTTTTTCACTTACGGATGGGGTCGGAGGGGAATTATTACCTTATGGCCGGAGACTTAAACGCCAAGCATACATTTTGTAAAATGTAACAACTTTTCCTAGTGAGATTGTGGAGTTGGAGGAGTATGTTCAAATGCATTCTTGCAACTATAGTAGGACGCGTTGGATGCACTTTTATTGAAAATTGACCAGAGCTCTCTCCTCGAACTTGTTTAACCCACCATCTTATACAAATTTGTCGAACGAGGAGATCGACGATTACCTAAAAAATATGGACGGACAATACCAAAATACGATTTAACTAATAACGTTAAAATTTCCCGCAATAGAGTGATCGACGCACTGCACCGACAAAAGAGTAGTCCTCTGACGAGACACAAAGCCTTATACAGACGTTTAACTGATGCTTAAAAATATCCAGTAATTAATTCAGCAAAGTTACAGAGCTTCCATTACTTTGCACTGGAATAATAAAATTGGGGCTATTAAAGCTATCAATCCTATTGTATGTTCCCGAAAATGAATAATTTTTTTCGAAGGAAAAACCAGAACGAACTTCGTGTCTTGAGATCCTCCCAAACTGCCATCAACAAATAAAAAGGCATAGATCCAGTAGAAGTAATCGAAGACGACAACTTTTTCGTGATCAAAGGTCCTCAGGATGAAGCTGAAGTAATAGGCGCGTCCTTTCAAGATGTGTATAAGTTGAATGTTAGGACTAGTCCGAACTAAGTCTTGGAAAATCGCGTCCTCCTACACAACTCCATCCTTCAAAACGATATTGGGAACTAGCGAGCGGAGAACACTGGTTTTACTATGTTCAGTGATGATAATTTGGCAAATGATGTCGTCGCCGATGATGGGGCACATCCACCATTAATATCAAAGGAAGATCTCTTGATTATCTTCGCTTCTCTTAGAAGTGAGAAATCTGTAGAAAAACACGGTATATGTTCTTAGACACCTTCCTTTAGAAGCGGTAAACCCTATTTAACAATTTGCTCAATAATGAACATTATCCAGCTCTTTGGGATACAACGGTCAACCAATTCTTAATGGAATAAAGACACATCCAATCCGGCAAATTTCCGGTCGATAAGCTTCCTTCCCAACATCAGCAAGGCTTTTGAAAAGGTGATCAATAGATCAATAGACAAAAATATTATTCCGGATCACCAATTCCGCATATAAACTGGTATCGGATATCCAATGGAACAAAGGTAAAGGAAACAATGCAGAAGCAGGCCTTTGACACTGTGTGGTTGCAGAGGCTTTTTTCAAAACACTGCTTTCATAATCTTTAATATCCTCACAGGTAGAAAGTTTATTGTGGAGAATGGCAATGTAACTTCTGATGGGAACTTTGAAAATAACAACGGTCTGCAACATTTTCACGAGTGATCTTGTAGACTCTCTTCACTTGTAAGCCTCTTTCAGCGTGACTTCGATAAGATTATGCGATATTACGTATCCACTTGGTATAGGACGCCGCTCTCTGGGGCCTCTAGTTGGACAAAACGGGCAGCCACTGGCGAATCGGAGTGTAGTCAGATATCTTGGGGTCTGTCCTGTGCTTGTATATGGATGTGACGTATGATGGAAAAGATTCGGGTTTTTGCGAGACGTTGTCTAAGGGCTTGTCTCCAATTATATAGAACTCCAGAGTCCCAATACGAAAAATTCTATTCTGATGATCAAACTTATTCGGAGACACGTTGCAAGAGCAATAAGCTCGAGCAATAACCTGATATCTGGGGCTAGCTACCCCAACTACATGAACCACGCGACAGTGCACATTAACGGCTTCACTCCACCAGAGGCTTTCCTGTGTTTGGACCTTAACGGCCTGATTCAGGATAGAAATACGATTCCGTTATTCTTCCACGTTGCCACGACTTAGCTACAATGGCTACATTGCACGCAGCTCGAAGGAAAATCTCCGCTTCAGTAAGGCAGTATCAGTCCGCTATAAGGAGGTGTGTTAAGACAGCACCAGCAGTTCTGGTGGTTCCAAGAAAAGGATGGGACTCAAAAGTAGTAGTTTTCCATTGAGTTTAGTTGAAAAAGATTTGCACATTATAGAACCATCTATCAAGCTTGGCCGGCTTACACATATTAATATAAATGTACATTTAACTTGTTTTTTTATATTTTTTTTATTGTCTTGTTTTAATATGTTATATTTTAAGACTATACAAAAAACAAAAACAAATAGCACAGCACTGAAAAGAAATAATTATGTATAAAGTTGAAGACAGAATTAAGGTTTATTTTTAAGGTAGTTTTAAAGATTTTATTTAACGTTGTTTTAGGTATAGTTTATTTTAGACTAATTATAAGTTGAATTGTAGATAGTAAGTATTCAAAAAGCCGTTCGCATACTTAGTTTTTTGAGACAATTCTTTTCTTAATTCTTTGATTTATTATCTTATATTATCATATTATTATTATTTTATATTATCATATTTCATGTACACTTATTTACGGTCCTTCGTCGAAAGACATAAAGTAAAGTATTAGGTTTATCTAAGAATGCTAGTATAGATCTAGTAAATAATATTATCAGAGCTTAGTAAAAAAAGCAAATCCAGCGTGAAAGTTGTAATGAATTAAATGAAATAAAACTGCATACACAAAAAAAGTAAGGAATGAATAAGATCGAATACTTTTGGAGTGTTAAAGGATAAGCTGAGTTTTTTTAAAAACTTTACAACTATCGAGAAAAATTTATTGTTTAAGTAGAAAAATATCGCATTACGAGTGTTTTAATTGAATTTTTCATACTTTAAAAAAATCAAATTGAAATGTGCCTCTTAATGTCAGTCTAATCCCTTGGTCAGCATAGTTGCACTTGCACTTATAGTTTGCCCAGGAAACCACAGATGAATGCTAAAACCGCTAAAAACTTCGCAATTAAGCTGTCCTACAAGGTAGTAACGATTTTTTATGCACAAATGCATAATTGCTCATTCCTTTTGCGCTGCCATGAGAGTTTAGCTCTTCCAAAGCCGCAATAAAATCTATCTTCCAGTAATGCTTGCACCGAACAAATGCTTAAAATACCATAAATACAAAGAGGATTGAGTACAATCCTAGAAGAGAATTTCGAGACCGCCTGATTGATGGGCCAATAAAAATTATTTGCCCTCTCAAATAAGATAAAAAAAATATATTTTTGTTTTCTAAGGTTGAAATTTCAAGGGGGTGGGGGGTAGAATCTAGCCTACGACAGCCCCAAAAGTTCATCGAGCGTGAGAACCATAAATAGCCATCGACTTGTGTTTACTGATTGATAAGTTTGGTTCTGGTATCGGGATTAAATTGATTGTATCTAACACTAAATGACGTGTAATAAAACTTGCAATAGATAATTTAATAAATTAGCCCACACCTCTTTAAGGTGCACGTTGCACTGAACAAATACCTGAATTCGATTAGAAATGAAATGTGGTCTTGTGATGATGTACCGCTTGTGTTGCTGGCTTGTTGTTATTTACTTGTTTACTTGTATCTGCATCTTTTGTGCCGTCATGTTCGTGTCGTATGCAGAGCCGTGCTCAACTCCGATTGGGGCAACTTAATTTGATTACGTGTCTTTTTTTTTTTTTGTGAAAATGCGTTAATTAAACGATCGATTGAAATTGAAAGAAAAAAACTAACTCGAGCTTAACAATCTGACGTTGTTCGATATCATATCGGTTGTTAATTTTTTTTTTTTTTTCGTTTGCTGATCAGAAGACCACTGCTTAGGAACATGGGAAAGAGTTTTTGCATACGTCGAGATACACAAAGATAATGCGCTATGAAAAGTTTCTTGTATAATGAGACGACAGCGAATATGGTTGTTTGGTTAAACAATGCAATTAAACCCCGGGAAGTCTCCATTTGGATCGCCGATACGCGATGAGATTTTGAGGCCAGATGCAGCGCTCGCTTCGTATGGGCTTTGTTGATAGAAAAATTTTGCTAACCGGATGGTCATAAGATCGGTTTTCTGTACTTTGGAATAAAGTTAATTGGAAGGCATTCTTATTGGGGTCATAAAGCTCTCAATTAGAACTCCCAATGTGGTCCAGCGCATGCTGTTAACATAAAAAACAAAAAAAAAAAATAACCAACGACAGGATTAGCAAATGCTTTTATGATCAGAATCGCAAAAAAATCCTCCTATTGGCTTCGGAAAGACTTTAAGATGTTAAGACAGATGGACAGAGCGAGGTGAAGATCAATGAATACAAGTGCCACAACAACAAAGCATAAAATCAGTTTACTAACACTCTCTGGAAGGGTCTACCTACAGGGTGGCCCAAAATGTATGACCCTATCGAAAGACGCTTTTTGTTTTGGAAGTGACGGCAGCTCTCAATTTTGTTTTTATTTTTTTTTAAGCAAGCAGATGCAGAATATTTGTCATCAAGTCCAAGAATGCTAAACCTTTCAAGATCGCAGAATACTCGTACTTGTATTTTTTATTTTTGTAGACAATTTTACCCATTTTAAGCCATCTGGGCGAATACTATAGTTTTTTGCTATAGACTGAAACAACACATGATAAAAGAGGAGTAGGAAGACCTCGTTTTTGCTCCTGCACCCAAGATAATCAACACTGTGGCTGAAGATGTCGCGGATAATCCTCCAACATTGAGCAAACGACTTTCCACGTAATGAGCTATTCGATTCAACTGCGTGATTTATCGAAAGAAATGATGATATTCTCTAAAACTTAAAATGAAACATTGTGAGAGTTACTTACTAGACATCCGATCCAGCTAGACTGTACCATTTCGTCCAAATTCAATTTTCCAAGCTTTGTGAATAAATCGAAATCGAAAGCAAATTACGAATAAAAATTTTAAAACTTATTGTTATTCCCGTCTGACCCTCGAACACTCATTTAATATGAAATACAAAAACTTGACCCTTAAACCGTCGGTGATTAAGCCTCTTATGTATTTCTTGTTCTTACCTAAATTGGTCTAACTTTTTTCAGGAATTTTTCATAGTGGTCTAACGGTTGCAAATGTCGTTTTTTTTTTTTTTTTCAAAAATCAATGCTTTATTGAGGAAATAGAAATAGATATAAATTCAATATTCAAAGTATTGCCCATCGCTAGCCATACATTTTTCCCATTTTTCTGGCAATTCATGGATACCCGTTCTGAAAAATTCGACCGGTTTGGCCGCAATCCACGAATCGATCCATTTTTTGACATCATCGAAATGACGGAAGTGCTGGTCAGCCAGGCCATGTTGCATCGATCGGAAGAGATAGTAATCGGATGGCACAAGGTCTGGACTATACGGCGGGTGGGGTAGGACATCCCATATGAGCGTTTCAAGGTAAGTTTTGACGACATTTGCAACATGTGGCCGAGCATTGTCATGTTGCAAAAAAACTTTATCGTGTCTTGCGACCGTTTTCGGCCGTTTTTCCTTCAGTGCTCGGCTCAAACGCATCAATTGTCGTCGGTAGACCTCGCCTGTGATTGTTTCATTCGGTACAATTCGGCTCATAATACACAACACCCTTCTGGTCCCACCAAATGCACAGCATAACCATCAGGCCATGAATATGATATGAAAGTGATTTTGCAAGTTCTTCTTGCATTTGTGACGGATCTTGATCGAGCAATGCGTCCAATTCATGGTCTTCAAACTTTTTTTACCTGGCCGGGGCGTTCTTTGTCTTCGGTGTCGAAATCATCATCTTTGAACCGCTTAAGCCTAACGTCTATAGTATAGCCCGGGTAAGCTTCGGTAAGCAATTGATGCGCTTCGGTTGCTTTTTTCTTTAAATGAAAGAAGCATATTAAAACTTCCCGCAAATGCACCAATTCTATACCTAGACTGAAATAATTAGACAATGACATAAAGTTTCTGATGTGACAGCTGTCATGGTCAAAATTCACCTCAGAACAATAGATATGAAGTTGTCTGCAATAACGACATTTTCAACCGGTAGTCCTATTATAATAATATCATTATTTTGGATCCTAAGACGTGGGCGAATGAATTAAATCAATACTTTACCTCGGCTAGAACTTCAATTGTAGAAGTTAGTTGTATTGATTTTGATAAAAGTACGTGTTTTACTAATGATCAGCTATCCTCCAAGAGCTTCTTTTTTGAACCAATAACTTCATTCGAACTAAACAAAATTATCACCTTCTCGAAAAACTCGAATTGTTCATCAACGTACAGTATTTTCACAGAATTTCTTCAAAAAAGTAAATACTTGTGACATATTATGTCATATTGACAAAAAAAAAATTAAAAAAATGGCCCTGATGACTTAAAATGGTACATTGATTGCATATGGAACACTATCAACCAATTTCTCTTCTGGTTGATCTCCTGTGGGAGCAAGTGCTCCAATATATAAAATGGTCTCAACAAAAGCAACCTTACTGCTGCTTCGTTGATAGGCATCACTAAAGCCTCTGTTACTGCGAACCATCAAATACACAAAATGTGATTTCTGGGGTGAAATTCATAACTGATTCACATCCAGCTAGTTAAAATCAACGGCCATCTTAGTTCCAATAGAGTTATTTCCATAGGAGTTCCTCAAGGTTCTGTGTTTGGCCCGATCCTGTTCTAAATATTTATTGACTCGCTATTTTTATAAAACTTTAAAAGCAAAAACTTTTCTGCTCTTAATTTTCCTGAAGACATAAACCATGATCTCGAAATCTTTAATCATTGGTTCTCAACACATAATATAGTAATTAAAGAAAAAAACAAAATAATATTATTTAATGCTTGTGACAATGAAGTCGACAACGGATTTCATTCATAGTACAAATAGTTGCAACTCAAAAAAAAAAAGAAAAAAACATTTCACAGACTTTTGGTGAATCTCGCGCGTTCTCCGAAAAATGTCTTATTGACATTGAGAGCGGCTTTTAATTATGGAGGCTCTATTTGATTAAAAGGAGAGTTGGTCTGTCCATACTGATGAATTTAAAAAGCATCTTTTATCATCTACTATGCAATTGAACCTTTTGAAAACTTATTGTCCGCAAAATCTTCTTAATTGAAAAGTTGCAGTCTTGTGCATTCGAAGTGGAACATAAAACAACAAAATTTGCCCACTTCTTGTTTCTCAAAAACATGTCATTCGAATTATTTGAAATAAATGCAATATTTTTCAGAGACCTCAAAATTTTACCTATGGAACATTTTTATTTTTACTAAGTTCTGAGTTTATTTTTTGCTAGATCTGGCCATTTGGAAAACAGATGCTCTTCTTGTTTTAACCTCAGAATAAACACGTTCTGTAAATGTTTCATCATTCTACAAATGCAGCTGCTCTTAATTTTTTTCTTAAAACTATGGCCCTTTAATATGAATTATGACGATATCCTTGATCTTGTATCTGTAACCACTAAGTTTATTTTCAATTTCAATTTTGTTTTCTGTATTTTTTCCTGACTGCATCAGAAGGTTATGTTTTTCGAGCTCTTTGGCATGCTCTAATCGGCTTCATGGATTTCATCTTGAGAGGTATCGTTACACTGAGTAACACTGTGTATATCAAAATTATAAAAATTAAAATGACATTAAAAGCTTGCAAAAATTTGTGGTACTTGTTTGTTTACATGTCATTCGAAATGAAAACGTTGATTTTTCTGAAATTCCTTAAATATGTGTTGTTGAGTTACACTTCAAAATTATGAGAAAAGCGAATTCAAAATCATGTTCTATTTTTTCATTGCTCTCAGAACTTTCTATTGTGGTTGGCTTATTGATGGAGCTATCGATTGCATTCGTTAAAAGAACAAATATTTAGGTAAACAACTTTAGATTCTCTAGTGTTCTTCATCATTTCCATTTCGCACTATTTTGTCAAAATTTGCTGTCATTTCGACTGCCATCGATCTTCTATAGTCGATGAATGAACAACTAGGCTAGCTGAATATCAACACAGAAGGATTCAATATTTAAATTTAAATTCAGGAAAATAAAATTCAAGGGGCAATAACTACCGACAAGCAAGTTTTTTGTGCGGACTGCACTATTCCAACAATACTGTTACCACGGCTCTCAAATCAGCCATCTCACGGAGCAGAACTACTACTTGTCAAAGCCGTCTGCATTTAAATCGCAATCACTGTCAATATTATAACTTATGGTAGAAAGAGCAAACATTTCGATTTACCTCCCGAATTAATTCAGAATAAAAGTTAAAGAGTATGATACCTAGAAACGCATCCTTCAAAAAGTGCTAATAGGTCGATATCGAAATCCTCCGTCCCATTTCGGGCTTCACCCACGGAAGTGAGTTGAAACCATATACATCTGAGTTTCTCAAACTACTACATTATCTTTCATTCTTCTCCTAATTCTTCCGCTCTTCATATCCTTTTGAAGAGGAAGCCAATTATAAAAAAAATCACTAGCTGACGATTTATCAGCGTTTCCGTGACCTTAGAAAAAAGAGACATTAGTGTTATGGGTCTTTACGACAAAAGGATAATTTGAAATGAGCATCGGAATCGATGGAAAGAAGAGATCTAAATATTTTTTACGAAGAACCACAATTGTTTACTGCCGCTGCGACAACGTTGTAGTTTTTGCCTTAATTTAATGTACGTCATAGAAGAATATTGCGGTCACTACGATCTCCTCGAAACTTTTTCCGGTTTTCCTCGATAAGGGTTTAATTTACTATATAAAACCGAAAACTTAGTTCTCTTACTTGTAAAGCTCAAGTCGAACCATGAGTTCTCTTTTGGTCTATTTGTCTTCACTTTGTTTGGGATGGAGTCCTTCATGCCTTGGAGAATTATGTTTGTTAAAAACCATTGAGACCAGTTAAAACTCATAAAAAGTAATTAATGCCGTCCCCATTGGTGATTTAAGAGGTTTGAAAAACAGAAGTTTTCTGATAAGACACAACGGTCCGACGAACCTAATGGTGCCAATACATCAATGCAGGATTCGAGTTTGCTCATTTACTAGCAGGGTTAAATTCTTATAACGAAAACATCCAGTTCCGAGTTTCCAACCAAGATTCTCGCCGAAACAACCACTACAAAGATTTTCTGTGCCTTACTTTGCATGTGGTATTTCGGTCTCAAATTTCACCAATGCTACCAAATCACAGATGAAAAGTCACAAGCATTTCGTGATTTTGGAGATTTGCGATTTGTTTACTTCGCAAGTATCAAATCAAATTTGACGGTTGTTGCCATTTGCAAAAGTTATTGCATCTTCCGATATAGTGACATGTTTTTTATTTATTTTCCACCGTGAGTATGTCCTTAAACTTAATGTTTTAAGTTACAAAATAAAAAGGGACTAACATGGAAAGAAGTGAAGTTGAACGCTTTGGCCTGCATTAAGAGCAGCATACTGCTTAAAATATCAAAGTCGCTTTAAATCAATGCTGCTCAACCCCAGGGCCGGGCAAGAAATTTCACGCAAGTACACCAAGCTTCACATATATTTCTATCATGAATTAAATTTAGTTTAACGTCCTCTGCGGAAGGAATGAGTTGGTAAAAGTTTCTGTCAGTCAGATTTTCTTTAAACAAGTGTTTACATAAACGTTCAAAGGTAAGTTATTTTTATTAGCTGATTTAATTTGTTTTGCTTGATCGTATCCTGAATGGAAAATAAAAAAAAATCTGTTTGTTTTAGGATGGCTAACAGCAAACCAAGTACGTCAAAATCGACAGAGTCCTGCCGTGTTTTTCAAGATGAATGAGAAAATAAATATTGTTTTATTGAAAACAAGGCATTATAAGCATAATTATAAAAAATTTCAAAAAAAGAGTATCCTGTTGGTTCTGCTATCAGAGAAGGATTTTTTAAAAAAAAGAAAAGTGAATAATTCAACCAATAGAATATTGGCACGACGAGCTTGAATCCGTGGTCAAAACTTCTTATGAGATTTCTTTTCTTTTACTGAAAATGAAAAAACCTTTTTCTGATGGAGTAATTCTTAAAGAAGCTTTAACAATCTTTGATAGAAACGTCAAATCTAAAGTCGACAGTGTTTCACTCTCACGACACATTGTTACAAGACGGGTGAAGGAGATGGCAGTTGAAATCAGCGGTCAGATCCAAGAAATCGTTGCAAAATAAAAATTGCAAAGCCTTGACTTCTTTATGATCGAAATCAAGAAGCCACATTTTTACACGATTTAAGAACTGAGACAAGGATCTTATTCGCCGGATGTTAAAAGGAAGTGAATTAAATAACTTACATGACACGATGGAATAAAAGTTTTTGAATTGAGTGGTACGGAAACGAAGTATAGCGACAACATTGGTTGAATTGCAGCGTAAAATGCGGATGCTACTTATAGGACTCTGTAAATAGCCAGCTCTAATGAAAAAAAAATTTTTAAACTTTGTAATAGTACAAATGCTTAAGAGGTAGAATTTTCAATGTTCTGAATAAGACTATGGAAGGAGATAATCGATTGACCCCACATACTTTTCGTATAGCGCATTTCTTCAAACCGATCAGAGGTTCAAGATTTGTTTGGTAAGCGCCACCCCAGCAACTTATACCATACTGTATTTTAGATTGAAGTATTCCGTAATAGTATACTATTGTTAAAGTTTTTTTGTCGCAAATTTTATAAGACGGTAAAAACTAGGTACTGCAGAGCGCAAATATTGCTTAAGAATTGAAATATGTCTGGACCAGTTCATATTCTTATCAAAAGTAATGCCCAGATAATTTTAAATATTAACAACTTCAACTTTAAAACACCATGTACTACAAAATGCCTGAATAATCAGCATTGTTCAACTGTCATCCTTAGAAGTAGAAGTAAAACACGTACAATTTGTCATAAGTATTAGATCTTTCGCAGTTATTTGCGTGAAAGAAAATTTCAAAGCTGGGAGACTCTTGCATGTTAAGGCTAAAGTGCATTAATTTAGTTTTGTTACTGACAATCAATTTGTGCTCCAGAAACCAAAGGCCCAGGAGGTGAACATCGTGATCAATATCCGCGCTTAAGTTAAGGAGACTATCGGGTCTGTATGCAATGCCAAGATCGTCTGCAAAAGCTGTGACTAATCCTCTAAACGGTTGGCTAAACAAGGAGTTTATATAGATAAGAAACAAAATTGGACCAAGGACTGAACCCTGTGGCACACCTAAGTTCATGGTTTTAAAATTGTTGGCAAAGCTACCAACTTTGACTTTTTGAGTTTTATTTTTTAAGTAGAACTCAAACCATTTGTACATAAAACCACGAAATCCTAAATTGTATAATTTATTTAGTAGAATTCCGTGGTTGACCATGTCAAAAGCTTTGGAAATGTCTACAAAAAGCCCAGCGCAAAATTTTTTTGTCATCTAAATTTTTTTTATTTCAAAAGAGCATCTTCTGTAGATAGACCTTCCCTAAAACCAAACTGAGCAGGATTAAGTAAACTTATTTTTGAGAGGTAACTCATAACTCTGCTTTTTATTGCCTTTTCGAAAACTTTAAATACAGACGACAGTAAAGAAATTGGCCTGTAATTGTTTATGTCAGTTTTATTCCCTTTTTTATAAAGAGGGATTACATTAGCATATTTTAATTTATCAGGGAAAACACCTGTCGAGATACTCAAGTTGAAAATGTAAGCTTATACGTCCATGTTTCGTAAGGTTTACTTGATTTCTGCCAGCTGGACACTACAAGCCAAGGGAAAGACATAATTCTTAAAGTTAAAGAATGTATTTATCTTGGGACAAAATGATATCGATTTGCAATGATGGTGCACCTGCAATGACTGGGAAAAACAAATGTTGCGCAGCTTATTTCATATCATTGCATAATCAATCAGGGAGCCTTATGTGCAAAGGATATGAATTTGGAACCAATAGTACGCTGCATAAATTAAATACGGGCAAAACTCTTCATAGACGGAAATTTAAAGCTCTATTTGAAGATGAAATGCTGTGCGATGGCTTTCAAGGGGCAATATTTCTTCAACTTGGAAGACCATGTGTTGGAATTTATAGAGAAATAAGCGACTTTACCGAAACTCCATGGTTTGAAAGAGAATCTCTGACCTTTTCATAAAGATACGATGGTTGTTTGCTGGTGATGACTCTATGAAGGCATTTGATCATACAAAAGTCGAGATACTGATTAATTGAACACCCAAGAATAGATCTCGAAAGCCGTGAAACATGGTCATTACGCTACAGTGCATACACATAACGGATAATATTGTTAAACGCAACGTTTAGCCTTCCTTTGGTGTTTGAATTGACGCAACAACATATTTCACATCCATATGTAATAATGGGGACCAGTAACGCTTTGAGCTAGTTTTAATCTCGTATTGAAAGGGGTGTAGTTTCTTGATGCGCATAGATTTTTCAGAGATCCGAAAATTTTTCCTATTACTGTATTCATATGATAGTCCCAACATAATTTTTTGTCGAACCAAACGTCAAGATTTTTGGCCTTACTCACAAATTCAATTGGCTCACTATCCAGGAAAACTTTGCGGAGGCTTCCAAAATCAAGTTCATTTCTGTCGACTACTAAGCCCTTGGATTTGCTAGGATTGATTCTCAAAAAATTTTCGCTAGACCAAACAAGAATATTGAGAAGGTTCTCGTTAAGTTTAGTAACAGCAGTACCAAGTCCACCTTCTTCACAATTGATGTAAAGCTGAACATCGTCTGCGTTCATATGTATCATTGAGTTTTTTTTTATAGAACTAGGAAGATCGTTAATATATAAGGTGAAGAGTAATGGGCCCAAAATTGATCCTTGAGGTACACCTGTTGTTGTGTCTACAAACTCAGACATACCATTTTTAGTAAAAAACAGTGAGGTACCAACTTCGTACGTCGAAGCAGACGAAGAAAAACTATATCTATATTTAAGTTTGCTTACAAGTTTTCTATGGTTCACCATATCAAAGGCCTTCGAGAAGTCTAAAAGTGCTAAAAAAGTGATTTGATTTCTGTCCATGGCAGCTCGAATGTCATCCGCAACTTTTGTGCAGCTGTGACGTTGACGGAATCCCGATTGATTAGCACATAATAACTTGCTTCGTTGCTGGAAAGCAGATATTTGTTGGCGTATCAACTTCTCAAACATCTTGGACAGGAAAGGTAATATAGCAATCGGCCTGTATTCGCGGAAATGTCGAAGTTGTAATTAAGGAATTGAAAATATGAGTAACAGCGGTGAGAATGTATGGGAGTATCATTTTTACAAAAATCGGATGTACTTCGTCCAAGCCAACCGCCTTTGACCTGATTTTCATAACAGCTCGTACTACATCTTCTTCCTCAACTCTACGAAACTTCAAGTTAAAAGAGCTATTATGTGCAGTACAGTTTGAAGGCGTTAAATTTGTCGATGTGGTATGAACGGCAATGAAATTCCGGTTAAGTTTGTTTAAGTCAGTGTCTTCCAGTTCATCACTTGTTGTGCGACCCACGCCTAAGTCACGCAAGTTCCTCCACAATGTTTTAGGGGGAAGCTTGTCGTCAAAATGGATTTTGTAAAATTCTTTTTTAGCTTGTTTTATCTTGGAATTTACTAAATTTCTAAGCTGATGAATAGTATCATAATATTCTGGAAGTGCAAATCGTTTCCATCTCAAGTAGGCAGCATCGCGTTTATTTTTGAGGGTGAATATTATATTATTATAGCTTGAAGCATATCCACTTTCCTATTTGGACAAGATTCATTAAAAATCGGTTGCCAGTTTATAGCACGCAGGTCTTATTCTAAAAGTTCAGGATTTAACATCTTGAAATCCCTGTAAGTGAAATGCAACTGCTTTCTATTTATGATAAATTTGAAAGTAGCGAAAATCAAATCATGCTTCGAAAAACCTGGGGCAGACACTTGGCTATAAAAAACGTCTCTATCGTCTACTGCTGAAGTTCGTTGGAGTATTTGAGTTACTGAGCCTCAAATTCAAAGCGTTGGGATTCGTTGTGATCTTGAATGTTGCAGTTGAAGTCACCCCAACTTACTATATTCGAGAAGGATGTTGAATACTCCTCTAAAAGGTTATATAAGCTGCCAAAGTCAATGTTCTTTTTAGGCCTGTATAGAACGCCAAGCAGATATTCTCTTCCTTCAAGGAGTAATTGAATAAAACAAAATTCAATTTGGCTACCTGGGATCGAGGTTGAAAAAAGTTTAGAAACTAAAGCTTCGCGGACGTATATGGCTACCCCACTACCAACTCGATTATGCCTGTTAGCACGATACATTTTGTAGCCGTCCATAGCATAAATTTCGTCGCGTATTCTTGTATCGAACCAAGTCTCTGACACACAAATGACATCAACAGCAGAACCAACAAACAAGCATCTAAATTAATCGATCTTTTTTGTGAGTTAATATGACATACACGAAGCCGTTCGCATTGCTTGCAAAGTATGTTAACAAGTACGCGTAGGTTATCATTCGTACCATTCGTTGGAGCAAAGTTCAACTCTGGTTGGATCATCTCAGAGGATTGCCTTTCACGAAGAAGACCAGGAACACAAGCTCTGTTGACCGAGAAAGTATCTTCGAAACAACAAAATTCTTCAGAAGAATTTGCTGATTTTTTGGAAATTGGTACCCAAGGAAAACTTTCCTTCATTAACAGACCTTGCCTTTTAGTTCTTAAGTAGTTTTCGATCTTTTTATTACAAAAAATCGTAGAAAAGTATTTAAAACAGGAACCGTCAGTGGTCCACCGTAAATTATTTGGACCCGGAAAAGAGGCGAATAAATATTACAACAGGAGAACCGGACTTATAAGCAATATTGATCGACGGGCAGCAATTTATTGCATTGTTAGACTTAAATAAGCACTTTGATTTTTAAATTTAAATGAAAGACTCCACTTTACTCTCTCACTTTGAATTCCAACTTTTATTTTGCTTTCAAGAAGATACTTTCTAATCGCATTGCATCACTAAGATGAGACTGCCGGTGTTATTAAACACCACACGACCACTTTGATGCGGTTAAGCTTTTCCTTAAAAAAAATAATATGGAACAAGGATATAAAGTTGACTTGTAACGAGCTGTAATGGTTCAACTCTCACCTGAAAAGTACTTAACCATCCCAACAGATGGATGCGTCTTTACATATATTTGCAAATGATTATGCACATATCAACGGCATGCTAACCAAACACCCCTCGCAATTGCATGCTGCATCCATAATGACGCACAGTACAGCATTCACCTTCGGCTTAAAGTAACACGCAAAAGAGTATATCTCCTTCAGAGCCAGTTTCCAGACTACTACCGCTGCCGCCACCGACTCACTTCAGCAACAGCACAACCGACATCATCAATAAATTTCTCAGCTGAATCTTACTTTTACATTTAATTATCTGTGAATTGCATCAATCTGTGGACGACTGGACGGTTGGATGGCTAGCTAGAGATAGTATGGTAGGGGTACCTCTCCCTTGACGCGCTTGATGCGTCTGTCCACGGTTACAATCTAAATTCATTTACTTAGCGTGTAGCATAAATCCGCCATTAATTTTTCATATTCACGCATTTCGGTTAGAAGTTGTAAGTACGTTCGAGAGCTCAGATAGTTGTGTCTAGAGTGTCTTCACGGCCTGCAGGAGGATGTGCATGTTGGTAGTGTGCACTTACTTACGCATTTAGTTGCTGCGGAATATGGGGGACGATGTGCGGTATGCCGCCAGCTAACCTTAGAGGAATCCTCTCACATGCCAGATGCGCGTTCCGCGTCCAATGAAACGAAATCGATGTACAGGTGTATCTGGCATTCCCTTGGCGCGTCGCCTCGCGTCGCGTCACCAGCGTCTTGTCACTGCTCGTGCTCTATCGCACCGAGCACACACTTGGCGGATGTATACGAGTATGAGCGAAGGCTTTCGAGATAACTGGGCAGAAAGATAGACAAAGCAGCTCAAAGCAGCTACAACAGTAACACCACCGTGAAGAACAGCAACGGCCGGCGAGGCGCATTCTTCCTGAGATTTCATTAGACAGATGACTGTGCGGTGTGTTTATATGGACATTAATTAAGCACGGCTAACGACGACGACGACAAAGCCGTAGACGTGGATGTGGACGTGAACGTCGTCGTATGTGCTAGTAAAGTACCCCTCGTGCTGGACAATAAAAATGTAAAATTATTTTTATTAAATATTTAAAATGTCTGCTTCGCTTTGTGGCGGTGTGAACTGTGAAGCTGAGCGAGCGTCTTGAGTCATTAAATTGCGGCTGCTGCTGTATAAACCGCGGATGGATATGAGATTTGCAAGAAATTAACCGCGATATTAGTTAACAGTGGGGCCTAGCTAGAAGAAAAGTCAAGCTGTAGAATTATTTCTTATAGCTTTGCTAGCGGACCCGAAAGACGTCTTCACGTACGAACATTGACTTGTCTTCTATTAGGGGGTTCAGTAACCATACAAATTTTGTTCTTACTTAGTGACGTTTGACACTCCGTGGATTTTTAAGAACTAATCAAATTAGAGGCAACTACCATACTCAAAAATAAGTGTGAATTATTCTCAGAGGGTCAATTATTGACCTCTCCAAATTTTTGTCGGTCAACTGTTCATAAAAAAATATTGGCGACTGAATGCAAACTATACCGGGATCCGCTCAAACGTACAGAAAAAATTGCATCAATTTCAGTCTAACCGTTAAGGAGGAGTTCAGTGACAAACACACGTACAGAAGAATAGTATAAAAGGTAAAAATTTTTCTATCTTCTCTACTACTCATTCAGTTTAAAAAATTCTTTCACTTTAACTTAAAATAGGCTTTAAGGATGGACAAGGGCTTCATACAGTGCTGAACGAAATTATTGACAAAGCCTGTTTTTTGAAATAAAACAATGCGTTATAAAAAACCAATAAATTCTAAGCATGAAGAAAAGAGGAAACATTAATTCTGATACTACTAACTTTATTGTGATGTCTTCTCCGATCTGATCCCATTCTTCCAAAAGTTCTTGCTTCAGTTGTATTTTCTCACACGTCTCTCGCAATTCTCTACACAGGAGCTCAATGAGATTGAGATCATTGAGCAAATTCAAACCTCTTTTTTTATTCACTTTACATACTCAGATTTTCTGTGAGCAAATCTTAAACAATACCCGGCACGATGGAGATTTTTTCGTGCAGTTTTTGAGTGAATAGTTGTCACTTATTTGTACAACAATTTCCGAAGAAGTTATTTTTGGGTTTTTTTTTTAATACTTCGTAAAACTTGCACCTATTTTCTCACAGTAAGCTTCCACGCACGACCAGTATTCGGGTGCAAATTTAAAATGATTTTTCTTTTGGTCTCGTTTGTTTGCTTCAGTCACATAAATTGTTAAAATATGAATAAAAAGTTTTAATTTTGAAAAAAACATACAGTCGCAAGATTTCCGTTTTCCTGGAAGGCTTGACTGCCAAGGGCTCAAACTCCTCGTTATGGAAAGCCGCTAGGGCCATTAAAAACCCGGTACAGCACTGAGCGTCAATAAGGAAAGTCGAATGGGCAAAAGAGGATGAAGAGAAAGCAGAAAATTGAGCGTTTGATCGAAAACCATTGGCCGAAAATCCCAACGTCAATACGAAACCGGAAGACTTTAAAATGAAAATGGTATCAGTGCCCGAACTTCGACAGATCATAAAGAAATTAAAAAGTAACAAAGCTTCGGGATACGACCTTATAACTGGTAAAATTTTTAAGGAGCTGCCTAAAAAAGCATTAGTCAAGCTTTTATCTGTCATGAATGCTTGCTTGAGAACTTTAAACGTCGCAAGTCATAATGGTTCTGAAGCCGGGAAAGAGTCCTAACGACAAAAAATTATATAGAGCTATTTCGCTCCTACCAAAGGTCTTTGAGAAACTTTTACTAAAACGATTGAAACCGGTAATTGAAGTCAGACGATTTATACCATACCACCAGTTTTGTTTTTGAATCAAGCATTCCATAGTCGATCAGGTCTATCGAATAACAAACATATTTGAAAAAGCACTGGAATGACAAAAGATTTACAATAGTGTATATCGCAAGCGTTTGACAAGGTATGGCACGATGGACTAAAGTATTAACTCAGGCTTATTTTACCGGAGAAATTGTTTAAGATACAAAAATCTCGCAAACAGACTTGTCCGTTTTAGAAACGGGACTGAATACTCAGAATTTAAAGAAACTCACGCTGGTGTTCTTTAAGTAAGTGTTCTGGGTCCGATTCTGTTCTTAATTTAAACAAGAGATGAAAAAACAGTTGGAGCCTCAGAAGATACCGTCGAATAGTCAACGCGAAAATCCTAGCGAGCTTTAGATTAAATATGTGAGCGGACGAAGACTTGGCGAATCGTTTTCAATGAGACCAAATCAACACATGTTGTTTCTAAGCTCGGTTCACATCCCGTATGTAAACGAGGAGAAATATTTATGAAATTTGTGATCACACTTTAAAAAAGCGCGACGAGCTCGAAATCAGACTAAGAGAAATGCATTGGCTCCTCGGGAGATATTCAAAAATTAGCTTATGTAACAAACTGCTCTTACATAAGCAAGTGCCAAAAACTAATTGGACGTACATTACAAAACTATGGGGTTGTACCAAAGCAAGCAATAGAACGATATTACAAAAATTTAAAAACAAAATATTGAGAGCAAACGTGAATGCTCCATGGGATATCAGAAATAGCGAGATTTGGGAGTTGCTACCGTCTGACGAAGTAACTAATTTTGCTCGACAGCTTCGTTCTCGTGTCCACAATCACAGCAATAACGTAGATATATAAACTCTGGAGGTGACTAACCTTGTTCGCCGACTTCAGCGAACAAAACCGTTAGATATAGCCCCTTAAGTAAAAACCGCATGTATTGGCGGAGCTAGTAGGTGCCTTAACTGGAAAGCAACCTACCACATGCAATGAACTGCAGAAAATTAAACCACTTGTTAAGGAAACTTAAGGAAGACATGAGAGGTATTTTTAGTGAGCTAGAAAGCTGACAACATTATTTCTATTAAGAATTGCGGGGCGGGCTTAATCTAAACGCGTAGTGAACAGGAGCGTTGTCGAAGGTAGGGAAGGTAAGACAGAGATGACCGATGGGAGCCTCTGCATGTTCACAAGTAGTTGCAATACTAAATGAACAATTAATGGATAATTAGTGAGTCTCTTTCTTAACAGGCCAAATGAAGCTTTTTGTTAAACAGTGAGAGCTGGTAACGACCACAAAATCGCATCCAAAAAATAAGATTCGTATTTTAATGTAGATTCATATATAGTATGTATGTATCCGGTTTTCAAATGGGAGCTTGACAAATTTGAATTTTATTTGTGATCGCACCCTTTAACTAATCATCATACTGTCATTGTCAATTTTTTCAGTAAACTCAACATTTTTATCATGGTAACGTACACGAACGAGCAACGTCTGCAAATTATAAAAATTCGAAGTCGGTGACTTCAACTTATTGAGCGTTAACCCCAGTTTTCGATCGTTATTCTCGCCCTAGCAGACAGGCAATAACAAGTTTAGTGCAAAAATTTGAGCTAACATATTCGTAGTGTGATGTTTCCGCGTCAGTGAGACATCGGGTTGGTCAAAGTGTCGAAAATATCACTGCCTTTCAGGCGTCCGTAGCAATCGATCCAAATCAGTAAATTCCACGGCGTTTTCAAGAATTGAGCATCTCTCAGACTACATTATGGCGTATTTTTCGTAAGGGTCTTGGTTTATACCCTAACAAGATCAAGCTGATTCAAGAATTGAAGCCGATGGACCATTTGAAGCGACGTTCCTTCTCCGATTGGGCTCTGGAGAACTGTGAATGGCCAGATTACAGATTATTTTTGGCTCGAATTGGAATATATGAACTTGGACTAGTACGACTAGGTGCCGCGATGATAACTCAATAGTCTAAAAATATCATGATCATGATCGGAAAACTAAGAATTCAAAAAAAATTGTAACACAATCGAGTCTTTGAAGAGTAAGAGCATTTTCGCCAGCTTTTTCCTTATAAAGGGTGTCCCACAATTCCCGCAAAATGTAATTTTGATAGAAAATACGGATTTGTTATTAGAAAGCTTACATTTTTTATTGATTCATAGAGAATACAGATTGGGGTTATGTATGGAAAAGCGCAATCGATAAATGGCCGCCACAGCTTTGCCTGCACGTACGTATGACCGTTTCGTATAAATGTGACTGAATCTAATTGCTTGCATTGCATTGGTATTCAAAAACCCAAAAAAAAGAAGTTCAATGTCGTTAAATTGCAAGATCTGGCTGGCCAATAATGATCGCAAAAAGGACCGATTAAACGATAACCATGCAGCAATTGAATTGTTTCTTTGGCTGTATGGTATGTGGCACGGTCTTGTTGAAACTACAGTTACTGCATGACCAGCCACATTTTCAAAGAAGAATGGTCCGATAATGTTTCCAGAACAAAATCCGCACGATTTTCTGTTTCTCAACAATTACTTCGTGGGTTTTCTGAACTACGACAATTTCGACGATTAAGGAAGTCATCAAGATGAACATGAGCTTCATCACTGAAGATGATTTTATTCAAAAAATTCAGCATCCACTTTTTGTTGTTCCCAAATCCATTCAACGAACTCTCTTCGGGCTGCATGGTCATGTTGTCTTCAGTATGAAGTTCAATTCTTGACTATGGTTGACCGAATTGATGTTCATGGACTGTCAGCAATACTCTCGCGAACTTCTTCGATATTTTCTGCTGAACGGTCTTCCAAAGTGTCTAATTGATCCAGCCTTCCTGTATTTTTTAATTATTCTCTTCACAGTTGTTGGTTTCAATTTACTAAGATGGCCATATTTTGTACTTTTCCGTACAAAATTACGTACGAAATTACGTACTGTAGCTGAAAAAATTTCATAATTTTTAAAATATTACTTAACAATGAAAATTCATTGTTCTTTCGTATAGCACTCCAATTTTACTAAACCAAAACTGTCAGCTGTCACATTGATATATTTTTTTCCGCTGGCAACACTGTACTATTAAATGGCGTAAAATTTCGAATGTTGAGTTAATTACGGGACACCCTTTTCTTTGTAGTGTAAATATTTTCGTTGACCAAAGCAAACGAAAATCTTTCGAAAACTTTTTGAAGGCAGCATAAAGAGCTTTTGATTTTGCCAATTTCAAGCTCAGAAAGTTAAGTCGGGTTCAAAAAAATGATTTCTTCAATTCTTTGCAAATCTTCGCCATCATCAGCATACATGCGAATCAGGGACAGCCATGACAGTACATGAGAAATAATGTAGGCCTAAAAGTTGAATCTTGTGGTACGCTGCTCGAAATTTTAAGAATGCTTGAAGACTTCGTGTCACATTGAAGTTAGAATAAAGAGTAAAGAATAAAGCTGTGCGGATTCTTTTGAAAATTTGTACATGCTTTCTAGCTTTCGACATAACAGAACGTTGTTTCGGAAGCTTTAAAGAGGTCTAAAGAGTCAGGAAGGCTAAACCTTTTTATCTAGCGATTTTCCTTCTTTAGGAATTTTCCAATAAGACGTTTCCGAGTTCTTAGATTTGACCCGTTCCTTACTCTTCTTTGTTTGAGTATTCTTAAGAATAGGACACAGACTTTTCAAACGATTGAAAATGCGATAAAAAGTCCAAAATGGCTATCAACAATGACGGGATTCGTTTGAGGGCTTACTAGATCATAGGGCACTGATTCTTACCGACAAACGAAAAAGGAAGCACCCACCAAATCATTAACAAGAGAGTTCTTAAAGAAAACTTGCTAAATCCTCCGTAAAATGTTGCTGTGCTTAGAATCGGCACCTTTTAGGCCGCACTGTGCAACCATGTTAAAAGGTAAATTTTAAACGGTTCCAAAGCGTATAACTCATCAATGTATCTGAAAACATTGTTAATTCCCTCATTTTCTTTTGCTGATTCTTAATGGTTAGGATTTGTTCGTCTCACTGATTCCCTATGCCTTGCGGCATTCTCTCAGCTCAAATTGGTGCTTCACAAGCTGAACATAAAAAGATCCTACTACTAAACTGCGCAACGTGCTCAGGAAACCGAGAAATTCCACAATTTTGCAAATCCCAGAGGCAACCAGAAGGTAGTCATCTTCCCTTCCCCTCCCATTTCAATATGACACACACAATGCCAGGCTTTTCGCCATAATTTTATGCCCAGTGAAGCTTAATGCGAATTGATCGCGTAAAGAGTGAATTGGTACGCCTGCAAGACAAGACGTCCGTCGATTTGCGTTTTATCTACGAGTCTGGGGGTGCACCCCGGCTTGCATGACATAAAAAGAAAGTCGTCCGTGATTGCTGTAACCCTAGTTTTTAAATGCCAGGCAAATTAATTGCCCGACTGTTGCCGTCTGGTTAATCAACATATCGGCCGAAGATACATCATAAAGTGCCGGAACGGATGCAGCACACAGCGACAGCGCTCAACGGTCGACTTGGAAATTGAAAATTGAAATTCCTTATCGCATGCAGATGCAGAGAAAGAGACAGAGGCAGACAGTGCACAGCACGGAGTCCCCTGACGTACCAAATATGGGGAAATGTCACCAAACTTTCGTATTCAGCTGTCAATCATTGACAGTCGTCTGGATGACAATAATAATTGAATGAGAATTTACGTTTGAAGCTTTTTCGGAGTGTCCGTGCGGTGTGCATATGATTATTGGGGCTCCTGCCGCCAACAGCGTTGACAGCAATAGCAACAGCAACAGATTTCGCGACGATTGACGAGCAGGAGCTCCTCCGATACGAGTACGTATCACTGGAGTTGGTAAATTCTGGGCATGTCAGACAAGCACTTTACTGTATGACGGATTTGCCAATTTGCAATTTTGCCGCCGACCATCAAACGAGTACGAGTACGAGTTTCGATTGTCTGGCGACTGTGTTTCAATGCGCTGAAGAGATCGTCGTTCACACGGCCATTCAAATCGGTTTTCGTAATGAAGAACGACCGGAATTGGTCCTAACGAGCAATCGTGGTGCCGTATGTGAATGCGATTCAGTGTGGCTCTTAACACCCACTAAACCGATTATGGTAATGGAATGCGGTACCAGTGTCCTGAATGTGGGAGTGCTACAGACGGAAATATGACAAAAGGGACAATGGTGATGCCTTACTCGTCCGACTGTCTGTGTACGGCTCGTGTAAATGAATGTTTTTGTTGATTTAACTGCCGCCAGACAAGTGTAATGGACAGTTAAGGGTAGCTATTAGTGTGTGAACCATTGAACCTGCACTTAGGACTGCGAATGAAGGAACAAAATAAACGTGACGTTTCGCGTTGCTTACCAATTTTCAGGTTTTATGGGATAATCTTCTGAATTGAAAAAACTCCGGCGAGCAACGAAATTTGTTTTTGAAGTCGAATTTTAAAAAAGGACGTTTCCATAAAATATTTTCGAAATAATAGGACGACCGGTTGAAAATGTAGTTTTTTTCAAAAATCAATGCTTCATTGAGGAAATAGAAATAGATATAAATTCAATATTCAAAGTATTGTCTATCGCTAGCCACACATTTTTCCCATTTTTCTGGCAATTCATGGATACCCGTTCTGAAAAATTCGACCGGTTTGGCCGCAATCCACTAATCGATCCATTTTTTGACATTATCGAAATGACGGAAGTACTGGTCAGCCAGGCCATGTTGCATCGATCGGAAGGGATAGTAATCGGACGGCGCAAGGTCTGGTTTGAGCGTTTCAAGGTAAGTTTTGACGACATTTGCAACATGTGGCCGAGCATTGTTATGTTGCAAAAATATTTTTATCGTGTCTTGCGACCGTTTCTGGCCGTTTTTCCTTCAGTGCTCGGCTCAAACGCATCAATTGTCGTCGGTTGACCTCGCGTGTAATTGTTTCATTCAGTTTTAGCAGCTCATAATACACAACACCCTTCAGGCCATGAATATTCTGAACGGCCGTCGATGTTGAGGCATGTCCGGGGTATCCATACGTTGCCCGACGTTTTGGATTATCGTAATGTACACATTTTTCATCACCAGTGACGATTCGATGCAAAAAAGACTTCTTTTTGTGGCGTTCAAGTGGCATTTCGGACATGCAAAATCGGCGTTCGACGTCTCGTGGCTTCAATTCATACGGCACCCAATGTCCTACCTTTCGGATCATTCCCATTGCTTTCAAACGATCGGAAATGGTTTGCTGAGCGACGCCAAGTGATTTTGCAAGTTCTTCTTGCGTTTGTGACGGATCTTGATCGAGCAATGCCTCCAATTCATGGTCTTCAAACTTTTTCTTTTCTTTCTTTGAACCGCTTAAACCACCGCTGACACATTCTTTAAATGAATGCTTTTTTTGAAAGAAGCATATTAAAACTTCCCGCAAATGTTGTTTTGATGGCACGAATGTAGATATTTTACGGCTTTACAAAAACTTGTGTGTTTTCAATAATGACGAATAACCTAGACTGAAATAATTAGACAATGACATGAGGTTTCTGATGTGACAGCTGTCATGGTCAAACTTCACCTCAGAGTAATAAATATGAAGTTTTCTGCAATAACGATATTTTCAACCGGTAGTTCTATTAAAAAAAATTTGTTAGGGTGCAATTCGACCTTCCAATTTGAACAGAAACATCTCATTTCTACTCTTGAAGAACGTAAGGTCTACTGTCAATCCCCTGCAACTGAAGGAACTTGAAACCGCTCACGAAATACTTGCTGATCTTCATGGATTTGAGAATTTCCGGCATACATATTTGCTTGTTGTCTTAATTCTGTTACGTTATTCTTGAAGCTGTCATTTCTGTGTGCCGGGGCAGTGACAGAGTAAATGGTGAATGGTCTTATCTTCGCATTCAGTAGCGCCGCCGCTGCAGATATCATTGTGAATGGCTTGCAACTTACGAGGCCAGGTTCAAATGCCAAAGTCAACCGTGATAAATTCAGTGAGCACAGTCTATGATTCGCTAGCTTGGATGTTGCCAGCAAAATAGATTAACTTCATCACCCATTTTGCTTTGATATTTCGACGATTCCTTTCATCGTATGATTTGACAGAATGACGATTTTCGAAAGCCGAAGATCACTTTTATGGATAGCTTTAGCTGCTTTTTTGACTGCATTGAGTCGCATATGTAAAAGCATGCGTCCTGTTGTGTGCCTAAGACCCTACAAGGTTTTGTGCGTTTTTATCAACCCCGCTTCTGCATTTTTTTTCCATGGAAAAGAATTAATTTATTAAAGCAGTCCAGTCGAGAGATGGAAGATCTTCTTTCCTATTTAAGGAAGTGTTCTGCACACAATTTTTTTTCACGTATACGTAGTGGCAGATCGTACCTCGTGGGGAACACATCGAGTCCGATTTTGTCAATAGATTTTGAAAGTTCCTGCTTGGCAGATTTCGATCGATTGCTTTGGAACAAAGTTACCATGGATCAGAATGTCTAAGTCATCCAAATATGCGACTATGTTTTCATCCCTCTAGGTTTTGGTCCATCATATTAATCCCGTTTTTTAAATCAATCAATCTAAAGCCACACAACAAAACTAAATCGAAAATCATATTTTTTTTCGCAAAATTTTCCTGGTCCATGCGATCAGGCCCGCTTTTCCAAAACACCTTTCGACCTAAAATGACCTACTGATGTTTACCAAAACATTATTTATCCAGTTTTATGTTGAAAAATGAACAATCCAAAAATATAAAAATACAAAATCATAAATCATTAATTTTTTTTATTCAAAAAATCTGTGCCCTTCCTTGACTCGGAAGATTGGCTGTCGACCAACTTCTACTACTTTGCCGCGCGGACCAATACCAGAAATCATTCGATTTAAGGATAGCAACATTTTTACAGTTTTCCAACAAACAAAAAAGTGATGATTGATTTGAAGTGTTTCCAAAGTTTCATCATGGCTATCAGCCCGCTTCCATAACGACTAATGTCTTAAATACCCAAAAAAAAAGCTTGAAAACTGATGAAAAGTTCAAAACCAAAAAAATATGTATGAGAGCGTGGTCAAAACGTTGTTGAAGCGAATGAGATGAATCTTGCAGCCAGAATTATCTCCAGTATGCAAAGCTACGCAGGCGTTGCGAGTCTCCTGAGTAATAAACTGCCGGTTGAATTGGAAGAATATTGGCTGCAGGATTTCTTACAGAACTAGGTACATGCCTTTTTATTGACGCACGCACACTCGCATAAGGAAGTAATCGGATGGCGTGTCATATTCATGTCGCTTTGAACTCTTATGTTTATTTTCTCTCTTATTGCACCACCAAGTTTCCTACTGAAACAATGGTCCTTCGAGACGGATCGAGAGCAGTCAATGTGGACTTCGTAGGAAGTCCAAAATTCAACTATTCAAATTGTTTATCTACGCCCAAAAAAAACCTTCAATAATACAACCAGTTGATTCTATATTTTCTTCGAATAGACACTTGAAAGCCGCTTAAATCGATCTTCATTATGATCGCAGAGATCCAGAAAGCGATATGACGCGCCGCCCGTCTTAACACTTGCAACACCACCCAACGTAGTTTTCTAATTGGTGTTAATAATTCTTATTTTGAAATCGTATTCTCCGCGGAATTACCCTTTCATTAGTCGCGGAGTACTTCATTTGTACTTCTCGATCATTCAATCATTCCACAGCAAAACACACACGCGTCCAAAGAATGGTCATATTTCAGTTAAGTAGGATCTGACGGCACCTGACATCTCGTTTAAGCGGCTTTTCGATTATTTCCAACGCTAACAGATGACTCTTGATAAATCTCTCGGCGTTAAATCAACGCACACAAGGCGGAGAAATTATGATCTGGTTCGAAGGGCAAACATGATTAATTGGCGCATGCCAATTGAAATGATTGAAGGCAAATCATTCATTTTTTGATGCACGGCATGCTCGTTCATTGGAATGCTTGTTTGCGACAACCGACGCCCGGCGACGATGAAGCGTTGTTTGAGTTAACTAAACAAATAGAAATGTGTTCGTAGATAAGGATTAAGGTTTAAACTTGTTTACGGGTATTTCCTTTGAGGTGGAACTTCGCCTGGCAAAGCGATAGACCACATTCATAGAAACCTCAACGAGCACTTCACTTGTTGTTCTAGCCAATAATACAGATCGTCAAGCAGTTCAAATTGTTGATTTAGATTTTTCTTACCCTAAGTAACAGGACGAGTGTAAATTTTCACATATTAGGATGCGGATTCGTCTGACGTATGGAAATGGCTGACAACGACGGTAACCGATTTAAAGTCTACAAACGATCAAGACGAGGGAGAGAAAATTCTGAAATGTTAGTTCCATAAAGGGACACAGCTCCACCGCGGAAGATTGCGCTCTATGAAAGGAGTGTATCTTAAAAACGACGTCATGTCAATTCGTTCTTCGGTGCTCCAGCTCTAAAACCTCTGGCGGAGTGCTCGGGGAGTATAGCTTTTATGGTTTCTGGCTCGCAGAGTTTGTAGTATAAAAAGATCCACATAGGCTGTCTCCAATCGTTGGAACTGTCAACTTAATTGACCGTATGTTGAGCAGAGTCAAATGTCTTCAATGACCACTTTCTAGTTGCAGATCGACTGAGCGTTCTTCCAGTGCTAGAAAACTGCGCGAAACAAAAGAAACGAGGTTCAACATGGGAAGACGCAGAACACTGAAAATATGCTGTGAATAGAGAGAGCATCCAGCTTGGACGGCAAAAATCCTTCAACTACAATTGGCAAGAGTTTCAAGGTTAAAATAAGTTTGACAAGAATGACTCCGAGCAGAATTGAGAGTCTAGGTTGGGGTTTGAATCTCGGATTTATGTTTGTTTCGAAGACTCCAGTGGTGCATTGAGCCTAGATTCCTTTTCAATCATAAGAAAGAGTCCAATTTGGCGTAATTGAATGCTTGTTCGATTTTACAATACTCCTTTTAAGGAAGAAAATGCTTGGTGCTTCGTGCAGTCTGAGTGCTGACTTAAATATGAACAGTGGCGAGCAAAACTGGAAAACTGGAAATTATCAATAGTATAATTTTCTTAAGGTAAATTTAAATGAAATTAAAAAATAAAGCAAAGCTGAAATTCTCACACTGCCTGTAAGTACTCAGTTTTTTTCCATTTCAATATTTTGTCCATAGACCATTATTTTTTATTAAACTTCTTTTGCGACTTGGCATGTTTTTCAACAAATTTTCGTGAGGTATTTTTTTCGTGAGATATTTCTTTTCACAAATTTTTCTATCGGATTAAGTTAGATAGATATTTTATTGTGGCCAAACTATACACAATTTAATTTTTCTTTATAAAATATTAAATTTACGGGGATTTGGCTTACAAACCTTACATCTAAAATTTACAGAAGAATAGTTTTCAAAGAAAAGCCACTAGAAAAACCTTCATTAGGTTAAAATTGCCCAATGCAAGAGAGAAGAGGTTAGTAAGTAAATAAATAAATAAATATATTAGTTCAATATATTTATTAAAAATAATTATAACATAAGAGATAAACATATATCTAAATATAGGCGAATAAATAAATAACTACAAGTTAAAGTCCTGTCCGGAACTTTTTTCAAAAAAAAAAACGCGAACGGGAGGACTAAGTCCTCGCCCCCCACTGTTCGACTTACTAAATATAGTATATTTATTAATTTTTATTTGGAAGGAATTTTCTCTTCTTATTCGCACATTAATTTTAACACTCTTAATTTAATTCCTCTTGGGATTCGCACATAGATTTTTTCACTTTAAATTTTATCAGACTGATTTTTCTAGAAATTTTTTCTTCTTATTAATTTTTTCTTACATGGGTATCACACCATTCATTTTTGATATTTTTTTTTCACGAGACATTTGCTGTCTATTCTCTTCAGAATTGTAGTTGCATAGATATTTTTTGAGTTTCTTTTTTCCGCTAATAAAAGAAGGAAAGAAAAAGATAATTTAAGTGATTTTTAATCACTCTTGGGTACAGCTCGTTTGGAAGGATCGTTTTATCCGTTTTGGGTGCAAACGTTCATGATTGTATGCACCCTACTAAGGCACGATTTGCTTCACACGAATCCTTTTGATTCCATCGTGATCTCCAGATGTGCTCTCATGGCAACACTGGAAGCTTTTTCCGAGGATCGTAACAAACACTGTGTTCTCATGGGGACAGTGATTTTCATACAATAGAACATATCAATCTCTCGTCCTGGTTAGAGGATAAAATCTATCTCCGGAAAAAAAGGATATCGTATAAGGAGCTGTCCCTGCTCGGGCGCCAGTTAAAGTCCTGTCCGAGACTTTTTTCAAGTCCTAAGTCCTCGCCCCAACTGTTTGACTTACTAAATATAAAGGAGCTTTACTTTATTCAAAGATTCTTTATTCTTCAACGTCCAAACTAAGACTAAATTTAAAAACTAACTGGTCCACCTTCGAAGCCACTGTTTCCGCCGTCCAACTTGCCCTCTCATCACTTTTAGTCTCGCGCGTGTATCTGGGCGACGCAATCCGATTCCTGTGCACTGGCACCGTGCGAAAATGTTTGCACTTGAACAAGATGAGTCAGCGAATCTCAGAGGGTTCGCTGTCGGGCATTTAGCTCGTGGCTCAAGTGCATCGTGTTAACTTACATAAATAATTAAATAAATAGATAAATAAATAAATAAATAAATAGTAAATCAAAACGTTGATTATACATATTAATAGGTCAGACGATATTTGTTTTATCTATCTTCTTTCACAGACGGGGTACTGCTATTGCAGTGTTTCATAAAATCGCAACTCAAATTCACATCCAACAGTAGACAACGATTTTCATCGAACAAGTTAAAAACTGTTACGAGTAGGCAATGATCCCGCCCATTCTAAACACTGCAAATGCTCGAAATCTAAAAAGAAAAAACTAAACGTTTTGCAACTTGTCGAACGAATGCACCTTGTGGAATGAATGTCAAAACGTTTGTGTTCACATCCATGTTTACATTTTTCTCAATCCGAAACATTAAATTACAATGTAATTTTTTAATAATAAATTTAAAAAAAACTATGTCATGTGATTTTGAAGTGTGTTTGAGTTATGATTGTTCCAGCATTTAGCTTAAAAAAGATGGTTGAAAAATAAAAAAAATTGAATAACGAGGTTGGTTTTGATTACGCATTTAAGGCACACAAGCATATTTAATGTTAAGATAAATTCTACTTGAAAACGTTGACAACTATAATTTAAACATGCTCCACGATCTCATGATACTCTAATCTTTGATTATTTAGTTCCATTATAATCAATATATTTAGTGGCGTTAGCACAACACGCACACGGATGTGACACGCGTTAGAGTGTAATATTGGAATTTGCTCTTACGCCACTTAATCAAATAATCTTTTAATTTTGAAAGATTGTTTTTAAACCTTTTTTTTTAACGTTTTAATTTTCCTTAAGGAATTTCTTGTTCTTATTGAAATCAGCTTTAAACCGATATCGAACTATTACCTTGTCTGGCTTAATCTTGAATATTTGTGGGCGATGCTATCAGAAATCTTAAATTAAAGAAATAAAGTGTTGTAACTCTTGGGAGGCACGGAACCCTTCGATTGAGAATTTACTCTTACCTGGCTACTTCTTTTTGGAGTTCTTAGATGACGAATCAAAATTGGCTTGTTTCTTACACATGATATCTTTCAACCGTTTAAAATAAAAAAGAAATCAAGAAATAAAAACGCAATTGAATATTTCATAGTATTTTAATTCAACGAATAGTTAACGTGACTACTGAGGTTATGATTCTTTCTTTGGTCGATTTGATTTTTCTCTTGTCAGCTCAGTTTGGATCTTTTCACATCGCCCATCATGCTATTATTAAACTGATTTTGGACAATTTCTTCAGAATTTGGGACTTTTTTTTTATTAGAAATTTTTAAGAACTTCTTTTATCGATAACCATGCTGCACAATTTTATAGGAATCAGGTTTCCATTGAAGTTGTCTTCTTTTATACTTATTTTTGTATAGTATGTAGAAACATCTTCTCTCAGTTTGTCCTAAGGACTTAATACTGTTGACTATATATTTATTTATTGGCACCAAATTAATTCTTCCTGGCCATTTTTTTCTTGTATAAGTTTGTGCTCTATTTCGGCTATCTCAATCACATAAAAAAATGGGTATTAAGTGTAACCGCTGTTCTATCTTAAAACAATGATGAAAGCATTTTGAAATCTCCATCTATTTTGTTTGTAATTAACATCAGTCATAACTATTAGCAAACTTTCGTAACACTCCTTAAAATGTTCAAAGTGAACAATAGGCTGAAAAGAAGTATTTATTCTTATTATGAAGTAGAACTACGAATGAAGAAAAGTCTTCCGTTTTCAAAACACACTACAACAAAGCCACCCGTTAGGCAGACTACCATCGCAGGACCTATAAATTGAATCAAGTGAAAGGAAGGCGCTCTACCAACTTCGCCACTCAACTGTGAATGCCCCGAATAATCAAAAAAATTAGTAGGAGGGCCTGCTAGAAACACGCAGCTTGATTTTCAAAGGAGAAGCTTTATTGAATTTTTTTCCAGTAATTCAATCCGCAAGTACGAAGGCACATCCTGGGTACCTCTTTCGGCCGACCTTACCCGGTAAGAGTTTCTTTCGATAGCAACAATTTTCGAATAATATCAGTCCATAGCGGAAAAATTAAAAAAAACTAATAGAAGGCTCTAAACTAACGTATGGGTTTTCGAATTTTTTCGATGGTACCCGACCTGAAGGTGTCTCTTGAACTCTTAAAGTCCATTTCAGGCAGAAATTCTTGAAAACATGGAAGCTGTAGAAACGCTAGAAATGAAATCAGTCAAATAAAGCATTTCGCGATCAGACCGTGCCTGGTACTGGATTAGTCTTGAATCGAGTGCATTGAAGGCAGCGATTGCTACACACTGACTCGGCGAAAATCAGGCCAAGTTCTTCTTCACTAGTCAGGGAATTTCCTTGCAAAAAAGAAGTTTTGCAATCCTTACCTTTATTCTGTCTGGTTAGATAGTTGTGTTTTCTTTTTAATAGTGCCCAAGTGCTCAAGGGATTGGAAGTACCCTTATAGTGATTTTTTACACAGCACGAGCTGAAGTGGAAGGAAGAGAAAGGAGGTACCAGTGCACATTGGTTTTAAATTGATGTAGGTTGCAGCACAAAAGGGAAATAGAGCGAGGTAACGCATTCCACATGCGCATTGTGCGGCCTATAAATGAATCTCAAATTTCACAGTGCGCCCAAAAATAGGCTTAAGGATAAACTGATTTGCATTCGATGAAGTGCGGGTGTTGCGAGTGAAATGCTGAAGGGGTGGAATTCAATTAGCTATGTCTTCGGTGTCAAGCAAGACACATTTGGACGGTGTTCCAGCGAGTTGATTGCTTTCGATATGTTGTCATCGTCTGTGAGTTTTATCGCTCGCTTTTGAATTCCATCTAGGAGTTGCAAGGTGGTCTGGGGTGCACCTGCTCAGATGTGAGCGTTGTACTCCATTTTTTACCGTATAAAAGCCTTTTATTAGAAGGGGTTAAGTATTTCTTATACCGGTTGAGGAAACCTCAGCATTTCGTCGCATTTTTGGTAGCAGGGGGCCTACGTCAGAATAAGAATACTGTCATTTAACAAGGAATAAATTGCATTGGAAGTGATAGACAGGAGATCATTAATGAAAAAAGAGTGTGAATATACATGAAGAATTTCAGCCTCGAAACCGTCTAATTCACCTTGAATTCTACGACTCGAAAGGTTGTTTCTAATCCATCGAAGAAGAGACTCACCGCATCGCATATTCGACAAAGGAGCCTGATGCCAAACTCTGTCAAGTGCATGTAGCTTTTTTTTCGTCGAAATTATGTAAAGAATGGTCTATTATCTATTGACCTGTTGCTACAAAATCCGTATTGCCGGTCATTAAGGAGTTTTCGTTTTCGTTTGTAATTTGAGGTAGAAGAAGATTCTCCTTTTTACAGGAAATTGCTGAGGAGTAGGACAGATGAAAAAGCTTATCGACCGGAATGTCATTCGAAATGAGTGTCAGAATCGATGAAGAAGTAGAGTACTTAATATTTTTGACGAAGGACCAAAATTGTTAACTACCAATAGGAAAACGTAGTTTTTTTTGCCTTAATTCAACTTACATCATTGAAGAAACTTTTTCTTATTTTCCTTTGTGGTGTTGGCTTCTATATTTTCCTGCTGGATTACAACTTTCATTTGATTCACTGGTATGCACAGTATTGGAAGAGGCTGAACTTCAATCGGTTCTCCCAGCACCGTCGATTTTCAGTGATAAGATATTTTCGCGTTGTTTCCTTTTTTATTACAGCAATGTGAAAACTGTTCTCCTCGCCCATTGACCACCAGCGAATATCTGGCATCTTCTAAAAGGTTAAAAGTTACGATTGGCAACAATGCAGTTTATAGGAATATCGAAACTTAGACCTTCCAAGGTCTTAAAATCAAAATTTTAGCATTCACTTTCCAAAACAAGTATGGTTGTTTATTGTTGTTGATGAAATAGACCAGTAAAGTGTTCATCAGGCAATCGACAGCCGTTAAAATCCAATGAGCCGTAAACTGTGCATCTTTAAGCGTACTTATTCTCCTGTCGAATAAAATTGCCAAACAAACTAGTCGTCCGATTGATTATTATTAATTGAAGCTTTAATTTCAACAACTCACTTTGAAATTGGCAAACGATATCTTTTATAATTGCAACTAGTTCGCAGTGTTAAATACTTCGTGTTATTGGTAAGGTACAGGCTGACTGAGTCAGTATGCAGATAACCAAAGCCAATGAGCTCAAAGGTCAGCCAAGTCAATTATGTGATTATGACACACGTAAATGGGTAATAGCTTCAATTATACCACATCGAATGGAGACGTAACCTAAAATTAGCTTGATTATGGTTTTCTATTTTTTTTTTTTTTTCAAATTCAGCGTCTCAAGACTGCCAACAATCGTCCAGCATCCTAGGTGATGAATTCTATGTGCACCTTTGTATCTGAGCGTGACTCATAAAAATAAGGAGATTGTCTGCAGATGAATGTTGTAAGATAATTCGAACAACGAATGAGATGTGACATGAACTGACTACTTCGTGAAGTAACGACCGTAGTAGGTGCAATGCTAATTAACACATGAACGGAATTTCCCAAATGGTCAGAAGCTTCAATTAATCATTAAGCAAGTGAGGTGGCGAGTCTGAATCCAGTCGATCGTCACATTTGCAAAGCAGTAAAATCAGCAAAGAATCTACGTGGAAGTAAGCGTTTTTAAAATCGAAAGCCTGAATTTATTGGTACTCCTTGGCATGCTACAAAAGTATCACATTTCCAGCCAAATTTAGTGAATTTAATAAACATAAAATTTCGTTCTTTTTAAGGTGTATTTTCATTAAAAAAAAATATTCAATCCTCAACAGTTTTTTGCTCTAGCTTACTGCAAATTATAAAAATTTACCTAATTTATGCTTTGTTATATAAAATTAATATTAAGTGACAAATAAATGAGAATAAACAAAAAAAAAATCAACACAGTATCAGATTAAAGGCTAGAGCGGGTAGGTAATGTCGAGACATGAAAAACATTTTCTGCAAAAAATAGTTTTCTTTTTCAAATTCAATTTAAGCTACATTTTATTTTATGTCAAAGATCTTGGATTTTTAGTAAAAACAAAAAAAAAAAACAATGAAAAACATTTCATTTTGAACTTCCCATCGGGAAGTTCTTTTAATTGGTTCGATTTTCGGCATTCATAATTTTAACATATCTCCACGTTTCGAGATCCCAGTAGTCAGATAGTCAAGTTATCGAATCCTCGTTGGTTTCATTCGAAGCGTGTATGAATAAAGATTATCTGAAAACCTACTGGTTAAAGTTGACAGGGTGGTTTAAATTGTATGACGAAAAACTGACAAAAAAGGACAATTTCACTTATTCAATTAAAATCTAATAAGTTTTCCAATAAAAAACTTGAAAGTCAATTACATTCGTAGGTTTCAACTATATGTATAAATACATGCTTCAGTTATGAACTATAAGGACTAACTGACCAGCTGACATATGTAATTTCATTTCCTCTTTTTTCAGTTCCGCCAACGATTCTGATAATTTTGTACCCGACCCAAAAATATTTGCTCACCTAGAGACAAAAGTTCTCTAGTTCAATGGGTCAGAAATCAATAACTTCAAGTGACGTGGAATACCAACTGCGGACCTGATGGGATACTTCCAATAATCTTAAAGTATTGCTGTAGCTCTCTTGGCTTTTTTTATTTCAAGCCTCTATTAACCAAAAAGTTTTTCCAAACTTTTGAAAAAATGATTTCATAATTCCGGTGCACAAAAAGGGCTTCCGGAAAGATGTTACTAATGACTGACGCATAGCTAAGCTATTTTGCTTGCCGAAACTCTTTGGGGCTATCATTTTCGACAACGTTTATTTCAGTTGTAAACCTTTTCTCACAGCACACATCCCGTATCTTGACGGGAGAACGTATCAAGTTTTGTTGATGGGATCAACTTCTAATACAATTAACGCTACTTTAAGTGTGCCTCAAGGTTGCCATCTTGGTCCTATTTTCTTCCTTCTAGCCATTAACGAAATGTAAGTGTGCTCGAAAACTCAAACGTTCTAATTTATTCCGACGATATTAAAGTGTATCCACAATCTATCCGACTGCAGCGCTTTACAGGATGACCTAAATTTTTTGCAAAGGAAAAAGACTTAATCATCTGTCCTCTGTGTACACCTTTCTGTTCTGCGCTGGCCAAAGTACAGCTGACAAAGGACTTAGGTGTACAATTCGCTCCAAATCTTGATTTCTCAATTTGGTCAAATAGTCAACAAAAGGGACACCCTCCTCGGCTTCATCAGACGGTGGAGTAAATAATTTTCATGTCCATTGATCACAAATACTCTGTACACTCCATTTGTCAGGCCAGAGCTTGAGTACGCATCCAATGTGTGGCCACCTTATTACTTAATACATATTGACCGTATCGAGTCAGTACAACGCAAATTTGTTCTTTTCGTACTTCGACATTTATCATGGACTGATCCTCTTCTTCTTCCACTGTCTAAGGACCGTCATCTACTTATAGGCCTTGATTCTTTGAAAAAAGTTCGTAAAGTCTGAGATATTGTGTTTTTACATCAGCTTATTGCTGGTAATATTGACGCACAACCACACTTCTTGACCAAGTAAATTTTACTGTTAAGTCTTTCAATTTTAGAAACTCAAACATTGGACTCTGGACTGAATAAGATCCTCTTGAAGCCATCTATTGACCAGAAAGAAAAATAAGATCCTATGCTAAACATTTCCACAGCTCGGAAGGAAGAAAAAACTATGTTCTTTTGAACCCTTTCCAAACGGACTTAAAGATGTGGCAGGTGTACTTTAACGATTGGCGATCGAGCTTTTGATCGTACTCGTAATTTAGTTAGTACAACCATGCAACTGGTCTTCGAACTTTTAAAAAATTCTAAGAAAATGAAATACTCTTGAAACTTACCTAAATATTATTTCTAAACCTGGTAACGAGTTATAACACTTTATTGGTGAAGACGCAACTTCATGCAACGAGCTCACAAACATTTTAATCTCGTGACCAACGTTCTTAATTTGTGCCATTGGTCGCAACGTCTATGAAAGAGAATGAGAAGCGCGCAAACGAGGATGCTGAGGGCTTAAGAACAGGAATGAAATTAGAAAATTGTACCAACAGGTTATCTCAGGGTTACCGTCTACCCGACTTAGATGTAGTAAAGAAAGCAATATCTAAGTTCAAGTTCAATGAAATCTCAGGTTTATTTGCCAAATCTTGGAGAAAGTAGACCATCTAGACTGCCCCAATAAAAGAGGTATCAAACTCCTCAACATTTCCATAAACATTTTTTTCTGCTTCATTATGTGAATGTTGGAAACCAGTCGCCCAGAACCTGATAGGTCCATATCAATGCGTCTTTCGACCGGAAAAGTCCACCATAGACTGAATATCAACGTAGCGGCAGATCTTGGAAAAAAACACAGGAGCTCCAAAGCTTTTCATCATCTTCAAGGTTGATTTTGACTTTTGATTTTGATTTTTGAGAGGAGTTATCTGAAGTCCTATCTAGGTTTGGCATCCCTGCTAAATTCGTCAAGCTGCTCCATTAAGGTCGGCAAGAACGTCACCAAATCACTTGATGTCAAAGAACGTTTTGGACAACGTGATGCACTGTCATGCGATTCAACATCATGCTTGAAACAGTAATGCTTCAATATTAGAGGCACTATCTCTTGCAGGTCTGTTCAATAACTCGCATACGCCGGAGATATCAATATAATCGGAGAACGCAGCTTGATGTCAACAGTGCGTTTATGAGTGTTCGGACAGAAACGACAAAGATGGGTTTGGCAGTATACGAGGGAAAAAAGAAGCATATGTTGTCAATAAGAAAGGACACTCAAATACGAGGTTTTGGTTACAATAGACAGCTACAACTTTGAGGAAACTACGGACTTTGTCTGCCTAGCTCCGATGGAAACACAGATTATAACTAAGATTTATTTTCCTGGAGGTGGTAAGGGCAGGCCTACTCGCACCCAAAACAATTTTTAGTTTTTGGTTCTGCGTATATAATAATACTGAGGTTATTTTCACATTCAAAAATTTTATTAATCGTGCAGCAGATGACCTTTCTCCCCTTCGATACTCCAGCACGACATGTTCCCGAAGATGGTTGTAAGGTCTTGAAAAAAATTAATGGTGGACACACCTCCTATTGAGATATGTATCACCGACTGTAAATATTCGCTTAACCTTAATATTAAGCCTACCCTCATTTTGTTAGAACGATTTGACATACAAAATTTGAAATAAGTTTTCAATACAAAGTCCTTGTGGGCTAAAGTAGAACATGCGTTTCAGGTTTAAATATTTCAAACATTTTTTATTCTCTAAAAGAGGTAGAAGGGTAATTTTTATCAAATTTAACTAACGTTCCAAAAATAGGGGAAAATTTATTTAACCTAGTTTTTTTTACGCATTGCCCAATGAAGAAATCTACCGGGACTCAGACAGTCTAAATTACTAATCAATCACCTCTCTAGCAGAGAAATCCTTAAACTCAACAAGGGGAACATTAGCAAGTGAGCTTCCTCTCAGGCCATTGCCGCTTGAGATCACATCGAACCAAACTAGGGCTCAGTACAACCACCGAATCCCGACTCTGTTTGGAAGATGACAAAATGGCTGCACGCATTTTTTGTGAATGTCCAGCTCTTATGGTCTAAGAGGGCGTGTCGTCCTCAAAGAGATATCCTGTCGAGCAGACGTCAATCCGTCACCCACCACCAACGACAAAATGCAACAATGGACAGCTATAATTTCGAGGAAGTAAAGGACTCCACCTCGGGACAAATGTGAACTCCGTAAACGACCCAAAGGTGGCGATCGAGCGCAGAATAACACTCGGCAAGCGTTGTACTTTAGTATGTCGACACAACTTGGTTCAAAACTCACTCGAAGGACCAAAATCATGCTCAACAAAACGAGGTGAACGAGGTGAATAAGCATAATGGCAGAGCAAATTCTTAACGCCTTCGAAAAAAAGTCCTTCGTTGGATATTTGGTCCTGTCGTAGACGTAGCCACGATTTCTATGAGCTGTACAACGATGTAGACATAAAATCCGTCGACTACATTGGCTCGCCCACATCGAGCCGGTGAACTCCAACGCTTCAGCTAGGACAGTCTTCGAAGAATCTGAGCCTACTGGTTCGAGAAGAAGAGCAAGAGCCTCGGGTATAAAGACCAATTAACCTCGAATGCAAGACAACTTGGTCAAGGATGGTTGGCAACATAAGCTTAGGCTGGCCTTTATGTATTTATAACCACAATTTTGGGTGCCCGTGGCTCAGTGGTGGCTCCTGAGCTTGACAATTCGGGTTCAAGTCCAGGCAAAAACAGCTGGCATTTTTTTAAGTCACTCTGGTGAGTGACTGACAATCTCTCTGATGAGTACAACTGTCAAGAAAAAGCTTCTGAGTCGGCGCACACACAAATGGCGAATCTGGGCCTTGGTCCTCAAAACAGCTGTCGCGCCACCATTTTATTTATTAGCAAAATTAACTGAAAGTTTAGTTTAGGATCCTAATGATTTATATAATACAGGTGCAGAGAAATCAAGTATCGCATAAAGAGGCTTTAAATTGATTTGGCATTTAAAGCAGGCTTACCCATTTTTTTTTTGATTGTTTGAGCCCGTCTTTCGTCATAATGCCCTATTACCAACGGCACTATTGTCTGGACGCTCCTGTTCGAATTCAATACCATCTGTCACAGCCGACTGCGGTCCGAAGTTCAGTTAACTATGCAATTGTAGCCCACTTGATTAATGCATACAAATATCCATTTCGCGAATATACATTGAATAGGGTAATCACGGTTAACACGGATGAGCAATTGCCATTTCCAATTGACCATGAACCCGTGTGCTTCTCTCTTTTTTTGCCAATAAGCAATGTCTCATTGCTCATTGGGCACAGTGGTGGTTCCATGCGAAACCAGGAATTTCAATCGAAAACAATTACAAATGGGAAGGCATGCCATCATTCGTCTAGCAGCAGTCATTCCTCCAACCAGTCACCGCGACTCGACTCGAATCTCGCCATCTCAGATGGTGTGGTATATGACGTCCTCCTTTAGCTAACAACAACTTGTTGTGGTTGGCTCTTTGGTTCTTGGTTTGTCCGTAGCAAACATCGTAATGGTATTTCTTTTTTTTTCGTTTCTAACGTTTTGAAAAATTGTTTGAGGAGTTTGATGAATAATGGGGAAATGATTAATGAATTTCCGCATCACCTGTTGGGTTGGGTGGCAAATGTCGCGATTCCCATCCTACCTACGTGCATCATCATCGTATATGGCTGTCAGGTGTGCCGCCACAGCAGCCACCGGTTGATCAGTGTTAAATTTAATGATGTAACCATGTGATTACCGTCTATCATTGACCGGGTAATTATACTCCATTCAAATGAATTAGTCATTGATTTCGAGAAAATCAATTCAAGAAATTATTTACATATACTTATATATATTTTTCGAAAACGGTTCGCTATGGAAAAAAAAGGCATTTAGTTAGAGGCACTTGTCTGCAGAGTGATTAATGGAATAATTTTCCCATAAATGCAAGTTTCTTTTTTCTAATCAAGAATTTACAAAGACCGTTTGCGACTTTCCACGAAAGTAGCTCGCTTGGCTAGAAGGCTTTCAAGATAAAGGAACCTTTACTGGGACATTCCACTGTGCTTTCACTCTTTTTACGATTCACAAATTTCTAAGACTGAATATTTTTTAAGAATGTTGGCCAAAGATGCTTTGACGGATGTTTTTTTTTTTTTGCAAAAGAGAGACCATATCGCATTGGAACGTAGTTAGGCATTGTTTTTGCCACGATTCGAAGGAGTTATCCTTTGAGCCTTGGGTGGTTGTGAATCTCTTTACAACCGTGCAATTTTATATTTTCGATTGTTGGTGTACGAGGGCTGATTGATAAGTTTCCGAAACGACAAGAAAAACTTTTTCAAAATAAATGTATTTCTCAACGTAGTTTCCATCTACCTCGATGCATTTAGTCCAACGCTTCTCGAATGCCGTTACAGCAGTTTGATAAAATGTTTTCTCAACTCCCGCAAAAATACTCGTGCAGGGCAACAATGGCTTCATCATTTGATGAAAATCTCCGGGAATAAGTGGAAGTCGCACGGGGCCAGATCTGGAGAATAGGGTGGATGCGGTAGCAATTCGACTGCATGGTGAAACAACATTTCTTCTTGTCCAAATGAGGTCCTTTCTTTTGGATTTCGTCACTTGATTTTTGCAGCAAGCTTGCTTATTACTCTTTATTTATTGTTTTTGCCTTTTTGCAGTAATCCACTTAAATAAACCCTCGAGCATTCCAAAAAAAAGTCCGCATCACTTTGCCGGCCAACATAAAATTTGTTTTTGCTTTCTTCGGCGCAGGTTTTCCAATCTCAGTCCACTGCTTAGATTGTTCTTCTATTTCAGGAGTATAATGATGATGTATCCAGGTTTCATCTACTCTAGCATATAGCTGTAAAAGCTTTTTTTTTTTTAATTTTATTCAGTTTTTACAAAAATGTGTTTTACAAAAATTTTCAGAACCAAGAATATCGAAGAATAAATAAATTGTTTCACTTCTTTTAAAAATAAGATCGGTTGTTCTATTATTCTTATTGCTAATTTATTAAATAGCCTAGGTGCTACCGCAGTGTAAAAGTTTGAAAAATGGATGTTTTTGGACAAAGGAGTAATAAAAAATGACATACAGTTTGTTTTTAGGGTGTATGCATTTGAACTTCTGAGAGTAGAGCTGTATCCGCTTCGAATAAAAAAAAACTTTTAGAACCTTATAGATATAGAGGTGTTTTATCGGTAGAATTCTTAGCCTCAAAAACAGTGGCCAACTATGGACTAATCTGTTTGCATTACAAACAATTCTTACAATGTGTTTTTGTGCAATTTTGAGCGGTTCAATGGTGTTATTATAAGCTCCACCCCAACTTGCAATACCGTATTGTAACTTTGAATGTGCATGACCATAATAGAATATTAATAGCATTGTTTTTGAACAATGTGGCTTAAGAAGATACAAATTACGAGTAACAGATAATATATATTTTTTTAAATCATCCACGTGCCCCTTCCAATTTAAGTTTTTATCTATTAAGACCCCTAAGTACTTAAAATTGGGACTGCACACTGAATCTTCGCAAAAGTTTTTATTCTCACACGTGTGGATACATAAAGAAAATTTATTACAAGAACTTGCATGAAAAGAAACATCACAGTCAAGTGGACAAGGACTATTTAAATTACAAATCATTAATTTAGTTTTTTCACTTATAATTAACTCATGCTTGGTGAATCATTGTCGTAGTATACTTGAATCCATCTGCAGTTTTACTGCCGAGTCAAACAAATTTTTTCTAGTATATGTGAAGACTAAATCATCAGCAAAGGCGGTTTTATTGTTTTTGAAATTTTGTTTTAGTAATAAGTTTATGTAAATTAAAAAAAGGATTGGCCCCAGAACCGAACCGTGACGCACGCCAGTATTGATTTTTAGATCATTACTGTATATTCCTTCAAATTTCACTCTCTGACGTCTATCTGTCAAATAAGAAACAAACCAATTATACATAAATCCCCTTATTCCTGCTTTATACGATTTATCTAAAAGAATGTCATGATTGACCATATCAAATGCTTTTGTCATATCTATAAAAAGAGCTATACTAGTGTTTTTGTCATTGAAACTACCACAGATTTCACCACACAATTTAAGTATGGCATCTTCTGCAGATCTACCCTCGCGAAAACCAAATTGTACGTTGCAAAAAAAATTATTTTTATTTAAAAATGACACTATGCGTACTTTTATCAGTTTCTCGAATAGTTTACAAAACGTTGGAAGTACGGAGATAGGCCTATACTGCGTCATTGAGTTGCGGTTTCCTTTTTTAAATAAAGGAATGACTTCAGCCTTTTTCAAAGAGGAAGGAAATATACTTAATTTAACACTTAAATTGAATATATGACACAGAACATCGACAATAAACAATGAAATTCGTTTCAAAAGACAGTTCGTAATGTTATCGGAGGTGCTAGAGTATTTGTTATCAAGACCTAGTATGTACTTGTGAATTTCAATTGGCGTGAAAGGCTTAAACATAAAACTATTATGTTGCTCGTTGCTGCTCGTTGGAATCTAGTTTAAATAGGCGCCACACACTCCAATGAATGTTGCACTGGACGTTGCTTTTGATCGACAGTGAGCAAACGCGGCACCCATTGCGCGCAAGGCTTCTTCATTTCCAAACACTGGTGTAAAATATTAAAAACGCATTCAGAGGAAATGCTTACCATTTCTGCGATCTCTCGCAACTTTAAGCAAGTGAATTGTACTCAATGTAAGAGCAGTACCTTAAACACTGTCTAGCTTGGCATTTATCTGCTTTGCTGTTTTCCCTTCTAAAACGTAAAACATTTTCGACGCACGAATTTCGTTTCATTCCATTGTTAATTGTTAATGAATAACCAAATTACTAACATACTTATATATATGATAAAAAAAAGCTTTAAGAATGAACTACATATTTATATAGAAGTCAAATATTATAGTTAATGGAAATTATGGATGTTAATTTAGCAGCTGATGCCTTCATTGAAAAAAAAAAATACAAAATAAAAAAAGTACTAGAAAAATGTATTGTCAAAAAAATTAAAGAATCAAAGCGAAAAATATGGAAATTTAAAACTAATATGCGCGCAAAATCTGTACTTTCTTACTCAGACGAAGACTGGAGAGACTATTAGTTTGCTAGATATAAATATAAAGGGTGATTTTTTAAAAGCTATAGGAAAGTTTTTTTAAAAAAAAAAAACATAAAATTCAGAAAAATGCTAGAAATCTTTATTTGAATCGATAGTAGGGTCCATATAATTTAATGTTTAAAGATTATTACATGCAAATGTTGACCTTGACTGCGCCTCAAATGGTCCATCCGCTTAGTCCAATTTTGGCGTACTTTTTCCAACATTTCGGCCGGTATCTCACGAATAAATGCTACAATGTTGTTTTCCAATGCGTCAATTGAAGCGGGCTTGTCTGTATAGACATGAGCTTTTACATAGCCCCACTAAAAATAGTTTAAAGGCGTTAAATCGCACGATCTAGACTGCCAATTGAACGGTCCCAATTTTTCGGTAAAAAAGTGGATCTTCGGCAAACTTTCTAAGAGCCCATTCACAAAAAATTTTACGTTGCGGTAGGTACGGTTCCAATTCCTTCACCAGCTGTATTTTGAAAGGTATCACACCTAAATCCTTCCGCAAAATTTTCCACGTTATTGAGTAACAGAGGCCCAATTGCTACCAACGGTGACGAATCGATAATTGATGGTCATCATTAACACTGGCCGATACAGCTGCGATATTTTCTTCAGTTCGCACTCTACGTAAGCGTGTTGGTGGTTTAATGTCCAACAATATAAATTTGGTGCGAAATTTAGTCACAAAAGCCCGAATAGCCGCTCCAGTGGGTCGATTAAACTGACCATAAAATGGAAGAAGTGCGCGATGAACTTTCTTAACAGAGCATGCATTTTGATAATAAAATTCAATAATTTGCAAGCGTTTTTCGTTTGTAAGATAATAGCTAAATAGCTAAAAAATCACCCTTTAAAAGAAAACCTAAGAAAAAGTTGTTAATACCCGTAGCCAGAAGGATATATGAAGCAATATAAAAAAAAAACTATATTGAAAAAACAAATAAGGAGTAAACTTCACTGAGCAGCTGAAGTTTAACCCTCATGTGAATGCCATTCTTTGTGAGGCTTGCTTCGCTTTCCATCGTCTTTACCCTTTGATGCGCAAGCAGAATGGCCTCAGCCAGAAGACGAAGCTGCTCTTATATAAACACCTCATCAGCCCGGTGATAACACATGGATTCACCATCTAGTTCACAGCCTCGAAGACGTATATCAAGAATCTTGCCATGTTCGAGTACTGGCCTCCACTCCATCAGGATCACCAAAAAACACGTCAGCAACGAACACCGATACCTTAAGGCAAATGGCAAGAGTACCTCTTTCCCCCAGATGCAGATGAAGAACCAACTTTCTTCGTAGAAATGGGACTCAGGTATCATCGAGGATGACTTCTTTCACCAAACCACCATAAAGGACCGACATCGAAGACCAGACCCAAACACTCTGCGGTAATAATTTATTTTTTTCACCGATTCATGTAAAACATTTATGTAAACTTAAATGCAACCGCTGGGCTCCTATTGTTGAGCCAACAACTTTTATGTAATTAACGCCAATGTTTATATATCAATTATAAATAATATTTTAAGTTCAATTAAAACTAAATGTTATGAAAAAAGAAATGAGTTAAATAAGCAGTGTGAAATTTAACGTAGTAAGTGTTGCAGATAAAGAATTCAACGAATTTTTTATATATACTGTAAGACAAATCGATGAGTCAATTCCGAGTGTACCCTTTGTAGACTTTGTCAATATATCCGATGCTGTGTTGTCTCGGAAGATGATTAACATGATGCATAAGTCCAGTTAAAAAACAAAAGAGCTTATACCATTCTGTGTCCAAAAATATAAAAAGAGAATTGTGAATTATTTTGTTCCATTCTTAAATCACCTACAAGAAAGTCATTCCAAGAAGTAATACTCCCAGATTCTTGGAAAGAATCAATAATAGTTCCAATAGTTAAAATTTAAATTCAATAAAATATAAAAATTTTCAACTAGTGAATTCTTTGCCGTCATAGAAAAATCGTATATAAACAGCTGGATAAATACTTTGCAAAAAAAAACAACTTTGTAATTGAATTGCTGTACCACCTTTGTACTAACGAGATGGAAGGAATACATAAGTAGATAAAAAAGTATTGTTTTTCTTGACCTAAAACAAGCATTCGATACAACTTATGAAAAAACATAAGACTACTTTATATCATACCTCACAAAAAAAAATACAAAAAGTCAGAGTAAACGGATAACGTTCAAGGCAGAATGAGGTAGAACTGGGTGTCCCAAAAGGGACACTAATGGGATCGCTATTGTTCCTCATATATATCAACATTTTTGAATGGTTACGTCACAATACGCCCAAGCTCAATGTTGAATAAAATGAAATGTATGATATTACACCATAACAGGGGAATTTGAATGTTATCTTAAAGTTAACAATGAAAGTGAATGAAATTATATACCGTGGTATAATAATTGCTAACAACTTAAACTAAGACAGCCACATGATTTTACTCGTATATGTTAAAAGATTGCAATAGAAAAATTAGTTTCATGAAACGAGTACGGAAAAATTTAACAACACTAACATTTGTAAATATTTACAATGTAATTGTTGAGTCTCATTTTGAGAACTGCTATACTATCTTAGGTCTTTGTGGTGAAAGCGCAATTTCAAGATTACAAATATTAGAAAATAAAGCTTCGAGAAGTATTCTGAGTTGCAATAAATATACACCAAGTAGTTTAAATGATTTTCTGTCAAAAAGAGGATTGTAATGAATATGTGAATTTTTAAGTTTAAAATTTAAAAAAAATTGATACCAAAGTACCTGAAGAAATATATGCAGTATGTTAGTGGTGGCCAACCATGTATTTTAGAAAATCGAAACGACTTTTGATAACATAGGTTACAGAAAACGAAAGCTCAAAATAATAATGGATCAACTTTTTCATTTATAGCAAAAAAAAAAACAAAGAAATAACAAGTTCACATTGTTTTGAAATTGTAATCCTCGGTATCTGATGGAGCCGAAACTGAAGATGTAGTTTTTAATGTGATTTAGAATTCATAAGATCTTTGAAATTATCTTGTATCATTTCTGTTGTTTTTTAACCGGTCCCTCTTAAAATCTATAAGTGGTGTTTATCTTAAAGCTTTTGGATGCCTTTGCAAAAAACCCGAACAAAGCATTGTTCTCATTTTGTCCACCACTATTGTTTTACCGCGTTCACTGGTCCGGAACCTTTCTGTGGCGTAAGCTGGACTACAGTCACAGGTCTGACCGATAAGTGGAATAGCAAGCTATGCATTGCCCTCTAGAGAAATCTACCGGGACACAGACAATCTAAATTAGAAATTATTGAAATCCTTAAACTCAAAAAGGAGATCAATAGAAAGCTTGTGAGCTTCCTCTCGGGCCATTGCCGCTTGAGATCACATCTAACCAAACTAGGGCTCAGTATAACCTCCGAATGCCGACTCTGTTTGGAAGACGACAAAACGGCTCTACACATTCTTTGTGAATGTCCAGCTCTAATATGACTAAGAAGGCGTATCTTCCTCAAAGAGATATGCTCCCCATTGGTCATTTGATAAGCTTAAAACATTCTGACCTTCATCCGAAGGATGGAATGTCTGTTAGCCTAAACTTACTCCCCAAGATACAACAGGTCTATTCCTTGGGCAGGGGTTTGGTTTTAAAAAAAAGAGCAGTGTAAATGATTGTGCTTGGAAAAAATATTTTGAAAAAAAAATCAATAATAAGCTATAATTTCAAGGTTTTTTGTCGGTTAAAAAAAAAATTAAAAACAGAAGTCGATGCGGGAGTTTTAATGACATAAATAGCTCCACACTATGTTTAGTTGACTTAGTGCAGCATGGGACCATTGATATGGAGTGCTCACTTATTGGATCGACTCATTTGCATTCACTCGATTCACAGTATTTTCGTTGGAAGCCGCAACACTTAGTATCTATGATGTGAAATTTTAGGACTGATACATATGCCCCCTCGCACAGATGAACCCCTACATCAATTGCTCACAATGGGGAAGCTTGAACCTTAATTCTGATGACTTCATCGTCAGCAAAGAATAAATCAAACCATCTGGGATCTGTCATATACCCTTCAAGCATAAAATCAAGGACAACACTATTTAGCAGAGAACTAGGGATACTCCCAATCACACTTCGATTGAGAGTTCACTTTTTTATACAAGTCAATAATCAATGGGTGAGTTTTTGGAACTCCTCGTTTTCTTAGCGCCGATTGTATTTCTTGGTCGTCTGTCGAATGTTATTTCTCCAAAATCAACCAATGCCGAAAGCAAATCCTTAAAAAGATCATGAATAATGAAGGTCTTGCTAATTTGATCCTGATGCTTTAAACTAAGAGGGAGTTTCAACTAGTCTTCTTTTATTCGTGGGTATCTGGCCGATTTACAAACTCATTCGACTGTTTAGTAGGTTAGTTCTTTGTTGTAAGGAGCTGCCTCAGGATATAAAATCGGATCATTTCGACCAACTGCATATCGGATTTGGTGCTGACTGCTGAAGTGTAACTGTCTGATCTTAAGTTCAATTCTTCATAGTCCTGAGATTAAATCATTCTCGGACCAGAGGTTTGGCATATTTGGTATTTGAAGACACTGTTATCTAGAGCATTCGATCTGGCCGAACCAATGTAAAAGACTGACTTCTGCCTTAGGTAATACTCGAAGATCAATGTCTTCTCATAGCTGGCAAAGTTACAGGTTATATCTTCGCCTTCATTCATGCGTCTTTTAATAATTTTTAATTCTACCTGTCTGGCTAGTCGAAATCGAGAAAAAGTCTGGAATAGTTCGAAGGCTCTTGGCCCAAAATGCAAATGATCGCGGGATCTTCGTCAAATTCTGTGTATTCAATTCGACAAATCCTGTTCGATTTGACAGCCTTTGTCTTCTCAACAATTTTACGTAGAGTGAGAGCTTAGTCCATTGTCAATTGCCGGCCCGGAAATCCATACTGAAACACTCCATTTACTTGATAGGATCCAGTATGCAGTATCGACTCTTCTAGGACAGAAACAGGCACATGTTAGCACCTCTATATTTTAACTTCGTTTTGCTCATAACAACTTCTCCGAGACTGAGTGGGACACTATCGAGGGTAGTTAGATCTTCAATATACCCCATCACCCCGTCTATGTCCCTATGAGCTCTTTTAAGGGAAGGAGCCTTGGTTCATTTTCTGCAAATGCAGGGTTTGGATCTATGTTAATTGCTGACATCGAACGGCCCCAGAGTCACTAGCGAGAGGGCGTGAGAATATGCAAGATGTTCTTACCCGAATTTGAAAGCTCGGGTCCTCACGCTCAGAGCCACAGAACCACGGGCTTCCATACCGTTTAGCAGCTTCTAGAAATGTTGCTTGAAAACAAGTTCCCGAGGCTCAAACTGTTTAAATTCCTTGTTTTATTTAGGGTTCATATATCTAACATAGAACAGTCGGCTTTCGAATCGAGCTGCAAGACAAGCTAGAAAGTTTGGTGAGTATCTTGCGTCACAACCAAGTTGCTATATGGATATTTTTGTGAGGAAATTGTGGGTCGTCATTTGGTGGATGTTGTTGGTCAAAGATGCTTTCTTTCCTTCCTTGTTTACCAAACCGAATATTCTATCCGGCAACTCCACCGCTTTGACTTCATGAGGATAGTTTGTGTGTGCTGAGGTTTGAATTGATCTTACCTTGGTTTTCCGCGCCGTTTCAACTTAGTTTTAAGCAGTTTACTTTCTCATTATTCGTATAATTGAAGTGTCAATCCAGAAGAACGGCTGATTTGCTTATGGAGCTTAAAATTCGACAGGGATCGTGACGCTAACTGGAATGCCCCAGTCTTTCCACCAGTCCCGATTCATTTGAACATTACCTTCCGGCTTTCTTTTGAATGACCACATCGACAGGTCTTACAAGAGTCGTGCTGCAATCAACTACAAAAAATTCTTCACTTCACAAAATCTCACTGAAAATGACATCTAAATGTCCTGATGGCTGGCGCTCACACAAGCTCTATGTAAGGAGTGGCGCTTTCCACATCTCCTCTGCTCACAGATGCTTTGCAGTGTGAATATCCAATTAATACGACACATATCATGTCGCATTGACCAAACCATTGCACGTACGAATTCGAGTCCTATGCGTTCAATTGCATTCACCGAGCACCAAACACTGTCCAGCGTCCAGTCGCTGTCTTACAACTGAAAAGACTGAAAATAATGTGTCGCCGATGATCAGCTGTCCAGAAAAGGATGTCGCAGTGATAATATGGTCACTCGGTTGCCCCAAATATAGTCAAACGATTCAATTTGCAAGCTCCATATGGGTAGGTGCCCGTTCCTGACAGATTACCAGTGCCACTAATCAACTTTGAAGTCTCAACGTACGTACTCTTGCTCGTCGTTGTCGTTCTCTTTAAGCCTTTGGTCGTGGTCGTGGTCTTGGTCTTCGAACGTCTCTTCTCCATCAATGGAAGCGATAATAAGTCTTTCAACCGAATTCATTCGACGAAATCAGATGAAAACTCGAGAGAGAGGGGGTAAAAAAAAATCGGTAACGAAAATCACACCGTGGCGACACCGTCGCGGGCGCATGCGGCGAAGAAATGTATCTTAATTGACGTGAACATCGATGACGGGACTAAATTGAACCTTTTTTCAGATTCGGCGTGTGAATGCGACATAAATTTGGTTAAATCACCACGAATGCTTCATCATTACACATGTCAATGGGCCCGGTGTGTTTGGCGTGTTTACATTTTTTGGGCAATGCTCTCTCTCTCGCTCTGTTATAATCAAAGTGACAAGTGTGATGATGGAGCACTGAGCGTTGAGCGCTTTCTGAGTGCGAGTACTCAGCGTGACTCTCATTAGGAATTCTTCCTGTGTCCTAAGGTAATTTGCTTAATTGGCGCCTCGGATCCTAGGCGATTTGTATTCACCAAGTCAGGTTTGAAGCGATAGACCGGGCACAGAAACAAAACCAACGGTTTGTCGACGCATGCGAGTGAACAAATGAAGTCGTGTTGTGATCTAGAAATGACTAAGATACATTTTGCTTCATTGACACTTGCAATATTTATCTGCTGCGCTACTTAAAATGGTTAAAAAAAAAACCGGAATGCCTGCTCTTTTCTGTATTAAACCCCTTTCGTTCAAGTAGAGGAAAGCTACCGGTGGAAAGCGACCAGAACTAGGAAAATGTCTCGATTGGACAGAGCTGATTTTCCAGTCGTTGGACAAGCTTCCGTGCTCCCAAATCTGATCTGAACATCTCACGTCACGTTTCAAAAGTTCAGCTTACTCTTTGAACCAAAAGTTTTGCTGTTTTAAAGCTGTTTTTATGGACAATTTCTACTACTGTGGGTCAGAGGCTATCTCAATGAGCAGCTTCCAGAAATGCTACCAGATTACATTCGCACTTTACTACAGATTTGCGGTAAAAGTTTATACAGAAAGGCTTCGTTCATGTTTTTTGAAGACTGCATTGATTTTTTCATTCATCTAATCCTGTACTTTTTCCGTGCTGCCTGAGCTTTCCTTCGCCGCTCATACGTTCTAGTCAGAGGTGGTTGTTAGCCCTGAGACGACTCAGCTCCTTGCTGATTTAAAATGCGACACTGCGACAACATGTCCCTCATTATAGATACCCAATGTTGAACTTCGGATAAAATCGAGCTACAGAGGATAAACATCAATAAAATAAGGGAAAAATAGTACTGGCCCATAATGGCTAGCTTGAGGTACATACCAGTAATTTATATTTTTCAAAAGGCGGTTCTCCAGGAAAAATAGGTGAAAGGAACTTCAAAAGCGAACTAACAATTCAAACAAATGTTCGAAAAACAATTTTAAAATTGTCACTTTAGATTGGTGCTGGAGATCAAAATGTTGGAATTTTGTTTGATTCGTGAGTGGAAGTTTACAGGGGTTTATTCCTGATTCCTGAGAATATTCTCAGAAAAATCGTTAGAAAAAAGTCTATTTATTATATCCGCAAAAATACGAAAGATTCAGGACGACTCCTTCTTTAGAAAACCTAATCCATAAAAGAGTCTGTACCTACTTAAAGTAACCATTAAATTCCATAAATATTATTTTTTATAAATTAAAAAAAAAAACGGCAACCTTCGGCGCCGCTCCTGTGTTCCATTCTAGCATCGATTGTGGGTTCTAATTCCAACTGACGCAAAAATGTGGTTCAATCTGGCGACCAATACCAGACTTCTCTAGAATCTTAATAAGCTCGAATAGAAAGTCCCTCTACGCTCAACCTCACTAGCGTTGACAACGCCCAAGTTGCATCACTTACCACAGTCCATAACAAATTCGTGTTTAAAATATTCGAGCAAATTGTTTGCCCAACAATGGAACCACACCACTCTGATGATCCATTCCAGAGGCAGCAGCAGCAGGAAAATTGCGCATCAAAATAGACGTAAAAACTCCAAAGCTAACACAGAAGACAAAGTAAAAGAAGGCCAAGCAGATGAACAGGAATTGTTCCGTGAAAGAGTTTATTCTTATCTCATGGCTGCCTTGGTCGTCGGTCGGTCGGTCGGTTTGCTTCCCCCCCACAAAACGTTCCATTTAATGCCATCGCAATCGGAATCCCGATTTCAATGCCGAGAGCCCGACGCGTACGTCTTCGGTCGCCAAGCTAGATGAATAGATGAATGGCACTGGCAGGCAAGACGGAAAGACATCCATCTACAATTTCACCAGAAGTGTGTGATTTATTTATAGGTAGCTATCCTGAGTCTGCAAGTCCATTCAGTATAACAAAGCCTTAGCAGGACGGGCGGCGGCGACAACGACAACTCACGGAGCAGCAGCCTCGTTGCGCGCTCATCATTTATGCAACGCTGCACCGCACTGTTGACATCTGTTCACTTGTTGCCACAGCATTTAGCAGAAATGAAGTGCAATGCGTTACCACGAGTATGGACGGAATATTCATTTGCATTTTTGCATAATGCACCTTAAGTGAGCGTGATTGATAAGGACGAGGTGGTTCTAGGGCTGATTATCATATTGCTCCCGTGCGTGTGTAAAATTGTATCGTGTTAACAAGCTTTACCCGCTGCAAAAAAATTGCGGATTCCTTGTGCGAATACGTAAAAAAAAGTGGCACAAATTCGTCATGAAGGTTTGAAACTGCGTCGTGGTTAGTTCGTAGAAAAACGAATTTTGTTTATTTCTTATTAACTAGCTACAGGGTGGGTAAAAAAAAAAGTTTATGTCATTTTTTGGACCTTTCAATGATAGCGGTCAAGTGATTCTCCTTCTACCCCATTTTGAATCGCTTTGGCGAGAACTTTGCAAGGGAACAACATAAACTTTTGTTCGAAAAAGTGCTCAACTGCGTGACATTTTTTCTGGTCGACGTCTCATCCGAGACATCTTCAGTCACAGCGGCGATCTTCTGTCACGTTATGTAAGAGTTCATTCTAAGTATACTAAGTGTTATCTCAAAAATGGGCCAGTCGATTGGCCGTCTCGTTCATACGATTTAACGCCTTTAGATTATTTTCTTTGGGGCTACTGTAAGTCATTTTTGCCAACAAGCCGGCGATGTTGGAAGAGCTCAGAGCCAACATTGAACGCGAAATAGCGACCGTTTCGGCCGAAATGTGTTACCGAGTCATCGAACGAAGGCGAGTGCCATTCATAATTTTCTGATTGTAATTCAAGCTGATCAAAAAGTTTTTGAAATATTTCAAATGGTTTGCGTTCAAGTTAGCCAGAGTTCACGTAAAGCGGTGTTTTTATTAACGCGAGTCTACTGTATCAAACAAGATTTTTCTTTTTCTTTGGCTTGAGATGGGAAGTTCATGGTATGGCCTGACCGACTCGCACTCAAACCAATTTTTGGATATATAATTCTGGAGTTCACTTTTACAAAAACAAAAGCCGGCACATAGGCCCTTGTGTTAAACGGCTTTTATGTGTTAAACGTCGCTCACAAGCCTCTATCCAGTGCACTGTGCATGCGTCCGAAGGCTTTTTGCAACACATAAATTGGATCCGATGAATTTTAAGTCAATCCTCATAGCCGTATATGACAGCATTCACCACAATGGACCGAATGGCCGGTATTCGGAATCCCTGGAAAGCTCATCCGATTATATCACACAAAACTCGAAAATATGCGATGTTATTTGTGGCTCGGACTAAAAATCTCCGAATTATTCCAGATTTGCACTGGATTCCGGCAAGGAGATGCAATGTCACGGGATTTCTTTACCCTACTAGTCCTCTAAAAGACGTGCAATCGTTGAAGCTTTCACGGCGATTGAAAAAGAGGCCTGAGGGTTTCAAATTAACGACGATGGGTGCGAAGATTAATCAATGCCGCTCAGTTTGTTCGGTCAAAACTTCTAACCTGAGATTGACCACAATTATGATTTTCAATACGCTTATTTTGTTAGTTCATCTATGATATGAGAAGCCGAATGTTTTACGAAAAAACAAGGCATGAGGACAGATTGAAGCAACCTTCGAAAGAAAAATACTGCGTCGAAAAAACGGTTCGGTCTCCGAGGAGGAAAAACATCTACGAACTCTACGAGCTGTACATTTTTCCGCAAGGCCAGGATACGTCGACTTAAGTGACTTGGCCACATCAAGCAAATGGAGAACAATGCTGCAACTTCGATTCCCGGCCACAAGGCTTATATAAAAGAGATGAAAGTGCCTTCGGGTCTTCAAAAACCAAGCAATCGCGGATGGCAGGAAACTTTATCCAAGCAACTGGAAGCAGAGTTCCTGTGGTGTTCATAGGCCCCGTTTTTTTTACTATGAAATAGATTTCTTTGTACAAATTTGACAAAATCGATGGCTTAAGTAAAGTGACTCCTGCTTCTGCATCCCTTCTAAAATAACTCATTGGTTGACGTCATATTTGCCGATGGTGCTTGGAACCTATTTTCATATCTGAACAGTCATTGAGCTAGTTTTGTCTAATTTGATAAATTTAAGAGCCGCTTGATGGGCAGCTGAGACAGCTTAACTTACTGGGTTAACCTCTGTTTTTTTTGTTTTGCAATGTAAATACTTCCGCTAGATTGAGGCCTCTAGATTGAGCCCTTGAATCACGATCATTCCAGAGTACGTAGCCTCATTCGAGAGGGTGATAGTCGCGATCTTTCATTAATCTGTTGCGTAATAGCAGTTCGGTCTTTGAGGGTTTCGCTCCCAGTTCAATCTTTGGCGGGACCTTTAGTTGTACTCTTTATTGCCGAGCTTTTCACAATGTAAGAGTGTCTTTGAGAGCAATCTGTATTATTCAAAACTCCATACGTGAACTCCTTCTTCCTTATTGAACTATAGATCACTTGAACTGACTTCAGTCAGCAGGTTAACTCTTCCTTATAGAAAATATTGAATCCAACTCTTGACACATCAAAACCTGGAATAAAATAGTGCTCTGGGCTTTTCGTGGCCCATTCAGATATGAGTACGAATCGCAGATCTTCCCTCATATTAGAATTGCGGAGGTCCTCTACTTCCTTGAAGAAGCCGATGCCAAGAGTTCTCTTGCATGTTTGGTGTCTGTCGTCACAGCATGGAGAGTCTGGTTGTTAGGACACTTTTAAGGGTGTATCTGTTGTAGCGGATATTAAAAATGTTCTGCATGGTGTTGGTCTTACACAACATTCTGGACATAGGTTCTTTGGTGCCGTAGTTGGTCGGAGAGGAACAAGACGAAGACCTACGGCTACGGGGACTTGTATTGCGAGAGATCAATTGCAGCCCCGCGTGTCAGTCAACATAACGGGGACTGAAAATTGATAAGTTGCAAGCAACGTGCTTCAGGCGGAAGTATGTATCTGTCTAGCCAAGAGAGACCGCCTGCTGGACGGTCTCGATACGTTGGATATGGAATTCGTAGTAAGGGGACCAGGCTTGGCGTATTCGAGGAGAGGTCTAACAAAGGTGATGCAAAGGGATTTGGTGATATAGGGGACCGGGAATTCCTTGGACCAAGCAAAGAGACTCTACTGATAATGTTATTGACGTGGGAGCGAAAATTAAGTTCAAAATCACAGTATCACGCAGGTCGCGTAGGGGGGGGGACCGAAGGAACTGGTGCGTTGCAGATGAAGTGGGGGATGATAGGTACATAAATATTTTCATATCATCGGCATATACAAGAATCTTATGAGTCTTAGATGATACGGTCGACATCATTTATTGTCAAGATGAAGAAAATCATTGGGCCAGCGTGACTACCTTGAGTGACTCCTGAGGAAGCTATAAATGGATTGAATTTGCAAGATCTAAAAACGACGACGTTTTGACGGTCTGCCAAGTAGGATTTGAACACGCATTATTGAAGGCCAAGAGCTTAAAATTGTAGGAGTCTGATATTGTGGAAGATTTTGTCAAAAGCCCGTTGACCTACCTCTTTAGGATCCATGTTGGTTTGAATATATGACGACTTTGCATGGACAAAAACACTGAATAGTAAATGATGCTCTCGAAGAGAGTTTAGCAATTGGTCTTTAGCTGTGATCTTTCTTGAAGATGCGGATAATGAAAGAACTATCCCAGATTTTTGGAAAACCTCCTTAAGAAAAGGAAAGTTTGAAAAGTGCTGTTAGGGGTCCTTTGCAAATGCGGAAGATTAAAGTCTCCCATGATGCAGCAGCAGAAAATATGTAGTAGGTGCTGCGTTTAAAAATTGTTATTTTAACTCATATGAATTCGAAATTTGCTTTTTTCGATAACATCTTGGAAAAAAATTATGGGCTGCCGTTACGAGTACATGAGAAAGAAGCATGCCTCATTGATGAGGTGCTCCATAACCGAAGACCTATCAATATTATGAGCAACCGGTGCATCCCACAAAAGCATATTGATCGCTTTCGTTCTTCTGTGAACAGAGACGTTAAATGAGTTAAAACAAAAAAATATGAGCAGCAAATATGGATCCTGTGCGAGTGATCTTCAAACCTTTCATATTCGTGAGAAAGTTCTGTCGTAACGATTTGTCATTCGCCAACGTGCACTTTGATTTCAGTCAATTTGCTAAGACTTCAGAATCCAATCGACCATAATTTCCATCATTCACAAAGTGCTGAGCGTCGTTCCCTTTGTGAGTAACCACCTGCCAAATGACCATATCCACCTTTCATTTATCAGAGATGATTCAAATTTAAAATCTGCCCGAAAGGAGGACACACTTGCGAGCCAACCGCCCATTTAAAAAAAAAAAAAAATAATAAGAATATATCTCGCGGTCACTCATACCATCACCAACGAACGCTGGACGTGATTATCGCGCTAATGATGCTGATGATGCTTTGTTTGCAGATTGTTTCCATAAATCGAAGAAGATGGGTCAATATTTACCCCCACCGAGCATTCAAATCCCAGCGACAATGTCCCACAAAGTGACTATCAACACAGAGCGGCACATGGACGGCTTTTTATTCCAATCGATCCAATCTATTTACCCAACCGCAGCGTATCTGCGCGTTCCTTTTGCGTCCACCATTTACTTACACGGCTTACACCGGGCGACATTAACGATATGGACATAACAAGACGAACGGGTATACATATGCAACTTGCATTATATTGAAAGATGCTCCACCACCAATTAGGGCTCACTGAGGTACGACCGAGTCAAGTCGTTGCTCGGTCGTTGGTCGTCTCGTCTCATTTTGTACGTAGTTTACACTTAATCTTGGCTGAGCATCTTCCTACCGACGGACGACCCCAGCAGTCGAGGGCCATGCTAAATGAGTTTCATCTTCTCCTTTTGATTTTAATTACCCAGCGTCAAAGGCAAATATGGCACGGGACGTAGGATCAACGCGCGGATGAATGCTGGGCAATGACTGAGGTTTTGTGCCGACCAAGGTAATTATGATCCGTGGTAGAATGTGCGGCGTTTAATTATCGGATCCAAGGTTTCGCACAAATATGGTGAATTAAGGCGAAATAAATTTGATATTTTTATTATGGCCAGGTTGAGGCAGTTTTAATCGGCATCGCAATCGCCAGTTAGAAACAGTTAAGACCATCGATGATGACCGGCACATTGCGTTGCGTTCCCATGGAACGATGACTACCAAGAGTCAATCAGCGTTCGTCTTCGATTTTCACCGGTCTTCCGTCGATTGGTTTCGGAATTTGTCGATACGTTTTTTTTTCGTCGTTCGTTTTTTTTTTTTCGTTGTTGTCTTTAGACGACGCGCAGAGCAGAGCTCGGTCGATGTTGCAGGTCGTCATTAAGTCTTTAGGATCTACTCGAGTGCAACGGACGCAATGGTGGTGGTCATTAGAAATGCGTTGGGCCCCTTTCTTTTCATATGCGTGTTGATGATGATGGACAGTCGAAGATGAGGCGGACGGACGCACTGAATGGGCAAACATCTATTGAATGTTTGCTCGGAGCGTGTGTGAGGCAAACAAAGATTCGAATCCAAGCTGGGTGATGGAATCGCACCCGTCTCTTTGTTTTTGTTTTCATTGGCTGGTCGATTCGTTGCGATCTTAGTGGATACATTGATGGGATTGTTTGTTTGTTTGTTTGCCGAGGCATCAATCGCGCTTAAAGCGAGTGCAAACATCTCGTTTTTTGTGGGCCTTTTTTTTTTTTGGTTTTTTGGTGTGTTTTGCTTTTGTTGGGAAAATGATCAGTTGGTAAGGTTAAGTGGGGTTTTCCCCAACATTCTTTTAAGGGGGCTGGTTGGCTGATGGAGTTATTAACCGAATGGAAGTTTGAAAATTAATTCAACAAATAGACAGTTTTGAGGTTAAAGTGATGTTATAGAGTTGCGTTAGGCACTTGAGTGGTAATTTAAAAAAGGCTCTATTTACATGTATCATAATAACTTGGTGAGGAAGTATTTCGAGTCATGAATATCGAAGTATTAACCAACATTTTGAGGGGAAAATATTAACCTTCAAACGAATTGAACAAAGATTTTTTTTTTTCAGCTCACGCGAGAACAAATAATTTTTCCTTGTTCAATGTCAAAATGAGTCTTGAAAGTGCTCGAAGTAGTGTTGGCATATGACCCATATCCGTGGTGATGAAAGCGACTAAAAATATCACTTAACGGACAAGTTTTCGCCAATTCTAAGCTTGCTTGGAATGAAATAATCAGCAAATCAACTTTATTTGGAGATAATACTTCATTGTAAGACAATAGCTCTTACTCCACTGAGTAGAAGCCACCTTTTAAGGAGGAATGGAATAAAATTCTTAACATTTTTTGGAAAAAAAAATCCATGTCTAGAAATTCAAATGGCAATCAAAGCCACTGTCAGAGGTGCGCATCTTATATTATTAGGCCTTGAACTTGAAGGGATGTGAGCTTGTTCAAGTTGTTGTGGAACCTCTCGAGCACTACTATCATCAATCCTGAAGCAATAAGACTGGCATTGCGGCACAATTTGCATGGAAAAGTAGTCCGTAAAAAGCCGTTTATAAATAAGCGCAACAGAATTAAAAGACTAAAATACACTAAGGTCTAAAAAAATGATGATTTTTCCTTTTGGAACCAAGTTTAATTCTCGGATGACAGTAAATTTAATTTGTTTAGATCAGATGATCAATCTTCGGTGTGGCGAAAAACAAATGAAACATGATTACAAAAAGAAAAACTTTGGAATCCATACTCAAGATTGAATGGCCCGAAATGTATTCTTCCATCTACAAAAAACTTGTAGAATCCATGATCAGAAGATTGGATGCGGTTCTATAGAACAAGGGCCTACCAAATAAGTTCTGATTTTCTTTCATTTTCTTCTCATTTTATTAAAAATAAAATTGAATAATTCCTTGTCCGAGTTAGTTTTCGGCATAAATTTTGTGAATTTTTAAATATTAAATTTTTTTTTTATAAAAATGATGACTGATTTTATTCAAAGCTGTAGGAAAATAATTTAATATTTCGTCTGTGGTTCCTGAGACCTGACAAAGGTAATCCTTCCGCTGCAACTCGATTTATCTGTTTTAAGACTGCATTAAAGAAATTGCCGAAATCCGGTGAAATGCTGAAATAATTCGTACGTTCTTAGTGCAAACAGTTCATATCGTTGTTTCGAGCTGTGCGACATAACCGGAATAGGTTTGCCAGGATCGCAAATTCAGATATGACGCACTACAGCTCGGAGCTCAGAGTGCTTTTTTGCAAATGATCTCTTAAAGTCCGTGTGTGCATTCATACATCAGGATTAAGGATGAAATGAAGACTGGTACTGATAAACATTGTTTGAAAATTTTTATAAAAATGTTAAGAATAGGAGTGCGTTCTCATTTCTATTTATGTGGCAAAAAAAAAAACAAATCCCTGTATTTGACTTTGTGACCGAAATTGGGCTTGACTGATGCTCATTCCTGATGAGTCGAGCGTTAGGGTGAAAGTGCGCTCGCCAAAAACAATCTGCCAGAACTTCACGAAGAATTAGCTAGTGTTCGTCAAGGGTCCATTTTAAAACCTGTATTATTAAGTATTTTATCGTTATCGTAAACGTTTTAATTACTGTAGCAGTGTACAGAAGTATGGTGGATTTGCCTAACAGTTGAACAATTAAATAATTTTGATCAAAAACTTATGGGAATGTTGAAAATTAACTGTGATGGATAGCTACAGGGCTTTCCAATAAGGACTTGACAACTTGTTTTTAAATAAAATAAATCGTTTGTTGGACCATCCTGTTGAAACGAAAAGTGGTCCAAGTTTGCAATTCGGTCGAAAAATAATCGGTAATCATAGCGCGATAACGCTGGTCATTCACATTAACGTGTCGATCGTTATCGTCGATGAAAAAATGTGACCCAATAACGCCGCCGGCATGCAAACCGCACCAAAAGCTATTTTTTGCGGATGAAATGGTGATTCATGAAGCAAATGTGGATATGGCCTCATTGAGTCAAAAATTACCTTCGTCACTGAAGATGATTTTGCGATGAAATTCATCATCTTGGCGCATCTTCTCCAGAGCCCAATCAGAGAACGTACGTCGCTTCAAATTATCCCTCGGCTTCAATTCTTGAGTTAGCTTGGTCTTGTTTGGGTGTAAACTTAGATCCTTACGAAAAATACGCCATAATCTGGTCTGAGAGATGCCCAATTCTTGTGAACGCCGTGAAATTTATTGATTTGGACCGATTGCTACGAAGGCAGCGGTATTTTCGACACTTCGACCAACCTGTTGTCTCACTGACACGCCAACATCACACTACGAATATTTAGACTCAACTTCTTGCACCAAACTTATTATAGGGCGAAAATTACGACAGAAAATTGGACTTAACGCTCTTCAAGTTGCAGTCGCCGACTCCAAATTTCGGTAGGAGATTTTTATAATTTGCAGACGTTGCTCGATCGTGTTCATTACCATGATGAAAATGTTGAGTTAACTGAATAAATTGACAATGACAGTTCGATGATAAGTGAAAGGGTGCATTCACAAATTAAATTCAAAGTTGTCAAGTCCCTATTGGAAAGCCGGAAAATATATAGAATTACATGAACGTGAACAACTTCGCGATCGTCAACACGCTCGGTATTATAATAGTTCACTACACCGTAAGTCTACAGCACATGTATGTCAACGGAAGGCTTTATGGTACTGTTGAAAAACTTAAGGCAATCAAACCGGCCATGCCATTCAGAATATTTGAAACAATAACCAAAAATGGAGCTTCTACCCATTATAAAAAGCATCATGAAAAATAAAACAAACGCTCTTAAAAGCCTTAATAGCTGTTTTTATGGCTTTTAAGAACAGCTTTAAAAAATGATTTTCATAAAGAACTAAAATTCAAAATAAAAAAATGTGTTGTTTAAAAATAAAAAGATTTGTTTATAGTTTTTTATGTAAATTTATTTTCTCGTTCTAAAGACCGACTTATCAAGGGTCTTGCTCAAAGTGAACAGAAGAATTAAGGGAAGAATCGAAAGATTGAGGAGCAGCCATTTTTAATAATACCTTTTTTTGTTGGTTTTTTTCTAGCTTTATTATAATTTTATTATTTATTATTATAGCAACCATAAAAATACACATTGCAAGTGTCTTCCTCTATGGTTCAGAAGATACAGTCCTTTGTCAAACGGACAGCTTTGACTTAGAAATATGCTCCTCGGAACCCTTGAAATACGATTCTAATTTCCAAAAGTGCATATTATTATCGCTTTACTTCACTTATTAATTTGTTATGTAAATAAAACACACTCGTTTATAGTAAGTACATAAATGTTGTTTTTTGTATAATTATAACTTCAAAAAATATTTGTTTTGATTCCTAGTTGAAAAAAAAAATATAATTTTCAAGTTATGTAAAATATTTTTAAATTTTTGAAAATATGTCAAATTTTTAGGTTAAGTTAAAAATTTTTTCGGATGTCAATAGAATTCATCCATTGAAGCTATTGAAAAATAATAAAGATTTTATTTGAATTTCTGAAAGGAATTTTTATTTTTAAACATTTTCTGATGTTTCATCAAAATAAATTGGAAAAAAAATAAAACATTCCATTTCTAATGAAAAATTCTTTTTTTGAGCTAGGACGATACTGTGGCTAATCGCCCATATTTATACTATAAGTCATGAAATTTAAAGGACATGCAAAATTGAAAAGCTAAATTTAATAATTATTATTTTTTAATTTTAATAATGTATATTGTTTTGCTTTTCGAAAATTCAGATGTGCTTAAGTTTTTGTTGCAGCTTAACTCAAGTCCTCGCTGTAAGTTTTGCAAAAGATAGCATCGGTTTTTTTTTCTTAATAGAAAGAATAAAGCTTTCAGACAGGCTTCCGTTCTCCCAAACCTGACAGATGATCTGCGGCATGCTCCCAACCAAAACATCTTCGGGATATTTAAAAAGTTCAACTTCAAGACAATGAAAAACCGGCAGCTATTTATTTAACTTCTTCATCGGAAGGGAAAACTGCTTCATTGGCTAGAGTTTAATTTTCTTCATATCCTGTGAATCGATGACAAGACTTTCCACACTATTTATATCAGAGATAGAAATTTAATGATGATGATGGCCCTGAAATTGATCAATTACGGTGTTGAAAAGGGGCTATGTTTTTTTAATATTTTAGATCAGAGAAATGATCGACTTAGAAGAGACTAATATTTCTGTAGTTGAAGCAGTTGAGCGGGTGTCCTTTCCCAATGATGCTGAAGTTCCAATCGTCTGACTTACATTTAAAAATGATTTTGTTCGATCTCCAGCTGCTTTGAAAAGTCCGGGAATTTATGAATAAGAAGCTATTTCGATTTGCATATCTAACCTTCATACGAATCCTATTAATAGAAAACAGTTATATGAAATGCACTCACCTGTCATAAATATAACTTCTTATGACCAACATTCCATTAGCTATTCATCTTGGCTACCAACCTCTTTAATTGGCCTCACTTACATCCCGACACTTTCATCATTCCTCCCGTACGGTAGGCTGGCATATCTCTTAAATTATTATTATGTAAAATCGATGTAACCTTGCTCCGCTTTCAGCCTCGCCAGCAACGACAGTCATTGTGCTCGAAAACTCGTTTCTATAAATAAAGATAAATTATTATCATTTCCCACGCAACACTCTAGCCTAATACTTCCGATTGAATCCAAGAAAATACGAAATACCCATCCACTGCACTTCACACTTTCGATTCGATTCGATTCGACTCGATTCTGGTGTCTCATCTGTTCCCCCGAACCTGTCCCCCACAATGCCACTTAATTGGGGAAAATATTTCCTTTTAACGAAGAAATATTAATTCTCATGCGTGATTTCGAATGAAAATCCACCACAAAAAAAAAAAAAAACGATTGAGACGTCGTGGTCGCGGTCGCGTCACATCGTTGCAGCGATGAGAAAAAAATCTAGAGTGGTGGGCGCGCGTCTAAACAATAGAGGTAAGCCCTAATGCATATAGCTAGCTTATTTAGATACGCGCTATCACCGATTCCCCTGCACGTAATCCTAAACCAATTGACCAATAAAATTGTATTTTCCAATCCTAATTGAGTGCCAAGTAGGGTCAGTTACTAAATCCGAGAACCGGTCACAATACATAAGCCCGCTTGTCGATCGATGGCCTTTATAATGGAAAGTCTCCCCATTGTGGCATTCTCAACACCTCGCGGATGTGAAGGCTAGGCTAACTAATTCCATTATTTACGCACACACTTTTCTATCGTGATTCCTTATCACCGTTAAATGTCAAGAAGAACATAATCTCACTTGAAATGCAGCAGCAGCCCCAACAGCACATCTTTTCTTACTCTATGATGCGACCGAGCTTAAAATATTTGCCTCTCGAAAGAAAGAGGAACTGCTGAAGAGTGTTGTCGTCGTGGTCGTAATTAGTTGGGGAAGCATCGAGGCATCGGGTTGCTTCCGACCCGATTACGTAATATCGGTCAAAGAAGGATGCATCGACGTCATATTTAGAACGCCATTGCACAACACCACCACTCATGCTCATCCAGCACGACCACGCATCATCAAGCTTTATCGGATTCTTATTTTTTTGCCTTTGGTTTTTCTCGGGTCCGTGTGTTGTTTTTAATTTAACTACCCTTTCCCTAAGGGTGTGGATATACGAGTATATTTTTACCAATCACCTGGTGTATCATTAAGAACACTCCGATCGGGGCTTGGTGGACACACAATGGGGTGCTGTGTGTGTTTATCTGGCATCTGTCCTTTGGCCAGGAAAAAAAAACAAAACGGGTCAAGAGGCGCAGCTTTTGCTGCTTCAAAGGAGTCTTGTTTTTGTTCTTATTAATTATTTATTAATAAATCTTGCGTCATGAGACTTTTGTGTGTGGAAGAGTGTGAAAGGCCAAAAGGCGGAAAGGAATCATCGATGTGATGCCTTAAATAGAGAGCTTCACATCGCCTGGCGTCATCAACGTCATTGTGATGTGCAGTTGTGATGGCATGGCTGTCTGTTGCTGCTGCTCTTTGGGGATGTTTCACCTTTTTTGTTTTTGTTTTTGTTGTTGTTATTCACTCATGGGTCAACACATATGCATTCGATTGAATTATAAATCAATAAAAAAAAATAAGGGAGAAAGGATTGACGTAATTGTGTACAGACACATGATGATGCAAGCTGATATCACGTGTGTAGGTAGAGGGGCTTTGCCGAGCGAAGGGAAGCATAAAATCACACCCACTCGTGGCTGGGGATAATGAGCTAATGATCCGGTAATGGTGGTGGTCATTAAGAATCGTCTTTGATGTGTGTCCTCGGCCCACCACCACCACCGCTGTAATTGAAACCATTCATAGACCTTTGGGTATTGTTTCTTCCGGCTTTAGGGAAGGATAATTATTGACATTGTTGCTGGCTTATGATGGTGATTTATGGGATCGGTGTTGATAGATTTACCCCGGACACAGCTGGCATTGTATATGGACAAGGGTTAATAATAATGAATAGCATCAAAGGGTGAGGATAAGTGTTATGTTAACTTCGATATGCAAGTAAAAGAAGAAAGCATTCAGCCCTTTGCTTAGGTTAATCTCAATCAGCATGCTTCTACCCAAGAAGGTTTTGATTCCCTTCGAATTTGGGCTGGACTTCTTGGAAATAAATATCTCGGTGTTAGAACACTTCATTACTGCGGATGCAGTTGAGTGACCCAGGTGTTTATAGAGTCGCCACTCAGGTGCAGTTCTGTTGGAAAGTAAATTGACTTCACCAATTGACTTCCTCATGCTCCACATAAATGCTTTCTAAAATCTTAAAGCTTCTTATTGTTATTAAAGCATCTTCATCAGCTGCAATCTATACTGTCCAACATTGTGATCACTTGAAGGGGAACTGCATTGAAGAATATTTGTTCATTTTCAGATAAGTTTCCACATTTTCTAGATCAGTATTTGGTTGATCGATGCTTCCTTCTTCCGAGGTTCCAGTCACGTACAACAGGGTTTCATCAGCAAACACTCAAGGCATGTTCTATTCTCCTAATATTGTGGGGAAGTGAGTTCCACAACCTTGTAGATTACACGAAAAATTGTTTTCGAGTTACTTCGCATTTGAATTTTGGTAAAACCAAAGTCTTGGTACGATTTGAGTTCGATATTTTCAGTCTTTGAAAAAGGAATTGGAGTCTCTCATTTGATTTAAGATCAAACAAAAACGTCAGCAAAGCAGCATCAAGCTTTCGCTCCTACGTATGAGTATCAGTAGGTTTTTAATTGACATCATTTTGGTTTTGCTCCTAGGATACAAAGAACGCGCAAGCCTCTATACATTTTTCCAATAGAATACTTAACAGTTTTCCAAGTTATTTTTTGGTTTAAAATAACTCCTTACTTTTTGACGGATTTTCATTAACTTATTCCGGCATCATCAATCTTAATCTTAGGGAACAGACATGTGTTTATAGCTTCGAGTTCAGTTTAAGATTATTTTCTTTTGACCGCTGGGCAATAAGTTAAGGCGGGGTATCGCCTCTTTAACCGACGTTATACGATAGCTCAGATAGATTTGTACATCATCTGCACATATTTGAATTTTGCAGTGCTTCAGAACGGAGGGAAAGTCAGTGTAAAACATGGTGGGGTCCAAGAATGGATCCTTGCGGGACTCTTGCATTGGTAGTTAGAGAGTGTGACACAGTAACGGCTTGACTCCTTTTTTCAGATAACTTTCGACAAGTTTAAGTTCAGTAAAATCGAGTTTTAAGTACTTTTTTAATTCGTTCAAAAGCTTTCTATGCGGGACAATGTCTTAAGCCTTCGAAAAATCCAATAATACCAAAGATCATATATTTCCCTGATCGATTTCAGGACATTAATCCCCACCCAAGCTAAGTATTGCAATCGTACAACTCATTAGTAGATTATAAAGGTTTTTTTTATTTAAATGCTATAAAAAAAACTGCTCAATATTTTCTCAAATTTGTTTTTTTATTTGAAAGTACAATCCTTCCGGTTTATAATGGAAAATAATTTCATTCAAATGGCTGCCTCGGCTGGCCATGCAGTAGCCTACACGATTTTAAGCACATTATCGATTGTGTGCAGCTGTATTTCACCAATGGCTTCACGAATATTGTCCTTTTAAGCGTCAATTGTCTCTGGCTTGTCGGCGTAACACTTATCTTTGAGGGCACCCCACAAATAATAGTCCAACGGTGTCAAATCGAGGTGGACAAACGACATCAGCTCTGTGGCTGATAATGCGATCTTCAAAAACAGGGCGCAAATCATCGAGTGTAGCTTCGGCTGTGTGGCACGTTTGCGCCGTACTGTTGAAACCAAATGTTGCCAATATCCTCCTCTTCAATTTTTGTGAACAAAAATTCTTTCAACATGGCCCGATAACGATCGCCATTGACTGTAACGGCCACTCCTTGCTCATTTTCGAAGAAAAATGGCCCAATTATGCCTCTGGACCAAAATCCGCACCAAACAGTGACTCGTTTTGGGTGCATCGGCTTTTCAATGTATGCGTGCGGGGGTTCTGTGCCCCAAATGCGACAATTTTGCTTGTTTACATACGCGCCAAGATCAAAATGAGCTTCATCTGAAAAGATGATTTTTTTGGGAAAATCGGCATCTTCTGTAAGTCGATCGCAGGCCCACTTAGCGAAGCGAAAACGCATTGGATGGTCAGTTGGCTTCAACTCCTGAACCAATTCGACTTTGTATGGCGTCATACCAAGGTCTTTATGCAAAATTCGTCTCAATGATGTATCCAAAATGATTGTTGAGAACGACGGCGCTTCACGCACACTTTCAGCCACAGCAGCAATATTCTCGGGTATACGCACAGTTTTTGGCTTTTCACGCTTTGGTTTATCGATGAGGATGCCAGTTTCTTTTAATTTTTTCACAAGATAACGAACGAAGATACGGAGCTGACGGTGCTTCTCTTCTTCCAAAAACCGTACGCAATTTTGCAACACACATTCTGCAACATCAAAGTAATGTCGCAATATTTCCCAGCGTTGTTCAAGCGTATACACAACCATATTCGTTCAGCGGAAGGATAAAACTAATTATCTGTCAAATCAGACATGAGCTAAGTGTTACCATTCACGAAATAAGCACTAGTTGAAAAAAAAAAACGTTAGATGGCGGACCCGTTATGTATTTAAGTGGTCCAAAATTTGACAGCTCATTAGTTTTTTAAAAACCTTTGATAGAAAAGGCCCAATACCGGACTAAAGACACTTCCCGGTGGTACTTATCCTTAATATAAGTGAAATATTCGTTTCCATATTTAACGCGGAAGAGTCTATTTTTTAAGTACCCACTATATTGGTTTCCTATGCAATAATGCTGGAGGAACAACCTACCGTAGGATATGCCTCAAGCCATTATGCCACACTCTACTACGGCCTTAAGAGACATGAGTACTAAAATTTTGTTTTGGGTGTTAATCTGTAAACCTCTTCATTCGTCGAAAACGTGGTTCTGAAATCTAGATAATGATCAGCAAAGAGCTTCAAAATCAATTTTCGAAACACTTTAAACTTAAGAAAAATTTATTTCTCGCCAATATCGTCAGTGTCCGCTGGTCAATAGTCTTAATGAATCTACCCTGTCTCAATCTTTTAACATAAATTCACCAAGGTTATTTTTTTAATTGAAGGCTATTGCAATCAAACTTTTTCGCTGCCCAGATTTTCAATGTACAGCGAAATTTTGAGGCTCCGGAAATCTAGAATTCTGTCAATCCAACTGGGTTATGGTAGTAGAATGAAATCTCGCTTATCAGTTCCTTGACACAGTGAAAGATATTGCCGGTTCTGTGTAAGAACTTTTTGTATACTTTTTAGGGTTCCGTACCCAAAGGGCGCCAACGGAATATTCCTAGAATTCCTAGAATATTCCAACTGTGACAGCAATATAAAAAAATAGAATTTAAAATTAAACAAAGTAAATATTTACGAAAAACTTGTCCAAAAGACTCACAACCCAATTTTACGCCAACCAGTAGGCAATGAGAAGTTAAAAATAAAGACATTTGTGTTGTCATAGGTGAGATTCTGCCTGACCATGCTAAAAAGTAGGTCATGGGGTAATCTAAAGTCCAAAAATATGCATCGTTGCATATTGTACTGAGTTACGGAACCCTTCGCTTGCGGGTTAAGCTTTATGAATCGATTCTAATAACTTGCAAAACAAACTTTGTGTGAAGAAATCATCGAAAAGATTCTGAACAAGTGTAGGTTGTTTTTTTGTCGTGGTAATTCTTCAAGACACTCTTCAGGCATTGAGGTTAATCTCTGCTATTCGAAAAGGTGCAGTGGATTCCATAGATCGTGATATGCTAGCTGCTTCTTTTTATCTGCAAAAAAAGCATCTCCATCTAAATCATCAAATCACCTGGCAAATAGTTTCCCAATATTCAAAACGCACGAGCACACTGCAAAGGCGTTCACCGTGCCATCAGCGTCAGCGTCGCATTGCATGGCGGTTGACATTTAACAAAAAAAAAAAGACGCCTTCCTAAGTAACATTTATTGTTTAATCGAATTCATATTAACTATGGCGATGGCGGTGGGCTGCCTCCCATCGCATCCCATCCCATCCGCTGATGTACAAGCAATTATCTCTTATTTTGTGGAGCATAGAAAAAAGGGAAAAGATGCAGCAGCTTGGGAAGAGCAAAACAACGCCGATTAAGTACAAGTTATTTGTCCAAATGAAACGATTAGCTCACCACACCAAGTGCATCCAACAAAGTGCATCCCATCCCATTTCGGTTGGAGCGAGTTAACTACTCGTAACTATGAAACTTCGACTCCAGTGTGCTGAATGAGCCAACGTGAAGCGCGGAGAAGCCAAAGTTTGGTACGTGCGGCTTGGGGGTACTCCTCCATTTCAATGTATCTAGATGCATCTCTTGGTATGTCGAGTGATAAACGGAAAAGTGGTTGACTGCTTAATGTCTCGCCGGTAATACGGTCGAGTCGGTGTAGCATAGCAGACAGTACCACGCCGCCACGCACACCCCACTTCTGCATATACTGTACGTACACAGATTTTCGTTTGGTTCCTGTCATGGCTGGGGTATGCAACTCTTTGTTTCATGGGTCACATCGCCAATTCCTCAAAATGATGGTGGTGGTGCTCTTCCTATTGTTGGCCCCCACCCTATCCCAGGAATTAATGGTTCACATTATTTTTATATCTGCAAGCAGCTCTGTATGTGGCACACCTTGAACTAATAAACGAGCAGAACCTACCAGAAGATGGCAAGAAGAGTGGAATACCAGTCTAGGGTAGGGTTGGAGCGTAATTGTTTTCAAGTCGTCGTAGCGCTCTGTGCACCGTTGCATAGAGCTTCAAGTGGTGCTGCATCGCAGCAACAAGTGTGTGCACTTTGCCGCCGAATGACTTTGACGATAGATTTTCCATAACTAATTTGAATTATTAGACTGGAAGTCTTTAGTTTGTTTGCCAATCAATCAACGGGAAAATAAAATGGATTGATAGATGTTTGCTTAGTCCAAAGAATGGTACTTTATTGTCCTAAGTTCTTGGTAACATGAAATCATTCTTGGAGAAAAATATTCCGTGAAAAAGCCGGCAATTATAAATGTTTTTTCACGAAAACATCGTAAGTAAAAGCGTTTTCTCCAGAAAAGTTTTATTAAGGGTAACAATGCCCTATTTAACAGGGACTTTTATCTCCCGAATCACTTGGGGCGGATTAAGATTCGATGCCGCCCTTGGCCTTTGCCGATCAAATATTTAAACTATCAGATACTATTTTTATTATTTATTAAAAGATAAAAGTAAGTCATTGAAATATTCAAGTCTTTTATTTCAAGAATTTGTCAAGAACGTTAACCGGTCTCATAAAGTAGTTCGCAACTTTTTAAGCTTGGGTCAGAAATCTGGGACCCTTCACCGGCATGTCTGTTACATAAAACTTAGACATTAATCGCTTATTTTTAGAGAAATTAAAAGGGACTCACTTACAAACAAATACAAGCTTCACAAATAGCAAAAATGTGATCTTTCGATTGGAAAAATGTGGCTTCTTCTTAAAATAAACGGATGACAAAATATCAGCTGTCTGCCAGACTCAAATTTGCCGGGTAAGATTTTGGGTAAGCATATCGTTTTTTTAACGCAAAAACGAAGAATTAAAAAAGTTCTTAAGTGATGAAAAAAAGAAAAACTATGTTGGCATGAGGGGTTTTAAGGGTTCCGTTCTCAAAGGGTCCGAACCATATTCTAAGCCTCCCCTGTCCGTTCGTCCGTCCGTCTGTCACAGAGCTGTATCTCATAAACCGTTAATAGGAGACACTTGCAATTTTCACAGAAGTAGACAATTAGATTCATGGAGGAACTCAACAACTATTCAAAGTATGCAATCATTTCTTCGAACCAACACACAATGTAAAAGTCAGAATTCCAAGCAGAAAAAAAACACTTTGCCACTTGTGGATTGGACGAACGAATGAAACTTTTGTAATGAATGTCATAAAGTTCCTACGAAGAATCACAACCATGTTAACGTGTTTTTCTTTCGAGCAGCATTTTTCTCAATCAGAAAAAAATAATTACAATGTAATTTTTCAAAATAAATTATTAAAAAAAAATATTTCATGTGATTTTCATGTTTGATGTTTATTTGCAAAATGATTTTGATTAAGCATTTAAAGCATTTATTTTCAAGAAAATACCATAATAATCAATAGATATCTTTAAAAGCGATAACAAAACACGTTCACGGTTGTGACACGCGTTTTGACGTTCATCAACGAAATCTGAACGAGTTTTCACTCGATTTGGAATGAATTCCTTGCAGGAATTTGCCAAAAAAAAATTTCCGAATCATAGATTCACACATTTCTCCAGTAAGTCGGCATGAAATAAACTTCTTTAATCTTGTTATTGTTTTAAATCCTTATTTGTTTAAACTTTTTAATTTCCCATCTGGAAGTTGTTGTTTTATTTGGAATTAAAAGTCAACCAATGTCGAGCGTTTACTTTGGCGGACTTATTCTTGCATATTTGTGGGCGATGCTAAAAGATAGTGATGCGTAGGCGCGGAACCCTTCGTGTGAGAGTCAACTCTCACTTGGCTACTTTTGGTATTGTTTCAAAGTATTTTCACGATGAGAGTTTGTTGGGAACTGGTATAATATAAGTTAACGGATAGAGGTCTTGAATCTTTTTTCAAATACTACTCTCTATTTGAATACATTTACATTTACATTTACATTGAAACAATTACTAAAAGCATCATTCAAGAAAAATATTCGCTCTAAAACATCATTAAAAACATGTGCCGAGGTCCTTGTCCCAGTCTATATATTGTAAGTGGAGGTAAAGGTTAATGTGCCCTGTTAGCAGTCCCACAATAAGCCTTAGATTCCGTTTGTGGAGTTCAGAGCTCGTTTCGCTACCTTTTTAGTCGGTTTTCCTCCTATCGATTTTGCTGTTCTGCACGTGCAAAGGCTGATCCAGTGGTTTTTGAATTCCCGGGTCAGCGGAATGCCTATTTCCTTAACAGGGTTTCGATGGCTATTTCCCGCTCCTTTCCTAGCCAGTTCGTCAGCTTTTTCGTTTCCCGTTATATCTTCGTGCCCCAGGACCCAAATTAGACTGATGTCGTTCACTGTTGCTGGTTTGGTGAGTTTGTGTTTGCACTTCCTTACCAGTGTCGATACTGATAGAGGGTTTGTAATAGCTTTGATAGCTGCAGTACTTTTGAAGCAGATGAGTATTTGCTTCTCCCGTATGATGGGTTCGGTGAGCTTGAAACACCGTGACGAATGGTTCAAGATGATTTGAGATTTCTATCGGCGGGTTCGAACAGTAGATTCCTGCCCCTGATTCAGACGATATATAAGAACCGTCCGTATAAATTGTGATAACGCCGGGTTCTCTTGTCGTGTTTCCGTTCGTCAAGTTCTGTTTGGAAAAATTGTTTTGAAGGTGAAAGTTTTCTCATCTAGATTAATTTTTCCCTCTAGTAGTGGTGTCATCGCTCTTACAATGTTCACAATATTTTAAGGCCCGGTGTCTTTCCTGTCGTCAAAGTGACCCAGCACCTTTAGTTAAGGTTAAGGTTAAGGCCATAACTAATAAATTCAAAATTTGAAAGTACAGTTAAATTAAATTCAATAACCAAACGAATCCAGTTTAATTATTAATATATATTTTTTATTTTTATTTACTCATATATCTGCACCTTCAAGATTCTGTCGTCCTTAAGTTTTTCCCGCACCTTTAAATTTAACTGCCCTAAGCCGGGGTCACAAGGGCATGAGCCCAAATCCATCACTGCGCTTGCCTGATCAGTTTCATAATTTAGAAGTCCTTCTTGTAAAGCAATTAACACGACTGCTGAACAAGTCTCATTTTATAAGATAATTAAGCAGGCTTATCCGATTTGTTAAAAAATGCTTAACGAAAGGAGTTTCAATTCTGGAAATTTGGATTATTTAAAGATGAGTCTTGTTCTTATTTCAAGAAATTAGACCAGTCTACTTACCTTCGTTTTGTGTGCCGAACACTTTTTAGCTCATTGTTAGCATACCGACAACGGCGCTTCTAAGCACTCGATGCAGAATCGGGTTTGTCACGTCTTTGTTACACGCTTTAATCGAATCAATTGATAGATCTACAGTTCCTGCAGTAAGTTTTGTAAATTTCTCATATTTTAGAATTCGGTTCAGTCAGTATTAATGGAGTTGTTGGCTAGGGGGTAAGGTAGAATCTAACGAAGTGAGAGGTTCTGTTTTCGTGGTAAGTCTATCAGCTTGTCATGCTGGGGTTTCATGTTCGTGTCATCAAGAATAAAGAGTTACGTTCTTTATCTGTCATTGCTGTGCAGGCTTAATACTGATAACTGGTTGATTAACAAAACTTTAAAAAACAAAAGTTTTTAGTTTAAAAACTAATGGCGAAAAAAATAATGCGAATTATAAGAATACAAATATGTCGCCCAAGGAATAATCAAAACAAAAATATCTGAGCTCCAAACCTTCTCAACTTCTCCTTCTGCTTGCTCTGTGCAATATGAATTTCAAGCGAAGTCATAATCTCTTGAGTAATGCTTTTTGCAATCGTGTCAATATCGGAATTGAACAAATTTCTGATGCATCGTAATTCCATTGTTGGCGACCATATTTTGAACGAATCTTTTCAGAAAGATTTTAAAAGAATCGCACAAAAGCTCGTCAGCTTGCCTGAAACATTTTTGGTAATAAGGGAGTCAGTGAGAAAATTGACATAACTGGATAAGAGAGCAATCTTTTTGTTTTGATAGTGATTTCAAAAATAAGCGCGGCTCTGACTTAAAATTCTGTTATAATTCTGAACTCGAGTTCACAACCATCTATGGTCTTACATATGAGGTCTCCTCACATATGAGCTGTCAGACTCTGCGCAGGTAAGATTCATCTGAATATACTTCAGAAATGATTATACTACTGTGTCCAAAAAATAAGTTGACATTGTATTTATTTTGAAAATTCTTTATTTATTCTTCCAAATCAATTTCATCCCTTTCAAAGTAATCCCCTCCCGATGCAATGCACTTATGTCAACGGATTTTCCAATCTTTGAAACACTGGTTGTAGTCACTTTCCGGGATGGCCTTCAGTTCCGTCTTCGCTGCGGCTTGAATCTCCTCTATCGTATCAAAACGGTGTCCCCGGAGCGGTTTTTTGAGCTTGTTGAACAGCCAGAAGTCGCACGGCGCCAGATCAGGTGAATACAGTGGTTGCGGAACGATATGGGTTGAGTTTTTGGCGAAATGATCACGAACTACGAGTGCGGTGTGGGATGGTGCATTATCGTGGTGTAAAAACCAAGAATTGTCTTTTCACAATTCCGGCCTTTTTAGGCGGATAGCGTTACGCAAACGACGCATAACGTTCAAATAATATTCCTTGTTGACTGTTTGGCCGGTTGGAAGGAATTCATAAAGCACAACACCACGATAATCGAAGAAAACAGTCAACATGACCTTGATTTTTGAGCGACTTTGGCGCGGTTTTTTTGGTCTCGGCTCTCCTTTGGCACGATATTCGCTCGATTGATCGGTTGTTTCGGGGTCGTAAGCATAGATCCAAGTCTCATCGCCAGTTATAATGCGTTTCATGACATCCTGGTAGTCGGAAAGCATTGTTTCACACACTTCAACGCGACGCCTTTTTTCCAAGAAATTCAATGTTTTCGGTACCAGTCGAGATTTGATGCGCTTGAGGCCCAAAGCATCCTTCAAAATGGTATTGACTGAGCTTTTCGATAAGCCAACTTCATCAGCAAGGTCTCCAATCGTTAATCGATGGTTTTTCAACACCAAATCTTTGATTTGTTGGACGTGAGCTTCATCGGTTGAGGTTGATGGTCGCCCAGAACGCTCTTCGACACGTTCACGGCCGGCTTGGAAATCACTATACCACTTGTAAACATTTTTTTTAGACATAGCCTCATCATCAAAGGCTTTCTGCACCATCCTCAACGTATCCGCAGCAGAAAATTGATTCCGCAAACAAATTTTAATGCAAATTCTTTGCTCAATAAATTTCGACATCGCAAAAAACGAAAAACTCACTTTTAGCAGCTCACAAAACGACGCGTATCTCAAACACTACGAATATATTTTGACATGAAATTTCACATAGATGTCACTGACAGTACTACCAACCTAAAAAGAAAGAAAAATTTCCAAATCCTTCGACGCGCGCAGTTTAAATTCATATGTCACCTTATTTTTTGGACACAGTAGTATGTGTGCAGTCGTCTCAAGTTACTTTAAAAATTTTTGCAGAAAGCCTTTAGGCGTCAACGATCTTTCCGAACCTGAGTGCAGCTTTCAAGGCTTTAATTTTATAGCAGTCTGTTACGTCACATTTTAAATGGTCAAAAGAATGTTACAAGATTGTCATAGGCTGCCCATCGTCGCCTTCTTAAGGTCGCAAAAGTGATCTCTTCAATCAACACCTCCAAATCAGTCCTGCAAATAACTGGGATTTGGGAACCAGCTATGAACGTACACCAAGTCGTGTGTAGTGAGGCCTGGCTGGATACTCAAACCTGCAGTTGAACAGACATTTTTTCTCAAAGGCTTGATAGACGTCAAGAGAGGAACTACAAGTAACATAAGTATATTTTTGTTCTCAAAGGCTTTTTAAATTCCTTTCGTTATTCTGTTAACCTAGAAGGTTTTATCCTGGAACCAAGTTTTCACTCGTAACTGAGGCACTTGAAAATAACGTTTTTAAGCTTCCCAATCTTTATCACTTCCACAACTTTCTATTGGCCTCGAAAATGGAAGAGGCGTATGGAGGAAAAACAATGCGAACTCTACAAGCTCTACACTGATGTGGATCTTTTTGGGAAGGTAAAAATCCGTCGGCTGCAGCTTGGTGGTACCAAACCAAAACAGCATGCCAAGAATCGGAAAGGATGGGAAGCAACTTTAGCTCACGCTTTGGATTCATAATAAGCAAGCCTGATCAAGAGCCAACGAAAAGATACTTTTAAATAGTCAAATCTTGAGGAATAAACAATAAAAAGTCCGTTAAGATGGTTAAGGGCAAGAAAGAGCAAACTCATGACTGCAAAACTTCTTTTCCTGTACAACCTTCAAGAGACAGAATGCCACCACAGCGCGGTGACAAATACACAAAAAGATTGTGTACCAAACAAATCAGAACAGCAGAACAGATACATTGTTACAGCACAAAAGCTTTCCCTTCCCAATCAGCATCGTTTTGACCAGGTTGTCGAAATATTTCCATGTCACCACTTTGAATGTAGAAAAACTCCGACAACAACAACAGTTTGTGTATATTTTCATTTGAAAATTGTAAATCAAAATAAACGGCATTTCTATTAGATTCAGATACTTTTGTCCAACAAAGAAGAACGAGTGCGCGCAGCTAACATAACCAAAAGACCGACGACGACGTCGATGGTTTACGGTGAGGTAATTTGTTTGCCCAGATACAACATCGAACACAGAACGAGACAAGAAAAGATGCGGTTGTTGGTCGGTCGAGTGGTATGTGCCCAATTCACAACCACGGCGGCGGCGGCGGCGGCTGCTTGCTCATGTCCGTCCACACCAAAACTATGGGCCATCGACAGCAGCTCAATTCTGGCCGCGGTGCTTCGGCATCGCCCGCATTCCCCGAGAATTTTTCGTTTTGGCCTTTTGAGTTTGTTTTGACTTTAAGTGGTGAGACGAGGTGTTAGATCTTTCTTTGTTTTTCCTTATGTTCTACCTATTTCGCTACAAAGATCCCAAATACACTCTTGACAAAAAAAAATAAAAGTATCCAACACGCATCATAAACCGTGTGTACAAGGGGGAAGGAGGTTCATTACAAGGGGGGAACATAATGAGCGTGCTTTATTTTTAACCAGTAAATTAACGTTAACAAGACTTTTTCTGACTTTGATTTTGAATTATTGACATGTTTGAGGGTGATTTTTTGTACAAATATATTTCGGTTAGAACATTCGTTCGTTTGTTCTTCAGATTAACCGTGAAGGTTCAGTGCAGACTTGGACAAAGGAGCTGTATGTTTGACTTAATAAGCAAAAGCTTTGTTTAAAAAGGTTAAAAAAAAGTTTCACTCGGTATTTGGTTCCGTGCGGATGTTGAAAATCACTTCTAGAATTTTCGCAGTGATTCATTAAGTTCGACATTTTGACATTTAAGAGGCCTCAGGTCAGCGTTCAATTTGTGAGAAGACGATACCTTTGTTATGGGTTGGAGACTGCCGAAGGAACAATTAATGACTCACCGTTTTTATGGTGCGTTCAGATCTCAACAAGGTTTGCTTATTTATAATTTATTACAAACTTGGACTCAGTTTTAACGCCAATCTTTTTTAAACCCTTAATAATGAATGCGTGCACAGAGGGAATAGAACGATTGATACTACAACCCAGGTTCGGAACTTGGGTGTGTTTGGTTTTTTTGTTGAAAGGGTTCATATCTAAGGTTCGTTGAATTTTTGGTCACATAAAAGCATACCATTTGTGAAGCACCTAAAATCTAAAAGGTCTGAGTAACTTTTATTATCATTACACAGAATTTGACTGGCCCGAAGGATGGCCCCAATTGATCCCTCCCGAATTCTTTCTTTGGGGGTTTTTTTGAAATGACGTTTTGAAGCTTATGTAGAGTGCAAGAACAGTTTGACGGAAGTCCATGCCAAAAGGATTCAACATGCTGTAAGAAGAGTATAGAATGAAAAACTGTGACGTGCAGGGCGGTGATAACTTTTGGCGAGCAAAACCAGCGCACCTTATAAGAGCACTGGGATCTTAAGACTTAATGTTAAACCCTTGTTAGCCTACAGTTCGATTGGCTGGTGGATGACAAACACCAACAATCTATGGAACCAGTACGGCGACATCATCAAGGACGTAGCCGAGGTAGCCATTGGCTACAAGCCACAACCCGAAAAAAGCCTTTGGTGCGATGTAGAATGCGTACGACGGAAAAAGGTGACAGAACATGCGAACATGCAAGTGCTGCAGCGCAAAACAAGGACACCGAGGGAAGAGAACCCAGCCAGAAGAAGGGAGGAGAAGAAAATCCTACGTAAAAAGAAAAGGGCCTACGCAGCCTCCCAGCTCAAGGAACGGAAGAATCCTGCTACAGGAACAATACCCCGATGTTTTCCGGTAAAGCCAAGCAGCTTGTTTTAAGCACGGGACGCAGGCTTTCGAAACAGTGAAGGAAACCCTCACCGAGGCACAGGGAATAAAAGACGTATTCAAGCCGCATTTACAGCACCTGCTTCAGGTAGAGAGTGTGGTAGGATAAAAAGAAGACCACCATTAAGTCAATAAAGAACTCTTCTCCGCTTACAGTTTGGAAGAGGTTGACTCAGCTATCGAAGAGCTGAAGAATAAAAAGGCTAAGCATTACTTTGGTAGGGCACTTGCACCATATAATCAGCCCCGTATGGGTGGATGAAGCCATGTCCGATGACCGGACTATCAGCTAAATAAGAAGGCGGTCCTATGTCTTGAAATAACTATCACGGCTTAATGTCGACAAGAACCAGTGTGACTTCCGGCCCGGCAGATGGACGATCGACCAAATACTCACACTAAGGCGAATCCTAGAGGAGTCCATCGAATTTCAAGTTGAGGCTCGCCACCTCTTCATCGACTCCAAAAACGAGCTCGAGAGCAAAATTGATAAAAATGTGCCGCGTGACGTTGGAAAATACACAGTGCCAGCGCGCCTTCTTGAAGTAAACGAGGACAAAACCGAGTACATGTTGTCAACAAACAAAGAAACATCTGTCCACCGCATAGGAAAAAACGTCACTGTTGGCAACAGTAGACTCGGCGAAGACTCGCCCCAGGAAACCGCTTCTACTTTGGTTTGGCGAAACAAATGGATTCAAAACTCGTAACTTGAAAGACGAAATGTGTGCTCTACAAAACGTTGATCCTGACAGTTCTGCTGTATGTAGCTGAGGGCTGGACGATAAACAGAATGAGAGAAAAATTCTACGTCGAATATTTGTCCCGGTATGCGAGGTGTGAGGAGGGTGAATGGAGAAGAAGATATAACCGCGAACTCTATAAGCTGTAACAGGATGTCGATGTAGGCCAAAAAGCCAAGGTACGACGACTACACTGGTTTGGCCATATCGAACGAATGGATTATCGTCCATCGTAAGAGTAAAGAGGACATGCTAGTTCGAGACGACAAGTAAGAACAAACCGCACGTTTTAAGGACCAAGCGATTGCGGATGCCAGAAAGCTTGGTCTAGATAACTGAAATCAGCGTGCGCGGGATCGACAAGAATGGCAGGCAGAGAGTCTTCACGGGTCTGTAGCTCGTAAATCATTGCAAACAAGAAGTTTATCGAACAAAACCAACAATTTTGAATGATTTCCTGCAAATGCACTAAAAGAATAAAAAGTGGGAGATGTTGTTCTAACTCCTGAGAGATCATTATTTAATTACTACAGTTCAACAAACTTTATAAACAATTGAAGCACACTATGACGACATCTCGTCAGCATACGCTGGAGATTTATTAACAAATCTAAGTGTTAATGATCGGATTAAATTGTTGCTTGCAATAAATTCCATGAGTTCCTTAGTTGCCTTCTGTGGATATACAAACATATATCAATCTGTCATTCTGTCGTTTAATGTGGCGCGACCTCCCTGCTAAAGGTGTTCATAATGGTTTCCCATTAAAGACACTGACTCACTATTAAATTCTCGCTTATCTACGGCGTAGTTGCTCAATTGCTGAAGTGTGCACTGACGGAGAATGAATCCTTATCACGTACACTCAATCTGTCAGGACATCAAATAAATTCCCATAAAATCACAGTACACTCGTAGAATCATCACCATATATAACCGAATCGGCTACGCACTACGACTGTCCAGTGCAGTCAGTCGTCCGTCCGTCGTCGGTCGTCGTGGACGATGAGTTTTCAAAAAAAAAAACAAAAAGCAGACACAAAAGACACAGACCAAAGCGGGAGCATTTCACAAACAGAGCATTTCATTAATCCCTGAATGTAATTTCAGTTTAAATTGGGGCCCAATTGGAGGAGTGTACCTTAAAAGACTCTTACGTGACCGGAGTTAATAAGAACCGTGCAAAAAAGTCCAACATAGGTGGTCATTATGACAGAGAACATCGCAGATACACCCGACCGATGGCGATTGTATTTAAATTGAATGGGAGCACGAAGAGTTTATAAATTTCGTAGTGAGACGTGAAAATGCTCAACAAAAGACGTTTTAAGGATAAGGATGGGAAATTATTTCAACACTGGTTTAGCTTGTTGTGGAACATCAATATTCGCATTGCTGGAGTGCCTCTTGACAAATCTATCATTCAGGAAATTCTTTCTGATGTGAATCATTGCAAAGGTTTCTCAAGGCCACTGGACGAACAACATAAGAACGATTTTTTGAAGAACGATTTCGCATTACCAGCAACAAGTTTTGAATTGTGATCACTCAGTGATGGGATTTCTGTCATTCGAGTGGTAAAAAATGTTGGGGAAATTTTTGAGGTTCTATGTTATCTCTCCAACCTCAGTGCAAACAGTGGAGAGGCTCTCAATTTTCTTAAAAAAGTGACCAAGTGCGAATCGGACTTGCGCAACGAAGGTTCCGTACAGACTTGTAGGTATGTAAATAGTTCGTCTATTACGGGAGTCGTTTCTCGAAGACTTACCTGCTTTTGTTTGTATGCGGCGATTTAGAAGCTTGGTTTGGTATTTATTTCAACTTGATAAAAGGTTTAAAAAAATAATAAAAAATTAAACGTTGACAATTTGTTTCTTCTGTTTTTGGTTCACGTTAATTTTCCGATGTATGATGAACTTTTGTCCTGTAAAAAACAACTGCCAAGAGGGAATCGGACTCGCGTACCGAGGGTTCCGTACAAACCTGATGGTATATAAATTCACCCATAAGATCACATTGCTTCATGCCAAATTTCAAGATTCTAGGTCGACTGGAAGTTACCTTGGGTTTTGATTAACTTGCGAGTGTCGAAAATTTGCGGCATAAACGGCTGTATTTCTTGATTGCGTTAGCTTAGAAGTTTGTTTTTTTCACAGCAAGAGATAGTAAATCTGAGTATTTGATATGAATTCCCGCTTGATACCTCCACGCGTTCCTGAGAAAAAGGGTCTTGACAGACAGACGGACGGAGAGACAACAAAGTGATCCTATAAGGTTTCCGTTTTTTCCTTTCGAGGTACGGAACCCTAAAAGAATAATTTACTAAGTAAATTTAGAAAATCCCAATTTATTTCGAAACAAAGAATACTTTTTTTTTCAAATTTGGCACTTTAAAAAAATCAAATAAGTCAGCGCCAACTGTGATACACGTTCTTAGATATCAATTTTTCTCGAAAGGATATTCATTGGTTTCTTAGTTGGTTTATTTCTCAAGAAAAAATAAGGCTGAGTGAATGTAAACCATTCAAAAACCCGCTAAAGTCCACACAAAAAATTGCATCAAAATCGATCTATCCGTTTTAAAGATGTACATTGACATACACACAGAAAAATTATTACATAAAAAAGATAACAATTTTTTTTTTCACAAGATCAATATGATTTAAGATCAGGGGACCTATTTGTGAATCCGAGTCACATCACAATGATGTTGAGATTGAACTCATTGTCGAGTCGAACGAGAATTTTTATTAAAGAATTTATTGGAACATCTTTCACTCGAGTTGTATTTTTCCACAAACTTCGCTAGACAACGCTTAGACGTTTAAGTGACAATAAATTTTGAAGAAATTACTTCTCAAACTCATCATTTATGAGTTAATTTTAAAACGATAAGTACAGATATTTTTTTATGGCAGTGATTCGGATCCTTCGGTGATACGGATCAATATCAAATGCAATTTTAAAATCAGGATATTCAGGATATCATTTTTAGTCAAGGTTGTAAACTCCCCAAAGATCCACGGATCACGGATCCCCAAAGATTCGGATCCTTCGGTGATACGGATCAATATCAAATGCAATTTTAAAATCAGGATATTCAGGATATCATTTTTAGTCAAGGTTGTAAACTCCCCAAAGATCCACGTAGAAAGTGCACAGAGAAGCAACTTTGAAAAGCAAAGGAATGAACTTTTGAAGGCGCGGTTTCGTTGCTGTTAGAAAGCGAGAGTTCTCAATTATGCGCTTCTGGAATTTTTGGCAAATCGTGAACAAAGCTAGCCTGAAAAAAAAAGCGTGAATTAGGAGGGAACATTTCCGACACGCTATTTGTTAGTGACATAAATTTGTTTACTTGCTTAACATTTTTTTCTTTATTTTAGTTTCTGTTAATAGATCACATTTTTGTATAATGAGGAATATTTATAAATCTTTTTCCAGCCACTAGTATCTCTAAAAGCAGGTCTTGCTACATTTAGGCTCTTTCTCAGTTCCTTGCCAATTCTTTATTTTGGGAAAACAAAAAGGTCAACCAATGCTATTTTTCATATAAAAAGTCACTCTCGTTTTCAAAAATAGGTATACTCGTTCGATTCTCGATTAAGAAGCTCTCACTCGAGTTCATGAGTCGCTTAATGTTGTTAAACGTGTTCACAAATACAGATCCTCTGTAGTCAAATGAATTGAATAACTCGACTTGGATTCACAAACAGGACCCCAGGTTGATCTACAGAAGATGTTATATTAAAAGTTTGTTGTGATTTTTTAGTTGTGTTAACACAATTCTCTTTTTACCAACATATGTAAAGTATTTGACATACTTGATCTGCAAATTTTTTAACGTATGTCGACGTCGTTGGAAAAGGTCCATTGTTCAAGGTTAGTCTATGGCTCTTAATGGGGCGTGCCGGCCCTATATATATACTAACTCTCTTGTCAAAAAAGAATTCTGACATCTCTTTACACTGACATCTCTTTACACTGACACCTCTTTACACTGTTTTAATTTAACTTCTACACTCAATTACTCTCGATCTTTGAGGTTGAAATATTGGATCGTAACAATTGGTCCAATGGTGTTCCTAAGCTAGACGCCAAAAGTCTGGTATGGTTCACAGACAGATCAAAAATGGATTCTGGAGTTGGAGCTGGAGTCTTTGGACCCAACACAAGGATCTCTGTACAGTGTTTCGATCTGAAATCCACGCCATTGCGATCTGGGCCAAATAAAAACTTCTCAAGGGTATTGTGGCATTATCATCCAATCTAATAGACTCCTAAACTTTCAATTGTTGCAACGATGCATTGTAATCCATGGCCAGTTACAAAAAAGTAAAGCTGGGCTGCAGATGAGCTTTTAGGGCTTGCTCGGAAACTGTGTTCGCAGATCCTGAACCGTACAAATGGGAAAATAAAACCCATTGGACCACTCAACCAATGCGAAAGGTCTAAGGCAATCCAAACGATTAATGAGGTCTTATTCTCATAAGGAAATCCTAAGCCTTGATAAGGAAGGTATAAGAAATCTAACGAGCTTTCTTAATGGCCACTGCGGCCTGAACTACCATCCGAATTAAATGAATGTGTGCCAAGATAGGGAATGTCGGCTATGCCTGGAAGATGAAACATCCGAACACATTTTAAGAAGATGTCCGGCACTATACAGGTTAAGGAAACGTTGTCACTTCAGTGGAAAAAAAGATACAATCTGGTTTACTAACCCTTAACTCACTATAAGTAAGAAAATAACGAAAATATTAAATTTCAATGCATCACAAGAAGCTCACGAGCTTTTGTTTTTCCTTTCAAGCGACTACCAAAGTTTTGACATCTACATACTTGTGGGAGCCTCAACTTTAAAGGTTAAGTTCAATTGAGACTGCTGGGGAGGTGTCTACATGACCACTTTGAAGTCCCTACTGCACTGATTACCCTAAACCGCATTTAATCCGAATCGTGTGGCAAGAATCGTTAAAGGGTTCATTTTTACTTTCTTTGGCATCCTGCCATTCAGGAATCTCAACATTTTTAAGGATACTAAAACGGTTTTTTTTTAACTTGCGGGTTGTTAAATTTGACCCCGAATACACAAAACGCTTTAAATGAACTTTTTATTGACTTTCATGGCTTTTAAGAAAACAGGTGAGAAAGAAGTCCAATTGTGTGAAATTTCAAGACATATACGACCATTTAGCGAGATAATGCGTAGCAGGAATTTTTGGTCCAGTAAAGTTATTGTAACCTTGGTTTTGTATCATTGGTCCTTCGATCGGATCTTAACAAAGCTACATAAGTAGATAGCTGATTTCAACCGCGTACACTGAATAGATTAAGGCTCCTTTCCACTTATTAGCACCAGCGAAGGTTTCAGCTTTTCTACGCCAGACAGACTGATGTAGATTTGAACACTCTTCGAGAATGAGCGTTAAAGTTCACCCGCTGAACAGACCGTAGGCATAAATTCATTAATTATAAAATGTGGTACAATTCCATCAAATCTGCCGATTGACGTTAGTAAAATAAATTTAAAAATCAACACAAACTAAGTGATTAGTTTTGCGGTACGAGCTCCGAAATATGACACCGAGTGGAGCTGGTTTATCCAAGATTGTGAAAATGTTCTAAAGACTGGTTTGCTGTCATCGAAAATGTGCGTTTAAACACGAGAGCCTCAACGTGCCACAGATCTCAGCGAGTGGTCACTAGCCTGAGGAGAAATTTGCAAACGATGTTGGCTTAGTCGTTGGTCCAAGACACTGAAGCAGATGGAATTTGCAAACAATTTTGCTCTTCACATGAGGCGTATTCCTATCCTGGCGTCTAGGGAAACAAGCAGTATTGCAGTTTTTGAGGATCGAGAAATCACAACGTAGTCGAGGAGCTACCAATCATTATGATAGTATCATTGCCATGTCAGTGTTTGGTGATGATTTTCGAAGCGGCATTCTAGGTCTGTTTTCCTGCGCAGACGACAATGGGAACGTGACAGTCAGAAATCAAAATTCGAGCTACTCAAATAGTTCAAATAAAAGGGTTTATTGGGCTGTCGTAGGACCTCGCGTGAATAGGTGAATAGTAGACGGATTTTTACACCCTCTGAAAAAAAGTCTCCAAGCAATCTGTTATCAAACTTTTCAGTGTGTACGCTACTTATTTATTGTCTCGAATTTCGAGTAACCTTGTGGATAGTTCTCAGTAGATGGATAATACGAATAAGTTTTTTTTTCAAATAAACCAACACACATTTTATTTGATTAATTAATTTTGTAAAATGTTCTTACAAAAGTTGCTGTGAACTTTTGTAACTCCAGAATGTTTGACGAGCGTCTTGCGTCTTGATTTGTGCATTGTTAAGTTCACCATTTAGCAGTTGCTAAGATGCTAATCCATATCCAACGCGTGGACGTTGTATGTCAACTTAAATTGTCCGGGACAGGCATCATGCTTGGCTTCTGCTTCTGCTTCTCCGTCACTTCTGTTTTGAACTCTTCCATTTGCCACATCGTGAATCGCGACGATTAGGTTTTTTTTTAATGGACTACCGGTTGAAAATGTTCAAAAATCAATGCTAAATGCTTTGCCCGCAATCCACGAATCGATCAATTTTTTGACATCATCGAAATGGCGGAAGTGCTGGTCAGCCAGGCCATGTTGCATCGATCGGAAGAGATAGTAATCGGATGGCACAAGGTCTGGACTATACGGCGGGTGGGGTAGGACATCCCATTTGAGCGTTTCAAGGTAAGTTTTGACGACATTTGCAACATGTGGCCGAGCATTGTCATGTTGCAAAGTAACTTTATCGTGTCTTGCGACCGTTTTCGGCCGTTTTTCCTTCAGTGCTCGGCTCAAACGCATCAATTGTCGTCGGTAGACCTCGCCTGTTCGGTTTTAGCAGCTCATAATACACAACACCCTTCTGGTCCCACCAAATGCACAGCATAACCTTCAGGCCATGAATATTCTGAACGGCCGTCCATGTTGAGGCATGTCTGGGGTATCCATACGTTGCCCGACGTTTTGGATTATCGTAATTTTTCATCACCAGTGACGATTCGTTGCAAAAAAGACTTCTTTTTGTGGCGTTCAAGCAGCATTTCGGACATGCAAAATCGGCGTTCGACGTCTCGTGCCTTCAATTCATACACCACACAATGTCCTACTTTTCGGATCATTCCGATTGCTTTCAAACGATCGGAAATGCTTTGCTGAGCGACGCCAAGTGATTTTGCAAGTTCTTCTTGCGTTTGTGATGGATCTTGATCGAGCAATGTCTCCAATTCATGGTCTTCAAACTTTTTCACCTGACCGGGGCGTTCTTTGTCTTCAGTGTCGAAATCACCATCTTTGAACCGCTTAAACCACCGCTGACACATTCTAACGTCTATAGTATAGCACGGGTAAGCTTCGATAAGCAATTGATGCGCTTCGGTTGTTTTTTTCTTTAAATGAAAGAAGCCTATTAAAACTTCCCGCAAATGTTGTTTTGATGGCACGAATGTAGACATTTTACGGCTTTACAAAAACTTGTGTGTTTTCACTAATGACCAATATCCTAGACTGAAATAATTAGACAATGACATGAAGTTTCTGATGTGACAGCTGTCATGGTCAAAATTCACCTCAGAGTAATAAATATGAAGTTGTCTGCAATAACGACATTTTCAACCGGTAGTCCTTTTATAAGAACCTCGACAATGAAAACTCAAATAGTATTGCTTCAGATAATGGCAATTCGTAAGGCAGAATCGACGGAGCAATGGCCGCGTTCAGAATTCTAGGCACTAAAATTTCAGTCAAAGCCTAGAATATTGAACGGGTAAACTGACTGAAAATACAGTTGACAGTTTCATATGTCAAACATATTATTTTAGGAAATTTACTTTCAATTTATACTTCGAATAAATTTGTTTTGTGATTGTGTGATTTCTTTCAATTTCAATTTGAATTAAACAATTAAAATGAGCGATACAGAAGAAGAACTTTTATGTGAGTTAAGTCGGGTGCACATGTGCCAAGAAAGTGAACTTATTTAAACATCTGTAGGTCAAGTTTCGCTTTTCTTTGCGAAGCCCATCGTTGATTTTACGAAATTCTGCAATGTTTGGATTGAGTGAACGGCCAACCAGAAATCCCAGCTACTTTGAGGAAGTAATTCCTGCGTACTCGCTCGAAGAATTTCGGGCCCACTTCAGGATGAGTCGGGCTTGCTTTGCGGTTAGTCTAATGTGCATTCCGTTCTTTTAACAATAATTTAGAATAAACCTTACAGATTTAATGCAAACGGTTTGAAATACTGCGCGTATTGAAAATTTGGAAAAGAAGCTCTTGTTTACAATATGGATGCTCAGTAAACAGGAGAGCTTTTTGTCAGCTGGAGATCGGTTTAATTTTTCAAAAAGTGCAGCGCATTGGAGTTTTTGCGAAGTCCTTGATGTTCTGTGCGGTTTACTTAAAGTCTATGTGATGTGGCCGTCGCGAACTCAATACCTGAAGATTGCACGAGCAATTATTGATACTTTGTTTATGGGAAAAAACCATTTTTAACAGATACTATTTTTCAGATTTTCAAGGAAAAATCTGGAGGGTATATTCCCGAAGTAATTGGTGCTATTGATGGCTGTCATATTCAAATCAAGTACGCTTACGTTACTCTGAATTAATGACACAGGCGTAATAACTTTTTTTTAGGCGTTTGTGATCATAACATGGTCTGCACAAACATTTACGTTGGAGCACCATGCCGACTGCACCCCCTCATAAACTATTTGCACCTGCATATTTTTTTTTGGAAATTATTAATTTTAACCTTATCCGTTTAGTAAACGTTTTCAACATGAACAGCTGATTTTTGACGTTTTATAAATCAACTGCAAAAATTAGTCAAATAATTTTAACTGCAAATCCAGTCCACTTCCTCACCAAATGTCAACTAGCTTTGCCGTCAAATTCACGGGCTCTCGACCAATCAGAGCAGGTTGACTAGCTAGTGCCTAGAATTCTGAACGGGGCCAATAGTTTTCGAAATGACTTCAGTACATCACATGTTTCAAAAGCTCATAGCATATTTCAGGATCAAGAAGGCAATTGCAGTGTGAATACGAGCACGTTCATAAATGCAAGATTTGCAAATCAAGCACATTGCAAAGCACGAAAAGCTGCGTAAATGGAAGCTTAAGTCTACTGCAAAGCATGTGCTTGCAAAGCACATGTCAGATGTTTATGAACGACCAACTGCGTAAAAATGGAATCAACGTCGATCGCTGTTATTTTAATAAATAATATGATTGATTGTTCTCAGCCTCTAAAAAAGCGAAAAAAAAGAAGTGAAATTTTAAGAAAGATAGTTATTGTAAGAATTACAGAAATGAAACGCAGTATTCTCAAAGCCAATGGATATTTTGGAATAATTAATACATCCTGATGATGTATTCCGAAGCCATTCGAGTCGCAACACATTTTCGGTATGAGTTTTTCTCAATATGGAAACAATTTTTTAATTATTTTTCAGAGTCTAGAATCAAAATTAAGGGCTTTTTGGAAGACTTCAGATCTAGGAAGACCCGGAGTAAGTTTCAAGCAAGCCTTGCTGGTTACTATATGGAAACTTGCAAATGGATGCTCATACAGAGACTTGTCAGACCGCTTTTACACAGCAAGGGGACTATCATATAAAATAGTAACAGGAGTAACAACAGTTAGAAGTAAGCGTCGGAGGTTCTTCATAAGGTGGCCGGAAAGTGAAACCGACTATAATCGGATAGTGGACGTATTTCAAAATCTAAGAAGATATTCATTTCCATACGTAGTAGGCTGTGTGGATGGAACCCATCTTGAAATCCTTCCTCCTTCGAACAATAGCGACAGCTATTATAACCGGCATGGTACCCACTCAGTGATACTTCAAGTAAGAAAACCTGCCAATCGGCATTATCCTATTTTATTTAAAATTTACTGTAGGCAGTGTGTGACGCCAAGTGTATTTTCAAGGATATATTTTTTGGATGGCCAGGCAGATCTCACGATGCTACTGTATGGCGAAATAGTCCATTAGGGAAAGGACTACGAAATGGATCAATTTGTCTTCCTCAAGGAGCTCATCTTTTAGGAGACTCAGCATATACACTTTCAACCTACTTAATGGTGGTCTCTTTCAGGGACAATGGACATTTAAATGAGCATCAGAGAAAGTTCAATTTATGTTTAAGTTCAACGAGAGTGTCCATTGAACAAGCGTTTGGTATGCTTAAAAATTCAACTTCACTAAAAACAAAAACCTAATTGTTATTGCCACCGTCCAGTAACTTATTTAAAAGATTTTTTATATCCTGCAAGGCTTCGATTCGTTTAACCTCTTAAGCCATCTGCTCGTTGTGACGGTTCTGCTCTTCTACCGATTCTTTCTTAAATAATTCCAGGATTTCAGCTGTGTCTATTTTCCTCCGTTTTGCTTTTGCCTTCGGCTGGACTGATGCTGATGTTGATGCTACTGGTGTCGGGTCATTTTCTCCCTCTGATTCAGCCGATGAGGAGTCCGCCAAACTCGACATAAGGTTTCCTTTAGGTGGGTCGAAAAAGTGTTTGGTTCCATATACTTCATCGAAATCGTCAAAATATTCCCAACGAGTAGCCTCTCTTCCAGTTCGATTATTGCGCTGCTTTATGCGTTTATAGGTTACGAGAAGGTTGTTCCATTTTTGAAGAATTTCCTTCTCCTTCGAGAAACCAAAAAATGGATTTATTTTTAGGATTTCCTGCGAAATTTTTGACCAGATAGTTGACTTCGATATTTTCCCAGAACAGAGCTCCCCCTCAAAGCCTAATCGCACGGTGATGAGTAATTTCACCTCCGCATTTGTCCAAATTTTCGAGTCTCTGGTTTTTCATGTTATATATTTAGTGATTAAAACAATTGAAAATTTCATTAAAACTTATTTCTTACTTATCTGTTGTATTTTCAGCCATTTTCATCAAAACAAAATCAGACGATCATACACCCAACAGCGCGATATCAAAAGCAATACCATTCTGACAGCTGCACGATTGCGCTCTAAATTGCGCAATGAAAAAAGCTCTACTACATTTATGAATTCTCTGCTTTGCACATCTTGCGCAATATTGCATGAATGGGCTCTACGACGTCGGCAAAACTGCGCCCTCTATGTTTTTAAAAAAACATTGTTTCAAGCTGTCAAAAATTTACGCGGTCTATTCAAAGTGAAATCTAGTTTTGGAAAGCAATGCACCCCAGAATTTTCAAGTTAAAATTCTAAACAACAAAAGAAGTTCCACAACTTCATCCATCGCAGATCTTCCAACAAAGACAACTCCATCGAACAACATTTTCGATGAAATAATAACACAATCGTTTTTTTGTTTTATTTTATGTTTTCATTTTTTTAATAAATTATTCATTTTGTTTTCTCATTTATAATTCATTTTTATTTTTTGTTTGGGTTTTTTTGTTGTTTTTTTTTAATTTCATATAATTTTAACTAGTTAACTTATCAATTAATAAATTCTATTTTTCATATATTTTTAAAAAGTAGTTATTTATACGTAATAATTATTTTTTTTTTCACAAAATAATAATACAGTTTTCGTTTTTGTTCTTCGTATTAATTAAAAAAAAAAACAAGGCAAAAGTATATTTTTACGAAAAATATATTTGTATATAATTTGGTTGATTTTCTTTTCTATTTTTGTGACAATCCTTTTTGTTTTTCCTTTGAGCGTTTTCGAACCAAATTCGTGTGTAAACATGGTAGAAAAGGGGATGAACAAAATTTCGGTTAAAAATTGTTATGCAAAATTATAATACAAAATTTTTTTCAATATTTTATTTTCGTGCCTGGATTTAATTTTCATGGTTCTTTTTCCTTTTCTAACTAGTTTCTTTTTAAAATAGTTTTGTTTATGTATATTTATATGAATTTCTATGCATAATTGATTTTTCATTCTTTTTTATATATTTACAATTATTTTTATTTTTTAATAATTACTCAGGCATTCTCTTTCTTTTCTTTGCATAAAAAAGAAAAGAAAGAGAATTTATAGTTTTACATAATGGAATGAGGGATAGAAGGGAGTTGAGAAAGTAACTGGCCAATGCAAGCACAAGATGCATTTTTTTTTTGTTTAAAGTTAAATATAATAATGTAGTCCAAAAAAAAAAAATAATAATAATAATAATTCGTCAAAAAAGAAAGAAAAAAAATAATGTAGTTATAATAATAATTTTGTTAGTTTGTTGGTTTGTTTGTTTTGCTTTTTGTTTAAAAAACTAAATAAAAAAAATGTCGTTTATGAATATTTATATATATATAAAGATATGCATACGTATATGCATGAGTTCTATGTACAAAAATAGATTTTTAAGGGAGGGGGGTTCGTTTATTTTGCTTCCTTATTGACTAAGAAAAGAAATATATATTTACTCATTTTTATACATAATTGTTTAAATCATATCGCACACTTATGAACTAAGTTTTTTGTTTTTTTTTTTGTTTGTTATTAATATTTATAGTCACGTTGGTTTTTATATGATTTTTTTTTGTTTTAACTCAATTTATAGTAATTTGCCGCTAAGTAAATTTTTTTGTTCTTTTATTATTTATATAAATTTATCATCTTTTCTATAATACACAATTTAATCATATTAGCGTTTAGTTGAATTTTTGTTTTCAATTAAATAAATTACTTAAGCGCTAAGAAATATGTGGGTGGGGGTAAGAGGGGGGAATAGAACACAAGAGTTCGAAAAGTCATAATTACAATTTCTTTTTTTTTTTATTATTATTTATGTAATTTAAATTTAGAAAAAAAAACATTATAGGAATATATATATGTATGTATATATTTTTTAAATCTACATAATGATCACTTTAAGAATTAGTGGATCAGTCAGTCAGCGCGAATGTAATAATTATTTAGTTTTTTTTGTTAAATAAATTTTTACTTATCCAAGAATATAAAATTTCAATAAAAAAATAAAGAAGATCGTTGAGATTGGGGGGCGGAGGGGGGGAGCAGGGATGCTTACGCTTATATGAAGACAAGACTACACATGATGAGGGAACTATAAACCTTCAGTTTGTTTTTTTTTTTTTTTTTTTTTACAATTCTAAGATAAAAAAAATTTTGTTTTGTCTTGTGTTGGATTACTACATGTGCGGTGTCCCACAGACGATTGTTCGCGGACCCTGCGATGACGCCGGCCATCTTTGACTGCAATACGCAGAATCACCAAGGACCGATATCCTTTTACTGCTCTCCTGTTGAAGAATATATTCTTTGGTTGTAGGCGGACTACTGAGTATCTGCGATGCTCGATGCATCAGCGATGGATCAGTGTTTAGCTGTTTTTGTGATTTGGCTCGCGCCAACGGTGTTATTGTGCCGGCAAAGCACTCACTGTTGGCGTTGTTGTTGTCACTGTAACCAGAGATGACAGCAGCGCCATAGAGACTAGTGTTCATGAGACAATCGTCACCGGCACCGCCACCTGCAACACTCGCCACATTGTTGACACTCTTGTCCCAGGTGTTTTTGATGATGTTCGGATTTGTGTTGTCGAATGCTAGTGCACTGCTGGTCGTACGTTTCGCTGAGATTGTGGCAGCACCACAGCCACCGATACCACCAACGCTGCCCACGCCACCGATACCGCCGCCAACGCCATGTCCATGTCCATTATGCATCCCATTCGCGGTGGCATTCTGTTCGTTTTGCTTTCTTGCCTCGGCGTCGTCTTTCTCTTGGGCACGTTTGCGCTTGCGTTTCATACAGATCACTACTGATGCAGCAATCACCGCGATCACTGGCATAGCGACCGATAGAATGGCAATTAGAACCACTTGACCACCGGTGAGTCCATCGCTCCGGCCGTGTGTATTCACTTCAAATTGGCGCGCATCAAAAGTTGCCGACGAATATGATTCCTCTTCGCACTGAACTCCGCGATATCCATTCGCACAGACGCACTGAAAACTATTCACTCGATTGACGCAGGTTCCTCCATTTTTACAGGGCTGCGGAGCGCACTCATCTATATCGATGCTGCAGTCTTTACCCGTGAATCCAGCTCGGCATTGGCACTGATAATCGTTATTTAAATTCGTACAACTCCCGCCGTTCGCGCAGGGTTTCGTCACGCATAGATCGACTTTTTTGCCACAAATTAGACCCAGATATCCGGGCACACATTGGCAGCGAAACTGATTAATCATATCGATGCAAGTGCCTCCATTCAAACACGGATTCCCTTGGCAATCGTCGATGTTTTCCTCGCAGTGGTCGCCGGTAAACCCGGATAAGCAGAGGCATTTAAATGAGTTCTCGCCATTGCTGACCATGCAGGTTCCGCCATTTTGACACGGATTTGGATTGCAGTTGTCCACGTGTGTCTCGCAGTGTATTCCACTATATCCGTAGGGGCATTCGCATTTAAATCCCGTCTTGGTGTCTCGACAGCCTCCATGCTTGCAGGGCTTATCAGCACATGTTACCACCTTCACCTCGCAGTGGCGTCCCGTCCAACCTTGCGGGCAACCGCATTTGTAACTACTATTCGCCGTATCATCGGTACAGGTGCCACCATTCTGGCAGGGCTCATACTCGCAGGAACTCACTTGAATTTGGCAATCGGTGCCATTGAATCCAGGCTGACATTGGCAGGTGTACAAGCCTTGGCCAGTATTAAAGCAGGTTCCGTCATTTTGGCAGGGTCGATGATTCGTGCAGTAGTTGAGATCTTGGTTACAAAACAGACCACCCCAGCCCTCATTGCAATGGCACTCCCAAGGCTTTTTGCATGTACCATGCACGCATCCAGGATAGGGTTCACATTGATCACAGAGAGGTCCTTTCCAACCCGGCTGGCAACTGTAAGGAAATAAGAAGAAAAACAAAAAAAAAAATTAATTAAATAAACGATCATCAGTTCGAAAAGCTCCATTAAGGGAGCGCGTGGAGAAGGAGGAGGAAGGTTAAAAAAATGTACGCCACCACTATAGCCCCAAGGGAGCAATGAGACGAAAAAAGACGAAGACGAAGAAAAAGTGAATGCGGGTCCGTCGAATGGCAGGCAGGAATGCAAACAAGCTAACTGGTGTGTGGTGGCACTGACACCGGTTGGTGGCTTTCGTTTCGTTGGCCGCCGCCGCCGGCGGCTGTGGGACGCCGCCATATGCAGCCACAGCCACATGCAATATGCATGCTGTTACTACAAGTGTGTATGTGTGCATTCTAACTGTCCATCGCGCAACCTGGAACTGAAAGGCGAACAGGTGATATGACGACGAAGATGGATGAGTATACTGCCGCTGCTGATGTTGGTTGCTTCGCAATAATCTTCTTTATTTTTTGATTTGTTCTCCTTCTCTGTTGCTCTCCTTCTTGTCCCGTCAGATGGTCTCTTTATCTTTGTGTTTCTTTGATTGCTGTTATTTTGTTGTTTTTGGAATCACCGAACGTAGTGATCGCTCGTACGTGCGCCGTGTATGTGATTATATTCGCGAAAAGTTTTTCTCACGCTTCGCTTTAGTCCAGGAGGAACAGCAACAAAAGCCACAGCAGCAGGATGACGCAGTAGAACCGGCTGATTGTGTGTGTATTTAAAAGAGCAACAAGGATATGCGCGCTGTGGTGTAGAAATGATGATGAATGCAGACAGTATGATGCCCAGTAAAATATGAAATAAACGCGCTGCATTCACGAGATTATTGGTAGAGACATATGTCATCTTACTGTGCGTCAAGTTTGACAGGCGCCTCTTCAGACGGGTCATAGTACTCAATCGATGAGTTTGCATAAACTCTTCAATTGAAGTGGCTGCAAATGAACGTGGATTATAGAGGTTCGCGAGGAGCAGTGGACATCGAAGCTATGCGAATCGAGATAAGAGGAGTATATACTATATGGATAATGATTTTTGCTAGCATGTTTCAACGTGTCGACGAAGATACAAGCACTTTATTTACAATTTAACGAGCAATTAATGGTGACTCAAATGAATGAGAATCAACAAGAAGGCATTTTTACAAAAATTTTCGTATTTGTTGACCTTTTTAAAGTTGTGCGGCTTCAGAAGAGTTATGATCTGGTTCTATGCAAATTGAACAGTAGAACTTGCTTAATTATGTGTAGATTAAGTTGAGCTTCAGAAATTAAATCTCAGTTTCAATGTGGAATGGCAAAAAAAGGTTAGGTTTGAACAAGACGATCGTCTTCTAAGGGATACACGGTTGCGCATTTGATCATCTTAAGATCAATTAAGCAGCAAAAAATTGATTTGTTAATTGCGCAGTGATGGAATTCCTAATGGAATTCCTTCTGTCAACAACTAAATCATCGTTTATGGCCTCAAATAGATAATCTTCATAGAATGCCTCACAAAATGTAATAACCTCCCAAGAATGGCTGTCGATCGCTGCCATATATAGTCATGTCGATCGACTTACCTGCCACCTTAATTCTCCTTGTTGTTGTTTTTTTTTTTGTTTTTTTCATCTCTCATTTGGAGTTTCAAGTGTGCGTAGAGCACAACAATTACACCGAAGCAACAAACATTCAATTGACGACTTGAGTTCAGCGTTTTAATACCTTTTTTCTATCGAATCTTAAGCTCCCCCTTCCAGATCGCGCCGCGTCTTATTTTCAAACAAACAATGACAATAATGGTTGCTGATGGTAGATGGTAATATGGTGTTCCCCACTTGTCGATCAAGAGGCCTGTACTTTTTTTTTTCGTTTTTTTGTTGGTGCTCACATTTTTGATGCCTTTCGTTGTGTGTTAACTGGAATCGATGGTCGTTTTGAATTAGAACAATCGCAGGTGATTACCACCTGTCTCGCAGTGGGCACTGGTGACCAGAATCAACTGTGTATGAATATGTATGTACATACTTATTGGTATCTTCCTCTTTTCTGTCTCTTTCTTCCAATTGAACATAACAAAAAAAAAAATAAAATCGTAACTATATTGAAACCATTTTGCGCTCATTAACATTTCGGGTGGCCTCTATGAATATCAAAGAAAGAGTAAAAGGCACACACAACAAGAATAAAGACAAGAGAAATACAAAAAAAAAAAACAATTGATCCAAAGTAGGTACTCTGTGTGACCATAGCCATCGACAAGGTTGCACGATCGAGAAATGTTGTTTTCCTAAGAAAAAATTCCTTTTTTAAACTGAATTTCCAATCATCATCGCCGCTGTCGTCGAAGCGCGCCCGTCACATTATTACCATCATCAGCGGCATCAACTACACCAGCAGCACTAGCACCAGCACCACCGCCTATCTCCTCCTCCAATATGTTGGGCTGGCTGTTTGGTGGCAATGGGTTTTGTGTCGTCCACACGACTAACAACAACAAGTGTGCTGCGACAGCGACCATTCAGAGGAGGAGGAGGTTTGTCAAACCAACGAAAAAAAAAGCAACAAAATAATGGCACGGTGTAATGTGTGGGAATGTTTTATCAATTCCAAGCATACACTTATGCTTCCAGAATACGAAAGTTTATGACATTGTTTTATGAGGTCTGCTTTGGATTGTTTTTGTTTTTCTTTTAAAAGGTATTTTATTTCGACGAAAACGGCGACAAACATACGAATAGTCACCATAGAGTGCGCGCAAGCTGGTGGTGCTTCTTCATTTCTTTTAGCTGATGAATTTAGAGTGGTTTGCGGCTCTGTGCGTGCATATTTGTGACAGCAAACATCAGTGATGTGATGATGAATTGCAAGTTGCATTGTCATGTTTCCATAATGAATGAATGGAGCATGGTGACACCGCAAAGGGATTAGGCCATGCCGATAGGGATGCAATGAGAACATTGTAAGTGATTTTGATCGATGAGGTGTTTTGTTGTCTTAGTTTTTTTTTTAAGGAGAAATTTTGTTTGTCTTAAAAACGTCACATATTTGTGAAAAAAAAAACAAAAATTTGAATTGGTTCAGTTCCAGGATCACATCGATCACTCACGAAAAAAATACTGCGAATTCGAACGAATGCAAAACAATATCCGTTTCTCTTCGGACGTCAACTTTAGAGCAAAACTTTAGCGAGATTTGTGCTATCGTTTTATGAGGTTAGTCACATGCTCTTGAGTTGGAAATATTTAAAGGACAAAAAAAACCTTTTAATTCGGTTTGGAGTCATCTTCAACGGTGAAGATCTTGCTGTCTCTGGCCATATGACGACTGAACTCTGCGCGATATTTTTTTCATCAATTCTTGTATCAAAAATCAAGATCAAGAATTTAGTATTCTCGTGAAATTTGGACACCGACAACTGCTTCACATTTGCAGACATAATTGTGGGATTAGAATAGCTCACTGGTCATGGGGAGTTAGCAAAAAGCAAAGGAGCAGCATTTCAGAGTCAACAAAAGACAAACAAATGATTCCTTGGCAGCCAATGATGCAGTGTTTTAACTGGTGGTAGATGGTTGAACACAGAGGACCGAAATATACTCTCTTCCGAATATTGTTGACGTCTTGAAAATGAATTTATAGAACGCTTGTCTTGTTTTCAAAACTGCCGAACTGGATAGAGAAATGTAAACAAGTTAATCTAGGCTTTTAATCAGCAGAACCCACCACACGATGGTAAACCAAGTAAGCAAAGGACTTTTCCCTTTAGTCTCTATTTAACCCAAAAGTTTACAAATTTTTACCCATTTAGAATTGTGTGGAATAAGCTATCGGGAAACAAGATGTTGTTACGAACAGAAAGTTCTAAAACAGGACTAAAAATCTCTACAAAAAAATTCCAACACTGCCTTTTCTGAAACAAGACTCATTTATCGCCAATCATCAGATGACACCTGGGGACCTTAACTTTCATTCTATTTAACGACTCCAATGAATGTCTTTTTTTTTAATTCATTTGATATCACCAAATGCCTCCAACTGACTCATTTGCAGAGTACGCTTGGAATACAGTTCCAGATGACGAAGCTTTGGTGTTGGATATGAATTTGCAAAAATTTAAAACCTTCCAAAAATGCTCGTGCATCCCCATCAAGACAAAAAAAAAACGAAAACAAACACGAAAAGAAAAATAAATAAATAATAAAAAATATAAAACAAAAAACGAAAATCGAAAGACTAAACCCAAACACCTAAAGCCGGTGTGTTGTGTGGGAAAAATTGAGAATGCACAGGGCTATGCCAAAAAGGCATTCCTCGTCTTCGTTTTGGTCTTCTTGGAGGAGTGTAGAGCATGGAGCCGTATAACATAAAGTGCTGGCTCTAGCTGGCATTTTTGCCCTTTTCTTGATGTACAGTGTGCTCGTGCAGCATTTATTGCTTGGCGCGTTTCGGGTTTTCTCATTTTCCAGTTTCATTTGTTCTTTATTTTTATTATTTTGTTTTTGGGCAGAATTGTTGGTGTTTGTTATTGTAGGTATTCCTATTTTCCAGAGCTCAGTTTCGTTTCTGTGATTAAATAACAGCTGAAGGTGTGTCGTCGTCGGTCGTCGTCGTCGTCGTCGACTACGTTGAATGTCGTTATAGGCAGTGGGAGGCAGTGGGGTGATGTCTCATGCGAGGTGGCACTGTAGCCGGTGTACTACTAGTGCTGGTGCTAGAGGCTCATCAGGTAACATCGTGCAATGCAAGCTAATTTATTATACATCCAGGTTTAGTTTCTAGGTTTACTACTCTCGGATACATTCAAAGAGGACACACAACACCAGTCTGGGGAGGCTATGGGAGCTCATTGTTCGTTTGCCTGTCGACTTTGTTTAGGTTACAAGCAAACAAAACAATAAAACAAAAATGATTTTTCGCTTAAATTACGAATAATTTAATTTGGATTCATTTTTCGCGTAACGCGTTACGAATGAATATCACACACAATTGCACACACAACTTTCTTTTTCTTCATTGGAATTGTCGTTGCTGGCTGTCTTCCCGATTTCGTTCGACGCCCTCGGTAGTGGGTGGGTGCGCATGGGAATGGGTGAGTTCTTTTTTTTTGTCAGGTTGGTGGGAACTAGGTTGGTCATTTCGTGGTAGTAAAAGTCAAATACTTACACGCATCTGTTGGGCTGGTCGCATTGTCCGTGTTCACAGCCTTTTGTGCAACGTGCTGCAAAGAGAGGAAGCAAAACGTGGGTAATGATTAGTACAAAAAAAAAATTTAGCATATAAATTGAATGGCGTTAAATGTCAATGAATGAATGAATGAATGGGATAGACAGTGGGTGGGAAAATGTCATGCGATAATGAGGATTTCACAGAGTAGAGAATTGCAAGGTTGGAGTGGATTGTTCTAAAATGTTTTGAATCTTTGGGAGATTTACAAAATGCTCGCTGAAGAATTTATTTGATTTGATAAAGAGTTCGGCTTATTGTTGGTCCTTCGAGCTGGATATTAGTACGAGCTCTGTTTATCGTTAAATATATCAGAGCAGAGCAAAACAGGTTCATTTCGGTGAGTCTGATCAGATTAGGATCAATATGGAAACTGCATCGTTCCGATTATTTCAAGTGGTCATGGGTTTATGCCACCCAAAATTTATCTTTGGCTGATGGACTAAAAAGATTTCTCCTCGGTTCAGAAGTTACAATACAATGAATAGTGTTCTCTCATTTCGAGCCATTCTGTAGGTTTAGCATCACGATCACTGTCTCGCTTTAAGGATCGTTCAAGTTATTCACTTGCATACAACTCTTTCCTTATTTGTTCACGTTTACTTTTTAGTTTTTTGTACAAACATTTGTGCAGCAAATAAGCAAGTATTTTTGGATGGGAACTCAGTTTTTGCCAGATAAACAGAATTTTCGATTTCGGACACGTTTTTTTTTTAGATTTGGTTCAAAATTTAGAATGCACAAGTCTTTTTTTTTCAAACGAGTCATTCTTGATAAGGTGAGTTTAACTAAATAATGAAAAATCTGCTGGAATTAATTTTTTTAATTTTATTCGTACCTTATGTCGGGCGCCAGTTTTAAGAGTTTTCGTGGAAATCATAGAAAAAGCATTTGTATCCATTTTGTAAAACGAAAATGCTTCACAACATGCTTCCGGCAGTAAATTGTAACCCCAGACGTTTTAAATGCACACTTAAAACTCAAATGAAAATCAATCCTCTTATCGACTGGTCGCCTTTCAACTAAATCCCTTCACAGGAAAATCATAAAGAAAACTTAAAACCCAATAATCCCTCGCAACGTTTTCCTATAAAAATATTGACCTCAACAATTAAGTTATCTGATTTTAGAATCCTTCTTTTTTTCCTCTCCTCCTTATTATCGATTATCATCGCCAATAAGATTAGAACCAAATCCATCCAGCAATCATGACGGAAACTCAACAAGTCCCAAAATAAAAAATAAAAAAAAATCCCAGACAAAGACATTCCTTCATCGCTTGGCATACAAAACAATCGACGAAAAGTGTATTAATGACGTGATGGACCAGTTTGAAGAGCTCACATAAGAGACCACAGCAAAGAACGTTAACAGAACAAAAAAATTAAAAAAAAAAAACTGGTCACACTGATAGAGAATCTTAAAAATCAAATCAAATCCAATCACAGTGTGACAATGAAGCAACGAAATATCGGATAAATAATTTTTTTTTTTTATATATAACCGATTTCCTTTGTGTCTTCTGTTGGGATCTCCCTCCAATCTCCTCCTCCTCTTCGCGTTTTCATCTCCGTTTCTTCTAAATTTTTACCCAGCCCGATGCTCACTCAATCAGTTAGTAATTATGGCCACTTTAGACCAAAAAAAAAACAAAAAAAAACGAACTCTGTTTGATTCCTTTGCTTTCCACTCTCCACCCTTTTTGGGAAGCGCTTGTTTATTATTCAAATTTGAACCGATTCATTCATAAAAAAACAATGTGTCATCGTCACTCTATTATTTCCGATTAAATCAAAAAGGGATTTATTTGATCGCCGTCGATCGGTCGTTCGGTTGGTGGACGTCCAAAAATACGAATAAGATGAAGATCAACACGGTAAAGGAGATGAAAATGAAAGAGGCAAACAACGTTCGAGAGCGAACGAGTAAGAAAGAGGTCGCGCAGCGGAAAATACTTTTATTAAAGACCTTAAAGACGTTATGGGTTCTCTTGGGGCTATGAGAAAAATCTTCCCACGCCTGTTGAAAGGCTGACTATTGCCAGCAGCAGCAGCACACGGATACTCCCGTATGTGTATATTAATTGGAAGCATATAAGCAAAGGAGAACAAAAACGAAGGGACCATATGACTGATCCCGAAACTCCTGCTGCTACCTGTACTCGTACATCCGAGTAGATTGTGAATATTCAACAGATAGTTGCCGCCTAGCAATGGCTCATTCCATTCTCCTGCTCCTTCTGTATGGTCGGTTGTTTCTGGTTTTTCGATTCGTTTCCTTTGTGCGTGTTTGGATAAATCCCTAGACCTTATTAACTCTTGGATCCCATAAGGCTGGCCATGTTCCTTGGGATACCTACCTGCCTTCCTTCTCTTCGATGTGTGTGTGTGTGTGAGTTTCTGTTGTATAACGATGGCGGATGTTGATTACACCTTGTTTGAGGAGATGTTCCTGTCGCCGTGCTACGTGCCATGCCATGCCGTATTCTGTGGTTCCAGTTGGCCTCTGGAAGAGGAATTTTATTCATCTCTGCAATCCTTTTTGGCGGACATTCTTCGCCTTTGAGTCTTGTCTTTAATTCTGTTCCTTTGTCTTCGCTTCGAAAGACTCAAAGCAGCCAGCTGCCGAATATGTGAACCAATTTAGTCCGACTCTCGCTGGCAGATGAAGTGCTAATTTGTCTTAATTTGTCTTTCACAAAAAAAAAAAAAAACGAAAAAAGTATCTATAACTACTTCGCCTACAGGTGAAAGTGTATAAATATCTCTATCTCAACTAGTAAATCCTTTCGTTATTCACTTTCAAGATCAACCCGATCGATAGGGAGTGTCTGCCTGCCTTGTGCTCACGTTTTCCAAGCTGGTTTTCTACTTGCTAAGTGCTTTACCGGCATGCTAGATTAATATTCTTATCGCTTTATCTGCGTACACTCTTCTTAAATGTATATCTTGCCGATACAACCGAAGATGATTGGCAAAATATGACGTTCCAATAAAAAAACACAAAAAACGCAACAGATAGTCGGTTTGGACTTCTTTCTTTTTTCAATCTTCTTTCATCTTTTACCTCTTCAGGTTGTTCTGTGCTTCTTGTTTTGTTCGTGCACCACGAAAGCATGGGAACATTTTTTTCCATCTTCAAATCTCCTGGATGCGGACGATGATGAAGATGATGATGATGGTTGGTTTAAGAAGGTTTTTCATTTCTTTTTGTCGATTCTTGACCGTGGCATACATATTTTGGTGGCCCTCCTTCCTGCAGCCTCGGTCTTTAAATGTCTGCTTCGAAAAATGAACATCTGATGTTGGTCGAATGAAGTGGAAGCAGCGGCTTCGACTTTTTGCGCATACATATATCGATGGACACACCACCAATAATTTCAATGAATGATGCAGCAGCAGCAGCAGCAACAGCAGCAGCAGCAGCAGAAGTAGCGTCAGAAGTTCAAAGCATTTCATTCAACCTGACGAGCAGGAGAAGAATGAAGCGCAGAGGATTCGTCCTCAATGCAAGCCTCGATACCAAAGCCCAAACTAAAGTAAGCTCAATGGTTTTTGTTTTTTTTTTTGATTACCTAATGAAAAGGTATAATTTTCTTCTTTTAGCGCTCCACCATGGGTCTTCCTGCCTTTTGGTGGTTCGTCCGGTTTATTGTCGTTGTTCAGTTTCAGATCATCTTGTTCTTCTTCTTTTGATTTTGGAGAGTTGATTTTTCGGTTTTCAAAAAAATCAAGTGAAAAGGAATTTCTTAGAAAATCCCCAAGTGACCATCACAACAACAACAACAATGATGATGATGATGATGATGGTGATGGTGACGACGACGACGACTGTGGACGCTGACCAGGAAAAAGACGGTCACAATAGTCAAACTGGTATTGGAAAGGAAGTAGTAAGATTCGATTGTGTGTGATTGTTTTATGTTTTCAATTGATTTCAAATTTCATTTTGCTTATTGGTATAGTTGTTGATTGAAAGCGGGCCGCTGGCTGCCGCACAACAGATATAAAGAGTAATAGAAAAAGATATCTTTTATATCTGTATCTATATTTATACCTTTTTTTTATTGAGGGAGACACAAGGGACAGCTGAAACTAAACAACATGCAACAGGTGGCTTTGTGGTTTGCTGCTGTTGTTGGATACTAGAAGGTGGGTGTAGGTCGATGATTGCAAAAGCTGGGATCAGGTTACACGCTGTTGAGTTGAAAAGTGTGGCAGCATGGCGAAGAGATACAATTGAATAAATGCGAGAAGCACAAGTGCAGTTTTGGAATATTCATTGATAAGGAAAAGTTTTCTTTTAAAGCGCATTTCGAGAAGTGATGGAAGTGCATTTTGTTTTTCTTGATCAAAAAAATTGGTCCTTTGAGCCGGATTCGAAGTCGAATTTTAGTTCATATCTTGAAGATGATAATCTTCTTGACTTCTTTTCATACTGTGGCGTTTCGTCTTCTTCTTAAAGGGATATCCATATACTCATACTGCAGGAACCAACAATTTCAACATTTTTTTTTTGCAGTAATTCAGCTCGAAGGACCAATATTTTATTTTTTAAATTGTTTGAATAGTGTTGAAGCTTTAAAGGATTAAGTGCGGTTATCGGTTTCCGATCACGAAAACAACAAAAGGCAACACACAGATTCGTATAACGAAGCTATGACCGAGATTACAAATATAATTTCCGAACTTAATGCCCAAGTTACAAGAAAATTGCATACACATGAACACTTGTCAGTTCAAAAATCTGTTCGAAATCTCTGTCTCTCTGTCTCGCATGACATTTCATTTAAGGGGACTTTATTTTTGTTTTTTTTAATAATAATTAAATTCAAAATTTACTTACGTTTCTCACAATAATCACCCTGCCAACCTGACAGACAAATGATTTCACCATTTTCCGAACATGAATAATGACCAAATTGATCGTCACGTTGACGACATAAATTTGCACAGCCAGCGCCATAATAATATGTATCACAGGTAACACGAAAATCATAATCCAACCATGTGTATGCAGCTTCAGATCGATTTGTTTTCCATTCGGATGAAACCTCTAAGACCTGTTGCACGGATAGTCTTTGGATTAATAAACCTGTAAACGAGACAAACATAAAAGATAAATAAATTGAAATAAGATACAAAATTAAAAATTGATCAAAAGAATTAAACTTACAACAGATTAGGAAAATGGGATAATTTATGCATAGATAAATGGATGAATTATGACAGGAAAATGTAAAATTATTATCGCTCTGTTCGGGCTAAGCAACACGGCTGCTAATTAGATTATTATTATTATTTTTTTTTCTAAATTCTTATGTTGATTAATATGGTAAAAAGATGAATCAATGAAATATTATTATTCAATCGAAACAAAATACACGTGAGTGTTTCTTTTTTTTTCTTCTTTTAATTGTATATCTTTTGTGAAATAAAAGAACGCGCATCAAGATCTTCAAAGTGGACCGTGACCCACAAAGTGGGTTGTGTTGAATGAAGTGCGGTTGGAATGGTGTTGAGAGAGGAGGTTTTTTTTCGCCCCGAAGGAATAAGTTAAAGGAAATCTTTTGTATTATCATGAAATTATGTTTGATTAATGAACATTCATAAAATTATAATTTATTATTTATTAACACATTCTGCTCGAAGGACCAGAAATTCTTAATTTATTACCTTGACCACCAGAAATACACCAGGTTACATGGAACATCAAAAGGGAACAATCTAGCGTCAAATACATTTGGAAAGACGGTAAAATGTAGCCAAATTTGGGAGAAGAGTTTTGGTATGAATGTATTTATGTGGCCGTAAAGCTCAAAGCGTTCAGGACTACTGTTCGAAACCTTTTATTTGAACGTTAAGCGCACAAATGATAGCTGCATTAGCGCTTGAAACGAAAGTAGTTAGTAGAAGAATTGCTCCTCTGAACATGTTTTAAAAATTTCATAAAAATGTCTCTTACAGAAATTAAAAGGTACTTTTGGGTGGTCGTATTCGAACAAGTGTATCCGGCTCGAAGGACCAATAATATAAATCAAAAAACGTGTTTTTAGATGTCAATGACACTTGCTGTTACAAGTTTTGTGAGCTCATTATAATTGAGATACAAAATCGAATCATTCACAACACTTTCTATTTTAAAAATTTAAATCAAACTTGCCGCAGATACTCTTCACAGGGCATAGATACATTGTATTCCGCTGGTTCTTTTTTCCCTACAACAGCCGACATCATCAAAAGGAAATTAAATAATAACAATTAAGAAAATGGCCACGAAAAATGCATTTAATGTATATTTATACATATACAAAAAATTCAAGGAGAACATCGTTTCATTTAGCGCACAGCGCATTGTCTTCAATCGATCTCTCTTCCAGAGCTTCTTCCTCTTCAGATGTTATTTCGTTTTGTTTTTTTTTTCTTGGTCTTCTTCATCGTTCGTAGTTGTTTTCTCTTATCCTGTAATTCCTCGAGCTTGTACAAAGTTTTTTTTTCGAGACGATGTAACAAATCTGATTCCTTTCGTCCCGAGAAGAGACCCGACACAGAAGACTCATAGTCGAACTTCAAAAAGTTTGCGACTTTTCTTTCGATTACAGGAACGAAAAAAAAAAACAAAAAAATGAAGACTCGCAAGCGACTTAACAAACTGCAGAAGAAAGAAATAATCGTGCATTGCAAATATCTTTGAAGATATTTATCTTGAAAATATCGCGTTTCCTTCGGATGAAGAGGGAACCTCTACAACACACCGATCATCTGTATGTCGTTTTGTCCATTCGTCGCATCGCGTCTGTGTCGTTGTTGGCGGTGTGCATAGGTGAAATTGTTGGGACGACACGACAACAGAAACGGACGAAATATACGTCAGTACATCGCAGACGGATAAATTAAAATTGCAACAGGATGGTGGATTCCGTTTTTCCTGTAAGCAACAAGCCCTTTTCTCTGTCGATTCAAAACTTCTGGTGCGAAAAATTGACATGATCCACACCGAAAAATGGAAAAACAAGTAGAAGTCTACGAGGCTCTCTCAGATACTTGTTGCTGCATTTGACGATGATGCATGCATTTTTCATACGTAGGCTGAGATATGAGCCAGTATTATATACTTTTCCCTGTTTTTGTTATTGTTATTGTGTTGGTCGTTGGGTTGGTTGGTTGAGTCTTCTCTGTTTTCCACTGCTTAATCTAGGTGGCTAAGTCTCTCGAGAGTGTGTGTTTAAAATGTATTTTTTTTGTTTTCCTCTGTTTTTGCAAAGCGGTCATGAAACTGGACTGGTGGGTTTTCGTGAATGAATATCGTCGCGTACGAAGTGTGCATATATCCACACTCTTGAAAAGAAAAACTGCTTGGATGATGATCATACGGTGGAACCGAAGAATTGAACCGAGCCCCATAATACCACGAGTTGTTACGGGGGAGATGTGGGCGCCGCACGCCGCGAACAGCTTCAAGTTCTTCAGGTGGTGACGACGCTTACGACGACTTACGGTGGTGTATCTACTACTAGTTCTGTTGCCGATGGTAATGACGATGATGACGGTTCGGTTGGTGGTGGTGGTGGTGGTGGTGCCAAACTAAAACCAAAACCAAACCAAACGAAACGAAACTCTTGATGGTTGTTACCATGGCAGCGGATACCATAGTGGATATGGATTATTGAAGTTGATGCAGATAATGCACATACACCAGTAAAGAAAAACCATAAGCACACACTCAAAGCAAAATGCACAGAAAAAGGCAGCAAAAAAACAGCGAAGTTTTTGAAATATTTTTAGAAATAAATACTGCAGGTGCATATCTTTTCGCTTCAGTATCCACCACAGTATGTGTGCTGGTTTGTATCTTTTTTTTTTTTGAGTCTCTCACTTGAGTTGATTTGAAAAAAAACCTTGCATAAATCTCCCCCAGTGCGAGTGGCGCGTTGTGCATAGTGCTGTACACGTTGTTTCGGAGATTCGTTATGAAGAAGAAGTAGTCGCACAGGAGATGAAGGTGATGGGTGCCGTGCCAATATACGGATTGTGGATACATTGCTCGCTAGTTACACAAGTTGGGTATACCAATTACGACCCAGTGATGACGACTACGATGGAGTTGTGTTTTTTTTTTTTTATTACATAGGCATTTGAGCATGCGTAGCCTTTTTTGTGGTTCTACAAATTTTACTTTTAATTGCTTTTGCCGCAAATATACTTCGTGCGAGTATGTTTAACTGGACAAGTGCTTGACGTATCAACTCCAAGAAGAAGGTCATCCCACCGTTTATGGAGAAAGTAACGCGCGGATAGGGAAATGCATACGGATAATTCCTTTGAAATTCCAACAGACAACAATCCTTGCTCATATGTACATATATATTATTAATGTGTGTATCTAATGCGTTGCTGGTTGGTTGAGGTAAATGCATATAAATGCAGTTTGTTCCCATTCGATTCGGGCTGTTGTGCACTGTACAAAAGAACGGCCAACAAATGAAGAAAATGTTGCTTGGTCATGTTGTGTGACAAGTTATTACTGGCTGGCGAAAATAAGTTGCTTGAAAAGTTGATAGTTAAAAAAAAAAAACGATAACCGAGGTAAATAAAAAACAGAGATTTCGTTGGTATTTCATTAAATTCCAGTACGTATCTGCTACACGACAGCTGTGAATAAATTGATTAGTTGTTATTTTGTTGGTTCTGGTTGGAAGCCAAAAATGGAAAGTTTTATTTTTTATTTTTTTCTTCATGAAAAAGATAAACTCGCGATGCAAGTGAATTTGAGTAGTAGAAGAATGCAGATGCATTTTTGATTTTTTTTTCTAGCTGTTAAAAAGTTTAAAATTGACGGTTATGCGGCTCGAAGGACCAACATTTTAAAAAGTAATTAATTAAATAAATGTTAAAGGAATTTCGACAAAGGTCTGAAATTTCGCAAGACTGTGTAGAATTGAAGTGCGTGCAAGGAAATGTGGAGTTGTAACAAAAACGAAGGTTGTAAGCTTAAAAAAAGGATGAAGGAACTCTTGCTTAGGGCGCGAGCTTGAACAAAATATCTCATGACAGACCCGCAATGACAACTAATTTAAAGGAATATTTAAAAAAATACAGAGCTCGAAGGATCAATATTGGTGAAAATAAATTTAATCTTAAATGTTGCACAGATTCAAAAAATAATCGTTGAAAAAAAGAAGAAGTTTGTGTTGGTTGCTTCTAGGGCAGATGGCTAATCAATAAGCATGGACAAAGCTTTCCTTCATCTTTTGCAGTTTAATGATCTTGCCTCTCTTCGAGGTCTTGGGAATGCCCTTATTGCTTCTTACAACTCTTGCAGCTAGCTAAACTTTCCATTAACATTAGCCAATATGATTACTTAGGGAAAAAAGTAACTCTCAAGCTATCTATCAAATCAAATCGCTTTCGTTTTACGATGCGGTAAGTCGTAAACATTTTTATTTTTTGTTTTCGAATACCGACAGTATGTAGCTGCAGTAGGTACACCAAACCATGACAAAGTTATATGAAGAAAAAAAAAAACAACACACTAAATGGGAAGCAAGGAAGAGTGAGTGCATGCATTTGGCATTGATTAATTGGAAGCCACCTTCGAGAATAAACGCGCGGGAGAGATGAGATGAGATGAGGTTGTAGCTTGTGTTCAAACTCCCTGTTGGATGGTTCATTGGAATGGTATGTACCTACCAGCAGATTATACACCAGCAGCATTAGCACAAAAGGTCAAGTCACCGGCTAACAGATGCAATTTATGTTTTTTTTTTTTTTTTAAATGAAATTCCAATTTTTACCTCCATGCTTGATGGTGGTGTTCGACTGGAGTTTATTTTATATAGCATACCAAGGTGGCAGCACACCATCACCATCACTTGATCCCTTAAAAAAAACTTTAAGAGAAACAAAACAACAAAAAAAAAAAAAACGTTCTGCCAAACAGGTATTAAAAAATAACACCGGCATTTAATGGCTACAAAAACAACTGCAACTATAGCCCTGAAAAAGATACGCAAAAAAAAAAAGGATCATCTTTAAAAAAATGTCTTTCCATGTTCGATGGTAGGTTGTAACATACAAACATATCTCCTTGCTGGGAGGGGGGCCTTAAACCTTTGGCAGCTTGCAACAGCAGGGCTTAAAAGGATGATTGTCTTGAAATTAATCCCTCCAAAGTATCTTACAGAATTCTCTGTGCTATGTATCTTTTTCCACACTAAAGGAGGGAACGAATGAATACAAAACAAAAAAAAAAAGAAAAGATACAACACAGAAATCAACAGCTTGCTATTTGTGAAAAGGACGAGAAGTTCGACTGTTTGTTGGGCCTCTTTAAATACTGGCGGCGGCGGTGGCGTGGGTCCATGTCTCCTTCTCGTCTTTTCACATGTTTAAGCCGCAGCACCGGTAACGACACCGAGACACCGACACCACAGGTATCGTAGTAACACATCCAAAACGGAGAGGAAGTCTCTTGCTCTTTCAAGGATTTTATTTCGATTTATTTTCATTATTCTTTTTTTTACGTTTTTTCCTCGTATCTCTCCACTTCTTGTTCTTCTAAATTACTTGATTGTGTTTGAGTATTGCACATGCATGTCCTTTCTTCTGTGGAATGCAGTCGTTTTCTGTTTTTCTCCTTTATTTCTGTTTTTTTTTTTTTTAAAAAACCATGTGGCAAGGCAAGGAAGATTTTCCTCCTGCCTGGGATTTTTTTTTTCATTTTTGTATTCGAAAAGGAATTCGGTGTCATAAATCTTGCACTTATCCAGGAATAATGGTTTTTCTAGGGCCTATAGTAAAATGTTATACAACATGCTTAAACCGGGCTGGCAGGTATGGGTATCTGGTGTGCATCTGAGATTTTTCCCTTGGCTATAGGGTGGGAAAAAAATCCAGGAAAAGTAAAAAAAAAAAAACGAGAATAATAGGAATAATGAAGGTTATTTGGAATGGAAAATTGGCTCGGCTACGGCACTTGTTGATTATTTTGATTTAAGGGAGGGGGAGAGCAGATTTGATTGGTAATTTTCCAACAAACGATGGGATTGTTGTATTTTTTTGTAGTCTTCTTCTACAATTTTGGTTGCAGGTGTCTGTTTGATACTCAATTACTTGAAAATGACAAGGCCGATTGGGTTCGAATTTTGATATGAGGTTTTTACTACTCTGAAATGACATATTGAATACACTTCGTCTCAGAATTTAGCTTGGTTTGCTTGTGGATTTAGTGTCTGCTAAACTTCAACAAGAAGAATAGACATGGTGTCCACAATGGAAAAAGATTCGGGCAAAATATTTTTTAAACATAGTGACATTCTGAATAATAAAACAGAGCGCCTTAACTTCGAAAAATTTTAACATGAAAATGGTTAAACTATTCCTAAGGGAAAAAGGACACTGATTGTTTTTTTTAACGTTTTTATTGCTGCTCCTGTTCGGTTGCATACTTTTATTTAAACACATTTGGTTGTAATGATTATTCTGGCTTTCAAAAAATTACGACCACCTGCAAAATTATTTCGAGATATACTTTTTTGCATTCGTCCTAATTCGCAGATTTTTTTATACCGCGAGAGGAATTTACGATTGGTCTGGAAGAATCCGTCACAAATTCTCTGTCAGTCTTATCCCTTCCTATTAACGCAAATAATATAATCATTTCGAATCCTTTTTTGCTTTGAAAGTGTAGACAAATGTCTAATTTGAGTTGCCTCATATGTTCTCCACCTTCTTGTATGTTGTTTGCTTAGCAGTACTAGACTTACACAGCCGCTTTTTTCATATTGTTACAATTGCTATAACGATTTACAAGTATACCCCAAATACACTCGTTTTCTTTTTTACTTGCTTAAGAGCATACTTCCGTTCTGTTGTACGAACTCAAACAAGCATAAACCTTGCACTCTCCCTACTTAACTTAACCCGAGTTTATCCTTATTTCATTCCTTTCATGGTGTCACTGTACTTCATTCGGTTTAGGTATCTCAACCAGAACAATGGTTAAATTTATTTTTTTTTACTTATGCCACATCTTTAGAAGACACTGTTTATGTCAGTGTTAGTGTCGGTAACATGTCATTTGAAACCTCTTTATGCCGGAAATCACATTATGATAATCACTTTCATAGTATGTGTGCAAGGATAAAAGCGTGTTCGTCATGCGCAGAAAACAGCACACGCACAAGTATTGCCAGGAAACTAATCAAGTGTCATACAATATTGACAGGGGAAAAGAAAAAAACTGTCATAAAGAAGGATCCAATGTCAGTTTGGGTCGGTTTTTTTTTTTTTTTTTTTCTACTCTAACAGGAAGGAAATGAATTTTCTAACAGAAAAGATATCCCAATATTTAGAACCAGATGTTGTCTCTATTTTTATAAACAAAAAAAAAAAAAGTTTGACATTGACATATGTCAAAATAGTACTTACTATTTGATCTTGCATTGCTGTCATTATTCGTATCATGCCATGCTTCGACTATCAGCGTGAAAGTACCCTGGAAAAAATTGATAAAAAGATATCCATTAATTAAATAAAATAACCAAATATGGAAACAAAAGAAAATATATTCATAACAGCAAAATACGAGATACAAGCCATAACCACTGGCATCTAATAGATACGAGTATCTGTGTTAATTTACGACCGGAAGATGATGCTGGCGTATGCAGAGGTGGCAAAATATTAACAGAGCATCTATTGGTAGCCATGTTTTTTTTCCATATTAAGCCATATGAGAGGCTTCATGCCGTGTTTCCACAAACCAAACATAAAAAAAAAAAAAAATTCAGTGAAAGAAGCAATTTAATAATAAATAAATAAACACTATGTGGGTGCATGGTTTTTTTTCGAGTTTTTGTCGTTCGTTTCGGATTCGTTTCTCAAGCTTTACACGATATACCGAGACACTATTGCTCAATCAAAGTTGAAAAAAAGATGCAGCAACAATTGTAAAGGTAGCTCATAGGGATGGGCAGGAAATAATCCAGACATACATTTGTATTTCAAACAAAGTCTGTATACATTCGTAGGTAGATATTGTCAGAGGATTGGTTCATATGAACGGTGTGGCATGTTGACTGTTGCACTTTTAATGATGCCCAAGGAAAAGTTCGCAAAGTTACTAAAACCAAAAAAAAAACACAAAAAAACGACATATTGCATTCGGCTGTCTGTGTTTATGTTGAAAGGAATAAACTAATCATTCTGCCTCCAGAATGGTAGACAGATGGATTGGAGATGCACTCGTTAAGGTCTCATCAAATAAACACACGCAATTTGTTGTCCAGTCGTCGCCTCGTCTTGGTGATGCTATTTTTTCATTTAAGACCTCAACTTCTTCGCTCCAATTTTAAAATTTTGTACGTTTTTTTTTTCAAGTCTTTTCTGCATATGTGTATAGATACTTTTTTTTGTGTTCTGGCCTAATTGGTATGCGCGCGCCGGAGAACTGGCCTGGTTTTTTTTTTGTTTTTTAATTAACTCTTGTGACCTACAATCACCAAGATTTGATGCGAAAGATAAATTTATGCGTTTCAAAGTAACGTGCACAAGAGCTCTAGCTCTGGGCCTGTCTGGTGCCAGGGCAATCCATGTGGATCTTTTAGCGCGATAATCAATCAAAATAAACGAATTAGCTTTGATTTGATAAGGTTCTTTTAGTGGGTTTGTTGCTGTTTTTTTGTAGAGAAGGGATTGCGTGAGAATGTTGATAGGGAATGGTAAGTTTCCCTCTAGCTAGTGCATAGTCATTTGCACACGCAGATCTTTGCCGAGTGACTGATCGGTAATGTCAAATCATGATCGGTGGGCAATTATGAGCTTTTAATTGACCTTAAGTTGACTGATTAATGCAAAATAGATGCGTCCATATAGAATTTGGTAGTCTTAACAAATTTGTACGTCCTCCTCCTGTTTTAGTGGATGGTGCGTCGAACAGATGATCTTGAGGTCAAGGGTACAAATTTAAGACGTTTCATCGACAGTTTTTCGCGGTTCCAATTTTCACAGTTTTTGTAGATGACCTATTTTAATAAATCACACATCTTAAGTGAAATAAGATAAGCTCAAAAATCTACTTCAGATACATACTGCACTTCGAAAACAAATCCTATCTACTGAAAGCAGCTGCTCTTGACAAATTGCCATTTTATGCCTTGACCAACGACTACTTTTTGGAGTTGTTAAATTCCAGTGAACTTGTTTACAAATTAAGCTGATAAAATCGGTCATCTGTCAGTTGTTGACTACCGCTTGGCTCGTTTTTCAAATAAACAAAAAACCAACTGCAAACCTGTTTACCTCAACTGTAGACTATGTAGCCGAAAGTATATATTATATATGTATGTAGGTCTCCCTATTTATTCAGCATTTTGTAACGAACTTATCGATTTTTTTTTTGTTGTTGTTTGTCGTTTCGTATCCCTTCGCTGGTGAACTTCCCCTAGGTTGTCGCCTTTTGCAACCACCACCACCACCATCGTTTGAACATGATCTGATGAAGCAGGCTTTTAATATCACCCCTATGCCATGCTATGCGCTGTGCACACTTTAAAGACCGGGGGTAACACGATGAGGATGATCAGAAAAGTACATGAGAGTTCCATATACCGGTAAGGAAGGAACCAAACTATACAAGTAACTCACTTGCGCATGCAAACAGGGACCACCATCACCACCAATATTCTTCCCCTCTTTCGGAAATGCGATAACATAAAAATTTTATTGTTCTCTCAGTACGTATATACTGGTGAATTTTTTTTTTTTTTTGAAATGGCGTTACAAGCTGGAAAAGGTGAAAGAAAATAAACCGCGCGATCATTTAAAACTCAAAAAAAAAAAAAAATATAAAACGGACATGAAGATCAAATTATGTTTGGGTATTCTGACATCTACCAGTGACGGCAAGCACGACGAGCACGATGTCGAGCTACAGTGAAGATGACGTTCTTTTAAGTTCAAACAGGGTAAAGTAATAATTTATGTGCCGCACTTTATTCACTCGAGCGTGCATTAATCCACGTGCGGACAGAAAAGGCAAAAAATATAGTCAGAAGTGTAAAAACAAAAAAAAAAAATTGGCGAGCAGAAGCTATTTGACTGTTGACACAAGTTGATAAATTGCTTTCAAGATGCTTGAACTTTTCGTAAAAGGAAGTTGAAATAAAAATAACACACACTTATTTGCAAAACGACCTGCAAATAGTGAACCAAATAGACAAGGTTGTATAGCTTTAAAGATAATTTGGCATCACCAAAAAGTAGTGCCAAACTCTGACACGGCGTGAAAAAGGTTGTAGGCTCTGTTTTTCGTCTGATTCTGATTTTGGCACTGGGTTGTTAAAGGAAACAATATGCTTTTTTAAGAAGTACAAAATTCATATAAAAGTCTTGAATTTTTTCAAAATGTTGGACTCCAGAGGTTAAGGCGTAAAGGCTCCGTTTCTGCAAATGTTTGATGTCCCTTGTCTTGTTTGTGTCAAAAGTCTTTACCTGTTTTTCAATAACCAAAAAGAAGTAGTTTGAACTTGTAGAAATAAATAGTTTGTACTAAAACTTTTGAACACCAACGCATGCCATCGTGTCAGTAGAAAATTAGTCAAATTTGACAGAAGTGCAAAGCTGTCCATTAAATGTCGCCATCCAAAAATATCCTACATCCTTAGCACTTGCTTAAAGTCCTTCAATTGAAACTAGTTCAATGTCCTCCTGTGCTGCAGACGGCAAAGCAAATGTCCATGATTTTTAAAGAACACACTCTTAAAGTGAGGTGTGCATTTCGCAATCGCACTCACATAAGAAGTCTTTTGTGACAGATGTGCTGATGTGGTGCAATTGAAATTCTTAATGTGCAACACACTTGGGGTGATGTTATACTGCATTGTACGACATCGAAAAATCCCTTACGAACATATTTTCGACTACACTTGGTTTTTCTTTTCGTATTTTTTGCTTCAAATAATCCAACTTTGCATGAAGCAAAATCTCTTGCTCTCCCGCTCTGACTTATTCTATTTGGCTTTAAAATGTGAGGGGAGGCCACCACAAGGACATTCCGAATATCACTATAAGCGTATCGGGATAAAAATACGCACAGTAGAGATCTCCAGAGAGTCACAAAAACGACCAAAATAAAAATAGACATACGGAAAAAGTCGAGTTCGCCTCGAATGGTTTATGTGATACCTTATCTTTCCTCATTTGACAACTCTTAGATGGTGACATTGGGATGGTATTTCGAAATAGAGGAATTAACATTCCAATTGTAAGCTAAAAAAAAAATTCCCAGACAATCATAGGGTGAAAACAAATTAAAGCAATCATGTGACAGATAATTCAGTTGTCAAATGTTACAACTTCTTTCGGTTACAGAGCTGAGATTTAAAGTTATATACCCTACGAGAGAACAACTAAAATCTTGCGTGTACCATTAATGATCGGTTTCCCGACGTTCGTCTTATTTTTAGACCACGCGTCAAGTCAAGCAAGTGTTTGCTCTTCTTTTTTTTCTTCTTCCAATATAATTGTCGTGTTTTTGCAGACAGCCGACGCAGAGTTATAAATAGAGGGGGGAAGTGCTTTCAATTTAAATCGACACCCAAAGTCTTTTCTTTTTCGGATTGATTCTATTTTTAAACAGACAGAAACTATTGTTTGAAATAATCAGCTGATGAAGTGACATTTAAATTTGACAGTTGAAGTTAGATTCAAAATTTGTTAACGAACATTACAAAATTCCAATCCAATGTGGCACACTTTCTTATAGTATCGGGGAATTCCATCAAATCACACGAAAGAAAACTAAATTTAGACAACTGATTTGTTGTGTTAGATTCTTCGTATATGTCAACAAGATAAATAACAAACAGTCACGTGGATTTTCATATTTTTGGAAGTCATTAAAATTTGCGAAATAAACGGAAAACTTTAAGTGAATTGTTGTAGGTTGTTTTACGAAATTTCTGGCGACTTCTGTCTTCTTGAAGTTGTTTTATGTTTTTCAAGTCCTTTAAATGACAAAGTTAATCTGTCAAATAATAATGCAATTGCAACATTGACACAGCAACGGCAAACTTCAAATTAAAGATACAAAGTAGAAGTGTCAAAATCATGTCACATAATTTTCACAATAATTCCAACGCCATTCCCACGGCATCGAATCTTCAGTGACAGCTTTTAATGAAATGTTATGCGAAAAAACAAGTTATCGTCCATACAGATCTGTCAAATACTAAATCACTTTTGACAGTTGATAATTTTATGCAAAAAAATGACACCCAAAGTGCACCTGTTCGATTGATAATTTCAACAAATCATCAAATCAATCAATAAACAGAAAGTTATAGAGCACAAAAAACCGCTCTCTTATTTCCGAAAAACGAAAAATTAATTGTCAAACTTTGATTGCGTTTTATTTTTATCGCTTTTTAACGAATCCATCAAAATGCAAAATTAGAAAAAAAAACGTAACAAATCCACACTCCGCGCTCAATATAATCATCATCATAAATAAATTATTGCTTCGTTGTTTTTTTTATTAATATTTTTATAAACAATGAACCGTGTGAACTCGAGCTGCGGATCAATCGATTATGTATCTATGTATCTGTACTCTCGTATTCCGCAAGCAAAACTACATCTAATCAAAATGTAAATTTAAAATAGATATAAAAAACTTACCGGCCATGCAAAATTGAATGAAAATTGTATGGGATTTGTGAATCCCATCTTTTGGTTTTGTATATTCGTCAGATTCACAGAGTTCTCGCCAAGTATCGGTGTTACAACATCACCGAACGTACACTGTGATGTTGTATCGATTTTCGCCTGATAGTGTTTTAAGCAAACACGAAATCGTGTCTTACATGTACCAATGCATTTGCCGCTCGTTGCATCCGATTGTCCGCTACAGCAGTGGCCTTCATGATCTCGTCCATTGTCATTGTTGAAGTATTTTAGCCGTAATTCAAATAAACCGGAACTATTCACCTAGCGATACGTAAAGAAGATTTATTAACTATTAACTTATTTTTTTTTTTCATACACATACAATGTTACAAGTCGAGTGTAACATCAAAGATACAACAAGCACACGTATTAAAAATAGAAACGATAAACAACAACAACAAGAAAAGAGCACGATTAGAAATATAATTACTTTTTGGTATGAATTAGCATAAGCTAGAGCTAGAGCTAGATCTCGAGACTATTATTAGCAGTTAGGTGTATCTTTATTAATTAATTCTCGGTTCTACATGGAGAAAACAGAAATTATCAGCGCGGTATGCTCAGATATTCAGATTTTAATATGCGGCTGGCTGAGTTGATGGCTTTTGAGATGTCAAATTTGTTTCTCTTGTTGAAAACAAAGGAAGTTGTCAAGAACAAACGAATAGCAACAAAACACCAAAAAAAAGGAAGATATTCTATGAGATAAAAGATGAATGGAAAAGATCTTTGTCAAAAGTTTTGCTTTTTGCTCGCAGTTGAGAATGGAAGGAGGATTTGAAATGCTTAAATGGAGGTAATGGAATGTCTTCTCTTGGCTCCCAGAATTAGCTGTTTACAAATCAAAGAAAATCAAAAGTTGGCTTACATAAATTTCAACACAAATAGTCTTAAGCCACACAAAAATAGCCAAAAAAAAAAAACCAAAGTCAAATTGCTTCATTCGGTGCCAATTTATGTATAAACAAACAAACTTAAATCTTCAATTCGCACCACAATGTCATTTCAATAGAGTCATTGTTGTATGCAGCCACGTGGCATGCTGTATGCTTTAAACGCCAAAACGACCCTTTAATCCACACGAAATCAATTGTGAATTTGTTGACATAAATTATAATATTTCCTCATAAATCAAACAGATACCTTTCGAAGCGCCAGTCCAAAAGTGTCACTTTTTTACGAATGCGTCCAGATGAAAATTGAACCAAGTTCGAGAATTATCAGAACAAAACTGTCAAAAAACAGTCCTTCCGAACGTCAAATAGATAGAAAACAAATGTCACGAAATTTATACCGGCGTTTAATTTTCTTTTTCTAGCTTTGTCCCTATTCTTAAATGACTTTCCAAAAGACATGTGACGTTGCAAGCGTTATTGAGTTGAATTAACTTATCAAAAATGGATCAAGAATGCTCTACCGACATATGGTTGAGTTGGTCATTAAAATGGAAAAAGAAGCATTTAGCAATTCCACTGTGGCTTTCGAGCAAATTAAAATTTCTAGCGGAAGTTGCTAGACTTTTTCCTGTCATTTTGACATAACATTGACATGTTTGTATCGATTTTGGTTATTTAGTTCGAACTTGTTTGATGGAAAAAATGATCTGGAGAATACGAAAGTCCCTACATTTCACAGCTCTAAGAATCTAACCCATGCCAAGAAACTTTGTAGAGGGTTAGGCTTAAAGCCGTCAGTTCTAACCTTGGAATCATTAAAAAAAACTGTCATGTTGAGTCCGATTTCCAATTGGAAACAAACTTATTTTTCCTTTCTTAAGCTGTCGGCAACGATTGAGGATATTTGTCATGTTTCTGTCATATTTCACCATCAGTGCTGCCAATTATACACTTATGGTCTGCAAATTCTTTATAAATAAATTAAAGTTTCGTTAATTCAAATAACGCCATTTTCCTGTTCAAAAGGTTCAAGTGAAGACAAAGCCATCTGTCATTTGAAGCGTCGCATGAGTGCAATTCGCAAATTGAGTGAAAGAAAATAAATATTTGGCTTAATGTCAGCAACACGCGTGCTGTTTTAACACATTTTAAAAGGTGTATAATGAAGCCATCTTAACTGCCCTTTATGAAATTTGAATACTCTAACCGAAATTTTGTTGCAGAAACAAATGAAACGACACCTTTGGTTGGAACATCCTTCTGGGTACTTTTTAATTTTTTCGTACCCTTTTTTTTGCTTTTGTGAAAAAAAAACTCATGTCTCGAGACACGTTCTGTGGGCTGTTTGTTTTTTTCTTATTCCTTTTAATGTACAAAAATAGCTCCTTTCCACACAGATGTGCAGACTGTTTGCGGTGGCAGTGGCATGGCACATGCGACCGGGAGTCTTATAATAAATGTTTAAAGCGTGTCACAACCCCCGACAAAACAGCAACAAAAAACAAACACAAATCCTCAATAAAGACCCCCAAAATCCACATGCTGCTTGAGGAAAAACTAAAAATAAACCCCATCAAGTTGTACAGTGTCTCGAGCGCCTTGTGATACTTGAAAAGTGTGTACTCCTGCCAATGTTAACTGACTGGAAGCAGTGCTTGACTCTCGAGGCTAACTCGTAAATTATTCTTTTTCCAAGTGGAAATTCCAAAAAGGATTTCTCTTTTGTCTCGTCTTTGCCCCCGCACCATACCAAAAAACTTTTACTTAAAGATAATCGAATTAAAAAGCCATTCGTTTACTCTTCAGCAGTCGTCCATGGAGCTGAATCTCCAACACGATAAATCTTTCATCATGGTATTTAGTAGCAGTATAAGAAAATAAAACCAACTCTTTGGACAGTTCACTTAAAAAAATAAGCGCGTTTGATACCAAAAGAAATGGCCGACGACGAAGCTAAAAGGGATGCGCCATGCCGCTGATGTTGCTTCCATTAGACGACGTTTAGCCTCTGATCAGGTTACTAGCCACTCATTAATCATTGAGTGAAAATTAAATGCAACTGGATATGGTAAAGGTTTCCGAGATTATTCGTTAGCGTTTTGTTTTTTATTTTAATAAATTCGACAAACAAATTGTGGACAAGTTTCGAGACACAAGGCAGTCAGCAGTAGAAACCATAAATTTGAAAAAGACGAAGAAGAAGAGGAAGCTCTCCAATCTCCCGCGACATAAAAAATAGAACTCTGCGAGCTTCATGGTAAATGATTGCAAATTTATGACATCTACTTTCGGTTTGTTTTGTCTTGAGGTTGTGAATTTTTTTAATTTTTTTTTTTTGGTTAGTTATCTTTCAATCTATGGAATTGGAGAACGATAAATTAACAAAATTAAAAATGCATAATAAATTATTGGAGTTATAATAAATAAGAATTAAAAGATGTCAAAGACAGAGAGGAGGAGATACAGATTAATTTATTAGAGAGAAGCGGGCTCATCATCATGATCGCCTTTATGCAGTGATTACTATATTTTCTCATAACCTCACTCTGATGGGAACGAAACCTTAGACAAAAAAATACAAAACAACCAAAGATAAACGGAACAGGAATTAGACTCATAAAAATTCAAAGACAAAAAAATAATATCTTCATGCTGCTGCAAATGGATTCTAAAAGAGTTTTTTTTTTCCTTTTTTTTTTGTTTAATATATTTGACAGGTGATGTGAACAAAAGTAACAGTTAAGTAATCCATGACACATTGACCACTTTGATTATTTATGATCAAATCGCCGATAAGTGACTGTCAGAAATGGTCGAAGGATTTAAGAGTGTGTGACATTTCTGGCGATAATCATAATTCGCAAATTGAATGGCGCCAATTTTCTGGTGACAGGTGTCAGTTGGCGGTGACTATGTCCTTCATTCCCGGTCCGATAAGGGGGAAAAAAATGTGAACCAAGAACGAGTTTGAAATAAATTAGAGCAGCGTGTAGATGATAAGTTTTATTTAGTAGTTTTTCGAAAAATTAAATGATTCCCGGCTGTCATTTGGGCAGAATTAATTTGACATTTGGAAATTTATTGTATTGCGGCTAAATCTAGAGGTCAAGTGAATGAGTGTTGGTGTCTCATCTACAAATGTAGACGAATTCAATATCGAATAATACCAGAAGTAGTGCTCCGATGACATATTGACAGAGATCAATGAAGCATTGACAGAAGATCTTGACGTTAAACTTATGATTGGACCATAAAGTCAATGAAACAGAATGGTGGGCACGGATAGCCGCAGGTGTTGAAAAAAAAAATGTGAATGACAATTGCTTTCAAGTGTCATAAAGCCAGCATCCTTTCATAAGAAAATCACGCTATTAGAGAAACCTAGACGCGTTGCGTTGCAAATGTTTACTTTTTCTAAAAATATGACTCACCAGAAGTCTGAAGTTTAGACAAGACAAAATGTGCGTTCGTGAGAAGAAGAAGGTGTGTTTATATTTCTCTGGTCATCTATGTTATGTAACATGAAGAAAATGTTAAGGTCGCTTTACAGTGGATTAAACTAGCCTTAAAACAAGATCTACAACACGGAGTATGCTAACGAGAAAATGAAGGCATGACAGTTGACAGTTCATGTTCATTACGAAGCATACACTGGCTTGACATTTAAATTGCGTTTATAAATAAACACCTAAGGGTGTAGATTCGTATGTATGAAAATATAACTAGTCTGTAATGTGTCATCTGTCAAAAGATTTATTGAGGAAATAGCTCCAAATTGGCAGAACGTTCGATTCATTCTGACCTTATCTGGACTCCGTTTGTTGTTTTTGCTTTTAATCGAAGATTTCAAAGTGACAAGTTACATCTTCATTGCCACGGTTCAGAAAAATTGAATAAAAACATTAAAAGGGTATGAGTCACGTATTTTTCTATTTTTTTCCAACTGTTTTCGTTCCTCATTTTCTATTACATTTGGTGACAGTTTGCGAAAGACGTTCAAATTGCAATTGTCAAATGTCAATATAATTTCGTTGACTTAACAATACTAGACGCTCCAAGTAGACATTTACCATGGGAAACAAGATCAAGTTCTATAAGTGTTCTCACAAAATCTGACAAATCTGTCAAAATCCATTACCGTCACACAAAATGATTCGATAAAACGTTAGCTTCTGTCAAAATAACTACAAATCTGACACAAAGCTCGTATAACTCTGCTTAGTAAAGGTAGCCGGAAGCACGGATGACTCATCATTTGACTAATCTCAACAAAATGAAAGCGAAGAATGTACCTTTCTATCAAAACTGTCAACTATCACCGGAACTGGAAGCTTACTCACAGTCCTATTCGAAAAACAATGACCCACTTTCAGTCTGACACCTGCCAAAATATATGTCAACAGTTTCTTCATTTCCCGCAATCATCCTAAGAAAAAACAACAACTACAAAACATCTCGTAAGCACTCTAAAGCCTAAGCTTTAACTAACATTCCAAGCGTTTAATTGCTTAATTAAAAATATAGAAAATATACGACACTACCACTAACCAAATTATGCAATTAAGAAGCACCATACTCGATGTTCCACTCCTTCCCCATTTCCATTTCCATATGGGCGAGCAGCGAGCACACACTGTAAAATACCTAGTTAAAGCCTGCAAACATCAAACAAAACACTGTGCTGGTGAAATCTGACAACGATGCTCTTCGAGCAACAAAAGCAGATCACCAAAGAAAAGCCAAAGGAATATAACAACACAAGTCGCACACAGAGAATCCAAAAGATAAACTAAATAAAACAAAAACAAAAAAAAAAAAAAAAAACCATCTCCCAAATGGTGTAAGCGCTCAAGGGGCGACAGGGTTCGGAGTTAGGAGGACTTGGCTTTAGTCAAAGCTAAAACTATAGATTGTCCACTGGAGCTGGAGAAAGAGAGGTACATAGGTAGCCTCGCGAGCATAGTGTTAGGTTTCCAAAAGGTAGGTAACTCCGCAGACACCTTGTTTTATGTGCCCGATCTTCGGTGGTGCGCCTCTCCTACCTTCCGCCATACTACACCTTCCACCGTCCATCGTCCATCTTCCACATCTCTTTTCTATCTCTCTCTCTCTCTTCATGTCCCTCTCTCTTTTCCACGGCATCCGTGATTCATTTCAAGTTTATAGCCAGGAAAAAACCTTATTAATAAAAAAAAAAAAAAAAAATAAAAAAAAACAAAAAAAAAAACATAACAAACCTCCAAAGACTACACAAACGACAACGAAGCACCACACAACAAAATGAAAAGGCAAGGAAAAATATACACACAATAAAAACAGAGAGAAAAAAAAACACACAGAATATAAAAAAGGGGGTATAAAAAAATTCAAGAAAACCGAATTGTTTCCCACGGCATACGATTCGCCGGTCAAACATTGAATCTTGGAGTGGACACGCCGAGAAGTGGAGGGCACAAGAGAGGCGACAGCCGACTTGGACGACTGGTGTAGTACCTCGCGTTCTATAGCGATCGCCTCTATAGGTGTAGATCAGCGTGTGCTTGTCTGTGTATTGGTATGCACATGGAGTGCATACTTCTGCTACTAGATGGCCCCCATACACCGTGCCGCGCACCGCGCTGCTGCTGCGTGTTGGATTGCGCTTTCATGCGCGATCGTAGTCAATCGATCGACAGGAGATCGGCGGCAGCGGCAATCGGTGAATTGCTTGGATTAAAAGCGACTTTAAGAAGACCATGGCTGGTATGGGTGGTAGGTATAGGTAGGTAGGTACACAGGTATAACCTGCGACTAGAAGTACTGAAACTGATGATCACCGTGATGGGCGAGGAGACGATCATCGAGTACGAGTACACGACACAGCACAGCAGCAAGACGAAGGTGGTGAACCTTTTCAGCGAGAGCAACAAGTACACAAGAATTTTCGGCCAACCGCCTTGCTGCTGAATGTTAAAGTTTTATGCTCCAAAGTTTGCTCACCGATCATGATGATCATCATGCTACTGCCGAGCAACACATATTGTAACTGACTTTGTCAAAAATGTATTGTATGATGTATTGTATATTTTTGCAGAAACAACAATGCTTGTCAACTGTCAAGTTTGCAACAAAAAGAAGAGGCCTCCATTGCCAAACGGGAGGATGATGATGATGATGATGGGAATCACTCAACCGTTCGCTTTCCAGTTCTACAAAGACCAATTGTTAAAGTGTTACATATATGTAGGAAAAAATAAATGAATATTCTACTGTTGCTTCTGCTTGATGTGTATGTTTGTATGTTTTATTAATATCATAAAAAACAGTTATGAGCGCCGCTCTTAATTAAGCCACGCAAAGAACAAAAATAGAAGGGAGAGAAAAAAAAATTGTGTACGTAACTTCACCCATTAATTATGTCGTTCTTTTTTTTTATTTTTATTGTTTGTTTTTGTCGTCATTGTTGCTTGTCACACAGCATTAAAGAGGCGCAAAGAAGAAAGTTCCTTCTTCCCATTGCACCAATTGAATGATGCACTATCTGTCAAAGTGACACTAAAGGGTGTTAGACAGAGAAAGAGAGCAAGCGAATTATAATACCTTATATCTCGAGCTTCTTTTTTTTAATAGATTTATGTGCAACTAATGAGATGACAATATATGAATCATTGTTCTTCCAAGGTAACTTCTAAGATTTTCTCAGATCTGTCATTGGCAGTTGAATGAGAGGGGGGTTACTACTTAAACGTCAATATGAAAGTGGAAGCTATGTATCTTGTGTCAATAGGTTAGATGGGAAGAGATAGTTTTGCAGGGTCAGTTATCAGTGAAAGCTGTCAGGTTGTGTTGTTGGTGAGAACAAATGTCAGATTAAAAGATATTATTAACTTGGTAACTTGAGTCATTTGTTGGTTCGATGGTTTTCCGATTAAGCTTCCTATGAAACTGTCATCGGAACAAATGTCAAATGGTTTTTTTTGTTATTTTCTTTGTTGAAATATGTTGGTATCTTTTTCGAAAACGTTATTTTTGATTCAAAGCAGTGCAGTGACATCGCGTGGTAGGTGGATAACGTTAATGTCAATTTAAGGTATTGTTTGACAGATAAAAATGAACAATGAAGAAACTGTTGGAGAATTTTTTTGGTAAAATTTATTATCGAAGAGTTTAACACTGTCAAAAAAATGTGAGTTTGACAGTTGACAGATGATTCCGAAAGCTTGTCAATGAAGGTTACACTTAATTCAGGTTTTACACGTTTCGAAAGTCCTTCTTTCCTTAATTCATAAACTGCGCCACTATACGCCCTGATGGCAGTTGACAGGAAATCAGAAAACCATTCCAACTAAGTTAACATGACTAAACTTGCAGGCGACTAAAAAACATAAAAGAACGTTTTCTTTTTATTTTTTCGCAAAATTTTAAGAATTCAGAGTTACAGAAAAAAAAAAACTGCTTTCGAGAACACATGTGCCCAGTGCCAAGCTAAGATGCTGTCATGTTTGCGTTTTTTTTTATTTTTATAATTTTTTTTTCTTCCATTGAAGAAGAAGAACCCCAGGAGAGAGTTTCGAGTAAGTTAATCGGCACTTTTATCAGAACGGCTATGGATGTATCCCGACGAGGCATGATGTCGTCGCCTGGTGGTGGTGGATACTTTTTTTTTTAATCATGCAAAAATTACTGAAAGACTGTTTTTATTTTTTTTTTTTCTGATATATTTTGGATCTGTTTTTAGCCTCCAAACAGCAGGAGAATGACATTTGCTGGTAGACCGTTGGATGGATGACCTACGCTGAGCATATGGTGTACAAGAAGTAGGTAATGTAATGTATGCTATTTTTAAAAGCGAAATAATGCTTGTTTTTGGGTTTTAATTTTTTTCACATTGACGAAAATTGAAACATGAAAGTTTTGAATGCTAACAGAACTAGTTTTTCTGCTCACATGACATGTGACAGGTGACAAAACGTTGTACGATAAAAAAAAACTTCATTAATTAACGAGTGTTGTAGAGATACATAAATAATGTTTTTTCGTTGTTCTCCATGCAATATGCATACGGTTTGGCATTTAAATGTCAATCTTGACGTTTTTGATTAGAAAAAGACTGTCAAAAGAAGTTTGTGCGGCATATCAGAATCGGATCTGAGTTTACACTCAAATTACCGCTATGTTTGGTTTTGAGAACAGGTAATGAACTTGCCCTAAATTAGTTAAAACTACACTTTGCCAGATGTACGTTGGAAGAAGATTTTAAAATTAGATCTGTTCGCTATAAAATATATCAATGTTATCGATTCTGACAGCTAAACTATTTATGTCGCTTATGCGGCTGTGGTATACAGCATGTCACAAGAGTAGTAAAGTCATCTACAAGTTTTTTGAATCTTACTTTGACAGTTTTTGTTGTTTTTAAATCACCACCTTCCAACCTAATTACTCAATCAGTTCAATTTTAATAATTTATTCCACTTAATCCAAAGCGTGAGATACATTTAATATGTGACCATTTGTTAAAGTACTTCCTTGGACTATAACATAAAACATACAGCATGCCACAAAATATTCCCACCTCAGCTACAAGCTGAGAGCAGAACTTCCAAAGTCGTTCAAAATTATGGAATCCCCGTGGTTTTTATGTTGAAACTTTCTTTTTGTATCTTAAAGCGACAACCAAAGTTTTTGTCATACAAATGTATCTGGTCCCATGGGAAATATGAAATAATATTTATATCTTTTGCATTCGTTGAGAAATGACGTTAAGGTCAAGCGGTGTGTAATGTCAAAAATTAAAGTGGATTATGATTTTTATTTTTGGAATTAATTGCTAGATTCGTTTTAATTTTTTTTAAAGGATTGAAAATGACCGTGTTTATGGATATTGGATGGAAAATTCGATTACATTTGGACATTTGAATAATCTGGCATAATTGAATGGCATAATTGAGTCTCAAAGTGAATTTTTGAACAACTTTCGTGCATTTTTGACAGATGTTTTGATTATTCCCATTTTGCTTCGAGTAGAATTATTTCTTGAACAAATTCTAACAAATGAAAGGTTTGAAGAAGTCTTATAAAATGGAAAAGTTGATGCACGTTTGGAAAATGATTGCCCACGTCAAATCTCGCAGTTGACAGAGACTTTATATACTTGAAGAATTTTGGCGTTAAACTTGTAAACGCTACAAAACGCTGAGATGCGAAAAAGATAAAGCTAGAAAATTATGATTTTATGAAGTTAAAGTTGGAACGATCCTTTTAGATTGTTTTGAGATGCAAAGATCCAAGTGGAAGTGTTATAAAACGTCAGGACTTGTATCTACAGTTTACAAGGAAGCGCTTCAAAGATTGTGTTCAAGCCTACTGCTTAAGACGAGAACCTGTGGGAACTTTTGCCAAAGAAAAACCTTTAAAAGATTATTTTCGGGACGACGAATACTTAATCGCTAAATTTTGACATTTCAGAATGAGACATCGATCAGAATATATCGAACATAAGGTGACTTTTGTTAACAAAATGCGGACTTCAGCTAGTTTAGCTTAAAAAATTGAAAAATGGATTCCTGACAGATAGATTGTTTCTTTAAGTAAGCATTGCCTTAGATTGGACCTGGATCCCATCGAGAGCTTGCAAAGTCCTGTAAGAGAACTAAGTTCTATCTAAAGCGTTTCTATTTCATTCTTTTAACCAGCTATAAATTTGAACTTTAAACCTATCAAAAAATGCCAAAATTTGAGTGTATTTTGATCAGAAGTAGCGATTCAAATTTTAGAAGCCTGTTTGTCAAAGAAGGCCTGACAATATTTCTAGAGTTAAAATACAAGGGTTCTATTTAAAAAGGAAATATTCTCCGTTTGATTTCCATGCTTTGGCCAAGAAATTTTGAACAGATAGCCCTTAAGAGAATGAATACGCTGATGTTTGGGAGTATCAAGCAATTGCCTAAAGTTAGTCAAATAAAGGATGTCATCTTTGAGTTCTCAAGACTTTTGAAGTATCGCTGTATTTAAGCTGCTGATTGATTTGTTTCTTTAAGTTTGTTCCGGTACTCGTAAATTTGTACAATTTTCTACTCAAGACGGTTCAAGCACTCGAAAAGAGTTCAAAAATAGCAATTCTACTTTACTACTGGTTTTACTGTGGATAAACTACTGAGGTCGATAGCAAAACTTAGCTGCCATATTAGAGAGATGCGATTTTTCATTGCTAGAATAACAATGTATTTAGCTCGTTCCTTTTTAGAAAAAAAGTCCTATTTCAAGCCTATTTAGATACAATTTTGAAGGGTCACTTTTCTGTTTAAATCTATTTTTAAGGGGCTGAGAAAAATTGCGATTTTTTAAACAGCAGAAAAATAGGGTCAAAGTCCTTTAATGTTGTTGTTTAAATCGTGACTAAATATTATCCTTGTATGATCCTTACCTCACTTAAAACTAATAATAAAATCCATGCAGACAGGCAAATTTTAATCCAATTCATTTTGCTAAGTTTAGATGCGTTTTCTGGTCGCGATGTTGATGTGTTTTTTTTTTTTGTAAAGTATTTTCCGAATACTTTTTTAAAAAAAAAAAAATTAATAACACTCCTTTGAAGGATGTTTTCCCAGGATACGCACGTATTTTATATTTTTCTACTTGATTATTATTTTGCACAAAGAAAGGAGGATACGTTGTTAGAATTAAAAAAAAAAAAAATAAAGGAAGAAGAAAAAAACAATGATGTACTCTTTCTTTCGCGGTTTATGCTTTTAATTTTACCATTTCGTCAGATTTTCTATCACAAAATTTTTGAATAGGCTTTTTTTTTGATTTTTTTGATTTTTTTTCAAACACAAATTGTTACACTTTTTGCATTTTGCAGGAGAATCATAATCCCAGGACGTGATGATGGGATTTTCTTTCTTTTCTTTTTGGAAATTATTTCTACGAAATATAACGTTATAAGCACATGTTCAAACGTTGTCACTGAAATTTTTGATATCCAACACACAGAGCGGGAGGAGGGTGGCGGAGTGTTTCTAACGGCTCCAATATCGGTCTTTTAGGGTTTTTTTTTTGTTGAAATATTTTTTTTTTTCTTTGACAGAAGTTAACGCGCGCGTTTTTTCTCGGGAACCCCTTTTTTTTAAATTTTCAAATCGTTAGTGTCACTTTAATCCTTTTCGCGAGAAGAAGACAAGCCGGCGTGTTGTGGAAAATTTGAAACATCAAAATAAGCAAACTAGGAGCACTCCATACATTCGAAACCAAGGTCCTTGCATTTAATTTTTTTATTTTATTTAGCGAAAGAAGAAGGGTAAATAAAACAAAACGAAAAAAATATAGAATAAACTATTTTGTATTTTGCAATGAAATTGCAGCACGGTGCGTTAGCGATTCCCAATGTCCAACCCGACATTCACCACGCAAACTTCAAAACTGGCGACTAGTTCGACAGTCAACTCATCCGTCAAGTCAAAAGTGTTCAACTTTGCTTTCGAAATGAATTCATGCGAGAACGGTGCAGGCATATGTGTTGCGTGTGTGCTGTCCTTGTTGAACAAACAGAGTGTGGTTGCATTGCAACAACAATTCAATGAGGGAGGAGAAGGTGAAGAAAAAAATGTCGGTGGACAGATGTTTTCTGTGTTTCTCCGCTGTCAGTTGATTTTGTTGTTGCTTTTTTGCGTTTCGTTTTGGTACTCATTCGGCGGGGTGGCTTCGAATGAGGAGAGGATGAATCAAATGAATTGAGCCGGCTGCAAATTTTTATTGAAATGAATTTGATTTGGTTGGAGAAATTTCCCCACGCAGCCAGTTCATTGGAGTTGTTGACAAATGAATTTTCGTGTGTTTTTTGTTTACTTGAGAGAGGAAAATGGAAATTGTACTCATTTTGATTCTTTCTTTGCGGAGAGGGACATTTTAGTTATCAGATCAGATGGTAGGGGCGCTGATGTTGCTCAATTTGGAATGAAATTTTTAATTGGCGGGAGGATTTGAATATCACGTGCAAGTCGAGCGATAAACAAATTCAGTTTCAGTTTCGCTGTATTTCTTTATTTTTTTTAATTATGAAATTCAGTTCGACTTCTCGTTTCAAGTTGGAAATAAAAAATATTCCCTAACATTATTAGGGAAAAGCTGATGTGTTGAGTGTACATCATTGAATCTACTTGGACAAGGGACGTTAGTTCCATATAATGTTAATCCTTGCTTTGGGAGTTTCCTGAAACCGCTCACTAGTTCATGAACCAGTTCGTGCATTAAATTAATTGAAGTGGAGAAAAAAAGATTTTAGATTTAGTTAATTATGGAGTCTAACAAATAACGAAATTTTCTTCAGTTAGTTTTCAAAAGACATACAGTACATTTTCTTCGAAAATCAAGACCCCTGATCGAATCTCGTTAGCCGGCAAATTTACCATTGAGCTTCTTCCAGCTGACTGAAAATCTCGCAGCCGTAAATGAGAACGTTTATAAATCGGATTTTTCAAGAACTGTTTATGGGTTTAAAGGACGGAAAGTCTTTTGTGATTCAAAGTGTCCCAACAACATCCCAAGTTAAATTTCAATCAGAAAACAAAACCGAAATTATTATCAATTTAATCATTACTACGCTTGAAATCCAAAAACTATTGAGAGAAATTGGAAGAATATTGAACAAGTTAAGCGGTTTTTTTAGATAACGATGCAAGTAGATTTTTCTAGATTAAGTACGAGAGCTTAAGCAATGCTCAGTAACAAACGCAGTTTCATTTTATATGGGCAGAAAAACAATGGACTAAATATGAAACCTTGCGGAACCTCTTTCAATATGGGATACAAATCTGAGGATCGTTTCTCTACAGGAAATAGCTTGTGTTCTGTCGGATAATTAAAGAGAAAATAAGTTTTACTTTGCTTGCATCTCAGATTAGCGACCTATGGAGGCTCTGAGCCTCAGCTAAGGCTGCCTTCTATCCTTGACAGTCGTGGGCGCGCAGCTTCCACTCGCCAAGATCAAGTTGTCTTGCATCTGCGGTTATTCAGTCTTTATACTGGAGGATCTGTCTGCCTCTTCTTCTCGAATAAGGAGGCTAGGATTTGAAGGCTCTCGGAATCGAAGACTCTCTTAGCTGGTTCGTGGGTGTTGTAATCCCCGGATGTTTGCTTACCGGACTATATCTACGCGGTTGTCTGCTGCTCCTTCCCCCTTCCTCGTAGACAGGAACTAATATCCGACAATTGTTTTTTCTTTCGATCGAGCGAAGAATCGGTTCTGCCGTCCAGCTTTCGGCTCTATAATGCACGACTGGCAGTATAAAGGTTTTGTAGAGCACGATTTTGGTCCTTAGAGTGACAGTTTCAATCCAAGTAGCCAGGGTTGCCAAGTTTCGTTCTGCGCTAGATCTCCACTGTGGTGTCGTTTGAGGAATTCACATTTTTCCCGAGATAGACCAACTCCTCAACTACCTCGAAATTGTATCTGTCGATTTTTACGTTTTGTCCTGCGACAGAAGTGGATCAATTTTCACGCAATCCCGAATTCGGCCTTCGCATTTAAAGTTCTGTGCGATAAATGCTGTCGCATGCGGCTTTGAAATCATTGAGAAGATGGTTTGTACCGATAGTTTTTTCCAGGATTTGTGTCAGTGCGAAAATTTGGTCTACAGTTGATTTGCCTGGCCGGAAGCCGTACTCGTATGTGCCGATTTTTGCGGTTCAAAATGGTTTTAGACGCTCACACAACACGCTTAACATTAAGCACCGATATACCTCGGTAGTTAGCGCACGAGGAAGGATCTCCCTTTTTGTGGATGGGGTCATCGGGCATGCTTTCTTCTTTCCATATTCTCCATATGATCAAGCGTATGTCCTCTACCAGAGAATCGCCGCCAGCCTTGAAGAGCTCTGATGGGAGTCACTGAGCCCGCGGCCTTGTTGTTCTTTAGCTTTTGAAAAACGTGGCTCTTCAATACTAAATGGAAAGACTACTTCAACGACTGGAGTTGGGATTTCTCTCCGTGACACCCTCTCTATTCCATGGTCGTTAAGCAGCTGATGAAAGTTCTGCTAAAATACGTCCACTATTCCTTGCGGGTCAGCAGTGTGAAATCGTAAAACCTGGAAAGCTTTTGGCAAACGAATTGTATAAGATGACCAATTGTATCAAAGGCTTTGGATAGATCAAAGAGTAGTTGGAATAGGGCATACTTATGATTTATTGCTTTTCTTATCTTCTACACTAAGACAGACGTGGCGCAGCTGTGTTTTGGGCAAAAGCCTGACTGTAAGGTACAAAACATATGGTTATGGCTAAGACATAAGTCTGTTTTTGAATTATTTTTACGAATTAACCACCGTTGAATTCCATACGGTATCTTTGCTTATCGCTGATCTCTGCAATGCCTTAAAAATCTGTTCACTTGTTCTTAAAGGCGTCGTTCATGTTCGAGGGATGGTCCGGCCTTCATTCTCATCAGCAAAGCTTGGCAAATATCGCTCTCCACTAATATTACTAAGAGAGATTCGACTTCGACAGAGCCTTCAATTAATTAAGGGCGATTTAATATATTTAAGATCAACGTAATTGTTTTCTGGTAACCTTAGAAAAGGCGATTTTCGAATACGCTCTGCTTTTGGGTTTTTAAGATCCGCTTTGCAATTACCAGTCTTTTTTATATTTGCTCAAATGTTTCGATTGGATTCAAGTCTGCGCATTTCTTGTTAAATGGGATCAATGTTTTCAGTATAAGGATAGATCATTTGGTCAAGAATATGAACAAATTAGTACTGATCCATTTTACTTTTATCAAAAATATTGGCCCTACGCCTTATACTAGATCCGCCATATTCTAAGGCTTTTCTCGTATATCTGGGATTGTTTTTTTGTATTTGGAATTTGTTTCTCTTACTGGCCAATTGATTGAAGAGCTTTTTAAAAACGGAACATTTAATTCTTTTTCAATACACGGTATGCCAGGAAAATATTGAACAATGCCTTCTAATTTTCGTGCCATCGAGATCCTTTATGTGGGACCTGTTCGTCTTGAAATATGTCATAATCTTGCATTCGTTAATCTTGGTTGGAAGATGATTCTTATTTCACCATGATACTATTTTATTCAAGGACGATTGGCCCTTAACATGACCGTCATTATTATTAAACATAAGAGAATTCTTTGTATTCACAGCGTAAAGACATTTATGAAAAGTAAAAAAAAAAAAGTAACGGCCCTTAATGGCTTCCTTGGGGCACACCTGAAGCGGCGTTTATAGACTCGAATATTTGAGATTCGAACGTGACACATTGACGATGAGACAACAGATAGTATTTAATCCAATTCCGTAATTATTAAAGAATTCACACTCTGAATGATGGTGTTAGCAAAACCTTTGAAATCTTCCCTTAGGTCCAATAGATTCCCCTCTAAAGAATCCATGTTGCCCGTCGGTTTTTAAGAACCTTACTCTATGCGGTAGATCTACAGCTAGCTAAAATAGCTTTAAACATTTTGGGTAGTTCGCTAAGTTTCGCAGCACCTCTGCAGTTACATACGTTGCCCCCCTGTTCCAGATTTAAGAATATGAATCAGTTTTGAGGATTTTCTGGCATCCTCCTGTCATATCGACTATTAGCTTAATAAATAACTTTGAGGGCCAGAAAATCAAAGCAATTCTTAAAATGACAGATGGAACACTGTCAGTACCAAATGAATATTCTGTATACTAGACTTAAACAAGATTTCGGCAAGGACATGCCCTGCAAAGTGATTTCTTCAACCTAATTTTTGAGCAGATACTGCGACGGGAAGTGGTCAATAAGGGAAGCAATATCTTTTTTAGGTCTGACGGTCTAAACGTGTCACAATTGAAGTTTTCACCGTGATTGAAGGAAGAGTAGGACTTCAAATGGGCGTAAAATAATATACTTAATTTTGACCAGTAATCGGTTCTTCAAAAACTAGCTTGGACCAAACATCAGAATTGATAGCTTTATCATTCAGCTAACAAAGGGGATCAACTATCGCAGGTCATCTAGGTAAAGAAGGAGACTCAAGCTTGGTAATCGATGCTCCGCAAGCACAGCAATGCTTCCGCTTTAATTAACTTCAAATTTAAGTTCACAGAAAGGATAAGAGCGAACCTCCAACTGGAAACGGCGTATCAAGGACCCCTGAAGCATGGAAAGCAGCATCCAAGAATCGAATTTCTGTTATTTGACAATCTTAGATTTTGAAATCTCCACAATTGTCAGTTTGAAAAACTCGTAATGCCAGTTAGAAAAACCTGTCTCCATCGAGACTGTCTGTTTAGCTTATCAGGTTACTCTAATTCATCGTGCATATCCTTGCACCTTTCATGACAAAAACAAAGGGAACAAAAAAAAAAAAATTCACAATTCCGCACTTCCGTTTGTAGTTCTCATGAAAAACATGAATATCCTTCTCCTCATCCGTGGCAGGTAGGTTCATATTTGTTTTGTTCTTCTTCTACCACCAGAGCAGGACATATCCGCTCTACTGACAAACTCGAGAAGCAACACAACACAAAAAAAAAAAAAACACAACATCGCAGGCAAAACAAAAAAGGAAGGAGCCAGTTTGTGTTCCTGGACGCACATAAACAAATCAAGAGAAATACACAGGGGGGCAGATAGAGAAGCGTTGAATGTTTTTTTTTTTTTCGAAAAGGAACAAATCGGAAGGATGTTCCTGTGTAGAGAAGCACATCCTCAGGTGCTTCCTTCTACATTTTGTTGTTTATTATCGTCCTTAATGCAAATTTTCACTTGCATCCTTGAATCCCTTTGGCTCGTCCTGCTTTTATTTCAAATCAAATTCAATTCCGGATATTGAAGGATGCATTCGAGAGAGAGAGGTTCCATGCGAGGAGAGGAGACAGGTAGTTACGCTGTTGAGGGTGCTCTGGCAGCGTCTTGATTTTGGTTCTTTTACAGAAATTTCTCGTTTCACACGAAGATAAGAAATCTACGCAGATGCTCGATGGTTTTTTTGATTTTTAGTGCGTTTCTGGTTTGTGGTGTGTGAATGCGTTTCAGATTCGAAAAAACAAAAAATGAATCGTTCTTGTGTGGGGGGATGGCATTATAAACTGGGACATAAAAATGTTTACAACGCTGCAAGGTGAGGACAAGGTGATGACTGTGGAAAAACAGTGTTTTTCGTTCCCACACAAACTATTTGGAGAATGGATGCCCGAGGAGCATATGGCGATTGCAACTTGTAATCCAGGGCACTGCAAAACTGTGACGAGTATGGGAAAATTGTAAGGTGGTTCCGGTTTGGTTTGGAATTTGATTTGGGAAATTCTTAAACGGAAATCGAGATGTTTGAACAGATACCTGTGCAGGCAGGTCACGATGAGCATCGCAAATTAAAAATCTGCTGTCGTGTTTTTTTTTCGTGCTTCTTATGCAGTCTTGATTTTTGCAGGATTTTTTTTTATCAAAAAGGATTTTTTCGACGAGGAATTGAATTATTGTATATATTGTATTAATTATATTTAAACTGTTTTAATTGATTATTTTTTTAATTCAAAGCATTTTTATTTAATTCATTAATTTTTCTTACATGCTAGAGTAAAACACTTAAAGCTTTGTATGCAAAAACTTACTTACTGGCCCCACTACGGGCGCTCTAAACTAAAATATGCCTTTCTACTTAATACTTATTTTAAATTTAAATTTTTACAACTAATTAATCAGAAAACTAGGAAAATATATTACAAACTAATCTTATATATAAAATCTTATTCAGCTTAAAACAACATTAAATCTACTTACACTACCTTAAACCTAAGTAAGCCAGCCAAGGCTAACAGGACTTGCCTTCAAATTTGCTTTAAAGGCACTCAAGTTGATTACTACAAACACGACAGAGTTTTACTCGCCGTTCAGCCACCAATAGTGTCGGTATTGCCTTTCGACATCCGTTCTGTCGTGGTCTGATATCATCCTACTAAACCGAAGAGTCTCCGGTGAGGTACTTGTGGAGTCTTGGTCGTAGTTGACTCGCCCGTCCACAGCTTGTCGACCAATGGTACCGCTTATCTATCCTGAACCAGACCGTATCTTTCGAGATAGAGAAACTCTTCAGGGCCGTGAAGGTGCATGGTCTCATGATGCATATCATGGGGTTTAAAAGCTGCAGAGATCAAGTTGTTCTTCGAAGTCATGTGACTTCGAATAAGTTTTATAAGAAAGTTTTCCACTCTGATCAGGTTGGCCCCGTTGTACATGACCGCATGACTATAGAATTTTTTTGTACCTAGAATCTGGAGTTCTATAAAAGTGGAGACAAGCCCTTAGACTTCGTCTCTCGAAAACCCGAATCTTTTCCATTAAGCTTGTTCCGACGTTGAACCAAACGGGACATCCATAAGCAAGGACAGACCGCATGAGTGCCGTGTAGCCAATCACCTTTATCTTGGCACAGAGTTGACTGCTGTGAAACAGTCTCTTTGTCAAAGCAAAGGCCGCTTTGGCTCTGGCCAGAGCAGTATCTTTATGTTTGTTAAAAAAAAGTGGTTGCCCGTTTTGCCCAGCGATCGCCGTTCGCCGCTTCTTTCTAGTATTTCTAGAGGCACAAGACAACGGAGTCCTGATCAGAATGGTCTCGCACTTTTGGAAATTGATTTTCAACTTCTAATCGTCTTATCTAATCCCTGAATCTTTTCGAAGTTACGTTGTAAAAGCCTTACGATGACCTCGATCTTCGGACTTGACCTGTACGCGATCAAGTCATCTGCGTACGCTGTGGAGTGGCGGAGTTATCCTACAAGATCACTTGCGAAGATCGTAAATAAAATCGGCGAAATAACTTCACCCTGTTGTAGACCGTTGTGGATTTCAAAAGTCCCAGCAGACGTAACACTGTCATTTTTCACAATAAACTGTATGCTGGTGAGCATTTTTAAGATTATGTACAGCAGCGGTTTGCTTATGCCGAGCTGATCTAACTTGAAAAAGATCCCCTGCAGCCATACAGTGTAAAGGGCGTTATCCAAGTCAATCAACAAGGTACTCGTGCATTGTTTCTTACCTTTGTTCCATTGGATATCCGATACCAGTTAAGACGCGGAATTGGTTATCCGGAATAATATTTTTGTCGTCAACCCACTCGGTCAGGACTCTATTGATCACGTTTTCAAAAACTTTGCTGATGTTGGGAAGGAGATTTATCGACCGGAGTTTTGCCTGATTGGATAATGTGCATTATTCAGCAAAATGTTAAACTGGATAGTGTAAATGTGCACCGCTTCTAGAGGGAGGTGTTTAAGAACAATGTTTGGTACTTCCTCGAATCTCACAGATTTCTTACTTCTAAGCGTACCGAAGATAACCAAGAGATCTTCCTTTGAGATGTACGGAGGATTAACAATATTTAAACTGTCGGTGTAGACGCTTCAACAAAAAAATAAGTACGTCTTCCGTATATTTTGTGGACTACCTCAATCTTCAAAAACCGAAAATACTCTTTTATTATTCAAAACTTTTTGTAGTCAGCGTGGCATTGACTTTACCAGTTTTTGGCAAGTTTCTTACGGAATGGAAAAAAATTCGTAACAGCTTCTCACAATTTGGAACAATTTTTTAAATATTGTCTTCCCAATGGTGTTGGGATCTGGGAATTGAATTGGCCATGGAATTTATTTTCTCGAAATCAAGCTTTTGCCCCTCCCTTTTTTTTTAGATCGTAACATGCTGAAAGTTCCATCGGAGCGGCGTGTTTTTTTTTCGGCAAGTGAAAACATCTTCCAAATTCGTGTAGAACGAGGTCCAGTCGATGATCTCTTGAAAGTGTTCATCGATGATTGTCCGTGTTCTGAGGTACCTGTGGGCTAGTTCTATTTCCTGTCTGCTGAAGATCCTGATCTCTTCATTGGGGTGGCTTGCTAATCCTTCGATGATTGACAGCTGCAGCATGTAGTCGTTAATTGGCGTAGTCCCTGCGCTTTCGTAGAGCGTTGTGTTGCTGAAGTATTTCCAGTGCACGATCTGAGTAGCTTGGTGCTCTTATGCAGTCCACTCCACTTTTTTCGAAGTGGGTGCACAAGATGAAGGGCGAAATTTGCTTTTTGAATAGTCTTTTCAGCAAGGCAACACCTTAACTGGAACCACTCGCTGAAGGTGTTGCTCAGGTATTTCGTGCTGAGTTGTGGAGCAATCTCATTTCCGTCTGGCAGCGTTATACTTGAAGCAAATGGGCTCCGTCTTGCTGCTGTTGATTCTCAGTCCTCATTTCATGTAAACGTCCCAGAGATTCGCTTTGAGTTGTTGTACCATTGTGGCTGCTATTTCCGGGGCTGATGACGTGGAGTATGTTATGGAGTCGTAGAGAAGTGTCTTCGTTCGTGCATCGTTGGCCGGCTGTTGAAATGGATGAGTGAGACCTTTCCTCTTTGTTGAACTCCTCCAAGTAGTCTTCTTAATGCTGACAATTGATCCTGTATCTGGACGAAAAAGAATCTTTCTGCTTAGAAGTTAAAAATGATTCTTACCAGATGTTACCGAAATCCCATCGTTTTCATTTTGTAGATGAGGCCCTTGATCGAGACACTGTCGAATGCATTTCCTTGTTGTTGAGAGTTTGGGTGACATCATGGTGCAGTTTCTGTAGTGGATGGATTGAGTTGAGAGTTTCGCCTGGAAACCAAATTGATGGCGCAGCAGTATTGACTCCAGCACTTTCCCAACACAGCAGAGGAGCGCTATCGGCCTTTACCCGTCGATGATGAATCTGTTGGTTTTTTTTCGGAACTGGAACAATTCTACCTTTTTTCCATGAGTTGGCAAAATGGCTCTTGTTGATGTAGCTACATTTGGCAAATTTTTCAGCAAAAAGTTGGAAATGCGATCTGGACCTGTAAAGTTTCCACTGAAAATAAGGTCCACTACTTCTTCGGCATTTGTTTTCTCCGGACACCATTGTCCGGAGCTGAGTTTGTTGCAGGATGATCTCTGCTAAACGTTGTCACGGTGCTGGTGTGCACTGATTTCTTTACCAATTAGTGAGCCTTTATAGTCCTAGACGAAGTTGAAGGGCTTGATTTTACAAAACGGGGGACCTGGCGACGGTCAGTGGCAGCTGTTTTTTTTTGTGGCCCCTTTTCTTAGTCTTTTAATCTTCCGTCTTTCTAAATTTATTAGATAAAAAATATATGTTTCCATCTACAAAAAGTTGTCCATAAAGTCCGGTGAAGAAGGAAGACTTCACTTACTTTGCAGTGTTCCCTTTTGTTTTTTTTTTCAAAAGCTTTAGTGATGCCAATAAATAAAGGTACATAAAGGTGCACAACCTGTGGACAATTATCATACTTTGTCCGTTGGTTCCTTGAGGCTCAAGTTTATTATTCGGGTAAATATGAGGCAAGTGCATTAAGCTTAGGAACCTTTGGTCATATACCATCTTTTCCAGGGTGAGTGATCTGATGATATTTTCTACTTTTACTACAAGATACATCGATCGATCTACAGTATTGTTGGGAATCCTTTGCTGGTTACTAGTTAGTAAAAGTGCGTGTGTTTCTTCCTTTTCACTTTCAGATGAGAAGTCACGGTGTTGGAGAACCTTAATCCAAACTATTTATTTTTTTATTTGAATTTGCCTTTTGAAATGCTTGTCAATCAAATGATTTAGCGTTGGTTTATAGCTTCCCAGTGCACGACAGATGCAAGTCCTTAGCAATCGTTTGTTCCTTCCAATTACCGCGTCAAAGACTACTGTCAAGTCACCGACTTTGAGTTACGATTCGATAAAGACATACGAATAAAATTTTTATTTATGGCCAACGCTTATGTTCGTTCATTCCAGAAGTTAGACATCCATCAACGATAAAATCATCTCAGCTCCAAACGTTTTATGACACCTTATCAAATATCCAAATAACTTTGCCGCCAAAAAAAAACCCCGTACCCAAGGTCCTGAGTTTGCCTCTTGCCTCGCTTTTTATTGTCCGTGCAGTTTTATGGCCGCCCAATGGCTCAATGACCAGATGGAATAACATTGCGTAAGCAACTCAAGTGTATCGCATGGCCATTAGAAAATGATCACATTAACTGCAAATGACGGCAGTAAAATTCGCTTGCACGCCAGAATCATCTCACATCTGCCCTTTTTTTTCTAATGTAGCGATAACGTGTTTATTTACAAATGATCATAAATCCAGGGAACTCTTATCTACACTAGAGTTGGGTCTTATGCTCTCTTAGCTCTCCACTTAGGGACACGCGACAAATGTGTAAATATTTGCACATCTCAAAAGGGTGGACGCATATTTACCTTCAGTTCCGTATGCAAAAATGTATCTAAAGGTATTTTGTATTTTTTTTTTTGTATCTGAATACGAGAAGATTTCGAATTCGTTGGAATTTTGTGCGTGTATGGAACGTCAAACATGTGTTAGAGTTTGGTTTGAAAAAAAAGTATCTAAAGAATTTATTGTTCTGGTATGAAATTCATTTTCTAAGCGATGTCCTTTGAAGGTTTTCTATTTCTTCAGGGCTGGTCCAGTTACCACCCAGAGATGAGTTTTGAATTGATTCTTTTTTTGGTCACAGATTGGTCATAGACCTGCTCTGGCTATACAAAGGCGGCCGCAAGGACAATGGAACGAAATGTATTGCATTGCGTGAAGAAAATTCAAAGGAATTTTTCGTAGTCCTTGTAGGAGGACATGTATCCTTGGTGTAGCAGGTAAGTGCATTTCTTCAAATCTTTTCGTTGGATAAGTCTGGATATGTTTTTGAAATTTGTTGGTGCCTTCAAAGGAAGACGAAAGGAATCATACCCGGTAAGCGATGATAATTAAAAGAAACCCCCATGGTGCAGCTTAAGGATATGTCGAACTGTCTTTAGGTAGAGGTTTAAGGTTTGTATAGCTTATGGCACTGCTCGCAAAATTTGTTTTCTTTCTTTGAGATAACAAATGTACAGGGACGCCTCATTTTGTTATGCGACTTTGAGCATTGCGTCGGCGGCAATATCGGTCTGAAGAGAAAGAAGACTGATCAAAAAACCGATCAGCCAAGAAGCCTGTGCTCGATCATATCTTGAAAATGAAAATATAGGCTCTACATCAAGCTGAGTCTGACCATAGTCAATGCAAAAGGCGGTCTCTAATTCTTTCCATGGTTTATACATTGCGCAGTCGCGACTTTATAATAAAATTTCCGAACTTTGACAGTTGATAGCCACCATTTTGCTGAAGCTACTGTCAAATTTGGCTGTCATTCATTAAGTCTGCTTTGTGAAATTATCGCTGACTGATGAAGCGTTCAAAAAAATGTGCTAATAATAAAATGAAAATGTTTTTCAAAATGTGTGTTCGTAATCGTCCTTCTTAGAGGACTATTAGGAGTATGATGAATAAATTTGAGTCTACTGGTTCAGTAAACGGCCAGACAACACATGAATGTACGTCGACGAAACGCAAGATCTGCAGAAAACAAAATTCGACTGATCCAGGAGGTGAAGGTAAACGACTATAGACAGCGATGTGTGAACTCGTAGGTCTATGCGAATAAGCCACAAATCGGTAAAATTCAGCCTGATGTATGGAAAATTGAACATTTCGGATGCATGCCATCAAGGGAGCTTTTTAACGATGTTATATTCCATAAGCCTATCAAAGGAATAAATTATTTCGATATCTTATTTAAATTTTAAAATAAGACCCTTAATGAAAGATCTTTTAGATCACGAGTGGAAAGATACCTTTGATGCAAAATCTGCTTGATTTGCAGCCTAAAATTATGGAAATTGGCACAACTTAATCAGACACATCCAAATCAAATACCAAGTATAACTTTGCCAATATCAATTTCAACTAAATCTCCATCTATATAAATAATATAAATTAACAGGAAAGAAAGTCGCAAATGTTTTTTGGAGTTTCCTCAACACTAAGAAACAATCTGATAGCATTCCTTGTTCCCTCGCCATGAGGGTGTTGAAACTACGGACTTTGTCTACACAAAAAAAAACCTAAAACTTTGCCATTCATTGATACTTCTGCCTTGAGCTCTTCTTCGGATTTGGTCAACATTGGCAACTTAACCTACAGATACAGTTCTGAAGTAGAATAAGAACTTTGCTTCTGCTTTCTAGACTTCCATCTACATAAATAATATAAAGCCGCAAAGGTTTTTTGGAGTTTCCCCAACAATAAAAAACAATCTGACGGCATTCCTAATTGCTTCGCCATGAGGGTGTTGAAACTACGGACTCTGTCTACACAAAAAAAAACCTACAACTTTGCCATTCATTGATACTTCTTCCTTGAGCTCTTCCTCGGATTTGGTCAACATTGGCAACTAAACCTTCAGATACAGTTCTTAAGTAGAAGAAGAACTTTGCTTCTGCTTTCTAGACTTCTCGAAGGCATTTGATAATGTAAACTATCCGATGCTCTGCTCGAAGCTAAAGAAGTTTTTTTTTCACTTTTCACTGCACTGCATTAATGTGAACTTAAAAAGAAGCTTTTTATCTGATAGGATGCAAAGAGATGTGGTTGGAGATTATTTTTCTGTAGTGAAACTGCTAAATTAAGGAGTACCTCAGGGGTCAATTTTAGGGCCCATATTATTCTGCATGTTTATAAACGATCAACCCTCAATCTGTAAGCATGCCATCATTCATTTATGTGCAGACGATGTACAGCTTTACCTATCCGGACCACGTAGTAAAGTTAATGAGTTAGTTTACAAACAAAATATGGACCTTAAAGATATTCACGAGTCGTCTGTTAAAAATGAGCTTCTATTGAATTTATTATTATATTTTTAATCTGAAATATTATTATTATTATTTTTGCTTACTATATTTAATTCAATGCTGTCAATTTAAAATAAATTTAAAATTTACAAATTGAAATTGAATTGAATTGAAATTGAAAAATGAAATATCACGCTGGGCTCCACTCTCCAAGGATTTTTCTGAACTTCATGCCCTTAAACTTCTCTATTTTGCGTTTTTGTAGATTCACACTCGAATATCGCAGTGTGTGAAGTTCATATTCGTCGTTAACAGCATTAAATACCGCGGTGTAGTTTTTAACCATAATCACATATGGCACGCACATATTAAGCAACATCAGTATTAACTTCGAAGAACATCATTGGTGAGGCATATATTCGTCATGGAATAAACGCCTGAGGCATCGCGGAGCTCTGCAAATAGCAGCAAAATAGCCACAACTCTCTGTTTAAAATTTTGGAAAAGAAGAAGAGAATATCATACAACAACAACGAGTCTGAAGGCAAACAATTACAACTTCTTAACCTAGAAGGCATCTTTAAATCCGGCCTAATCCCGCAACAATGTTGCCCATAATTTTTAATGAACTACCTGTTAACTTGCTAAATATTTGTCAAATCTCCAATAGGAAAAAACTTATTAGAAAACATTTAATATTAAAAAGTAAGTTAAAAATTATATCCAATAATATAATGAATAAAATTATGCTGCTTTTAAAAATTAACACGTGAAAAGATAAGAGTTTTTTTTATATGAACTAGAAAGAAATATTTGTGAACTTCATCTGTTTCCTGCTGACAAGCCAAAAGGGCTTCGCTGGATATAATATCCTTTCTGTAAATTGATTTAAATTGATTTAAAAAAAATTAATTGAATTGAATTGAAAACGAAGTGAATTCAAAACAAGTAGAGTTGAGTAAAAACGTTTCACTTATGTTGCCGTACGCCGACTCCAATGGAATATTGACTTTCCTCCATATGAGGTAAGGTGTAAATTATTCGATATTCTACCACTTTATTCTCGAGGGAAATAATTTTTGATACTGGCTGTAAGCAGCCCAGGGTAAATTATGAGTTGAATTAAGCATTAACAAGGTTTGAAGCTAAAACTATGTGTAAAAGAATTGATTTCGTGGCTAGTATGAGTCGATTTAAGTTTAAAGATAATTTATTACTATTACTAGTTAATCTCATGGTAAGCATTGGAGTAAATATTTATAATAAAAACAGTTTTTAAATAGCCTAAGAGCATTCTGCAAATGTGAGGATACATTGATACGAGGATAATATTGCTGTGTCATCAACGTAACTATATTATATTGCACTATCACCGTTTTGAGTAAAACAAGCATCATAAGGGAAAATGAACTATCAACAAACACTTTGAAGCTTCTATTTGGTAAAAAAACTTTGTGTTACTTGCACCAAATATAGAAGAAATCCTAAAGTTATCATCTCGTTAACAAGACCATTGTGCCATATAGAGTCAAAAGCCTTTTTGAAATCTAAGAACATTTCTTAACGCTCAGTTTTTTTTTTTAATAAATTGTCGCAGTTTAAAATACCTTATGAGAAGAATTATGTCCAATTCTAAAGCCGAATTGTTCCTGCTTATAGCCAATAGCATCTTTTTAAAGCCATTCTCAAAAACGTTACTTTGGCAAATCAGGAGACTTATAGGCCTGTAGCTGTTTGGCGATTCCCTATCCTTGCTAAGTTTTAAAATGGGTACAACTTTTGCCGTTTTCCGTGCGTCCGAAAAGTATTTAGTCTCAAGGCAAGCATTTAAGGGGAATGTTAAAAATCCTTAACCAACTTTTGATAAATGCTTTAAGTTTATATTTTTGACTTCATCTAAATCGACTGTTTTCCTAAGTCGTCATTTTTTCACAATTCCAGTTTTGTATTCTAAGAAAACACAAACATCAAGTGGAGTCTCTGACTGTTGGTTTTTGAATAAATTTTTTGTTTTTAAATAAATTAAATAAATTGGCAGCATGATTGACAGCAGTAAAACCCTCCTGCCAGGACAAGACTGACCCTGTTGTCTACGAAACTGTCAAATATTTTTTTTTTGAAAAAAGTAGTCATGGTTTTTGCCGACATGATAATTGGTTTAACTTGAGATGGACACTTTTTATGTCTTGTAAAAGTTCTTACCGGAGTGAAAAACAAAAAAATTGTTTGGGTGCGATTAGGTCTGCCCACAACATTAACTTCCCATTACAGGATAAAAAAAATGTAGGTGCTATTTGATTTGCCACCACCATCAAATTCCATTTGCGTTTTGAATACATCATTCATTCCCTAGACAACTGCATTTCAATCAAAAATATATTTTTTTCAGCATTGAATCATTTAAAAAAGATTTGCTAATTAAAAATTAATTTTTTAGACTTTTCTCTCGAAACAACCTTATTCGCCTTCATCCAATTTTGAAAGTGTCCATGCTTGTGTCTTATAGAGCGACACTTAAGTCTTTCGAGAAAGGGCTTTGCATAATTGCTCTCTTGGCAACAGGTATTCTTCGTTTGATGTCTGCGTTAGTGTTATTATCTGTGTTTGCAGCGAAGCCTTGGCAGATAAAGTCTGTCTTTGTTAACGTTCTGACCCAAATATCGGATTTGGGTTTCGTTAACCGCCAAACCCATCTTTGAGTTTTGTCTAAACACTCAGAAACGCACTGTTGACATCATGCTACGATCCCTATTAATATCGATATCTTCGGTCGGTGACGCCTTTGCCGACCTTAATGGAGCAGCTTGAGTTCTCCATCCTCATCCTGCACAAAAGGACGAGCTTGGATGGGAAGACAAACCTAGACAAGGCTCCATGCATCTCGTCTGTGTGGACGAAATAGAAACCAAAATCAAGTTCTAAATTGATAAAAAGGTCGATATGTTAATGTTTAGTCTATGGTGGACTTTTCGGGTCGAAACCGCCATTGATATGAACCTAACAGGTTTCAAACGTTCACACAACATGGAGGGAAGGGTGTTATAGACAATGTTGAAAATATTGATACCTCTATTATTGGCATAGCTTAGATGGTCTCCTTTCATCAAGATTGGGCAAAATACTGAGATTCCGTTCATCTTTGACGCTTTATTGTGTCATTGCCGCCGTATTGAAAAGTTCGACAGCTAAAGTGGCTTTATTTGATTTAAGCTTATATATGTTATTGCTATATTTACTTCGTCTAGGTCGCGTGGACACTGTTGGCCTGCGTCGTCTTCATCGAATTTTTATTCTTCGTTGCCTTAATATAGTCGGCACAAATGGTTCTCCATTGTCCTCAGCATTGAGTGAAATTCTAATATGATGTTTCCATTCCGAGCTTTGCAGGCTTCGCTTTGAGGTCAGCTTCTCTGAGATAATTGTTTTATCTGTCGGTAGAATTTTCGAACCTTATTCCTATTTCTCAATCTCTAAACATCTTTGAACGCGCGCTTCTCATGCTCTTCCATAAACGCGGCGAATGTTGGCATATTTTTTGGCCGTTGCTTTTCAACTTCACTAATAAAGTGTTATAAATCAGACAGCCAGAATTATGAAATATTATAAAGCTAATTTTCAAGAGTATTACATTTTATAAGAACCCTGTTTATAAAGATTCATATTTTAAAAAGGTTGAGGACCAGTTGCATGGTGGCACAAACTTAATTTCGTGCATGATCGAAAGCACGGCCGCAACCCATAAATGGATTTAGATTTTTTTTTTGCGATTAAAATTTGTCTGATTCGATTGAACCTCGCCTTAAAACTTGTGCTGAGTTATCACTGAAACTTCACTTACAAATTGTTACTATTACTAGTGCTATAATAAGAAAAAAAAAGAGAGACCGTCAATTGGCTAAATAAAAATTATATTGAAAAAATTTTATATGAATTTGTCCGGAAACTTATGAACGGCAGTGTATATATTTAAGGATATTTATTTTTATTGGAAAACTAAACTGATTTTAAGTGAAGAAGTGAAATTGTCCCTTTTTTGACAGTTTTCCGTCATAAAATTTAAACCACCCTGTGGAATTTAACCAAAACCTTTTCAGTTGATCTTTATGGACACACGCTTCGAATGAAACCTTGATAGCTTAATTTCTTCTCGAGTAAGGCTGTACGAAAGAATTCGCACAAAAATCTGTACGTACACACACACACACACAGACAAACATCCTTCTAAAAACAATAGAATCCGACTACTGGGACCGTGAAACGTGGAGAAATGTAAAAATTTTGAATTTCGAAAATCGGACCGATTAAAAAGCTTACTGATGGGAAGTTAATAATGAATTTTTAGATTAATTATTGGAAAATGAATGCAATCATTTGAGTGCTAATTGAATGATGATTGAATTCAGATTTTAAAAATCTCTCAGTTCAGCCAATGAAAAAAATCAGTAAACTGAATTGAAGCAAGGATTTTCCGAAAGCATATCGCACCTTTAACAAAAATTACTGATCGTGATGTTGATGATCACTCTGATTAGGAAGCATTAAAGTAATGATGATGTCCAACGACATTGATTGGCTTCCTCAAATCTCACAGTTTTCACAATGATCTCTCATTACAAAAAATATTTCTTCCTCAAGATCACACACGATCAGGAATAGCTCCAATTTGAGCACCATTACCCGCTCCATATGAAGTTCACACATCCACTTCCAGCCAAGATTATGAATAATGAGGAGAAGATATCCTTTTGGCATGTGTTGAGATAGACATTAGTAATCTGTCCTCCCGACCAGATTAGAAGCAATTCCAAACTGATCTCTCCAAACATGATTGGCGAATTACATCACTGCATCACCGATCAGCCATCTCGTCCATCCATCCACCCAATGGACATGTGACTTAATGAACTGAAGCGAATGCCTTCGCTCAGTTCGTCCGTCAAGTAAGAATCAGCCAAGCTGCTCTGCTTGTGTTGTCCAACCTGGCTTGGCACTTTCGAAGACATCGTTAGGTCATCACATCAACAGCCAAGCGGGAACAAGAATCCGGTGCATAAACGAACATTCGGGCCTTATGGCTGACCTTATACTATGCAGCATATACAGTTCGATCAAAGCCTGATGGTGGCAGACACAAAAAAGAAAGGATTGTAATGATAATGATGATAATGAGGGGTTTCGGAAATATGTAGACTGAAGGGCCAAAAACGAAAAAAACACTCAGGAAAATAGTTCAAACATCTGTTGTAGCTGAAGCCTACGACGACGACAGCAACGACGCGTGGAAGAAGAAAATTACTCCCGCTCTCTCCAATCCAATCTATTTTTTTTTTGTGCTTCCTCTAATTTCATTCGTTTTCCTTATCAGGTGTTACCCGAGCCGAAGGGACGAGGAGATCTTAAAATTGCCAAGATATTCTGTGAAATTAGTTGAAAGACGAGGGAAAAAAACAAATTCAAATTATTTATCATTCCGCCGATCGGAGGGGTGACTGCGTCTAAATTTATCAGAAATTCCTTGGCATGATTAGCCACATCAGCGACAAAGATATTTGGCACCAATTGGTTCGGTATTTACATTATTTCTAGTTCTAGATAAAAAAGAAATATAACGAGAGGAAAGCTGCTTGCTGAAAAATGTCAATAAATCGAATATTCACGCAATAGACGATTGATTATTAGAAATATTGCTTCCCTATAGAGGGTGGTATGAATAAAAAAAAGTGATATAAGCTCTTCACAGATGGTGGATTGTTCCAAAACTGCTAAAATTTGACAAAAACTACCAACGCATGGGTGAAGCTTTTTTTGCGCCTAAATAAACACCGCAGTCATGCCAAAGTCATTGTACATACTACTGTGTCCAAAAAATAAGGTGACATATGAATTTAAACTGCGCGCGTCGAAGGATTTGGAAATTTTTCTTTCTTTTTAGGTTGGTAGTACTGTCAGTGACATCTATGTGAAATTTCATGTCAAAATATATTCATAGTGTTTGAGATACGCGTCGTTTTGTGAGCTGCTAAAAGTGAGTTTTTCGTTTTTTGCTATGTCGAAATTTATTGAGCAAAGAATTTACATTAAATTTTGTTTGCGGAATCAATTTTCTGCTGCGGATACATTGAGGATGATGCAGAAAGCCTTTGATGATGAGGCTATGTCTAAAAAAAATGTTTACAAGTGGTATAGTGATTTCCAAGCCGGCCGTGAACGTGTCGAAGACGAAGAGCGTTCTGGGTGACCATCAACCTCAACCGATGAAGCTCACGTCCAACAAATCAAAGATTTGGTGTTGAAAAGCCATCGATTAACGATTAGAGACCTTGCTGATGAAGTTGGCTTATCGAAAGGCTCAGTCAATACCATTTTGAAGGATGCTTTGGGCCTCAAGCGCGTCAAATCTCGACTGGTACCGAAAACATTGAATTTTTCGGAAAAAAGGCGTCGCGTTGAAGTGTGTGAAACAATGCTTTCCGACTACCTGGATATCATGAAACGCATTATTACTGGCGATGAGACTTGGATCTATGCTTACGACCCCGAAACAACCGATCAATCGAGCGAATATCGTGCCAAAGGAGAGTCGAGACCAAAAAAACCGCGCCAAAGTCGCTCAAAAATCAAGGTCATGTTGACTGTTTTCTTCGATTATCGTATTGTTGTGCTAACATTTGGTCTCCATATTCAGGAAATATTAAACAAAGTTAATCTGGCAATGAAAACTCTCTATCCATTTATTAATCGGAAAACACAAACAAGTAACGAAAATAAAATTAGTTTATACAAAGCAATTTCATCACATTCAAAGACTGCAAGGAATTCAAGATCTTGAAAATGATCTTCAATTTACCGTGGCATTTTTCAACTGAGGAAAATGTGAATAAATGTCCAATAACTTTCCATGTTAATTTCTTTTGGATCTTCAAATCAAATTTCACGTATTATAATGTGTTTAATGTTTGATAAAAATAATATTCCAATATGGGCGATTCCGGCAACAAGTGCAAATTCGAAGGGGATATTTTTGAAATAAAAAAATGTCATGATATTTTTAAAAAAATTTTTTTTGGTTCTCGGCATTGAAAACTAGTTCCCCAAAAAGGCGAAGAGCATAAAAAATTTCGTGGACGCATTGCCACTGACTTCTACACGGTACGCTGCTACAGCGGGGTGTTCCGGTCGTATTTAGTTGAAGTTGAAGAGATGATATCGGTGCTTCAAGTTCCAACCAATGGAGCCTGCCCGCCAGTGTATTCGTCGGCGGTCACCTTGGCAACCCGCCGTTACCAGTAGTGTTTCGTTTGGTGAGAGACAGCAGCCACACATGATGCTTGCAAATTATATTTTATTTTCTATTTTTGTTGAAAATATTAATAAATGACGATGGAATAAAGTTATGAAAAGTTTTTTTTTATAATTATAAAATTAATAAACATGTGGTGATATAATTATTTAAATTGGTGGAGTATGAAAACTCTGGACGGTACCTCTTTTCAATAATTTTCGTTCTATGAACTTTTCCGCTTGTTTGCACGTTTATCCAATCAAAAGCAACCTAAAGAATCTCCCAAGCTTAAACTCTTCGGGAATTCGATCAAGACGGGAAAGACGCGTTAGACTTGCAATTTAATTTTCGTCAGTTTAAAGGTGTTCTATTTCTCGATTTTACTTGATTTGAACGCGCTTTCAAATTTTTTTTCTATTCTACAATTCTAGATGGCGACAGGAATCGCAAATCACAACCTTGCCAACACATTGATTGCATAGTTCGCGATTTCGTCATAAAATAGGAATCAAAATTAAACCAGGTGGATACGGAATATTCTGTGTACATTGGCTATGCGGGAAGAAGGAAATGGTTCTTCAAGAATTCGAAAAGAATATCTGATTTAACTAGATAGCATGGGAATCCGTGGATTCACATGAAGGTCTCAGCAAATCCTAGAATTTGCATTGGCGATATCGGACGGAGTGAAAATTTTGGTCGAATTTTGACCGTTTTTGAGAAAGTAATGACTGTTCCAATCCAATCTGTATAGTGCCAATGAACCTTGAGATGGTCAATAATCAGACGTTATACTTTTGAAGGGGGTTTTTAGAATCTTATAGAGCAAAGCCGTAGGCGACAGTCATTTGCGGTTTTTCGGTTTGCAATCGAAAATATGCAAACGTTTGTCGTTATCGAAGCTTAAGGAAGTTTAGTTTTACTGGGTAGAAATATCCTGAATTTCCAATGTTTCGTTGTCAGAATTTCTGATCTGAATTTTCAACTGGAGGCGGTAAATACGTAGGGTTGGTTGGGGTAAATGCAAACGGTCATTATTTTCACATTGGTAAAATAATGCTCGTAACCCAGGCAGAAAAAAAACAACAGAATTACTATATAAATGTCTCGGTATGGGTGTATGCAATTTTAGTCGGAGAAATAACCTCTATTTGAGAAGTGAAATTCAAGTTTTTGAGTGTTTGTGAGCATTGGATTCAATTGGTTCAAGTCGAGGGTCCTCCCTTCAAGCAGCAACTGAGAACTAAATAGTAAACTGTCTTGTTACTCGGTCAAATATGGGATTATCATGTGACAAATATGATTGGAGAATATAGTATGTGAAATTCAGCGGACGATATCCCCGGCAAAGATTGGTACATAGGATTTATGAAGCGGCATCCAACATTAACTTTAAAGAAACCAGAAAACCTGCAAAAATTAAGAAAAGGTGCCGGAAACTCGTTCGTTGTTCACGACTTTTATGACAAGCTGCAAAAATTAATGGAGGAGTAACTTCGAAAACACTTCGCTTTTAAAACAGACGAAAGAGGTCATAAATATTATGTCGTTTTTTTTTTTAAAACTATGGGAGAAATTTAAACAAGGAAGGGGTAAATGTAAGCTCTTAATTTTATTACTTTTGGGTTCATGTCATCATGACAAAACATATGAACATCTTGTATCTTATTATACAAAATCCGTTTTAATAAGTAAAAATGTGAGGTTACACCAAAGTTCTAATTTAAGTGTTTTCCCCTTACTTATGCTTCAACTCACTGATCGGAGACCTGATGGTGTTAAAAAACTATACGTCGAAATGAGGTGCAGCTGAATATTTTAAACTTATCCAAAAAAAAACCAGGCAAGTAAAACAACTGTTTGCATCAGGTATCCGTTGTGTAAAGTTCTTAATTAAGGCAGAAACCATAGAAAATTTTTAATTTGAAAATTTAGGGTAATCTCATGTACCTGGTGTGGATAATTGTTGCAAAAAGAACGGGTACGACTGTAAACTTTAGTCCAAATCCCTTCAACTTTGAAAAACTAGAAGCAGGTTCTTAAAACGTCTTTATTAATGTTGTTTTTTTTTTTTTAATTTCTGTGATGGAAGATTGCATGCAGGTAGTTGTTAAGTGGTAAGTAATGCCATAATCTGAAAGTGCTTAAAAGCTCTTGGGGATCAGTTTCGAAGTGACTGTGTCGAATGGACGCTTGTTTGTACTGTGAGTTATTTTCAAATTTTCGGTAGCATGCGTGTTATATTTTAAAGCATTTTTTAAAGAAAAATAATTAAGAAGTGATTGTTTTTAGCGGTAGTGAAAAGCAATCGCAAAAGATTTGCAAATTTGAGAGCATATCGTTAACAAAAAAAAAGATTTTTCAACGTCAAGAAAGGACTCAAGAATAAGTTGCAGAAATAAGACCTGGCCGAACTTCAGCAGCAAATGCCATAGAACTTAAAAGTAACCGCAAAAGAATTCTAAAAACTCAGAGCAATGCAGTCTAAGCTGCAAAGCAATACAGTTCAGTCAAAGAAAATATAAGTGAACATAGCTGTTGTCAATTCAATGACATCAGTGAATTTTTTCAAGCCAAAAATTTAGGTTATAAATGAATACAAAGCGTCAAACCCTTATTACTGCATGCCTGTTGTATGACAGGCTTTCAACTAAAAAGACAGCATATACGTTCTACCTTAGGTACCATAAAGGGCATTGGGTAAAATGGCTCGCAGCTATGTAAGGCTTCTTCCCAAATGACTTCTGTAAAAGCTGCATGATTGAAGAATAAATCTTACTCTTGGGGTTATATTAAGCGCTTCACCTGCTTTTGATTTTTACACAAAATATTGTTAGAGAAGAAGGCTAGATCAAGATCTTAAATCGGAGCTAAAAGTGGAACTAAACTGGCTCTAAACAGCTTGCGAATACTGACTGAGATATGTACTATAGAAGCATTAATGAACTTGCGGGCAGATGTGTTGATGTTAGGTCTTCATATGTTGGTACTCCTGAATTAACCCGACACCTTCGAGCTTATTTGATATTCCCATTGCTCTATAAACAGCTCTATACGCGGCCATAGCTTAAAAGTTTGGTCGATTGTACATTTTTCCGGGTATGAAGCAATATAAGATCCACTTCTTTTTGCGAAGCTAAAATGAGGCATGTGTAAAATGGGTGCATAGACCGACAAGTTGATCGGCTTAAAAATTGGTCTCATATGTCAGAACGATGATTAATCTGTGTCTACTTCCACATAAACTGAGGCTGTCTACGTCTTGCAGTCGAGCATTTTGATTTGCTGAGCCTTACCAAGAAAATATTAAACAGGAAGTTTTTCCTTGCTTAATTGGAAGAAGATCCGAACCTGAGCTTAGGCTGCTTTCCATACTTCGCGATTACGGGTATGCTGGTTCCCAGCTGCATGACAAACGCAATTGATTTTCATTGAAACGAAGGTTCGATCTTCCCCTTTTATGTGAACATGTCTGGCTGGAATTCGAAGACACTCCTAGCAGCAGCATTGTTATCCATTTGCTCGATTTGCTTAAGTCATTGTAGTTGACAGATTTTTGCCTTCTAGACTAGATCCAAATCATTGTAAATATTGCGGTTGTACCTCGATTCCTCCTCTTCGCTGATAGTACCTTTCGAAGGTCGCTTAAATATGTTCTGCTTTCTTGTTTATTGTATAACATTCGGCACCAGATAAAAAACTGCCTATATGAGGGTTTTGTGGAGCTCGACTTTGGTCCTTGGAGCTGTTTGAACAAACCAATCGATACCATCGATTACGATGATTATTATTATTGATGAATTTAAGTGATATTTTGTTCCGGATAGATTTCTTTTCGTCAGCTTGTTCCAGGATATTGTTCAACTCTTTTTTTATCAGGAAACGAGTAAACTCATGGCACACAATTGTAAATGCGCGTCGCTTTATAAAGCGCTCTTTAAATGTTCAAACAATAGAATAACAGTCATTAAGTGCTAAAATGGGAAACACCCAACTGTTGAGTCTCGCAGAGAACCATCTGTAACCTTCTGCCACCACTTAAGTCGATTCCAATCAAGCAATTGAACCCAAGCGATAAGCAAATCTGGCATCTTCTGCCAATCGGCGCATCTCAACTTTCATAAAAAAAAACGAAAACCGAACCTAAGCGACATGCACACCTTGCATCTGTACAAACAACGCTCGTCGCACAAACCAACTGTTGCTGCCGCACAATTGGCAACGCGTCTATCAGGTAGTTCCCCGTCCTACAATTCACTGAGTATCTTCATTTTTCAAATGCCGATGCTTATCTTTCTAGTTGGGCCATGAAATTGTCTACGCTTGTTCCACACCTACAATAGAAACCTTTTTTTTTTCTGTCTTTTTGGAAACTCAAAAATCGCTCTACCGATGATAATCTTCGTCTGCCGGACGACCCACAGCCTGTTGCACATACACATCGAGCATACACACCTTTCGCAGTTCTCTTATCGGGCGTCGGATTTGCTTCTTTCAGACTGTGTCCTGACTCTGTCGCCACTGCCAGTTCTCCTGCTCGAATATCCTGTTTTTTAAGGTTTTAGAAAACTCATTTCTGAGTATTTTGCTCCTCGCAACACCATCGAGCGACCAGTATCTTGTCTTTAAGACATTCTTTACTTGTTCGTCTCATTGTTTTCTGTGCTCGGTGAGGATTGGTTTTTAAAAAGGAAACATCTGCCCAAGGAGAATATTAAAACATAATCCCTGGCAGGCAGACTGTACGTGTACGACTACGCATGGTTGGAGTGTGTTAAAAAAGTCATTTTGAAAACAATGTCAAGGTCAACATAGGACAGCACACCGCCGCCGCATCATCTTTTGGAATGTCCTTCAGAGTTTACATTTACTTCTGATTGGACACTTAAGATTAAGATGATCGTCCATGATGGCAGATGGTGTCGCAATCGCAACAACTTTATCTGACGTCTGTGCGTGGTGCGTGCGTTACGCTTGCGCTGTGGTTTTTTTTTTTTTTGTGGAAATCGAAAGAAATTGCAATAAATTGAATTTAAGCCCTCATGTACCCACATGTGGAGTAAATTGGGTGCGCACCTTTAATTAAAAAGGGTTTTTGCATATGAGGGAGATTAGTAGTAGAGTAGCCGAGCAGACAGCTGCGCGTCCATTTTCGCAAGGATGTTTGTTCAAATGTCATGTGACATTGCGTGGATTGATGGAATTGCATATTGCACGCGATTATGTAGGTGTGTTTGCAGCAGTCCTGCTCAAAAAGGGTTCCGTCCGTTGCCTTTGTTGGCTTAGGTGCTTTGGTATCTTTTGTGTGATTAACCTAGATTCGATGGTAATCTCCTTGGCAGATTGGCTTGGAGGATTACGAATCCTTTTGTTTGGAGATAGAATGGAAGGCGCAATATGCTCTATTGTTAAGGTTTGGCTTGACAACCGTCAAGAGGGAGTACAATGAGCGCGCTTATGCGTGTGCTATCTAAATTAAAAGTAAGCTGCAGCTGGCAACGTCTAAGAACGGTTAACTTTGAGAATATCGGCAAAAGGTGCACAAGGCATCGACAACAAAAGCTGGAAGAAGGGCCTCGCAGGCAATATTAAATAACAACTAGAAGCAATCCAGGTTAGGTGAGATAATGTGACTGGTAACGAGTTGCGTTTAGTTTGAGATCCTCTTTTTAGTCCCTGTTTCTATGCCTTTGTTTGGATAGGGTATGTGCAAAGGAGAATGAGAATATCTTCCTCTTCTTTTTTTCAAAAAGCTTCAGTAGAAGTCATTTGAGAACAGACATTATTCAACCGCATGCACTGCCATCTCTATACGACATGAACATCGTTTCCAGGCTGTTTTTTGGAAGCATTTATCAGGCTTAAGAGCTTAAGAGCTCATGGTTTTTATTTTTTGTCCTTTAAGTTCATGGAAAGCTAGATCCTAAAGTCTGTATTATATCAAGAAATGACAAACAGCCTCGGGGTCTGGACAAATTTTGCCATACACATGCTTCCTTAAGTTGTCACAGTGCACTGTGCCATTGAAATTATTTGATGAACAAAATGGAGACGAAGCGTCTTTCAGACCATCAGCTCAGAGGAGAGCCTCAGTCTTGTTATCCCAACGGCGACATATTCTTCTACATTCCGATCGCTCATTGAAGTGAATTTTTCATGATGACCAACATATCATCCTTATATGTTTCCGAATTCCCAAAACTCTTCGAAAGCAACTTCAGCGGTTTTGAAAAACGTTTCAGAGGACGCAATTGTTCATCAATTCCATCAATGGAAGCTAACAAAAAGAACAGGATTGACACCAGTCCTTCCACGAATTTTATTTAAAGCCTTAACATTTACCTAAGGCCACAGTTTGGTTTGCGATTTTTTCGGCGTGGCTCAGTGTTACTTTTTTGTTTTTGTTTACCTCGGGACCTTTGGTTCCAATAGGAACCTGTGAGAGTTCCAATTTCATGTCGTCTGAAGATTCTATTCATTAATAAATGTGCCGTCTACAAGACTTAAGGTCCGAGGCTACTACTGGGTAGTGCAGTTGGTTAAGTACCTGCCTTTGATTCGGATCAATCGAGAGGTCTCAAGTTCGAATCTTAGTCTAGTTTTCGAATCTGTTCCAGTCACCTTTTACCATTCGGATAAATTTTCCTGTCTTTTTATGGAGGATCGTTGACCGGTACAAAATGGATCATAACTGATGTTCCCGACCCTTATAGATGGACGGGTTTTGCTGGGATGCCAATTTGGATCTGTTATGTTTTTCCAGGAGTGCAAATATTCGATTTAAAGAGGGATTACCAGTTCTTTATCCACACTAAATTTGTGAAGAATTTAGCCTTGATGTTGATTTTTTTTAAAACGTTCACTTTAAGATTCAAGTGTGCCGAGTATAGCGCATTCTCGTCCTCTTTTTACGCAGCCCATTCCATCGCACTGCTTGGATGGCTGCCAAATATGTAGCAGGGTGAGGGCCTCCGCTTATAATGCCTGTTCCAGATCTGGACATTCTACGTGCTGAGTTGAAAGTCGTTGTTGTCCTTATTTCGATATGCAGGGTCGTCAACAAACAGATCATTTGAGGATGTTAATCGTTTCGTAGCACGTGGTTGGGTAATTGACCAGGACCATGAGGAATATCTCATGGTTAAAGTTAGAGGCTGGTTATTTGGTGGCGCCAGCAACTCGCCAGGTTGAGGAACTTTTCTACTTACACTGAAAATTATGGTACGTAAAATTAATGAAGGCCATTCATACAGAAATATTCATTCATTTTACGTTCAATTTATTGTCATTACGAAATTCCATTCTTAAAAATATTTGCGTGCAAGATTTTGGGTATTGTTACATTTTTGCTTAACTAATATAAAACTATTTATAGTGTTTTTTTTTCCTTTATAAAATAAAGATATTGTTGCTGTGAAAGTGATGTGGTGCTTGTACGCCTACCTGTTTTCTAGAAATGAACATTGCAGGGAAAATATATCATAAAATTAATTATAAAAAGCTCGCTCATTTTTGTGGGCATCAGCGTTCTGGAGATGGATGACCACATCGCGTTTTCAAAAGCAAAATGCGGGAAGATGTTTTCAATTCAGTTTATTTATTATGAAGGTAAGTACAATAAGACAGTGTCTTTTATATTTCATGCAGTATAATGAATTAAAATAATAAAGAAAAGCAACTAAATGAAAAATAATTAATAGTAAAACGCATTGAACGAAAAAAAAAACAAAAAGTAAAAAGTCACTTGCACAAATTTGTAAAAACTCCATTGAGGAAAATAGGGATAACAAACTACATAATATTATATTATATTATATAACATAATATTATATTATATTATTGCAAGAAAAAAAGTAATTTAAAATTGAACTTGTCGAATTTTTAAACGTAAATAATTCCATTCCAGACGAAATCAATTTTTTAAAAGGAAGGATGTTGATGTTAAGCGTCTTTCGAGACCGGAAAAATTCAATTTAGTGAAAAGAGGCTTCGCAGTTATTAGGATTCTATGCAAAAAAATACAATAACGAGTATTTAAATTACGCTGTAATGAGTAGCCCAAAATATAATACAAAGGATATTGGATTGAATCTCTTTAGCCCATGAATTTATCTTAACGAGTCATATTAAGCAACCTGAAGTTTTTGTGAGAAAAATTTTACTTCGTTCATTAATTTTTATGTGCATACAGATGGCATAATATTTATGTTTTATGATTTTTTAAGGCCTGAAGACATTTGTATCCTATTGTTTTCATTTATTCAATATAAAATACAGAAAATCATTTTCACGACAAAAACGTAACCATAATAATTTCAAAAATGTATTTTCTCTCCGAAGAGTTAAAGAAGTAAGCATGCAAATGTATTTAAAAACATTTCGAGTCAGACTCGCGCATCTAGGGTTCCGTACAAACCTGTAGGTAAATAAGATAAATAAAAAAAGATTGCTTCATGCCAAATTACAAGATTCTAGGTCGACTGAAAGTATCCTTTAGGCTTTAAATTCCTTGAAAGCAGTTAAAAGTTCGAAAATACGCGGCTTAAATTGCTGTTTCTTTTGATAATAGACTTGAGTATTTGAAATGAATTTAAAACAAAAACCTCTACGCGTTCATGAGGAAAGAGGTCATGAGAGACAGACTAACGTACAACAAAGATATCTGATAAGGTTTCCTTTATTTCCTTATGAGGTACGGAACTCTAAAAAAATACCATTAATATAAAAGTGAATTCTAAATAAATAAAAAAAGTGTTTAACATGTAGTGTTCGAACATGTTTGGAGTTATGTGATTCTTATTGGCAACAAGCGTAAAAATTGAAAAAAAGTTTTTATTGATTTTTTTTTCACGTAAATTTTATGAAAAAACACATTTTTTTAAAAAACTATGAAATATTTTTTAATAAAATCAATGAATTTGGACGCCTCACTTTCCTAACATTTTAAAACTACCAACTTGATTTAAAAGTTCTCAGAATAACCACCGTGTGGCGTTCCCATCATTCCGATTTGAATTCTGTTTTTTTGTTGTTTTTAAGTTGGTTCATCTGTTGTTGATATTCCCTCTACATCTTAGCGTAAAAGCTTGACATTTGGAAAAGTAACGTTGCCAAGAGTTCATCTATTTCTATGTGTAGTGGGGATTTTTTAACAATTTTAGAAATGGACGTCGCAAAAGACTGATCATCAAAAGGATCATTACTGGAGCGAAACGCAATCCAGACATCAGGCAAGTGAATGGCGTTTATCAAATGAGCCGAGACCAAAAAAAGCACGTCGTTTTCAGTCAAAAAAGAAGGCAATGCTCACGGTGTTCATGGATTATGATGGTGTAGTGTATCATGAATTTTTGCCAGAAGGCCAGACAGTATACAAAGAGTATTATTTGGGCGTTATGAGAGGTTTGCGCTACGCAATTCGCTGAAAGAGTTCAAAATTGTGGGCAGAAAACTCGTGGATTTTGCACCATGATAAGCACCGTCACACAGTTCCATCATTATTTGAAGGGAAATGCAACAAATACCATCCAACAGCCACCGAAGTCACCTAGTTTGGCTCCCTCTTTCTGTTCAATCGAGTTAAAAAAGCCATTATGGGGAACGCGTATCAGCAGACGAGAGGAAGAAATGGAAAAATCGCAGGAAGCATTGATGGACAAACCGAAAACCGAATTTTTAAAAAATATTTCCAGGATTGGATCAAGTACAAAAGTGCGTTGCACTCGACGGGGATTACTTTGAAAAATCATTATTCATTATCATTTCACATATTATTTTGATTTCGTGCCAAAGACACTCGAGATGTACCTAAACAAGTCTTTTTATAAATCTCTTAGTTTCGTCAAATATTTTTCGACAAATAATAATTTAATTTGAAAATATCAGATTGTAGCCAATTTTAAAAGCTGGTGGAACACTAATCTGTCCATGACCATCGGACCGTAACTCAAACGCACATTTACAACGATAAAAAGGGGCAGGTGTCTTCGGAAGCCTCTTAATCGTGGCATGAATGGGAAATTAAGACCTCAAAAGGACTCTCGAAAACAAAATGAAATTGCAATAAATTCACTTCGCCGGCGCGCGCCGTACGCTTCACCATCAATGAAATTATTACAATTGCATTCTAAAGAAGAGCTCGGCACCCACCTTAGTAGACCTCCCCAGCAGCAGCAGCAGTAGCAGCTAAACACTGTCGCGCGTGTTTCTTTCAATGACTGCGAATGCACTTATTTAATTACTCTGCACTCATACGCTGACTCTGTTGGCAAAGTGTGTATCTGTGTGGCACGGAAGTTGTTTACTTTAGCCATCAACGAAAAATACACCTGTTTCCACAATCGGGCTAAAAAGAGAAGCTACCACAAGAGAATATTTATCAGGGGCTACGAGGTTTACTGTCATATACATAAACTACCGAAATAGATTTTTTTTTGTCAGCTCCTGCGTTCGTGCTTTTTTGTGGAACATGCGATTCGGCAGCTGATGGCCCCTTTTGCCAAAGATTCAGGCTCCCCCAGAGTCTCACCGCCGCGTCATGTTGCCACTGAGCAACAAACACATCACACATCAGGTGTGCGATGCGATTCTGCTTTGTTAAAGAAGTTTCAACATGTTTCTTGGTTTTGTTTTTTTGTTTTTTTGTTTCAGTCGTCGCCGAATAAATGGACATCTGCGTCAATCAAGTGCCTTCAGGGAGTCTATCACTTTCGTCCTAACATCAGCGTCGTCGGTCGTCGGTCGTCGGTCGACGTCGATGTTGGTGTTTGCCCTATGGTGCCTGAAACTGGGGCTGCTGGTAAAATGTAAATGGCGGAGCGGTGGTTGTTGTGCGATCGACCACCTTTTGGAGCCAGTTATGGGGTCGCTCACTTTTTCGGCTTCCTTGAAATTGTTGAAGTCGGTGGCGGCGGTTGTGGCGGCGAGAGAAGGCGTGAGTGGAGCCACGCGACTAAATTTTTATTTATTTTCATTTTTTTTTTTGCTTCCCTTCCATGGATTCCGATGGAATTTGTGTGTAAGTACATTTTGGCATGAAGTCGCAACAATCGGGAGACGAGGTGGACATCGTCGTTTATGGTCCGGTTTATGGGAATAATTCTCTCCTTGCACGCTTGGAGCACACCGCCAAATGACCTCTTTTGAGTCAAAGTCTTTTGCGACCGGTAAAGATGATTGATGTCAATTTTGAGGAAAGTAAGCATCTGTTTTCTTTGAGCTTCTTTTATTTTTTATTTTTTGTTTTACTGTGCAGTTTTTCAAAACGAGACTGAAAAGAGAAATTCGAAGCGCCTCCGTGAAGTGAAAAGGGTGTCAATTGGTCGTGCAACTGCGGTAGCAATAAAGTACTTGAGTATTAATAACAGTTATTGAGAATCAGCTGGCTTCTAAATAAGGACAACCAACGCGTATGAAAAAACACGACACGGATGCTTTCCGTGCCAATTAAAGACGAAGATTTGACATCTTTTGTTGGGCGGTAGTTTCCACGGGAACTTCTGTGGTGCTCCTGTGATATTTAAATGATTGGGTTTTTAGCTCAGAATGGCGCTGATTTGAAATTTGTTTTCCTTTTGGTCTGTCATCAAGGAAGATATTTTATTTTTTATCACCAGAAGTATAGTACTACTGTGTCCAAAAAATAAGGTGACATATGAATTTAAACTGCGCGCGTCGAAGGATTTGGAAATTTTTCTTTCTTTTTAGGTTGGTAGTACTGTCAGTGACATCTATGTGAAATTTTATGTCAAAATATATTCATAGTGTTTGAGATACGCGTCGTTTTGTGAGCTGCTAAAAGTGAGTTTTTCGTTTTTTGCGATGTCGAAATTTATTGAGCAAAGAATTTGCATTAAATTTTGTTTGCGGAATCAATTTTCTGCTGCGGATACGTTGAGGATGGTGCAGAAAGCCTTTGATGATGAGGCCATGTCTAAAAAAAAATGTTTACAAGTGGTATAGTGATTTCCAAGCCGGCCGTGAACGTGTCGAAGACGAAGAGCGTTCTGGCCGACCATCAAACTCAACCGATGAAGCTCACGTCCAACAAATCAAAGATTTGGTGTTGAAAAACCATCGATTAACGATTAGAGACCTTGCTGATGAAGTTGGCTTATCGAAAGGCTCAGTCAATACTATTTTGAAGGATGCTTTGGGCCTCAAGCGCGTCAAATCTCGACTGGTACCGAAAACATTGAATTTTTTGGAAAAAAGGCGTCGCGTTGAATTGTGTGAAACAATGCTTTCCGACTACCAGGATGTCATGAAACGCATTATAACTGGCGATGAGACTTGGATCTATGCTTACAACCCCGAAACAACCGATCAATCGAGCGAATATCGTGCCAAAGGAGAGCCGAGACCAAAAAAACCGCGCCAAAGTTGCTCAAAAATCAAGGTCATGTTGACTGTTGTTATGCGTCGTTTGCGTAACGCTATCCGCCTAAAAAGGCCGGAATTGTGGAATGACAATTCTTGGTTTTACACCACGATAATGCACCATCCCATACCGCATATCGTTCCGCAACCACCGTATTCACCTGATCTGGCGCCATGCGACTTCTGGCTGTTCAACAAGTTCAACAGACCGCTCCGGGGACACCGTTTTGATACGATAGAGGAGATTCAAGCCGCAGCGAAGACGGAACTGAAGGCCATCCCGGAAAGTGACCATAACCAGTGTTTCAAAGATTGGAAAATCCGTTGGCATAAGTGCATTGCATCGGGAGGGGATTGCTTTGAAGGGGATGAAATTGATTTGGAAGAATAATTAAAGAATTTTCAAAATAAATGCAATGTCACCTTATTTTTTGGACACAGTAGTATATTCTGTACTGATTGAAATCCATGCAGAATAAGCAACATAAAAGCCCAACTAAGGTATGCTCAATATTTGACTCGTTTTCTAAAAGGAAATGTTTTTCACTACTTGAAGATTATCGGTTAAGTTGAAGCTGTTAAGCATTTTCTGAAAGGTCTATTTAAATTACTGAAGATGATGGATTTTGCCCCGATCAAGTTTTCAACGCTGATGAAACGGGCTAATTTTGAAAAAAAAAACACACTCGAACTGACATCTCGAAAAAAAAGAAATTTGTTTTAAAGCATCCAAGGATAGAGCAGTATCAGGTGATCGAAAGTTTATACACTTGCTCGTTAATCGATTTCCAAGACCACGGACACTAAAAGGAAAAGCTTTTAAAGAAATTGCCAGTACATTGGATGGCCTGAGGAGTAGGACGGTTGAAAAAGCTTATGAAGTGGTTTTGTCAGCGTGGAAGAACACCTTTGCAGAACTACAGGCGGATGTAAAGCCATTTACAAGTATGGAACTGGCTGCAAAATGCGTAGCAAGCAAGCTTAAGTTTAATAAAAATAGGAGAGCGGACGCCTAAGATCAGTTTGCCCGATATTGAAGAAAAGAGACCTCTGAACTGCGTCAACTATTCAGGTATCAGTATCCTCAACATTGCATATAAGAACTTGTCTGCCGTATTGTATTTGTATTTTGTATTTTTATTGAATTCAAATTGCTTTTTACATTAAGATAAATCTTGTAATCTAACGAAAGCCTTAAAATTAGTTTTACAAATCTTTAATCTAACATAAGAATAAAAGAAAAAGAAAAATAAGAAAAGAGTTTTAAGAAAGAGAGTATTGAAATTCGGTTCAAAATTTAATTTAAATATATTTTTTTTAAAGAGAAAAGAAAAAAGTAATAATAACTAGTTTTATTTTGTTCGTTATCTATTATACTATCTGGCCAAGTACCTCATAAGCAAAAACCTAAAACGTTTATTGTTTCTGAGTCCTCTCAGTTCAAGGGGGAGGGAGTTCCATAGGCGAGTAGCATGAACGAAGAACTGCCGCTCGGAGTTTAGACATGAATATGTTGGTGGAATCAAAGCGAAAGTCCCTTGTGACCGAGGGAAAACTAATCTGTTACAGAGATAATCAGGTTGATGTGTCTGTATCTACTTTTCAGTCTACTTTTCCATAAATCTTGCACCCATACAGTAAATTTGGCAGAAGGAGTGTTTTCGCCAGCATTGTCCTGACAGCTATAGGAGTAAACACCTGAGCTGACCAGAGTAATCGAAGACTTCCATAGCCGCGTTGATATGGTTAGTCCAGATTAGGGAGCTGTTAAAAATTAATCCAAGATTTCTTGCTATATCTACAAAGGCGACAATTTCTCGCCCAAGCTTTATTGGTGGCAGTGTAGTCAAGTCCTGTGTCTTCCTGCAAATAACGAGAGCTTTCGATTTTACTGGGTTTAGGTACAGAAAGTTACGTTGAGCCCAGAGACGGATATTTTCCAACTCATCGTTAATCTGCGTTATGACTTGGACTAAGCAATTAACGTTACCACTCAGAGTTAACTGAACATCATCGGCATACATGTGTATAAGACACCGTTGGACAATTTTAGGCAGATCATTAATATTTAATGAAAAAAGGACAGGCCCAAGAATTGATCCTTGAGGCACTCCACTTGATACTTTGAGACATCTTGAATGTTTGCTGTTGACCACAACACATTGCTGCCTATCGATTAAATAAGAATACATCAGCTTTGTAGATTCTCTTGAGAAATGGTACATGTTCTGGAGTTTTCGGCACAGAAGAACATGGTTGACGGTGTCAAATGCTTTCGAAAAGTCTAGTAGGATTAAAAATGTAACATATTTTTTATCCATGGACTTTCTAATATCATCAACTACTGACAACAATGCTGCTTTGCAGCTGTGTTTGGGGCGGAAGCCGGACTGATAACTGCTAAGCAGCTTGTTCGTGGACAAATGGGCTTGGACTGGGCTTGCTTTAACAGCACTTTTTCAAACACCTTGCTCAAGAAGGGAAGAATCGCAATTGGTCTGTAGTTATCGCTTTCTTTTTTCGGCCCTTTTCTACTCACTTGGGTAAACAGAATTGGTAATAATACTATTGAAAATATGGGTTATAGAAGGAAGAATGTAAGGAAGGAGAAGTTTAATGAACCTTGGATCAATATCGTCGATGCCGGTTGCATTCGACTTAATCGACAGAACCGCTTCAACAACTTCTTGATCGTTAACACCAAAGACTTATTTGGGACGGCACTGTCTGACGGCTCATATGTATTGTTCGCGGGTTTGGTGGTGAAAGAAGATGGTATGGTAATAAATTTGGCGTAAAAGAAATCACAGTCGATGCTATCAGCTATTCTTGAAATCTCCTTTCCAGTCCCAAGCTCCTTAATAATTTTCCATCTGCTTTTTGTCGAACAACTTTGACTTAATCTATTGCCATAGAAAAGTGTTTTTGCAGATCTTATAGTTTCCACCACTTTGTTCCGTAAATGGCAGTAGTCGCATCTCCAAACACTATAAGCTGCATTACGTTCCAACATCATCTTCTAAATTTCGGGACTAAGCCAAGGTGGCGATGTTCTACGGACAACTTTTGTTTTAAGTGGGACATTTTTATCGAACAAGTATCTAATCTGCTCTTCAAAAAACGAAATTTTGTCATTAACCGAAAGCTTGTTCATCACATTGTTCCAGTCAATACACTGTACCTTACTTTTATCACTGACAAAAAAGTGATAAATGAGGGTACTTGAATTACCCAGAAAATGGGGAGGACTGCTTGCGTTAACTGGGAAAAGACTAAGCGCTCTAAAATTATTTATAAATTGGGAAGAAGCATTTGCATCCAACGAGTCGCAGTTAAAATCACGGCAAAGGACAACATGGGAGGTATTGCAGGAAAGTTGTTCTAAAATGTTAATTATTAGCATATAGTCCACATATTGGTTTGCACTGTACATATTGCCTAGCAGAATTTTCTGATCCCATAAGTGTTATTTATGTTGTTCATTTTGCAAAAGGAGAGTCAGAAACAACGAATTCAAACAAGAAAATGAACAATTAATTGGCCAGAAGGTATTGACAGATGGTATACGAATCAAAATTAGGAAAATTATACAAAAAATAAAGAGTAATCAAATTTACAAAAAAGAGCTAAAGTTATAAAGTAAAAATAATTGCACAGAACATCAAAAATTGTGTTATTGTGAGGTCATCTCAGTGGCAACATGAAGATCTTCAGAGCTTTCGACAAGAAAGCTTTTTGAATTCGCCGATTATGTATTATGTGAATGTCTGAAGCCGTTCGTCATGAGCTACTTACGTGCAAACATAGTCCATCATAGATCAAATATTCACATTGCGCAAGATCTTGGAAAAACCACCTCGGTCCAAATCGACTCAAACAGAGTGTATTTTTTTTTCAAATTTGGCACGTAAAAAAATTAAAAATTCCACGCCAACAATGAGTTTAGACATTAATTATTCTGAGAAGGTTTTGACTGTTCAGAAGGTTTTTCGGTCAGTTACTTTCTGAAAAATATTGGTTTTTGTATCTAAACCATCCACAGACGAACTCAAACACACACAGAAGATTATATCAAAATCGGTCCAGTCGTTTAGGAGGAATTGAGTGACATACAAATGTACAGAAGAAATTTATATGTAAGGATAGACAGAATTTTCATAAAGTTTTCCAAAAGTATTTTAGCAGCATTTCCAGATCCAAGGATCGATGGGCTGATACCTTCGCCAGTTTTAAATTGCAACCCTCACTTTTTCGAAGAACTAAAGCTAAAGTCGTCCTTTTGGAATGTTTGGATTATTATCATTCTCCAAAAATCATCCGCATTCTATTTTTTTTTTTCTTTCCTCATTCATCACAGACATACCATGGTTTCTGTTTAACATCATCACACTAGATGATATAAAGGACTCATGCTTACATAACGCTGCTCATCGTTCACAATCTGCTGCCTCCTGACAATCGTACAAAATGCCGCTTAAAATCTGTATCCTCCTTAGCCTGATCTTCTAGGATCTTCATTTGACTTGTATCCTTTTGTGTGAATTTCACTAACAAGGATCTCACATAAAGGAATATTTGTCCAGAGGACTACCTTCGTCAGTAGTAATTTATTTGCGGAACAAAACTCGTGTCCAACTGCTTTTGTAGGTAGCAAACGTGGTCACTCAACCAATGCCTATTTGATTGATATCCTTGGTCATTAAATAACCTCTCATCATCAAGATTCAAAAACAAGAACGTCTGCAAGATGATATTTTTATTGAGATGCAATGTGAGATTCATATGCTTGGACAAAGGGAGACTGCAACAAAAGGACGACGTAACAATGATTTTGCATCCTTCGTTGATTTCGAACAAATGCCAAAAACAGCGTCCACAGTAGTTTTTGGCGAGTTTGTTATCCTTATTACGACATCCTTGTTTATACAGTTTATGGTTCAATTGCAACGTCAGCTAATGAATTCAGAGTAATTTTTTTTTTGTGGTTGCGTTATCGTGTATAATGCGGTTTTAAGTATCCACATAAATGTGAGAAGATGGCCTCATTAAAGGAACACGCCAAGGATCTGAATGCACCTTTTGTTTTCCTATCTCTTTTGGCAGCTTGGCTGAAATTAATATATATATATTTTTTTGGGTTCATATAAATCAGCCTGTTTCTTTTTGGGATAAAAATTTGCACATTTATCGATGAATTTTAAGGGAGGGACTTGAGGAGGTTAAGTAGTTTGTAATAAGAGACTTTATTCATTCCATAGAGTTTTAAGATTTGAATTTTCGCCCTTCCTTAATGATTTATCTAATGGCAACATCATCAGGATGGAAATTTAATCTCGAAAGGATCTGAAATATAGGATTAATTTAGCACTTAAGAACAGCTTGAGTTCGGTGATTTATTGGTCATTCATTTTCCGAGAACAAAGCTATCACAAGAATAGAAATGGCAGATCTTGGCTTGGCCAAAGCACCCAAAATTTTTTTATTTGTATTCGAAAAGCCCAATAGCTTCAGGGATCTCCGGGGCTTAAGGTGGTTTCCATCTTTCGACAATGCGGATTCAAAGAGACTCTTTTCTGAAGGAATCGTTCAATACGGGCAAGCTATTGTAGTTGACAACAATACGAAAGTCCACATCATTTTGTAGCTTGCCCTCTATTCGCAAACTGGATCTTATGTCAAAAGCCGATTTTTCCTAAACCTTGTATTATCTTCATTTGTTTTAAGATTAACCCTATAACTTGACAGACTTGACAAAAGTTATTACCTCCAATGTTCACATATGCCCATCCCTGCATATGTTCATTGTGCCTTTAATAAACAGAAGAGAACTTACATGGCCAACCTGAGGTACTTCAGACTAAATTCTAAGCTGCAATATCGCTACAGAATATGATGAGTCAAACAGTAAGTCTCTACAGCCAGTTTGATCCACCATCGAAGGTGAGGCATTTCTCTAACGCGTTTTCACTCTGGCTTAGTTTCGAAGAACTTTTCGGCCGTAGATGTTCATCCAATCTAAATGTTCATCCAATCTAAATGATCACTATCCATTTACTAACATTTTTCATCTTCCTTGCAAATATATATTTTTTTTAATATCGGGTTTTTCAAAAACGGTTTTGGATATCAATGAAATTCTTTATTCCTGTGAAAGTACGTTCGATGCCATTATGTATGGAACTCGATTTCTTCTACATGGCCACCACGGGCACGCTTGCAGAAGTCCAGACGCTGAACCCAATTTTCGGCCGATACTGCTGCAATTTCACGTTCGATATTCGTACGAAATTCATCAGTCGTCGCTGGCTTGTTGGTATAGACCATAGACTTGACGTAGCCCCAAGCGGCCAAGCGACTGGACCATTTCGTGAGAAAACACGTTCTCCAAACTTGGTTTCCAATAAATTGATTGTGACATTCGCTGTGTGGCTTGTGGCGCCGTCCTGTTGGAACCACATGTCCTCCAAGTCTATATCTTCCAATTGGGGCCAAAAATATTCGGTTATCATTGAACGGTAGCGATCCCTATTCACAGCAACGTGCTGGTCTGGATCATCACTGAAGAAATACGGCCCAATGACACCGCCGGCCCATAAACCACACCAAACCGTATTTTTTTCGGGATGTAATGATGATTCATGGAGTACGGGCGGATTGCTGCCTGACTAACACCGCATATTTGTTTGTTGACGTAGCCATTCAGCCAGAAATGAGCCTCATCTCTGAAGATGATTTTTCAATGAAAATCCGAAGTTTTTTCAAGTTGTTGCTCAGTCAAATTCACGAACATAGGACGCTTCTGGTGGTCAAGCGGCTTCAGTTCTTGCGTCAATTTAATCTTGTAAGGATGTAGGCCAAGATCTTTTCGCAAAATTCGCCACAACAACGTCACAGGGATGCCCAACGTTTGAGAACGACGTGTGAGAGACACACTTGGGCTTTCTGCAACTGAAGCCTCAGCGGCAGCAATATTCTCGACACTACGGGCACTTCTTTGTCTCACTGCCACGGGAACAAATTTTTCCACTAGACGCTCAATTGTTGATCTGCTAGGACAATTATGACGACCATAAATTGGACATAGCGCTCTTAACGTTGAGGACACTGACTCCGAATTTCGGTAGTAAATTTTAATAATTTCGACTCGTTGTTGGCTCGTATATCTTTCCATCATGGCAAACCTTACTGAAGGGAAATGTCAAAAGAGCGGCAAGAAATATGGCGTCATTTGCTGTCCCTGTCGCTCTTCTTTTGTAGCGTCCTTGTTGAAAATCCCGTTATATACACTGTCGTTCATAAGTTTCCAGACAAATTCACATAAAAAAATTTATCATTTCATTTTTAATATCAAAATTTATTGCAATAATTTCATCAACATTATGTTTATTAAGCTAGTTGACTTAATTAAGTTAACCTAAAAATAAAATATTGTTTGTCCTCATTTACGTTGAAAATCCACCTCATATTTGCACCATTTTGGCAGCTATTCAATCGATCCACTTCTTAATGTTCTCCAATGTTATTGATCTCAGGTTTTACGAACCTGTCTTTCAAGTTCCTCGCAATATTAAGTTGGGACCATTTCATATTAAGATGTGCCTCTTTCTCTAGTTTTTCATCCACGTTCCCACGGCAGAGCTTGGAAAATTATTTCAGAAATGTGATTTCAATCAATCAATTCGATTCAAAGAATGACGCTTGAAAACATCCTTAAACAGATTTATTTAACGCTTTATTATTAGCAATAAAAACCATGACAGAGTTAAAACTCATGGATAAAATTGCGTTACTCGTACATTAAAAATCATGGTCAGGAAGATCACAACGTCCGAAGATTAAAGGACATAGAGATACACAATGTATCGAAATCAGTCTGGAAAGAACTATCAAAATCTGCAAATACAAACCGACTGAATGTGATCCTCTATATGCCGGAACTGCAACTATTTACAAGAAAGAAAAAGGTCCTATGCTGAGCGCGGAGAGAAGAACTTGGACGAAACTCTCCACTGAAAGAATGTTCTTTTGAACCATTTTGACTCCAAACTTCGGCCAAGAAAATGCATGAGTTTAATTAATTCTCCTGTACAAAATGCAGTAAAGAGAAATTAAAAAAATGGTCGATGCAAAGTATGAAAATCCATAAAATTATGTCTGGCAAGCATAGAAGGAAAATATCGAAATATCGATGATGAAGTCAAATAATATCTAATCGAAAGATACAAGAGACAAAGATGATCTTAGAGGCGGGCAACTCTCTTAAGATTCCAATTTGATATTTCTTTCAAGTCTCTCATAGGCTGTACGACGAACAACGAACATCCTGCGACTCGCTGAATATGAAAATAAGACTTTTCAGCTTTCGTCGTCGCATAACTTGTTAGCTATTTCGTTTAGCAGTTGCTTGGGTTGGATGGGGTGAAAAGCCGGTAGCTAAGTGTCCACGTTACACTTTCTTAGAACCTCTAAGGGTAAAGATAAGGTCTATTTGACCTCATTAGTTTTGGAATCAATTTAGCCATGAAAAGGTCATCATCTGCCTCGAGTCAGTAAGGCATTGGTTTTGTACGTTTTGTGATACTTAATGCACCTCGATAAGGGTCTTATCTTATTTTGAAAATAATGGGGGATTGAGATACTATTATTAATGCGCGCGCCAACTTGATTGAGGGAATTGTGTGCTCCACCATTATCGTAAACGTCCTCTGATTAGTTCTTCCACAGGCTCGGAGTCGCAGTTTCTTCGGGTCCGAGCTGAATTGTCCATAAGCTCTACATGGCCCGGCCATCTTAGGCATTGTATCCATAGACACCTGGCTAGACTCATGTCACTGTTCAGCCAGTATAGCTCGCGGTTGAACCATTTCGGACTTTCGCCATCAACGCCTTCTTCCTCCATTTTTAACAGTGTCCATGCTTCTGCGTCATAAAACAGGACTGGGATGATCAGAGTTTTTACAAAGCCCGCTTGAAAAGCTGTTGGCAAGAGTAATTTTGCGTTTGATTTCAATCGCTGATGTCATGTGCTGAGGTCACCGCGGAGCTGAGGCAGACAGTCCTTTACCTCCTCGAAAATGCCATATACCTACTTATTGTGATGCTCTGGTCAAGTCGTCGGTGATCCTTCTTTAATGACGGAATATGTTTTGTGTTGCCCCCATTTGCCGCCAATCCTATTTAAGCCGCTTCCGGTAAAATACCAGCAAACGTCTTATTGACGGCCTTTAGAATTTTTTGTGCCTGTAGTGTTGGCCAATGAATTTTGCACGATCTTCTCAAAGACGATGTTAAGGGGTCACATGGCAGTTCGTCGCCTTCCCTTAAGCCTTGCCTATGACATTAAGGATGTCGCAAATTCTCCATCGTCATCCTGCACAATCTTACGAGCTTGGCATAGATGTCAGAACTCGACATAGGGCTATATACCTCGTCTCTATACATGCTGTCATATGCAGCCTTGAAATCGACGATAATTTGGTGTGTATGGATTTGAATTTCTTAAGTCTTTTCCAGAATCTGCCGCAGTGTAAAGATTTGGTGTACGCGCCCAACCAAATCATCTCCAGCTGCTATAAAGAGTTCTGCAGTTAGTCCGTTCGCACCAGCAGCTTTTAAGACTTCAGCCTCGATATCGCAATCTTGACTTCATCTAGGTCAGGCGGACGGAATTCTCTTCTGTCATCGTCCAAATTGAATGGGACATTCTGACTGACAGCGGTATCGGGATCTTTATCGCCCGGCAGGCTTCTATCAAAACTTTGTATCCTTGCGAAAATTGCTTCACTTTTCGGTAAAACTTTCGAACATCATTCCTAGCATAGCACCTCTCCATCTACTCGATCGCTTGCTTCTCATGCTCCTTCTCGAAAATTAAAAAAGAGAGTCGGAGGCAAAACGGAGCCTTGTGGCATATCAGCATTTTTATGGATATTTGTGTCCAAAACCACATAGATTGAAGGGATCGCAATGTGATTTCTAATCCATCGAAGACAAGAATACCAACTTTGGACTATTGATAATTTTACTTATCTTGGAAGGTGCACAGTTAGACTTTCAGGTGAATTATGCTATAGAACCATACTGTGGGCTGTAAAGAAGTTTTACGCATTTCGAGATATTTTAAACGTCGACGCTTTCTCCACGTTTCAAATAAGTGAAGTGCTAAAAGTTGATAGCTCCTTGCTCCTAAGTCAGCACATGCGAATGAGTCTAAATTTGGTAGGAGAAAAAGCGAGACAGCAATGTGGAACATGTCTCTAGAAAAAGGGCGTTGTGTTAGCTACAGCCCCGGTTTCTGCAGTCGATTGGAGTCTGCAATAAGCAGTACGTCCAACCACCGTCAAAATGGTCTCTTAGGCCCTCTCTCAGGAAAGATGTGGGTTAGTTTGGCAGACTTTGATTTGTTTTGCGTTTAGTCTATAAAAAAGTTAGACTAAACAATTCTGACGCCTCTTCAGGAGTTGCTTGGTGTGGTTCCCATCCAATTTATTTATGGATTGTGTTTTGATTTTGTGGGTGAACAAAGTGTTGCATATTTTATTAACCCCGACACATACTCGTACTCAAATTAAAATTCTATCATTAGAACCAAATTAGCTTTTGAAAGGAATTTCGCAGTGATGTATGTCACCTTTCAAATGAATCCATTCACCATATAAATCTTCGAAATCATGTGCAATTAAAGTGCCGCACGTAGCGCATGTTTCCAGATGTCACAGTTGCTCATTAGCCGCCTTGAAAATGCAACCAGTGTATTGAGAACATTCGCGCCGAATTCGAATTGAAACGAACACTCGTTCGAGATTTTTTTTAATGCCGATTTCATGCGCAACCAGCATTGTCATTCATTAGACCGCTCTGCGAGTGCCCCAAGGATGTGACACCTATTAAGCTTACCAAAAGTGATCCGTTCATCGGTTGATCGTATTTTAATAGCCGAATTAAATCGACAACTTCCATTCTGTCATGACAGTCACACAAGACTCCAACTGAAAGAGAATCAAATAAAATAAAGTCAGTCGCGTCCCAGTATCGGTTATTCGTGAGAATGAATTTTTTGTTTAGCTCAAACGAGCTGAGCAGTATTTTATTTGTGTTTTTTGAGGAACCGAACATTTCCAAAACTCGTCACGTTCTCAACTGGAAGAAATAAATTCTTCTTTAGCACCAGCAACAGCAGCAGCAACAACAATGCCATCGAAATAATTAAAACGCCATAAAGTCATAAAACGCGCTGACTTAGGAGCGAGCACAGCATAAATGAGTTCAAAAATCGCTCTTAGGTTCCGCTGAAGAAATCCGAAAGCGATTTCGAAGCGACACGACCGACAGCACCAACGCGAGAAAATCGAAAATCAAAAACAGTAATTTTTGGGCACTTTGTTGGATTTTCAACATCGATCTGTTTCGTGCTCGACGAGCATGGTATTTGCCTAGACTTGGGATTCCAACTCAGTTGGGTTAGGCTGTGGCTTATGGATTCTGGTCACGTGCAGCTTCTGGCTGGTAGTTAGTACTTGGTGGAGCCTAATTTACATGTCCATCGGTTAGATCGGGTACTTTGGGAGCCAATGTTCTTCGAGAATTGTTGCAGAAAGCGATTCTCGGTACGGATCCCAGTTGTTGTTTCCATAATTTAGACGATTTTTGATTGCTCGTCGGTCAGGTGATTGGAATGCGAAATGTGGATCGAGATTTGCTTTTTGATTCTGTAGAAAATTGATTCACTTGGCATTCTGAGTGGGATTGATGGGTTGGTAAGTACCTAGAATTTCTTTGTTGCTGACCAGTCACTTGAACGTCACACCTTTTTCAAGTTCAATTGTTAACGCTGCGAGGGTAGATTTGGGCAATTTTATTGCACGCATGAGCTTCGCATTAAATTTGGATAAAATGGTCATTGGTTTGATAGGGGAGCACGGTTTCCTTGTTAGATAGATTTTTGTCTTTTAAATGGAGCTCACGACGACCAATAACACTTTGATGAATGGTACAATGAATCCGAAGATTTACGTTTGGACTGGGCTCGTAAAGATTTACTATTTTGAATTATTCGCCATTTACATTTTAGTAGCCATCATCAGGCGAAAAAACATTGACAAAAGTTTCGATACAATTTGGCGTGGTCATCAGTAAAACTGCGCAGATACATTCGTTAAAACGTCTGTGAATTGACAGTCACGTAGAGTCGGTCCTACGTAGTCTTCCGGTACGATAAGCACATTATACGAATTCCGAACTGAT